>LR990968.1:7395433-8634489 GCA_905163465.1 Craniophora ligustri
TCTCAGGCATGCAGGTTTCCTCATGATGTTTTGTTTCACCGTTTGAGCATGTGATACTGTGAATAAAGACGTATATAAACAAAAAGATAATAATATTATGTCAGAATTTCCGTCTCCAAAATATCACTGATCCAAGTCTGAGTTATGACGTAACGCAGGCAATCTTACATCATAACTGGCATTCATAGGTCTATTATATTACCTAACCTAAGTTAGGCCATATGGGTTCATAAGCGCTCGCATAACAAATCTTAATCAACCTTTTGTAAGAACTGATATACTTTCTACATTTACATATGTATGTATCTACCTATACTTTTCAATATCATTTAATGATTACACAGCTCTAAGTAAACACGCTTGAAAATAATGTTATATGATGAAGATCGTATCATAAAATGGAGAAATGTTTTAAAAGTAATAAAAAGGTTTATTTTAGACTACCAATAAAACACGGGGCCAAGATAAGGAGGCGTCTTAGCATAACACAAAAAAATACATACACATATATTATAGAACAGTAATTATTACATATTTTTAGTAAAATAATTTATTCGGGTTGCCATTATGTAAATTATATTGATGTCAGAGTAAATACCATGATCCAGTTTTTCTCAAATATTTTAATGTCAGACTGAAATCCAATAAATCTACATCACTACCCATGTAATCAAGTACCGAATCCTAAATAAATTTTCCAGTCTTATTTGAGTGACTATCAAAACCATTACCTCAGTCTGGTAATGACAATGGCTGTTGAAAAGTAATTTTATTTCAATGTCTTATGTTCGCGTAGGTGTAAGAAATCAGTTAACATTTTCTAATTATAAATACTACAATTAAAATATACAGCCAATAAACACGTACAATTAGTAACAGGTACATACCGGCTCTACCACATAATTAATATAACGTAACTACCTCAATTAACAAAGTATCAATAACGGTAAATTGAAATTACCTAACACCTAATTATAATCACAAATAACTTGATTGAAAACTTTATTAAGAATTGAACACTTTTAAAATTGTAAAAATCCGATTAATAATCACTGCACTGGAACGCAATCATGACTTCATAATCAGTTTTCACGCTGTATTTTATTATCTGTGCACTAGAAAATACAGTAACAAATTAATAATTTCAATGCACTTTTATGGATGTTTCGTTTTTAATTACGTGTTCATAATTAAGTATATGATATGAGTAATAAAAATGTAGGTGAATGGTAGATCGATTACGAAGATATGATTAAAATAAATTATATATATTGCGAGGAAATAGGTTTATTTTATAAAAATAATTACTACTTAAGTACACGAACATGAGTTTATTTGTCTCGCCTTTTTTTTAAGTGCGGATAAGTCCTTTACGGACCTTCCCGTCACCTGGGGAAGCGACGGGGTGTGTCGGACTTCGCTTGAGCGTTTACCGACGCCGCCTACTTGGGGCCATTTTCAGGTCGGGCTCCCCTAGTCGCGCCCACCCGCTGGCCACAGTTCGTGGAGGCCGGAGGTCTGTTTGCGCCCTCCAGCGCCCGGTGCGTCTACTGCAGATCGGGAGAGAGGTTGTGATTTCTTTCTCCCTTTCCACCGCCTCTTTTGCCCGCATAACTCGCTCGCAGTAAGAGACGGCGGCATCCCACGTGTTCCCGCTTCCGACCATGGATAGGATCACGGCCGGAAGCGAGAGGTCACCGTCGATTATTTATCTCGCCTACTATGGGAATTCCGTACGATCCCTTATTTAAAAAAAACCTGTAATGGTTTTTTTAGGGTTGGCAACTCGCAAGCGAATCGTCTGGTATTTATTGCAAATGTCTAAAAAGACTAAAGTTGGTCTTAGTTAAGTTCTTTCTCATCAACCTATAAACATATGAGAGGGATCCTAGCCCAGACAAATCACGCTAGTCAAGACAGATTGGCAGAAACACACTGGTACACTCTACACTCCATCAAAAAAACCTGTCAGGCATGCAGTTCCTCACGATATTTGCAGTCATCGTTTGAGGACACAAGTCAGTGAACTCGAAACCTATGACTTCACAATCCACTGATCACAGTAGACTATCAGATATTCGTTATTTATTTACTTACTGCAATATACATATTTATTTTGTATAAACACCCGACTAATCAGAGAGGTCTTTCACCTAAGAGAATGTTAGGTGTTTCACTTTGCACAATAATAGCTACGTTATATAACAATATACACTAGACACTATTTACTATTCGGACAATTATATAACTCTGAAATAAAATCTTTCAATTGAAACACGGTTTATTTTTGAACGAAAGTTAGTAATACGCCTTAAATATTCGTTTTATTTAAATGGTATTTCATATTATTCAAAAGGACCTACTGCTTATTACTTTACTATACTTATAAATAATAATACATTTGAGCAGCATCGTTCTAGTAATCATAATATAATTATTTCAGGAATAACTGTTTCAGCCATAAAACCAAGATGAATTTATATGAATCGAGATTAAATCATGTGTCTGGGTATTCAACCCAGACACATGATTTATTCTTTAATTAAAATATAAGAATGGTCTTGGTGATCAAGTACCTATATCTAAAACTAAAATCGACCTTACTTAGCCAGCTAGAATAAGTTTAACAGAATTTGCCGTCTCTAGAACTACAGGTCTACAGTTGAGTACACTCAAGGGAATTAACTTTTAACAGCTAAGGTGCAACTGGGTGGGTCCACCTGCTTATCGCGGACGGAGCAGACATCGACACTACCGCATGCTTGCCAATCCTGTACTTACTCAGAAGGAAAAAATCCCGCTATCTCTCCCTTATTTAGAGACAACACGCAAGCGGCGGCAATTTACACACGACTTTACAACCCACATTCTGCATGTCATGATGACTTTTCCTTGGAAAAAATGGCTCCTGAAAGTATATGTTAAAGTAAAATTTAATTATTGAACAATTTATGCACACACAGATAAATTAAAGCAGTAATAATAGATAGACAGGAACAAGAAGTAATAATTTACGTGTCTATTAATCAATTTAATTAAAACCTACATTCCAAATCTATGTCAAACAATTCGTTATACTCACAAATGCGTATTGTTATTTTCCTAAACGATTTTTTGCATGATTAATGACCAAAATAACGGTAGTCCCATAAGAATAGAGCCAAAGGAGGTCTAACCAACAGAGGTTAGTCTTTACAATTCTTTTGTCCACAAATTATACGTTGTTAAACATGCGTAGAGTCATTTATAAAGGTCGTCGCGTTCATTATATGTAGGTAGATATAATGTTATCGCTGGAGGCAAATCACTGTTTTATTTTGCCATCAAGTTTTATCTACCAAGTGAAGAAAAATAGCCGACTTGCAGTACGGCATTCCTCGGCAGGCAACAGCCCTAGTCTTGAGCGGCAAAACCGCCGCACGCCGCAGTCTCAGTTCGAAAGTAGACTCGCGGTCGTGTGGACGCCCTCGCGTATAACAAACGCGCACGCGCGCTCTCGGAATACGGTGATATATTCTAAATTCATATCTGACATCCCGAAGTTTTTAGGATTTTTAACTTTTTTTTATTCTTTGAAAGTGGTCAGTGTTGTGCTTTGTATTTTGACTAATTGGATTTAAATCGGCCCGTATATTGGACACCCGAATTGGATACTAATTAGTGTATCGATACGTTGATACCTATTGGATTATTTATTGAGTAAGTACCTACATCATCATGTATGTTAATCGCATTCAATTACAGCATTAAATTTAATAACCGGTGTTTCAGATTTCCAAACTGATTGTAGGTAATTTGGTTTCGAGGATATTTAGTTCGCACGCATCCGCAATTTACTCCTGTCCATCAGTGTAGAAACTTAAGTTGAGCTACATATATACCTATTTCACTACTAATAAATTATCTTGCTTAATCTTGTGTTTAAAGTATAACATATGACCTTTTTAAAATCATTCTGCAACCTGTTTGTAATTCAAAAGTAAAAACTAGTTATTTAATCATTAACTTTCAAACTTTTTTGTTCAACGATCTTGCGATTACGTTATCAATATAAATAAATAAGCACTACTCTATGATCCGTAAAATTAAATGGTTTTTAAATGATATTGGTATTGGTTTGTCTGAAGAATAATTGTACCATTTGTAATGACATACTTCATATCATGGTCTGGTCTAATTTTTGAACTTAGACCTACTAACTTACATAAACGTAATACCAATATAATCAGTAATAAAAATCAAAACTATTTAATCCATTAGCCAATTAACATCAGTTTATCACAGGATATTACGTAATGCAATGGAAGACGCTCCTTTACAAACGCTTCTGATTTTCTTGGATTATTAAAAGAGTTTTTTTTCATAGATATGGTTTTTGGTTACTTTACAAACATTTAGAGAAAATACTATTATTTTCTCTATAAAGGAAAGGTTTCTCTAAAAGTTCGAAAGCTAATAAATACATAGATATTCTCAGATTGATTCAATCAACGGCTATCATATTTATATAAAAGTATTTACAGCAAATGATTTCACGTAGTTAAGATCGTAAAGATTTATTCCAGCATCGTGTCTAGACATTTTCACTCGCATACTCTTAGTCGATTTGCATCGGAATCGAATATGTTTGTAGAGTCGATTTCACGCCGAGACTCCGGATGCCAAACGGCCTAGATGCGGTTAACATGCACAAGTGCGAAACTCAAATGACATGCGAAATGTATCCTACAGACATTAACAGACTACAAAAAAGGAGGTTCTACATTCGTCTGTATATGTATTTTTTATAATTTTTATCTACGTTAGTTTTGAACCAATTTAATTATTATTTTTTCTTTTAATAGCTCTAAGGTTCTTATATTAATTGCATTGGTATTCGTCAATTTAATCGACTTTACTGTATCCTTGAAGTCGATCAAATGACCATAGATGTCCCGAAAATCAAATTGGATGAGTTATTTTTAAGTGTATATGTGTATGTGTATCCATCGTTAATCAAGGTAAGTATATTTATAGGTCAAAGACGTGCTGATCTGCTAAGAAACTTCATCACGGCAAACCACACGAATATGTACTCGTGGATTGAGTTATTATGTACATGATCCTAGAATTATATTCTAATAGAACAAAGAAGAAACTTAATTAGAATGAACGAACACTTAACGTTTTAAAGTAGAACATTAGTAATAGCAATAAGTAAAAATAAATAAAGCCGACTTGAAAAACACAAAATATACATACATAAGCAAAGTTAAAGACAGAAATAAAAAGACAAAACATACCTAAGTAAACTAAAACGTAAAGCAAGTCTAGTTTAGTTATGTTTCATTTTTATGAAGTAGTTTTTTTATACTTAATTATGAAAAACAGTTTTGTATACAATATACAGATGAGGATTCATGGAAATTAGGCTTTATGTTGTTTGTCACTTCTATATACATATATTATGTTATCTGTATATTCGAAAATATCTGGCGTCATTAAAGCAGCTAATAGCGTTAAAGACGGTGATACGATTTTAAATTGAGATGCGTTTTGCTGAGATGAGATGAGATGAGAATATAACGATTAATCATCATCATCAACCCATTAACGTCCCACTGCTGGGCACGGGTCTCCTCTCATTTGGGAGGGATTAGGCTTTAGTCCACCACGCTAGCCAACTGCGGGTTGGCAGACTTCAGATGCCATCGAAAATATCTGTCAAGCATGAAGGTTTCCTTACGATGCTTTCCTTCACCGTTTGATCATGTAAATAAGCACATAACTTCCGAAAAGTCAGTGGTGCATGCCTTGGGTTTGAACTCGAGACCTTTGACATCTCAGTCCATTGGTCAAACCACTAGGTTACCCCAGCTCTTCAACGATTAATCATTGTTTTTCAATTACTAGGACAAAAAAAAATGCTTTTTTTAAGATTTTTTTAATAAATTATAAGAGTTACTCGGCGTAGTATCCAGTTTATGGCATTATGTTTGTCCCTAGTAAATGGGAGTTCCTTGATCATACTACGCATCTGCGCAGTTAAAATTTAGAGATAGAAAGTTAGAAACAATGTTGGTACATGATTGTTTCTAAGTAAACAAGACGGTTATAAAAATGCCTTTAAATCTGCCACTGATTATTTTTAAAATGACTCGAATCAACAATGTTATAATCAATTCAATTCAATTCAATTCAAATGTATTGCATTCTCATTATCAATGGAAAATTAACTTTCATTGATAGCGATGCGAACCCAATGCTCTTCCAATTTTTAACCAATAAATTATAACAGTTGTTTAGCTTAAATATCTCTTTATTATCTTCATGCTACATTATCTCAAACATATATGTTAAAATGATGACAAATAAATGACGCCCACTGCTGGACAAAAGCCTCCTCCAAGGATTTCCACGACAATCGGTCCTGCGCCACCAGCGTCTAGCGCATTCAAACTACATTTCCCAGGCCTTCGGTCAATCTGACTGAAACATCATCAATACATAATAAAGATTATGTTTAATAGCTACAAGATTATCCTTTCTAAGTATACACAATTGACAAAATTTAATAACTAACAGCGTGCGGCAATATCCCACCCTCTATTTTCAAACATCCGTTGTTTTCATACATCTCTCATCTGTCTTACAATACCTCCTAGAATATTCATTTTAATTATCTACAACTATACATGTAATTTTAAATATAACTATATTGTAGTATGTATATATTCTAATATGGTTAGTTTTAAAATTACTTTTTACGAATTATATCGCACTATATTAATATTATTTAATCCGTTTCGGTTCCAGTTGGAGGATCCGAAATTCTATTGATTAAGTTTTAATTTTCAAACAAGTCGATCTCTACGCTTTAATTAATAAGATATTAATTTAGATAATTGTTTTGTTTTAAATTAAATTACAAACAAATATATCGAATAATTGAATTTAGGTTGTATATTTTTTTTGTGAAGTCCGCCAACCCGAGTTATGTTAACATGGTGGATTTATAGTTCTTTTTACTTAGTGTTTCTGTGGGTATAAGGGGGCAAACGAGCATGCGAATCACTTGATGGTAAGTGATCACCGCCGCCCATGGATATTTGAACCACCAGAAGGCTTATATATGCGTTGCCAATCCTTGCAGAAACCGTTCAACTAGGTTTCTTAAAATAGGGAATTACTAACTGCCTATAGCCTAATCTCTCCCAATTTAGAGGAGAGTCGTGCTAAGCATTGGGACAGTAAGGAATTGATGAGAGACATTTCAGTTAATTTTATATGTTAACACTATAAGTCAGCACTATTTAAATCCTGTTCACTACCGTAGTTTACAACTAACCGACATATTCTAAGTCCCTATCTCATTTACCTTAAGGAAGGGTATTTAAAAAGGAATTTTGAGGCAGTCTCTAGATAATTAAAGCGATATTTGCATGTCCCAAATTAAATGACTCCGTAATAAAACTGTTGCAACAGCTTCCTTTTGTTTCGGCAATAATGGGCTTTAATATACAATGTATTAGGTAATCAGTGTTTCGATGTAATAACGTTACCATTTTAGTGAAATAAATTAAATATTTAGGTACCTTACATATTTAATGTATTTCACAAATATTTTAATTATGTGGCTTTTTAAGGCTGAAGTTCTCGTTGACACTTCAATTGACTATGTTGTCGCGCAAATTGCTTTTGTGCGACGGGTTGTAGATTCAGTTCACGCACTGAAGAAAAATTTTAAATATTCTACGTTAGTAGTTTAAGAAGCGTTTATGCGTAAAAGCAGCCTCGAATCAGGAGAAATGCCTAGTTGTAACTTTTTAATTATCCTTTAATGAGCGTTAGTAGAGGTTTTTTAATAAACTTATTCCGGCAAGAAGTTGCCGATTCCGGCAAAGGAATATAAGAACCCCGAGAAACTACTTATGTTTTCCCATCTGAATAACGTTTAAACCTAGACCGACAACATTCTGACAGGTATGTTAGGCGCTGTGAGAAATATTGACATATATTCTGCAATAAAATATATTATTCATAGACTATAAAAAACATACTATAAAACCTTCAAGTTTACCTTTTACGTACATACATAATAATTAAGCATCTGTAATTAAATCATGACATGAACAGTTACGTTAAGACTTGGCCATGATACGTAACGCCTTGGGGTATTGATCAACACTGCTTACCTAGTTAATATTATAAACTGTATTTAACTGTATGTAAGGTTATTATTTCTTAATCACCGAATTACCTTAGCAACTTAGATGGGCTATGTGGTAAAGATAGCTGAAACTTGCTATATTTATTTCGAATATTGTCAAATCTTCTACTATTTTTCCATAGGCACATACTTTCCATTACCTAGTTTATATGTATCTTAGACGATAACACTTACTGAATAAATATTATTATTACATAATCTTAACATAAATGTAGTTAAGTTTCGCTCACGTATTACTGTCTTAAGTTGATTATGTCCCAGCACTGGTTTTTCTTAAAGTATTTTTACAGTTTGAACGACACTTATGGTGTTTTAAACGTACATAAGCTACTATAACCGCTTTTCATGTATTTTAACAAGGGTTCAAGTTTAATAAGGGCTTATGGGGGCTTGTTAAAATAAGAATGTGGTTCCTACTAAGCGCTAGAGGATTTTCACTTACACACGTCGTAAGCGGAAGCTCTTTGAACACTCAAAGCACAAAACCTACAATTTATTCCTCGCCACGACTGCCGTCTCTAGAATGTTATGATTCGCATTATCATTCAGATTTGTCTCGTGACAAACCGTTCTCTTGTTGTTGAAGTCATCAGAATATAATACTTTTATTATCTTACATTGTATCGTATTGTACCACTCAATACTGCTTGATATTTTCCAATTTAATAACAAGAATTGTTATAAAAGTCAATTTGTGAGATGATAATTGCAATAATACTTTATTTATAAACTAAGCAAGACAGAGCTGGTTCGCTACAGATCGCTGGTTCATTTCCGTAGAAGGCAAATACCTGAAAGCCTAATACCTAATTATTTCTGGTATGCGTGTCTGTATGTGTGTTTGTGTGCTTTGTGTCTATTGTACTTCATAACACTATGTGTATACTATATTTGTCGTATTTTAGGTGTATATACAATAAATAATACTCTATCTATTTATCTATTTCAAATTTATGGTTTTATACGACAACAAACTAGTTGGGGCACGTGAAAATACCATACACGAGAGACGGTTAGTACAAAATTGTCATATATCACTTCCTAAACCATAAACTAGGTACACTGGTACACAAGGAACTGCTGGATAGCTGAAGTAACTGTCATTGGGAGTTGACGTAGAGTGGCCGGGGTATACGTAGCACTAAACTTCATATTAATTATTCTGTGGTATGCCTTGATACATCTAATGAACATTATGCATAAGAAAACACATTTATGCACTTGTATGTCGTTAGCAACATTTATGTATATATGTATTCAAATAAATATGCAATAAAATGATTATTGATTGTCTTAGTAACTAGTTTTAATATATGCAAACTGCATGTCTATTTATTCTTATGATCCTGCAAACTGTTTATAGCTGAGTATTGACCCGTGAAACTGGGAACCTGTTTGGATGCAAACTAAGTTTAAATATGTATTTTAATGCTGTAAATGAAAGACCAGGTTTGGTTTAAAGAAACGAACAATGTGAATAAAAATTTACTTATACATATAAGGGATCACTATTGCGTAAAATAAAAATTTGGTGTGTACCGGGTAGTCCATTGAATAGTATTATTTAAATAAAATACCCATGTAGAGGATACTGTCTCGATATAATTTATGACCAGATTCTATTTACGGGTCTGTGATAAAACTGGCAAAATAATAAGACTTCATACTGTATAGATCCAGTTGATTTCACATACAAGCGTTTGAACACCTGGCGTAGGCATAATGAGTGCCAGCTAATCTGCTGTCCTACATTTTAATACAAGTCGTTAAGTTACCGTTCCGCACATAATCGCTAGCTCGCTTTTTATTGTTCGTGACTTTTTAGCTGACTTGCCAGTCGACGTTGTAATTGTTTTAAATTCTTATCTTATTGAGGTCATACGTAAGATAACACAGTCAGTTATTTTATCGAGTTTTAAGTGATAAATTATATTATTTTTTGTCATAAGTATTTCTTTTACTACTAAACGGCATCGGCATTTCTCAATTGACGATAGAAGTATCTTTTCGAGAAGATACGCCATAACATGCACAAAATCGTTAAAGTTCGGGCATTTGACACACATTAAATGGGTTCAACAATGCAGGTTAATATCTGAAATGGTCGTTTGACAAAAGAGCTGTAGTACCTTAAACTTGAACTATCTTAAATGACAACGCGTATGTACCAGTCATATTGCGTCTTCAGTCTTCATAGAACCAATTAAAATCAACTAGCCAGTAGCATTGATTCAAGAACATATAGATAAGTGGACAACGTCAATTATACAAAATATAACACATTAAGGTAATTCATAAAATTATTTGGTATATCAAAATTGTTCACGATTAATGTTTATGAAAACGATACACTTTCACAACATGATAATGTTCACGCCAAACACCTATGTCACGCTACTCACACCAGCAATACATCAAGATACAACATATTATTCAATTAAAGCCGACGAAAGCAAGGAATGTGAAATTGAATTGAATTAAAACATTTTGTAGTAAATGCATAAACATCCGCTGTACTAACGAGTTTGTCAATTATCTGCGAAGCCAAGTTTAGTGGTATGCTAGGAGTAGTTTCCAATTAAGTTATGCGGAACGCCGGCTCGTGAACGTATGCGATATATCATGAAAACTGGAAGATTGTACATTCTACCGTTCATGGCACGAGTACCATTTTCTTTGACGTGTTAATAGATAAGGCTATTTACACGCCTCAGTCGCACGAATGTTTGCAATTACGTTTAGTGATAGATTGATATTTACCGTCGATTTCTTTGAAGGATTTTTTGCGGAACTGTAACGTTTACCTTCAATGGAATTCGGTTGAGGATAAGTTTTTTTTTTTTTATAATATCTTTCAGAATTAGACTTGTCAAGAGAGTGATGGATAGTAGAAATGGAGTTTGAGTGATGATGATGAAAAATTGGTCAGAGAGTCGCTTTAGTTTAATTACAACTGACGTTAGTTGCGTTAGTGTGTGAATTATGTATCAAGTAAATTATCAAAGAGGTATGCATACCTTTCAAAAACTATTTGTTTTACTGTCTTGAGAAAGTAGTATGACACTAAATAATTATAATGTATTTTTGGAATAAACTGAGCAGCAAAGTGTTAAGAATAAAGTTGATTTACATTGTTAGCTTGTCTGCCCGGTTAGCTACGCCCGCTTGCCTTGTCTCTTAAAACAATTGCCCTTAAAACACCTACATACATTGCAAGAAATGTATAGGGTAGCACCTCGAACTATTTGTTCTATGACACTCATTACTATCGACATAACTATGTAACTTGCATACGGACAATGCCTTATCAGCTTCTTTCAGTTAATTTTCAACACTATTCTTCAAACAATAGAAGTCACAATACCATGTTCTCATAACAATTTGGAATCGTGTCAGTTTCGACGGTTCACAGTATAAAGCTTTGTACAGACCTTATGAGTGTTGTGTTATGTTAATAGCGTTACATTTAGCGTCCATTATTCTATGGCGTGGCTGTGATGTCATACATTCAGTACAATGTCTCTAATACACACTAAGTAGCTTTATTATTATCCCCTGGAAAATTACTTACTGCTACGTAAAATGCGATATTGAATAAAATAGGACACACGCCATAAAGTTTGATGATTGTCTAAGGCTTAACTTATATTTTAGTAAAAGATACTGTAACAGTTGGAAAATAGGAGTTATTTTAAATTGTCATAAGCATTTCAGATTTATTTAGTTAGTCACTCTGATGAATTGTAGGCAATTGTTATCCGATACACTCGAGCTACGCTAAGATCAACATTCTCAGAAACAATGAATGAGTCATTTAAAAAAAATACTTACAGCCACTGAACTCTTCAATGATCTTGAGACTCTCAATACTAAGGTATGACCTCATAGTAATATTTTTTTACAAATTGAGCACCAAACAAAAGTAGATCAAAATATCGTTTTGATAAATTAATTACTTCTAGTATCTACCTATACAAAAATGTTAATGTAAAACGAAGTAATATTAACATTGGACAAGCAGTAAGTATTTCTAAAGCAATCTCTTCAAGTAGTTATTTAATTGATTACATTTAATAAATAAGCGTTTCTATACATTTAGAATTTTAAGTATGATGATTGAATGATCGTCTTTAAATTCTTTAAAATCGATTTGACTGAATATCAAACTCCTGTTTTGATTACAGTTCAAATACATTTTGCAATGAAGCAATGTTTAAAGAAAATATATTTTCAATCTAACCGAGATCTAGTTTTATAGCTTTGTTTATTTGAAGATCGAAATAGATTCCTATAATTTTGTATATTACAGTATTGACAGATACCTTATTTGTTTGGGTTTCTATAATTTTCTAAGATAAAATGTTACTTATGTATTTTATTGTCCTTAGTTAAATAACATAAACCTAATATTTGAAATAATTTTCATATATTATATGAAAATAATACAGAGGTAAACTTTAAACCATTTTGCTTAGGAAGATCCCCATGGATAGCGATTTCAGTAAAATTTACGGAGGATTATGTTGGTTCCGGCAATAAAACTACAGGAGGTTTAGTGCATACTATTACTACTACACTTAGCATTAGATGAACTAGGGCTGACAAAAACGAAGTTGAAGTACTTGCATCGGTAAAACATTATCTGGAAATTTGTAGGAAACAAGTAAAATAAAAACGCAACAATTCGAGAAATGGGATCGCTTTCCAACTCGTTTTGAATTCTGTATATAAAAACAAACGGCTGAATATTTCAACGTTTCCAATAAAATTAAATGCAGTCACACCTCATACTTTCTTTCTTAATGGTTCTAAATCGTTTGGCACCTTTACAAGTTTGGCGGCGTGACTACTTGCTTGTAAACTTACTGTTAAGTACAGTGCCACTATTAGCATTGAAATAAAACTATACCTATTACAGATTTCATCTCAGTATATTAACTGAAATGTTCGGTGTGAGAAATTTGATGGGCTGCGACGGATGGTAATCTTAACCAGCGTCGAATTAATTTGGCCATTATATACTTGAAGTTGATGTGTTAATAATAAACAATAGATATATGAAGCTAACTAAGATCTATATAAAATCTGATATCCATTATATATGCTGCTATGTTCTCTTCAAATACTCAGTAAGTGTAAATGTCTCCACAAGTAATGTAACGTGGTTTGCCTTTCAATGGACAATGTGCTTTAGGTCGTTTTGCCTCATTATGCTAGAGAAACTAAGTATTGGGCGTTCACTTGTCACAACTGTGACACCGTTAAGGTATTAGTGCCAGGAAGTGTTAGAAGTAACAAGACGTTAACGATAGCGGTACAAAAAATGCAATACCTATATTAACGTGCTTCTAAAAAAAATTGTTTTGTGGAGTTAATCACAGGATATGTGAGCGAGTTTAAAAATAATAAATTTTCTTTCCTCTCACATGTATTTTTACTTCATGACAACCAAAATGTGATCGTGCATTATCTTTTTTATAACATTCTTCTGACGTAAAACATAGATACTACAGTCAATGATGAAGAATTTCAGACATCAGCTCACAAGGTAAAGCAAGGTAAAGTATCTTCCCTTATATTAATCTGCCGCGCTCGAGTAAATCTCAAAATCCCTTCTAGAGCTCACCTACCACAATACCACCTGTTGGAAAACAGTAAATCTGTTTGGTACCATAATATTCCACAAGTGAAGTAAAGTTTATATTCTTGATAAACTAGAAGCGATCTTCTCAGCGGCGATTACTCTAAAACATGTATTCATACGACTACATATATCCACTTACGTTATTAAGGTTAAAAACATATATCATATCATGTAACAGACATATTAATGATACAAGATATGTATTTACATATCCTCAAGCGTAAATTTGTAATTCGTCATGAGAAAAGTTATATTTGATCGTTTCACCTTTAATCCTACCGACATTAAATCCTCGGGCAGTTTTTTTAATTCAACGATATCCACTACATTGTTTTTGTATCTTTAATCGGTTTATAATGAATATTTAATGATATAGTATTTCGTGTGAGATAAAAAATACGACGGAGGTACGCAAATGCGAAATGTGTTTTGTTTTTGTTACTTATTTTGTTAGCAAATCATTAAGGATTGTTTGTGTGGACATTTTAGCAGTTCCTTCAGTGGTGGACAATTCTTTTGCTAACAAAAGAAACAAAAGAACTGATTGGTGCAAATGTGTTATAGAGGGTCGCAACTATTGCCATGAAGCCTAGTTCAGAGCCCTTGTCGTCAAAAGTACTCAAAAGATAGAAACACCATGAAGGTGTCTCAGCACCAGTCACCACAAAATTCCCATGTAAGACCTGGGTATATTTAGTCACCAAAAACATTGTCTCTCAAACAATACAAATACACTATAAATTGTATGGAATAGACGAAGAAGCCGTATACACATCAAGACACTTTATTTTATAAATAAATTTCACAAATAAAAAATATAGGCATAGCAGGCATGGTTCTTAAATCAATTACAACCATACGATAAATGGTACCCACTTGCGAAACCGATTCGCTTGTAACTTGCGCCGATTCCGTAAGCCGCGTGGCCAATGGTCCTGTCCGGTGATTTGTCGTGCATCGCTTAACAATAAGCACACGTAAGTCGTACTGTCGCAGTGTCACTACTTAGTACCGGAGACACTTCGATTTCACATCGTTTGCGGCGTAATGGTATTTAATCCCTTAATTGTATCAAGTGGCGTGCTGCCAGTGTCAGTGACCGAACGCTTCGCACGCGTCTAACGTCATATAATACTCTAGTTAGGTAAGGTGATAACTTAAGCTTAGGACCGTAATTTAAACATTTATTAAGTACCTATACTATATCCCTACGTGTGTATAGAGCTTTTACATTAAATGTAGTTATTGTGGTCTAATTTCTAAGCGGTTTAATTTCGAATGTCCGAATTAAATTAGTTAATAAGTACATTCAAAAATATATATAAATATAAATTTGCATTTATTAAAGTTAAATTAAAAATTACAAATGTTTTTATTGCATCTAATAGGTACATTGTTTTTTGTTTTTTAAATTTGCTTAAATTTATACTACACGACCGGACACCCGATTTTAAATTGAAATAAAAACTAACCTTCCTGTTTGACCGATGGACCAAACTACACACAGAGTGCCAAATTTTATTAAAATTGATTCATTAGTTTAGAAGTCAATTAAATGTGCCGCGAATGTTTTATGCATAAAGAGATTGCCATTTGCCGTTACACAATAATATTTTACATCAATTTCTGTGCAATCAGAACGTCTTAAAATAATTCTCGCCATAATTAACTCGTCTAGATTTATTAGCGGATATTAAAGATAGCGGTATGGGACTACGAGGTTATATTCTCTCATTACGGGATTTTAACTCCAAAGATAGAACAACTGTGTTTAACAAAGAGAAAAATAGGTCTATTATAGTAAAAGGGGCTTGAAGGTTCTTGAGTGGCGACCACGTACTGGAAGACGCAGCGTGGGCAGGCTCCCGGCAAGATGGACTGACGACCTGGTGAAGGTCGCTGGAATCCACTGGATGGGGACGGCGCATGACCGGTCGTCGTGGCGATCCTTGGGGGAGACCTATGTCCAGCAGTGGACGTCTAACGGTTGATGTGATGATGATGATCTAGCATTTGTTCTGTTCTGATAAATCATTTTATATTGTACGGTCTTGTCTAAAACCTACATAAGATTGTAGACACTCCTCAATATCTATCCAAAATTGTTAACTACTGTTAGTCCCCCGCATTGCTTTTTAATGTAGAAGCTGTGTCGAAATATGTCTTACAACTAATATAAATGTGTAGAGGTTAGTATGTTTCGTATTAGTTTCCGCAAAAACTACGGAGTGGATTTTGTTAAAACTTTTGCAGTAATATAGCAAATACGTCTAGTTATCTTAAGCTTTTTATCTACCTGCCACGTGACCGTAGCTATGGACGGAAGCTGTTAAATATTGTACGAAAAATACAGCATTCTCTTTTCATTCTTGTTTCGTCATATTAAAAGGAAAATAACAAATAACACATTCTGTAGTTTGATAAGACAAATACTACTACTATATAGGTAACAATCCGTGAGAAATCCGTGTCAAATACATAGGCACAAGTAACCACTAATTGGATTAGCTCTTAACTTATGCAATTGTGTGTAGATTGTAAGACAAATTATGTAAATGGAACCTAATCGTAGCGGGTCTCAAGTAAATTGTCCATATTTACGATTTTGGTTTAATCAAAATATACAAACATGATACTGTTTACGGTAGCATAGTACGGTACTAAGCATCTTCTAGTTAAATTTCTTGAGACTAACTAACAATAGGGTAATAAACTAAATGGCTTTAAAATTTTGCCGTCGTAGGTCAAAAGTTCACGCAAGGCGTTCATGAAAATGTGAATGAACTAAGATGCGGTTGCGCGGGCGCACCGTGCGAACGAGATCACTCGCGCGATAACAGCCAAGGCCACATTATCTTTTTATAGCCAACCACGCCTGGATTATGTGTTTTGTTGTGTGTTCATATACATAAATTATGAATTCGTAACCTTTACACCATGCTTTTGTAAAGCCTTGAATTATTTATTAATGATAAGTAATGATAACTTAAGTATCATCGCAGGGAACACAGGCACTTTGTCGGCATCAACACAAATTTTATATAGGTATTTTAAGTAAATAGGTACTTATTTATAGGAAATTCAATCGACTATGTACATATTTCGCTAGTCATATTAACATAAAAGTGTGTACTTCAATACATTTACTTTTCAATACATTCTTTTTTCTCTTCACAATCATCAAAACTTTATAGTCACATGAGGTCTGCCGTCTGGTTAGTAGTGTGTAATAATATATAAGTATGAGCTTATATGTGCACGAATACTTAGAAACAACAATTATTTCGCTTCTCTGGGTCACATAAAAAAGTAACAATAAGATTAAGCAGAATAATAAAAATTGCCTTTTTATAACGGGACGTAACAAAACGATAATCTTTAATGTGAGCTAAACACTAAACTGCTACTAAAAAAAAGGTTAATAAAATACCAGTTTTCACACAGATGCGCTGTAAAAATATTTGACCCTCTTATGCGTTAGATATAAAAAGAAAAATACATAAAACTCCTAAACAAAAAGAAATAAAGCTAAAGAACTTTGACCTCAATCTCTAAAGGAGTGAGAGGAGATAACATCACATTCACTCCTTTCCCGGTTCGCATAACTTACGTTTTGATCAGGTTATGGAAACCTCGCCTTTTAAACATAGTCTCGGAATAAATTTTCAAGTGGCACGTATAAATATAATTCCCGATAAAGTAAAATTAACTGTAGGCGATTGAGCTATTTCATGGTGTCGGTTGCAACGCGAGTCGAGTTAGTTAGATCATCTTTTAATTATTTACTAGCGAAGGTTTTAACTCAACACGGTTTTTTGAGTAATAAATTCTCCTTTTATTACTCAAAAATACTTTCTCGAAAAATCGTGTTCTATGACAATACATTTTTGGTAGATAACTTTTTCATATTATCCAGCGCCCCACTAGTCACTACTGCAAAGAAATACAAAACGGCAAGTCTAAAGTTACTTTCCTATCTTTAACAGTTCATTTAAAAAGCGACGAGTGTAGCGATCCAAGAAAGCGGAAAGGTCTTTTATTTGCGAGTGGGTTCTGTACGTGAGGTTATTGCGATCCATGCGCACGTGACCGCACGCGATGCGCGGGCGCAGCACTCGCTACAGCTCCCGGGAGAGTAAAGCTATTTAGGTAAGGAGGGCACTATTTGTTTACAATGTTACATTATTGTTGCCTACATTGTATAAATGTGCGATTACAAGCATTTCATGTTTGGAGCTGTTGCTGTTTTGTTTACATTTCACACGTACGTTGAACTAGTAGCTACACTGTGGGTTGTATCAATATTATTTGTAGGTTATTTAAATATATTATGGGTACCAAGAGTATTTATCACCCGCAACATAGACCGGCAGTAAATCGTGCGATGAAGTTCCTTACTAGCGATTGTTTTATTATAGTTTAAGGCTGACATGACAATATTTTTGTCTGTATATAGTTATAAGATTGGATTCCCACCACTACACAAGTTAGAACCATTAGCAAAACTATGAGTAAATATGCAAACTTAAGGCACTTAGTTTCAACAATTACGTAACAAGAATATCATGCATAATATGTATTTGTTTCTCAGAATCTTAACTTAGGTACATTAATAGAACAAGTTAATAAATTACAATATTTATTAGTTAACTTGTTCTATTAATGTATCTAAGTAATATTATATTGAAATTTAATATTGTAATTTGGTTTTACATTCATTTACATGGTTTTGAAAATTAATTCGATTACACAAAATCTGATTTGAATTAATTTTACTTAACTTATCTCTTCTTCAAACATATACAATATACATACCATCAATTCTGGAATCAGTTCTCTATATTATCGTGAAAACTGTATTAAAATCCGTCGTGCAATTTAGAACAACTAAACGGACAAGCAGGCAGACCGTGTCTGCAGTTTATATTATTTGGTGATTAGTGATAAGTAAGTAACTACTTGTATGTTTTTTACCATAATAATTAAAACACGTACTAAACTAAATAGTACATTATAAGTTTTTACCATTATATTCAAGTTAGGTTCGATGACCAGATCAAACGTGACTTGGTTTCGATTACTGACGAGTAGGTACCAATTATTAGCAATCATGAGCTATCTTAATAACACAGTACATCCCGCCATCACGAGAGACGTTGTCGGCCAAGTCGTTATTTGAAAATAGCGGCACGCAATGAAAATATTAACTGTATCTTGGTGTTAGAGTACCTATCCTACAGACATTGTTTTTAATAGATATGTGATATAAAGTCCAGCTAATAATATGACTATAAAGTACCGATTCAAGACTTCGAGTTTCGCGAATAAATCAAAACCCGGCCGGCGGCGGCGTTGAAGTTTCGCACTACATCTTACAAAAGGTCACGTCGTATTTATATAGTTTTATTTTACTTGAAAAATGATTATATAATTAATTAAGAGAAGGTAAACATTTGACAAGGAAAACTGTTTCAAAATTGTTTATTATACGAATATGTTATTTAGTAGGCCCGTCTAACGTCTTCACAATGCTGTATTCAATGGCTATATTGGTCTTCAATTCAATTCAATTCAAATTTATTGCATTCCATAATGTTATAAATACAGGTGTTAAGGCTTAGTTCTAGATACAATTATGGACCCTGTCGGGCACAGCAAAAGTATAGTAAGAGAGAGGAGGAAAAGTGATTTTTTAGCAATTTATTTTATGTTATAGTATATATTATATAATATATTAATATATATTGTATCTAATTTAATTTGTCGTTTAGTTATAGTTAATGTAAGCAGTTTTTTTATTCTGTAAAGTTATTCTTATTGTTTCTATCTCAATATTAATTATTTTTTATTTAGTATTATAGTTTGTTTATACTGACAATGTTATTTATATATTAAATCAAGATATGTATCATTTATTTATTTTCAATTTATTTTATATGAGTAGGTATATTTATAGCAATTATTATAATTAGGATATTATTAAAATGTATTTATTTGGTAAACATTATTTATCTTATTATTATATTCTAGTATTAAATAATTTTATCTTTTAAATATTCATTTATATTATAGTAGCATTTTTTAATTAGGAATAATTTTAGTTTATTAATAAATATATTATATGTTTCTACGTTTTTAATACTTTGTGGCAGCTTATTATATATTTTTATTGACATCACGTAAGGACTAGACGAATGCATACTTAAATTAGAAGTTGGTAAGTTTAATCTGTTTCTATGGCGTAGTATATATTTTGTTTGTTTATCCTGGCGTGTAGTATATGAGTCTGGGTATTTACGAACTAGTTTACATAATTCTAAGATGTACATACATGGCAATGTTAGGATCTTATGTTGCTGGAAGTATTCTTTACAGCTTTCTGTTTGCCCTATGTTTACTAAGATTCTAATCAGTTTCTTTTGTAGGATAAATAAGCTTGGTGCGTCTGTACTACCTCCCCACATGATAATGCCGTAGTTGAGCCAAGAATGCGCATATGCATAGTAGGTAGCAAGCGCAGTGGTAAGATTAGTAGTTTTCTTTATTTCGCGAAAAGCATACGAGAATTTTGACAATTTTGCTCTAATTTGTTGTATGTGTGGCTTCCAGGTAATATGTGTATCTATAACTAAACCAAGTAAAGTGAATTTGTTTACTATTTCTATTCTTGAGTTGTTGAATATAAAATTAAAATGTATTTGCTGTTTTTGATGGGGGTGAAACGTTATTATTTTAGTTTTCTGAAGGTTAATTTCTAAATTATGATTATTTAACCACTCTGTTGTTTTCGAGAGCAGGGAGTTTAATTTTTCTGTTAAATAGGTTTCATTAGGGCATGATATGAGCATAGAAATGTCGTCCGCGTATAAAACACATGGTCCTTCTATATTTTTTGGCAGGTCATTTATGTAGACCAGAAACAACAGACATCCAATCACGCTACCTTGCGGAATTGATGCTTTTACAATTTTTATATCGGAGTGAATTTTTTTAATACTGTTTTTATTTTGGTCATAATACTCTAACTCTACTAATTGTTTTCTATTTTGCAAGTATGACGCAAGCCAGTCATGAGCTTTTCCGCGAATACCTATACCGAATAATTTATCTAGTAGTATTTTAAATTGTACCTTATCGTAGGCTTTAGACATGTCAACAAGTACGCCCACTGCGTATTTTTTATTATTTAAAATATTTAGGGCCTCTTGCATGTACTTATAAACCGCTATGCTTGTCGATCTATTTTTTCGAAATCCGTTTTGACATTCGCTAAATATCTTGTATTTCTCGCAAAAGGTATAAATACGGTTGCACATTGCTTTCTCAAAGATTTTTGAAACTGAGGGTAATAGTGCTATGGGGCGATAGTTATTAGGATCTGTTTTGCAGCTCTTTTTATGTATAGGTTTTATAAGAGATATTTTGAGCAGGTCTGGAAAACTACCTTCTTCAAAGGATTGATTTACTAGTTGGTAGAGTGGCATAGTCAGTTCTATTGCGCAGTGTTTTAGTAGCATTGGGGGAATTTCATCTATACCGTGGCTTTTTTTAGATTTTATTTTTTTTATTATATTATATATTTCAATTGGGTCTACTGGACTGAGGAACATTGAGTTTTCCGTAGGAGTGAGTACTGGGGCCCCGCCGCAATTTGTATTGTTGGTGCTGCTTTCACCAACAGATGCAAAAAAGTCATTAAATGTGTTTGCTATTATTTTAGGGTCGGATACTAGGCTATTTTTAATATTTAATTTAACATTACTTTTTTCGGATTTTGGTTTTTTATTTGTTCGCTCATTTATTATGCTCCACATTGACTTAACTTTATTTTCGGAATTTTTCATAATTTGTATGTACTGTTGTTTTTTTGCTGTAGTAACTGCTTTTTTTAATGTTTTTTCATAAATTTTATAGTGTGTTGTAAGTATAGGATTTTGATTTTTTTGTGTAAATGTTTTAAGGAGTCTTTTATTTTTGCAGGATTTTTTAATACCAGTTGTAAGCCAATATTTTTTATTTTTTGGTTTTAATTTCATATATCGGATGGGCATACAAATGTTAAGGATTTCTATTAGTACGTCATTAAAACATTTATAATTATCATTTATGTTTTTATTTGGGTTAATTATGTTATTCCAATTTTGGGTTTTTAGTATTGATTTGAATTTGTCTATATTTGTTTTATTATAAAGTCTTTTCTTTTTGTACCAGGTAATTTGGTTAGTTTGGTTAGGGATTCGTAGTTGTATTGTTGTTCCATTATGGTCAGAGAAACCTAATTCTTCCACTCTTGTGGATGATAAGCTCTCGTGGAAGTTTGTAAATATTAGGTCTATTAGTGTTGATGTGTTTTGAGTAATACGAGTAGGATTTTTTATCTGTTGTATAAATCTATATTCTAACATTTGTTCTAAGAACTGGTTTGTCTTTGTATTATTTTCTAAAATATTTATGTTAAAATCTCCGCCTATTATAGTATAAAATTTTGGATATTTGGTTATAATATGATTTAGTATTGTTTTAATTTGGACTTTGAATATTTCTTCCTCTCTCCCATTCCAGTAAATAACAATTAATAATATGTTTACTTTACATATTTCTATGGCACACACTTCTATTATATGTTCAATTGACATTTCCGTGATGTCACTTCTCTCTATATACTCTATGTCTTCTTGTAAAAGGATGCAGACACCGCCGCCTCTATGTGCGCTACGGCTGAATGATGACACTATTTCATAGCCGGTGAAATGTATGCTGTCTATTTTTTCTGGCGATAGCCAGGTCTCAGATACGCATATGGCTTTATATGATGGGTTTTCGTTAATAAAAGCTTCTATAATATGTTGCTTATTGTATAAGCTTTGAAAGTTCTGAAATAAAATGTTAAACTGTAGGTCTGGATCTACGAAATGTCCGATTTTGGTTGTCTTCGTTTTGGTTTGTGTATATAGTATGTTGGTTGTCTCTTCCGGTATTTGGATTTTTACTTTTTCCATAATCCTCGTTGTTAATATTTAGACTTTTGTTGTTTGTATTTAGGGTATCGTTGTTCAAATTTGAAGTGGTGTTGTTTATTTTTAAGGTCTCGTTGTTTGTATTGATTATTTCTCCATCTATATACAATTGATTATTTCGTATGGTTGCAAATCGACCACATTTACGTGCCTTCATCATTTCTTCCTGTAATAATTTTCTTTCAGTACGTGCTTTTTCATCTAAATATTCCGACATGTATACTTTTGTGCCTTGAAAACAACTAGAGTTATTTAGAATGTATTTTGTCATTCTCTTACTCAATAATTCAATTACTAGCGGTCGCCTTTTAGTGTTTTTCCTGCCTAATCTATACGAGTCTTCAATATAACCCAGTATATCTAAATTCATTTTATCTCGGAAAAGCTCTATTAATCTCATATGAAGGTTTGTTTCTGTTTCTTTATAGTATTCTGGAAATCCATAGAGGACAATCTTTTTATTATTTATTTCAGGGCATTTTATATGCCCTTTAGTAGGGTTATTGGTTATATTTGAGTCCTTTAGATTTTGTATTTTGTTTTCTAATTTTTCATTTTCTGTATATAGAGTTTCTATTTTGGCATTTAAATCTCCTATTTCCTTTTTTGTTATTTCATTTTGTTTGTTTATTTTCAATAATTTATCTTCAAAATCTTCTTCTAGCTTAGATATAGCCTTTTTTATCTCTGTTTGAATTGTATGTTGTAGCTCTCTAATTATAGATCTGTTGTTTTCTTTTAGGCGTGTAATTATGAGTTCACTTAGGTTATGTAGGGTACATTCTGACGGTAAGTTGTTATGAAATAAATCCTGATCTTCGCTGTTTATTGTGTCACCCAGTAAACTTTCACTGTCAGATATAGTAGTGTTATTGTAGCTTGTCTTTTTCCTTATAGTGACGTTTGAGTTTCTTTCAGGTGAGGCTTCAGCTGTAAATTGATCTATTTCTCGCGCCCTCGAACGGATCGCAGTGTTAGCGTTTCCAGTTTTTGGCGTTTTGCATTTACAAGCTGGACATTTCCATGCCTTTTTTTGTTCAGATGTCATAACCTTTATAAAGTAGTTTTTAGAAATGTTAACGCACTCTAAGTCATATTCATCATCGCAGTTAGTACATCCTAATTTCTCATTACTCATTATTTTTTGTTTACATCCTGCACATATCAGCGCCATCTGTTATCTATTTGCATTAGATTATTGACGTCTGCTGAGATAGTGGTTCCGCTCCTTGCTGATAGATGGCGTTATTTTTTGTTTACATATGGTTTGACTGTAGGTTTTGTTTTGAAATAACGTATGATGACTTTCAATTTTATGTTTTTATAACACGAATATGTAATTAGATTTTTGAGGTGTTTTGTAATATGTTTGGCTTAGTTACCTTGTTGAGGTGTCCTTTTATTGTATTGGTATTTGCTGTTTAAGGCATTTAGTATGATATTTGTTCACACATATTATCGCTTTCTTTTCAAAAAATTTAGGTATGACACTTTTTATTCTATTTTATATAGTTTTTTCAGTTTCTTTCACTGCACTTCAACTTTAGTCACTTTAAAACATTTAAGAGTTAAAGATTTTTCACTGGTTTTCGCTTTTTAAGAACTTTTTATATTTTTTTGGAATATTTTTACTCGGAGCTTGTGTTTACGTACGCACTGCAGCGCCCTCTCTCCCTTAGTTAGCTTATCTTATAATTTCGTCTTGGGAAATACGATACAATGTATGTGATCTTTATGTATATCTAACATAATTAAATGCTGATGATAAGAGTAATGTATTGCTTAGAATCGTAATAAATATGATGGGATCTTGGAGAACTAGGGGCCTTTAACACTGCATAATGTTGCAATTAACAAAGATTGAGAAAACAATACCTTTACGGGAATACATTTTTGAATGTCATTTATTTTTTTAAAACATGTTGTTTATAACGATAATAACCATAAATGTTGTGGACACCATTAATTCGCATGCGTTATTAAGAGTATCACAATAATTTTAAAACTACTGTGTTTATTTATATTGTACGAATAAATATGTTGTAATTGGACAATCACACACACAATTGTCTAGATACCTTAGCAATGTATTGTGTAATAGAAATAGTTAGTATGCGTATCGCGCGATTGTTGGTAATTAGTTGGTGAAATGAAAGCCGACGTTGCTTTACGGTAAAAGCGTAGATAGATCCTTATCTTCAGTCTTCCGTTAACAACGTCTTACATAAAACTAATGTTTATATTACAATTGAAATACTATGAAATAAAATTAATGTTTATCAGATAGTTACTAAATAATATATGTACATACATACTCGTATATGAGTTTTTAGCCCCAGTTTTGCAATATTTAACAATAACATGTAATGTAAAAATGCTCTAATTTATTGTGAAAATTGTATCGTAATTGAATATGCAGTTCAGTTCAGTGTTTTTGTTTAACAACTACCTACCTATATGTATATGTATATTAATATGTTTATTTAGATTACCTATTTCAAAGAGACTGGAACAGTCTTGGTGGCGTCGGGTTTTGCTTCTTAGTACTGATTTTATATATCTGGAAATTGTTTGTGTCCATTTTTTCGTAAAAGAATTAGTATGAATTATGATAAATATTTTATGAAATCCGGTACCACTTAAAAACTGAAAGTCGCAAAGTTGCGGAAAATGATGTGTTAAGTATGGAATTGTATAAGAAATGTTTAATTTTATATCTACTTCGACCACGAACGTGTGTTAGCGTGTCGCGTTAATTTCCTCACGCTATTCAATAGCGTTGCGTTTTTACTGTCAAGGCTATGTAACCTTGCCACTATTTTAATTGTTGTTATTTAATTTAAGAGTAAGCATAGTAAATATTGAATGCTGAATGGATATTATATGTAGTTCAATGTTAGTTGCGGTATGCATTTAAATTGCATACAATATGTATATTAGATATGCTCTTAAATTTTATTTTATAAGTGATCGAATCGTAATCTTTGATTACGATTCAAGATAGTGGCTTTTTATTATAATTTGAATACAAATTCGTGTTCTTTGTCATGGGCTCGGGCAAAATAAAATATTTAAAAACATTCGAATGACAGAAAGAATATAGCGTCTATTGTTTTATAGTTTCACATTACAATGACTCTCATTTCAGATTCGATCGATTTAGAAAACAATCGCGAATACAATTAGATAATATCTATATTTATTACTGAGGATAAAGTATCTAGATTTAAAAATACCAATCCCATAAAATATCATGTAGCAATGATAGGAAAGCGTGTCTTTGAATGGTTTCCGTTGTCCATATGACAAGCTATTACTTACTAAATAAGGATCGCATTGCGCATGCCAACCAAACAAAGAGGTTCAATATGTTTCCGTTGCTCGTTCAATTGATAAACATCTAATCTACATACCTTCTATACAAGTACATGCTGCATAATATTGAGACGTGAACTAACTCAGACTACACAACAATTTAGATTTTCTATGAGGTATTACAAATAAAGATTTTAAAATTTAATATCGGTTCTTGAAGAGTGTGAGTGAGGTCCTAGAGTCAATTCACAGATCCAGCTATATTATTAAGTATATTAATGACACTTAGCTGAACATGCCGATATAATTCGCAGTGCAGAGAGACAAGTAAAATGAGAAATCAGAAATTGAATCTAATACCTCACACTTTAGTGATAACTTGTACTGGATGATCAAAAATTTTGAAGTACCAAGTTATAATGTTTTTTAGTGACCAAATATTCGGTACTTTAAGTACCTGAGTACTACCTTTCTACTATGCTTTACCTAAGAGCCTATTACTGTAATTGCAAGAATGACATAATGCTTCGGTAACATTGGAGTATGAAACACTATGCTGTTACATGAAATAAAGCGGAGTTGTTTTTTAAAAAAAACAATGATATATTATTTCTTACCATGGAATTCGACCATATGTGTATGGACATATCTATATTATTTTGTAAAAAAAAAATATCACTATTGTTATTGCGTTTTTGCGCTATTGCGCCATTGCGCTATTGTATTGTCTAGTCAATAATAATATTTACAATAAGATTGAAAAATCTAGCTATGCAGTATGTTCTTATTCGTAGAATTCCAAACTAGGAAAACAGAAGTTTCTTAAAATAATGTCAAATTTAGTAAAATATACAATACAAAGATATCTTCTGTCTCATTCCCCCAAATTGCATGGCTATACAATGTCAGAAATTAAATAATATCCCATATAAAGATCTGATCGTAACGATCATTATATAACAAATAAGGCCATATAGCACTTTCATTGTCTTCATTTCAAAATATAGAACGAGGGTAATGAATTACTTTTTGTTAACATGGGTAAAATTAAAAAGCCGCGAAACGAGACTCTTGTAATGGTATTGTTACAACATTATTAATAAACGGCTTGTTATATCATACCTGTGTCTTTTCTGTGTATCTGTGATCGATTGTCGATTCCAAATTTAAACCACAGATCGAAAACAATAACTGTCATATCAAACTTTGCTATAATTACCATAGTGCAACTTGGCGCCCTCTCCATGTCCATCGATGGTCGATTCTTTTGACAGTGACAGCTTATTTAGTAGCAATAAATACCATTTAACTGTTACCAAATAGAAAACCGTTATTTATTTAGACCAACAACTCAGAAACGCAATGGGTGTAAGATTACACATCAATTTCTATATTACTTTTAAAATAAACTTATTCTGATAACATTTAGGTATTTTTACGGACACAAACGTTTTTTGTACAGTAGGTAACGCAAAAAGCCTTGATTTATATTATAAAAACCAGTGCCACTTATGATACGTGACCACAATCAACGGGCTATGTGCCAACACTGAATACTATACAAATGGAGTAATCATTTTCAAATATATTACGCCACCAAGCCGCTGCTGCGAAGAAGGAGAAGCGTTTGTTTTATAAGAAATTTGTAGTATCACTTTTAACAGAAATGGCGTTATTAATAAATTAATATATCTATGTGTCTGTACTTACACATGGCCTTCTAGTTCCGAGCTAAGAAGAACAGGACTAAAGTTACAGACACAATAGGGTTATATGTACAGTTATTTTAAACATTTATATAATGTATACAATACAATGTTACTATAGCCTACAAGAGTTTTTTGATGATAAGAGTAAATATGTGCAACCAATTATACCACAATAAAATAGGGGAGATTATATTATATAATTTTGAAAATTTATATTAAAAGTAGAAAATGAAAATAAGTAAAATAGACATAGAAAAATGTGTAATTATGAATATTTTATTAACTTATATTCTAATACATATTATTTTGCAGCGCCCTTGCAGGGTTTCATGTTGATACTACCTATATTTATCGTAACATCTTATATAACTACATGTGAAAGCAATAAAGATTTGAATTTGAATTTGAATGTATTAACAACCACAACTCGGAAACAAATGTCTCTTGTCATCCCATAATCATGTGCACCTACCGTAATGCGATTTCCTAACCCTTGCCCTAAAGACAACCTTAATCTTCCACCAATGAAAGTTAATGAACCAAGAATCATAAAGCTCTCGCAATAAAATCCGTAAAATGTGGTTTTATTTCACTGTCTAAATTATAGATTAAGGAGTATAGATAATATTTGCGTAAGTAGTTGCATAATCAACTTGAAACCTTTATTTAAAAAATACCGATGCATGCATGTTGAGGGCACAGTTAATTTTTAAACACTCCATGTGCTTAATACTCCCGAGTGAAGCGAAGCGTTGAATAACTATCAAGTTATTTATACGCAGGTAAGTCAGAGGCTTCCTCCTTCCCTTTCCGAGGTTGCAACAGTGGAAATTGCTTACTTAATCAGTTATGAACGTAATCATAATTTATGTCAGACTTATTTCCCGCCCGGCCGTTAATGCGTTAAGCCCACGAAACACGTTCGAGTTAAGGATAATTTACACGGTACTAATCGCCGTCGACACTGTGACTATTATTGTCAGACTGGCAGCGAGATGAAAAGATACGACGCTGTGCTACAAGACAGCCAGAGCAGCTTCCGAATAAGCTTTTATGACAAGAAACATGAAAGCTTTAATAGCTTTAATAGTGTACTACTACTAATTAGGTTGATGATACTTTAAGATTGACAAAATTCTATTAATATCCATTCAAGTTACCAAAACTCTCGCTCTTCCTGATTGACTGAAGATAAAAGATTATCTAAGCGTGATTGTGCAATAATTAATTAAATAATCATATTTAATTAAGATTTGATCTAAATAGGTACCTTATATAATCAGAGACTAACTAACTCGGAGAGTATTAATCGCGATAGCTTAGTAAATTATATCATAGTCTAATGATCACTCTCTAGATGTTAACTTAAAAACTAGGTGTATGATATATGTATACATATCTATTTAATTCTGAGACCACATCGTTATATACCTGATTATGGCCAAAGGCCAACTAACAAACCTATATCTCTGTTTAAAAATAAAATACTTGCCGCTAAAATTTCTGGTCACCAAAATAGGATTACAGTGTGTCTGAATGATGTACTTATATGCAGGTTTCGCACAAATTTCTCCCGAATATTACAAGACCCAGTATGCAATTGAGTAACTATAAGCATAACTCAGAATTTAATGTTAGACAAGCGGTAACAGGTCAATTGAGTTTATGATACCAAATCCAATCAACGTTATTACTGTCCACAACATTAGTTTTAAATTGCCGACAGTCTAATGTGACGAAAGCCGACTACCATAATAAGGATAAAATGGTTGGTATAAGCACACGATTTAATGGTTAAATGGGACATAATTTTATACTCGATATTTACGACTGGTACTTATTTAATTATTTCCACATATAATTTACTTTTAGATACGGTTTGCACAGCGGGTAAGCGGGTTTCAGTTTCGATCGGAGTGATTTTGTCAGTTGATCTGGTCTGGACGTGTATGTATCACGATTGCTTACGAAAAATAAAAAAAACTATGAAGAAGTTTTAAGATGGATGCAGTATTCAAGATTTTTTACAGTTGATCCCACGCTTAGCAGCCGTGCTTGCTTCAACTAGTCACTAGATTAACGCTTAACAAGCTTTATTTACTAATTATTCAATGATACTGAACTGTATGAATTTCACACATTAGAAATCACTCAATACTTTGTTACAGCCATTCGCATTCCGAATAAATAAAATCGATTGTTAACTGTTTTGGACCAGTTGAATTATCGATAAACATAATCGAGTTTGCATATGCAGGCACCGTAATTAATTTATAAGGCACCTAACCGAAGTCTGCGTGATATCACCGGGCATCAGTCGTGGCCTTGACTAAGTAGTTACGCTGGAAGGTCAGGCGCATGTTTTGTAGGCATTCCTCGAGATAATACTGTTAACTTCAATGAAGTCGTTTTTATGGAAGAATTTTCTCGTAATCGATCTACGCCTTCCTTATTAGTAGATAGTTTTTACTCTTAAAGTACGCTATTGTAGTGCTGACCATGAACTCTATTATATTACTTTTATTTAAAGTGGATCGTCATATTATTTATCACATGAATTATATTAACAACACAGGAACAGGTACAGTGTTTTATAAAGAGTTAAATTACACTATAGTCAGATATTTTGGTAGCTTGACAAATATCTAGTGTATTCCTCTTCGTTATCTTTAGTCTAATTTTACTTGTGCAATCTTAACAAATTAAAGCATGTTGTACGCTCAACAATAAAAAGGTGGTAGTCATTTTTGATGTAATCTTTTATGACCACGAATAATCACCATAACTCCTTTTACTCCCAAACCCATAATAGGTTTCATTGATTCATATGTCTTATTACGTATATTGGTGCTCTTCTTAACTGACAAGCTGGTGGTCTTCTTAACGATGAAATAAATAAATCAATAAACAAATAGTAAACCTGACCACCACCCACCGTAATATTAGTATATTACCTAAACGTAAATTAAACACAACAAATATTCACACTAGTTACACTAAACTAACAGACAAACAATAGTTTGCACTGAAATAGTTTTACACATTGCGTGCCCGAGTTACGAAACCGAACAAAACCAAAGCTGTATTATTGGGTTTAATTATCTCTCGACTAACATTTGGCAATATCTGTGTGGATAGGCGAATATGGGAAACAATGGAACCAATATTTGTGTTACTTGGCGAACGAAATATTGAATAACTTGGTCATGTTTGCTTTAAACGGCCAAGACATATAGTTGCACTGGCAGAACAAATAGTATAGATTTAGAAATATACTATTTTTTTTTGGGAATGGCATTCATTGTTAGCTCGAGGGAGCTTTCACAATGTAACCGGACTTTTTTGGCAAAGCACCAGACAGTGCCTCCAGCCAAGGCTTAACTTAGAAAATATGAAATGCCTATAAATAACAATATAAGATTTTAGTTGCCTGTCTATAAATACTAGAAACAACAGCGTGGCCAATAAAGAGCACCTTTCCTTAATTTGTATTCGATCAATGTACCCTCGCCGACTTTCTATTAGCCGAAAGATTGGTAAGTTTTTTGTCGTCATGAAGATCGAATTATACACTAATCTTCATAATGATTAAAGAAACTAACTAAACTATTGGCTGATATTGTCAACCCATCTCTCATTATCATATTATGCCTATTTAACAGTGGGCAATCGAAAATAAGCCTGTTTATCTCCATATTCATTTTTTGATCATACCGGTTTGTGTTGATCGGTTAAAAGCCTTATCCTGTTCCTTTTTTAAAGATTCTAGAGTTTTCTACACACAAACACAATTCAACTGTCATTAGCGTAACCCTTTGTTAACCCCATCTTAGGCACAACAACCTCTTTAAGCAGCTATTTACGTTTATATAGCTCCATATATTTTCACTTCCCAAGGAAACTATAACTTATAAACCCAACGAACATACCTAACTAACCATTTAACGAAGTTTTCTAAACAGTAAACCGTTTCCTCGTTAATCACTAAAATTATTTCCCTCCAATTATACGCGTATCTGTGGCATAAATTATTTCTATTAGTTTATTAATTAAATGCTCAACGGACGCGATTCGAATCTAATTGCTCGAGCGATGAGCTATTTACGTAATACAGAACTCATATGGTCAGAAAATATGAAATATAGTTTAATACCGTTTCGTAATATACCGAAAATAACATGTTTTAGCACTAAATCACGAGACAAGTTTAATGTTTTTATTTCATTACGATGGGAACTTAGGTATTTTTTTAAATTGAACGTTTAACCTACGTTCATCTTCTTGTTTCATTGTATCGTTAAAAGCTGTGAAAAATACACCTGGTATTCTTCACAGCCTGCCTGTCTAGAGGTTTCGTGCGAAATATATTAGTACTGTTTAAAACGACATATTATCTCCATGTCACAATCGCATCAGTTTTGTGTTTGTTAAGAAATTTGCGTATCGATTTTGAACCCAAGGCACGCCATCATTGACTTTTCGGAAGTTATGTGCGTATTTATCACATGCGGTGGTGGTCAAACGGTGAAGAAAACATCATGAAGAAACCGGCTTGAGAGATTTCACGATGGCGTATGAAGTTTGTCAATCTGCACTAGGCATGGTAAATGAATATTAGAATACAAACAAACAGGAATCTTTGTATTCTACATATTATTTAGAGGAAAGTCGAAACACAAAAGTATAATAATAAGGCATATATTCGCAACAAATAAACGGCCTGTTATAAGTTATAAGCCGTCATCACATCAAATTATAGTTTCCCCTTGCACTTATGAATTGATAACTAACGACCTTCTTGATGCGCTGGCATGAAGTCGACCTCGGGCCGCATTGAATAGTAATGTGTTTCTATCAGTTTCCATTGCAATGACGACACGTCAAAACCAACTTTCGTGCTTTCGTGATTCGTCATTAATAAGTAATGTATCGATGTACGTATTTTGCCTTTTCATAGTTGAAAACGAGTAATTTTGTTGAAATAAAATGTAGAAATTATATTTATTTTCAAATTTCAAATTCAAATTCAAATATTTTTATTTCAAGTAGACCAATATTACAGGTTCTTTCGAAATGTCAACACTAGTTGCACGGTTCCAAAAAGTAGGTCTTATGGAGAAGAACCGGCAAGAAACTCCATAGATACTCTTTTAAATAATTCGTTATATTTACAAAGTTCGTTTTTAATATTAATATGAGAATAATGCAGTCTGATGTGAAACGCATGAGTTATCCACTAGCACTAAAAAAATAAAATATGAAATATTAATAATAATTATAATATATATAATAATTTCCTTTATTGTTTAGCAGAAACACCGAAAACTCATTTAAAGTCCAGACATAAATATCCAATATGCGAGAGACACCACTGCACTGCTGACTTTATAGATCTAATAAATTGTATTTTTATTTTTTTAAGAATTAAACATCCAACACCTTGTCCCTATTTGTTACCTAACTCATAAATTGCAATTAATCAAACAAAAACCATAATCAGTGAAGGAAAAGAAATGCGGAAATGCAATTTGTAACTACCGAAGTATGTATTTGTATATGTAGTTATAATTTACATAAGAATAATTTACATGAGGGAACCTGTCTATCCAACATGTAATAAATAAATACCGTATGATGTTTTACTTGCGTTGCCTTTACTTTGCATGCCTGCGTAGAGTTACATAAAATCGATTATGAATATATTATGTATAGACTTCTTTCTAAAGAAGTAGAACAGTACTTTTACACAAAAGCCTTTCATGTCTCGCAATACTGGCAAAGGTTGGTGATTGTTTTCCATACTGGAGGTGTAAGTAAATTTAAAAATCGACTCTATTTACATGAATAAAAGGTTCTGTCAATGCAGTAATACGTTGATGGGTGAGTGTGCAATGGAATTGCGTAAACGATTTGTTTGTAAACACTGAGCGTCCGTCAAATACAATTGACCCACTTCAATCGAGCCTACTTCTTCGATACGAACTTCGAGTGATAGTAAACGATTTTTAACTTTGTATTAACGTAACAAGAAAGTTATTCCATACTCAAGACTATTATAAGCAAAACTTCTGCTCAATTAAACTTTACTGGAGAAAGTAACACGAATTCGATAGACGGATTTGGTTTTTGAACAACGACGTGGATAGTAAAATTGTCATATTTAATGTTGCTGGAGTGAGCTTATATTTATTTATTCATTAAGGCATATTTACAGAGTGAACACAAACATTTACAATTATGAAAAACTATGTGCTTTCTAGTCTAATCATCATCATCAGCCTATTATATTCGTCCACTGCTGGACGTAGGCCTCCACTCATTACTTATAAACTTATATTTTAGAATTAAATATTATAAAATATTATTAATTGCCTATACTCAAAATTAAGGGATTAAATGATCTATAAATATAATGTCGGCTATTAAAGCTACTAATGCGTCGTTGGTCTATTTCTAGTGGTCGTGAGTGTGACTACTGAGCAAAACGTCTTGGGTTCGATTCCCAGGTCAAGCAAGGTGTTAATGGGCTTTCCTATTATTTAATGGGTAAGCCCAATAACACCTGCAGGCTATATTGATTGCTGCGAACCCAAACTTCTGACTGACTAAGATTTTTTTTTGGATTCGCAGTAGGCTCGCCTCCTATTAGGTACATGGGACCTAAAACATACCATACATTAGTACACATCCACCGAAATCTTGGTATTAAGGCTAATATAATTTGGTAGTATATCACGGTAACTAATCGAATTCTTGTGTCAATATGATTAAGTGCATGTCTGGTTACACCAGCTGTCAGTTGTTTCTAGCAATTAACCGAAAGTACGGTGTCGTAATACTGGTAACTGGAAGGTGAACATGATTTACGAGTGTTTTTACTTTTAATTTTACAAATGTTGTTTAACAACTGTGTTGGTTTCTAAGTTACTTATTTACACTGTGGGTGGACTTTGTTGGTTACTGATATTTTGAACATTTTCAAAAAATACATTATCAAGATAAACAAAACAATATTAGTTACCGATACTACTCGTATTAGATGCATTACTATTATATTACGTAAAGGAGTGTTCTATTATAAGAAATGCTAAGTTGTTGAGTTTTCACAGTTTAAAAGAAAATATGTCGGTGAGTAAACTTGGATATTTACGCCATCGATTATAAATAACCAATATACATTAGAGTAAATGTCTGATAATGATTTTTTAAAGCGGACCTTTAGGCTAGAATATTTACAGTATCTACGAAGCTTATATAAAGTTTACTTCTCAAATAAAAGTAAACTTTATATGAGCTTCAGTATCAATAACGGCCAATTTCCATTAACTGTTCATTCATACATTTAAGTGATTAAAGTCGTTGTGAAATATTATTCTTGAAAGTTAAATTATGTATTTACATCGACCATTGTGTAAACGTTATTTATTGCTTACTCAACGATTTATAATTCTATAAATCTTTATAATCAGTAAGCCATAATAAGTTGGCAACAGAAACATTGTAAGTAATAAGTGGTTTACCGTACCACAGGAAGCTACGGTTGGCAACACGGCAAAATACAACATGAGAAAATACAGAAGATAAACTTTTAATTGTATTATAAAATTAAGGCTACAGGAATCTCTATTTAATTAATCATGTTAACATTCTTTAAGTTCTCGAGTAACTTAATTTTTAATTACAAAATAGGTACAAAACCGGGACGGTAATGCGCGTAATTTTCAATGAAGTGTTTCATAAAAAGGTTATATTTATACTAATATTATAAAGAAAGATGAAGGAAGAAACAAGATTAGAATTATTTGTTTCTTTGTATTGAATAGGCCCCGAAACTACAATACCGATCTGAATAAGTAATTATTTACCATTAGAATACTGTCCGTGATAAAACATATACTAAATTTTATTTAAAAAAACAAATAAGCTATTTCAGCTTCTGCTCTTTCCGTGATAACAACTAATGATAGTTAAATTAAAAGGGCTACCAAACAAACAGACCTTTTGTTGCTGTTTTATAATACATAGTAGAAAGAATTTCCTAGCAAATTGAATGGTGACGTGAACCGCATCGCGTGACGACGTCGTGACGATGTTGACAACAAAACGCTACTTAACAACACTTGCTGGGTAAAGAAATTTATAGAGATGTTTCCTAATCTGACAAACCTTTTTTTTAATACATGAAACAAACTCCTTGTAGAATCCGCTTTAGTTATCGTGTAGTTACTTTAGTATACTAATGATAATGCAGAGAAAAAAAACGATGCTGTAATATATTGATTTCTCACACTTACGCGAATATTAGACATTGAAATAAAGTATCAGTGGGCCCGTGACCATGGATGCTGTAAAGGATCCGAAACGTCGGGTTACAATAATATCAATATACCGCGATAAAATCCGTAAAAAGTAGTTTTACTTCTATGCTGTAATATAATTTAATGTTTCAACGGCCGAATGAAAAACAACCGTTATATGGATGTTTTATATTTAAATTCCAATCTTTCTAAAATTTAAACAAGACTGAACAATAATTTAGTTGACGACTTACCAAGAATTCGGGATCATATAACTACATACGTAATTAATTAGGTAACATAAGACATAAATAGAATGGGATCAGGCGAGATTCACGGGTATGCTTTTGGGTCCCTTAGGGGGGCGACCCTATTGCCATTTACCGGTATATACTCAAACTTCGACATGCTACTGAGTTTCATAGAAAAATCAATGTATTCATTTTTATTTAGTATTACATATCATTGTATCAATGATTCCTTCAAAATAACTCATAAATAGTGAAATGTGCTTATCTCTAAAATAATAACCAATAGGTATCACACGTATATCAATAAATTTACAACTTTACGACATCATAGGTAATTACAATGATAGTAAAAAAGGTAATGCAATGAAACAATACTACTGTGGCCAAAAAAGCAGGCATTGTACGGCATTGGAGTCCTATTCGCAAGACTCCACTACAAACAACGTAATTAAAGAATAAGTTAGATATTGATTTTATGGAGAATGCAAGAAGCTACTAAGGTAAAACATTATATTGTATAAAATTAGTAAACTAATATAAAATTTACAAAAAAAAAAATATTTAATAAAGTTAGAGGAATGTAGTCAATCAACCCAACTAATGTTATAATAATTACCTTTTTCGACCAGTTTGATCCCAATATTATGTCAAACATTATTAATCATAACTTATGACTGCTTAAATTAAATCACAATAGAATTGCAGGCAATACAACCGAAGTGGCGATAAATTCATTACAATTACTAAGAAATAATTCAAGTCTGTTGATATCACAAAGGACTGGTGCAGTATAAGTAGCTACTAGCAAGATGTATGGATGAGGACGAAATAAAACTGGTTCCTATATCTGAATTGTAGCGTGTGGCTATTTCATGTTTCTGTTTACCTCCATGGAAAGAAGGGGAGTTCGTACGTAGTAGTTCATGTTGAATTGTATAGCCATTTGTATGAGGAGACAGACAGACAGAAAAAGTATAATAGGAAAACATTATGTGGATAAGTATAAGATATCCAAAATCAGCACTGGGTCATTCACAGGTAAAACTCAAATATTGACAGCACTAATCCAGTCCCTTTTAAATGTATTCTCAAGTGTATGTCCATGTGAAGTAACCTGATGGCAGCGCACGCGCATACGACCTTGCCTTTATAATTATAATTGCACGTAACAATGTCCCGCGATCTATTTCATTACAATGCCGATAGAATCTCTGATAACAGTTGCACCTATAACGAGCCATGTTATGCGCAGTAACCGCGTTAATTTATTAGCTTACGGCGTTTTATGGTCGTAAATTATTTAGCCTTATTAAGATTTAATCATCTTGACTATAATAGTTATTAAATTGAATTTTGTTGGAGATTTTTTATTTTGTTACTAACTTTCATATTTGACGACCTGATTAATACAGCGGTAGTTAACGCTGCCTTCTGTGCTACGGATCCCAAGTTCGAATCCCGGTAGGGTCAAATGTTTGTGTGATGAGCATGAGCATTTGTATCTGTATGGTGTCATGTATGAGGATCCGAAAAATTAGGATTCGATCGACATAATACCCAGCATAAATTTTCAATAACTGACATCAAATTGAGGTTACTTCAACATGTATCGATAGGTACACCATAACCTTTATACGTAAAGTCAAAAGATCATTCAAACCTAACGGCGTTTTCCATAACATTCCGTTATTATTTGCTTCGTAATATACCAACAACCGCTTATTATGATGTCTCTCGATAGTTTCTTCGTGTTTCACGTCATCTCCGTCTTCCGCCATTTTTTGTGTATAGTTAATAATGTATTAACCTTAGATAATTTTATAGGCAATGATATAAAAAACTATAGATACGTTACCCGCTCTCTAAAATAGCAACAAGAAATCAAGGCAATTGCCGGGATCGCGCTTAGTGACGCACCAACCAGCGTTGCGAGGGTACGTTCCGTAAAAATATTTCATGCTTAATAGTTTTATACTTCCTGAGAACAAGATGCCTTCATGTGTTTACAAATAATACTACAACAGTGAAAGATAAAAATGTGTCTTTCCTTTTCTTTGCACAAATTAGTAGCCGTCGCCATTTTACATAGCCGTAATGTTCGTGCATGACGTGTCTATATAATAATATGTCGTTGTTTATAGGACAGTATTTACATCATGGGAAGAAATGGGCAGCCGTATGGTTTATAACATAACATGTTGAAATATCAACTGTCCTTCAGTTATTTATATTAGGCTATGGAGCACCACACTTCACAGGTTGTTAAAAACGATGAAGGAAAATATTGTGAGGAAACCTGCATGCATGTCTGAGAGATTCTATCGATGACATGTGAAATCTGTCAACCCTCACTTATCATAATAAAAACTAATTTTCTCGAATGAGAGAAGAATCGTGACCAGCAGTGCGGGTTGATGATAATGGCATCAATTTTACAGCCCATTTACTTAATTCAGATTGAAAATGACTAAGTAATTATTATTATAAGACATGACAAAGATTAATCAATCTGGACGGTATCGTTTCACATCGCATGTTTATTAGATTATAATATTACCCAAGAAATTGAATGCGACTATTCATTAAGTAGTAATACCTCCTACTTCGACCATTTATTAATAATAACAATCTTCTACCTCTTCTACCGTCTTTCTACTTAGTAGTCGACTAGTACAAGATTAGTTTAATAAAATTATTCATTTTCAAGGTGGTAGGTATGAGCAAAATAGCCTATTAGCATAATATTTTAAAATAGTCGTTTGTTATCAATGATATTATTTAGCTAAATCTTCTTTTAGTATTATTTTAACCTATGATCAAAGACACAATTATATTCCTTATGCAAATTCAAAAGGATTTCTAAATATAGACATTCTGTCATGTCTGAATGATGTAGTTTGTGACATAAATATGTATATACAACTAGCCTACCGACAGGTCCGAGTAAAATCAGTATGACTTTAGTTTCAACCAACGAAAAAATATCGGTATTTATTTAGATATTATTTTTATGCCTTTGACTATGGTTAGCAAATTGAATTTTCGGACACCTGCTACGACCTGCTTGGATCTCATAATAGATTATATTAGATCTAAATTAAAGGGTCGAATTACAGCTTTAATTTTAGACTTTAGACAATAAAATTCGTAAAATGTATTTTGAACTACAATTTTTAAGGTGGAAAAATGACACGAGTATCGCATTATTTTTTGTATTTACTCAAATTACATAATGTCATGAAGTTTTCGTGTTGTATCAAACAGTATTAATGATATCATATCAAATATTTATTTCACGCAACAATCGATAATTTACCGAGTCGCAAATGTCAAATTAAGCAGCAGCTAAAAGAGTAAGTGACTATTTTTCCATATAAAGACAAGTACTTACACCATTATCTGGTTATGAGACGCTGCACCTACATATTTAACCTACATACGTCGTTACTTCTAAGGGCACAGGCCTTTATAAATTGGGCGAAGGTAACGTTCAAACTAATTACCACTCCATTAACACAGTCTATCGCCATTCCATAACTTTAATGAACTATTGGTACATTAATTAACGTACATACATGTATGTTATACTGCTGTGTTACGTATATGCTAACGGAAACTCATACTGTGTAACTTTTCCGGAGCACGTTCGGAAATATCATGTATCGGAAAATGTTAATGAAGGTGGGATTTGCTTGACATAATCTCCGATACAACGAAATATAAGATGCTGCCAACAGTTTCACTGCTTCAGGATTTGATGTTATATAATTTATTAGTGTACCAATTTCCCATCTATGGGAACGATAGCACATCGACTTTGGTTTAAAAAAGGTCATGTGTCATTAATTCTCGTCTTGTTCTCATATCACGATTAGTATGTGTGTCGTTCGTCGGAATGTATGGGAGTGGAGCGAAGCGGCTGGGCGGCCGTGGCGCACGAGTCACCGCTAACAGGCGCGCTAAGTGTCGGAACACGCTCCACACATCATCTGTACACGCACGCGAATTATATGTAGATATACACTCATTACAACGTAACGGGAAATATAATACATGGAAAATGTCATACAAATAATGATTTGATATTGATGATTTGATAGTACGTACATACGGAGTAATTCGGATGCCAATAAGCCGAAGTCAAATAGGAGGGATTGCAGGCAGCGGTAGGCGTTAGTAGCTTTGATAGTCTAGTGGTGTTCGATTCTGAAAAGTCAAAGGTCCCGAGTTTGAACCCAAGGCACGCACCACTCTTTTTGGAAGTCATGTGCTTGTAATTTATCACAAACGGTGAAAGACAATGTTGCGAGGAAATCTGCACGCTTCAGAGATATACTCGATAGCGCGTGAGAGAGCCCTCCCGCGTTTAATCCTTTTCAAATGAGAGGAGACTAGTGCCCAGCAGTGAGACAATCATTGGATTGATGGTTAGCATTAGTAGACTAAAGTTGTCGGCAATACAAAGCCCAGAAAAAAAATACGATCAAGCCAGAATAAAATAGACTAGAATAAAAGACGGTGGTGATGATATTGGTATAAATCGAGTAAAGTAAAGAGAAAATATATTAAATACATTTCTTATTATATGTTGTGTAGTTATTTCATTATTTGTTTCCAAGAGTCATGAAGAAATAGGCTTGTAGATAAGGTCTGGTTTTCCACTAATTATATTGGGACATAAATACAACCTACCGTAGTAAATTAAATTTACTTAAGCGTCAGTAAAATTTATAATATAAAGATTCACACATTACACAATACCAATCAGAAAAAAACGACTGCATATCTGCATTGATTGACTAGTCAGTTAATGCAGTTATATGCACTATACCTATATTTGAGGGCTGTTTTATTGATTTTAATGATTATAATTCTGTAACTAAATACCTATTACAGGCGCAAATCATATTTTGTTTAATGTTCAGTCTGACAATGACCGGCAAATTGCAAAAAACGTACGAAAATTTGAATTTCGCGGGCTACCGTGAAGCTTCCACTTTAAATTAAAAGAAAGTAAACTACTTTCTCGTCTTTATCAGTTTATATGGAAATATTCATATCTTCTTTTCGTAATGTTTATTTAATAAACAATACAGATTTCTACCTTCTTATAAAATTAGCTATCGTCATCGAGTTCACTTGAGGAGATTAATTGACTACTCGGTGGCGCTGTGGCTGAGCGATCGGCTTGTGCGTCACGGGTTGCGGGTTCGATTCCCGCACGGAGCAAATATTTGTACGTTCTACAGGTAGTTGCTCCGGGTCTGAGCGTTAGTGTATGTGAAAATTTGTGTTTGTAAACGCACCCACAACACAGGAGAAAATCCTAGTGTGGGGCAACGTTTAAAAAAAATGAATTTAGATAAAGGAAAAGATGGTCGCCAATATCGTAGCAGGGCATTTATCATAACTTTTTGTAAATCCCGTTAAGAAAGTGAATTTCCAAAAGAAAATAACGTAATACAAACATTGGTTTTAAGAATTGTGTGTCGCCACAATTAACAAGACTACAAGCGTTGTAATTGTCACTTAAAAGTTAAAGTCGTTAAATCATTCTCATAAAACATGGCTCCTAAAGTACCAATAGACAAGCGAATACCAATTGATTGCAGAAGAGCAAAGATTCCAAACAGACCTTGTAGAGGCGTACCTTTAAATATTTCAAAACCTGTTTTCTGTACATCGAAAATAACATAGGTATTGGAACCTTACGCCGCTTTTGCCCTGAGTTCAAAACCTGATATTTTACTAAATTCCTGAAGTTTCTCAATATCCTTCGAAATATGCTTTTGCGCACTGGACAATATTTTTGATACATTTATAACATCAGTAGCTCCATGTATTATTTCAACATATAGGTAATGATATATTTGCGGGAAAAAGAAAAAAAAACTATTTTCCTCGTAAATTTAATCAAATAATATATCTACATATATCCAGTCAGATTAAACCACAGGACACTCTTTATCCACATTTAAAAATACCTCGTTATTGAACGTTTATCGGATAGCTGTCTATATAATTCGACTACCAACGATACTGACGGCGTCGATAAGCAATGACAAGAACTTGTTTTAACCGAACTTATTATAGAATATTAGTACGACTAATACCTACTCTCCTTTATCACAAGTAACCACGAAATGGGAGAGAGATTAGCCTCCTATCATTGCGAATTAAGAGATATTGTATCTTACAATAGTGCTACAACATGCCACTAGTGAGAACGCTAGTATCTTTACAACATTTTCTTCCAGGATTAGAAAAACCGTAACCAATCATGCCTCATTAATGAACCAATTGATCATTAACGCTAAAACAATTTATAATAATAACACAAAATTTCTTACGGTTATAAAAGCATCGTTAAACACTATGTTCGGTTGCGAGTATATATTTTAGTAATATATTTTATTATATCTTGATTTCGTTCACGCTTTCAAGACATCAGCAGATCCGCAAATGTTCCGTGTCTAATATATATTAGTTTTAAACGTAGAACTAAATTTAACGGACAGTTAGCAAGCTAGAGTATTTTGAAGACTAGCGCAAATTATTGTGGAATTAAATTGGAAGAGTCTGCATCATTACTATTACGATCTACAAGGTGGTCTAGAACATTGCAATATTAACCATATTTTCAGACTTACATTTGATTGTTCTACATGATTACATTGTTCCCTTTTTGCCAAATGATTCGCCTCGAAATCATCATCATCATCATCATCATCAACCCATTAACTTCCCACTGCTGGGCACGGGTCTCCTCTCATATGAGAGGGATAAGGCTATAGTCCACCACGCTAGCCTACTGCGGGTTGGCAGACTTCACATGCCATCAAGACAAATCTCTCAAGCATGCAGGTTTCCTCACGATGTTTTCCTTCACCGTTTGAGCATGTGATAAACACGCCTCGAAATAATAGTGCGCAATTCTGTTTGCTTTACAATTTGAAGGGAAATATTACCAATAAAGTTATTGGACGAATAAAATTAATTAGGTGACTTCCACTCTTCACTTAAAATATTCTTTTAAACAGTAATCAACATTACTCACAATATCAGAATTTTACATGAACAACATGACAAAAAAAATATTATTCTGTATGGTAGGTAAACCACCAGTGACAAGTAGATACAACTACCATTAGTAGTTAGTGGTAAGTGTGCGGTCAGCTGAGTCGCCATTACCGTGTGTGGGCGCACAACCGTCGATTACACGCTGTTTAAAGACGATAAGCGACGCAGGCGCAGCTTTTCTCTTTAAAGTGAAATGTGTGGGTTATACGCATTGACAGGTTAAGTAGTAATTATACAATTAGTGCTACTACTAGTTACTATTTATCAATTTTCATAAGTATAATACTTTGAGGGCCATTGCACTAGATTAAAACTTCTGTTAAATAATTTTCAAATGAAATAATATTATTGCTTAAGTAAAGACTACTTTTGATTTTTGAGCCATCAGATCAAAATACAATTTGATACTAGATCTCTTCTTATAACGCCTATTACTATAGCTATAACTATTAAGCATTCATCCAAAACAGCGCGGAAGTGATCTACATAAATAAATTATAAAAACCATTTAGCAATACTTTTAGTTCAGTAATTTTGAAGTCTGTTTACATAATAGTAATTTGTTACGTCGCTATTTAAAATATAGATGACGAGCTCGAAAGTAAATTTTATTAATACATAAACTAGAGCGCCTTAATAGATCATATTCTTCACTTACCGTAGCCGTAGGTTTACCTTAAACCGCCACGACTTGACGAAGTATCATTAGGGGCCGTCCAACAAAATATATAAATAAGTAATCTCACTTAGACTGTAAGAGAGAGATGGCGTTTTACTTATTTAATAGCATCATCTCTTTTTTATAAACTTACTTAATAAGGCTTCTCAAATACTCTGTGGCTGCATAAATGTTATGTCATTTTGTTTAATGTCTTTATCAGAAACAGGTGGATGCAATGATTGCGTAGATGTCATTCTATTCTCTTTCCACTCTGATGCTGATGATCACCACTCCAATTGATATATGTATAGCTATTGTATATTTGTGTAAGTATCTGCTTAGTTCATTAGAGATTGCTACAGTAGTAATCATTTTATTAAAAGTCAAAGTAAGGGTAAGTACAATAATTGGCATGGCACCTAAAACTGTTTTATTTAACGTTAGAGATCAAGTCTATGTTCAATATGTTGTATAAAAACCAATTATTATAAAACCCAATTATTGTCCTGTTGCCGACTTCACACGCTATCGAGAAAATCTCTCAGGCAAGCAGATTTCCTTACGAGATTTTCCCTCACGCTTCATCATGTGATAAATACGCACATGCCTTCCGAAACGACAGTGGTGCGTGTCTTGGTATCCAACTCAAAACCTTTGACCTTTACAGTCCACGGGTCAGGCCACTAAGCTAGCACAACTTATTATAAAAATCATGGTAGCAACATTTCCATGGATTTATCGCGTAGATACTAGTTTATGATGACATTTTAATTCAATAAATCTAATTTCATTACAATAGAAATCAAATTGAATTGGTCTCTAAAAGCTGCAATAGGTTTGCAACCTGTTTGCATTTCCGATCATGTCAGAAGGAAGTCGTCTCAAGACGATAGCTAGTGTAAAATCCTTCTTAAAGCAGTTAGTAGGACTCTGGTAAATTCCCTTTCGGCAGCAGGTCCATATGTTTTTTTCCATAAAGTGGACAAGCATTTTTCAGTGTGACAACGGACGGATAATTTTATTTATTTATAAATAGTTTGCATTTAATTGGCTCCGAAACTGCTGAACCGATTTAAATATTATTTTCACAATTAGAATGCTACGCCATCCGTGTTGAACATAAGCTATTCAATTGGTTTAGAATTTTTAAAATACTTATCTACCCGTGCGAAGCTGGGGCGGGCTGCTAGTTTATTTATATGCTTATCTACATTCGGTTCCATTGATGTTTAATAGTACAAACAATATCGTAAAACATTAAGAAAAATATACTTCAAAGGAAACATTTTATGGTGCCGTCCAAACTCTTAAAAATAACACTACAAAAGATACAACATGTTTCTTACGTAATTGCTTGACCTGTGTAGTTTGAAGGTGATGTTTTTTTTTTTACTTTATAAGTTTTTAAATCATTAATGTGAGTGGGGTACTAACTCCTGATTACCATAACCGGCCCTTATGGAAATCTATGAGTGAGGCCTTTTTTATTTACCGGTGAACATCCTTCGTTTGGTATGATGATTACACGAGTACAGTGGACAAAAGTGCAAGTGAACACTCCAATCGCTACACTATTAGTACACTCGTCTGGTAAGGCTATAAACCATTTCGTATAGTTTTAGCATTATTAGGCTATTTCACATACTAGCATTTGAAGCATTGCAATGTTTATGAAATTAACGGCATCATTCTAAATGTCAAATGGGGACGAATGTGTTAAAATATTTGCGATGTAATTAAGGTTATGTAAATGGTACCCTACTTTTATATGTTTAAAAAATTCCTGGCCTAATAAAATTCCAAGTTGTAGAAGTACTAAACGGAGAGTGAACATGTATTAAGACATGTTTATGAAGACAGACATATTGACTTGAAATGGAAGCCACAGATCTTGTTGAAGGTAGATTGCCGGTTGTTGTCATATGAGAAAGATTGATAAAATATAGATTGACGTAGAAACTTGTTTTTAAATATAAACCAAGTTATATGGTATATGTATAAGACTTTAATTAAATTATATAAAGTTATGCAACAAATATCTCAAGGCAAATTTATTACACACAAGACTTGAACTCGAAACCTGTAGCTCAGAGGCGTTTTGTTCAACTTATATAGTGCCAGTTGCCCCGTCAAATAAATTTATAATTCTTAATGAGCTTAATCCAAAACACATACGAGTATAATCATTTCCAAGTGTGTGAGAATGACAGGGTTCTCTTGTTCTATTTGTTCCATGACCGTATCCGTTTATTGTAGGTACTATTTATGAATGTATTATTATTATACTTAGTACATGGTCCATTTCCTCCGATTCTTCCTAGCCCCACCCACTCTTGGGAGGACGACTACCTCGAGGTCGTTGACCTTCGCGAGAAAGGACGGATGCGGCATTTGGTTACACACCGTTCACATAGTACGAGTTATCAGCACCGTCAATTTTATATTTTCTACTCTCACAAAATATCTTCCGCGATATCATGTTCTTTAAGAGATTAACTTTGAAAATATAATTTTACCCACTATTTTGTGTATCTGGATAAAACTTAGAATAATTATATTATAATTATCTTATTATGTTTGTAACAGCTAGCTATTATTATGTATTATCTTCTGGGATAACTATCTGGGGATAATTCTTTTTAGATTAGTGTTCTGCACTGCTTACACTACTGTTTGTTGTTCATACTAAGCATAAAATAAAAATATATGAGTTTAATCTTTCTCTCGTCAAACTCGTAAACCTTCTGTCTGAAATCTTAATACGTAAAATACTGAAGATTGATTTGATTGAAGAAATGTCAGCCTTGGATATATAACCATTATCAATGAAACAAAATAAATCAGTGCAATAAAAACGAATAGCAGTGTAAAGTAGCTTTCACAGATCCGCTCGTAACGTTAGTATTTGTTTGTGTAGCTAGATTTCTTTTAGCTATTTCAGTTGAAGTAATTTAATAGTCTTAGTAATAGTCGTAGGTAATACGCGATTTATTATACTATTGAGTTGTGAATACAGTTTTTGAGTGGTACATATTATTTAAACTAATAACAAATAGACCAATGCCGTGACTATATTTTAATTCCAAATTTCAAACAAAAACATAATCTACAGATTATTGTATACTTTTACAACTGTCTATAGTAATTAGTATGTATTAAAAGAGATGTTTTAACAGTTTATGTAATGTAGGTCGTCTCTTAGCTATGAAACATTAAGTGGATATTTTATTCATATTCTTTAAACTAAAATTACAAAAATTTGGTACATTCTCTAAAGTGTTATAAATAATATCAACTTATTACATTGTACTAGGCTTGTCTTAATTTGTAGACTTGTCAAAATAAACGTTCCCTGACCTTCCTTCTGTTTCTTGTAGCTATATACCAGTTTAGTATAATTCTAAATATTTATAAACATGTTGACGTGCGTTATGAATTCGTATAACTTTCTAATAATCGTGTGTCATCAATTTCGTATAAAGACTTTGGAGAAAGCAGTTAGTTACGTCACTCGGTCAATAGGTATTATATCTGTGGGATGACTTGATCAAGTTTGGTGGACTTAAATGTATCATCCGATAATGAGTGAATAGCCATATCGTTTTTGTATGATGATATTTGTAATATCGATTTTAAGTCGGTGTTTTTATGCTTGTGCAGCCTTTCACAAATCGTCGCACCACCTGGCCGGGTTTTGCAAAAGTACGTGCCTAGACGCAGTCTCCATTCAATATGATTTGGCTCCAGCATTAGTCGATTCTAACAATATTTTTATTTGTCTTAACAAAAGGCGTGATAGCCTAACGGTAACGGCCTGTTAAGTTGAAGGTGTCAAGTCCGAAACTCCAGTGCGTGCCTTAGGGTCGCCAAGGCACGCACCATTGACTTTTCGGAAATTAACTACGTATTTATCGCATCTTTAAACGGTGAAGGAAAACATTGTGAGGAACCCTGCATGCACGAGAGATTCTCTCAGTGTGAAGTTTGCAAAGCCGCACTATATATATATATACTATAGCCTAAACCCTCTCAAATGAGAGGAGATCCGTACCCAGCAGTGGGACAATAAATGAGTCGATGATGTGACCAAACCCATAGACAATTGAACTTGCTAACCTCTTGAGTTATATCGGTAATTTTGGTTCTACGACCAACAACTTATATTTTACTTAGATACAGTTAGGAAGAAGCAAATCAGCATTGATTTAGTGTCAATGTTTTCGCATTTTCATTTCAATCACGTGACACAACGACACGCGGTCGAATAGAAAAGTCGCGGGTCCTTCACTTTCAACTTTCACTGATGCGTCGCGAGCCCGCGGCCACTCCTATCGACCTGAACGAATGGACGTATACAATGGCTTACTATGGACCACACTACAATCTAACGGCCCTTATTAAATCACTGTCTTTGTTACGAGAATGTACGCACGTCTGGCAAAAAGAAATTATTTCTCGGCCCGTACATGAACAGGCCTATTGAGAAACCTGTCCTATTTCGTTAGATAGACCCGATTTTAGCAAGTAGCGTAAGATAAGCACGAGTTACGCTGATTTCATGCTGATTAGTAACTTACGTAAAGTAAGATAACCAATTTATTTTCTTGAATTACAAAATGAGAGTATTTCACATACCAGTTAACTAAGATATTACGTACATTATAATAATGGATATACAATTCAAAGTGAATTATTTTTTATCTTAGGTACCTACATGAATTTCTCCAAACCTTCCATGATAATTTACGGGATGTAGATAAGGTTATCATAATAAATAAATATTCTGCGACATTTTACACATCACCATCTAGTCCCAAACTAAGCAGAGCTTATACTATGGGTACTAGACAATGGATATAAATACATACTTATAATACATAGGAAATACCCAGACGAACACAAACACTTACATTCATCACATAAATATTTGTGTCCCGTGGGAATCGAACCCACGACCACGTGATCAGCAGTCCGGTACTCGAACCACTAGACCACAGAGGTCGTCATAGGCGCTTAATTTTAATTGCTATCTAAAATATACCCAAACTAAAATATCAGTATGTTAATACCGACGTGTAATTAAAAAACAATTTCTACAATATACACCGGACAATGATGAGATGATATCTCAACGTATGATTATGAAAACAATGGATTTTTGAAATTGTTTGTAAGTAATTGTAATAAATTACGTGATATTCATCAACATTTTTCTATCTACGTATGCTATTTATTGCTGCAACTGAGGATGCATGTACATTTGAATATACGTATAACCAAGGTCCGAAGTAAAAAAAAACTGACGCAAACATATGACTATAAGTATGGATTTCAACAAAAAATAAAGGAAGTTAAATAGGAATGTGTAATTCCTTACAGCTTTACTATTTAATACAACTTATCTATCCTTTTATATTATTCAGTTATTTTGTAAGTGTTCAGTGTTGTCTTATTCATAATATAATGAAATTGTATACCTAAAACTGCAAATAAAATGCATAATACAATTTCTCCATAAGACCGTATTTACGATACATAGTAGGTACAGTAACAATCATAATAGTATATTATGTAGGTATACATAAAATTATTTCTTTCGAAACCGGAATACAGAATAGTTTAACATATATAATTAATTCCATCTCATCTCGAATGACTTAAGCTACGTGTTTATTTCCATTATGAGTCCATAACTGAAGTGATAATGAAATAACACCTACTACGAAATTTCATGCTTTCGCCTTAATTTCACTTTTACGTGGCGTATTTACATTTATAATTCAAAAATAATTGGACGGGGCAAAGTAATTACTTTAAGTTTACACACTGTCACGGTCAGTAGTCGTGTGTGTTCACACATTAGGTAATTGAATAATTGCACACACTAATTGCTGCCGGTTATCTCGCGGGAATTTAAAATTACGCTCGTTTGCTACGACTCACAGGCCACAGCAAAATAACTGGAATTGTGCTTATACTGGGTAAATGCTGTTCTATTTAATATCTGATTTGATGAATCTACTTGAATGGAAAATTGAAGATGATTGAGTGAGGGAAAGACTCAAGGATCGCTCGATCGGGGGACAGGTCCTTACTCCACACTATAGAAAGGAACCTTTCTACGAAAGATAACATTTTTAATTGTCCTAATGAACCTTAATACGGTTATCCATTTAAACTGAAAATATTGAAGCATTATAACTTCATCACTTCTAATAATATGTTAATGGATACCTCCATAAAAAATACGATAAATTTCCACTTGCATAAATGTAAAATGGCGACACTAAACTAAGCAATAAAAGTGACGAACAATTATTTTTTTAACTAAAAACTTAATTGTTCGTCACTACTATATATAATGACTATATATACTATATATAACTATTTACGTACTTAAAAACGTAGTTAATTTCGTAGTTTATAATCGATAGAATTTCCGTAGGTATAGTATTATTGTTAAGCTTAAATTCAATTCCGCTCCCGCAGGTATTCATTGTAGCCAATGGGTACATAATTTAAAAACGAAAGGGATTCTTATGCTTATGCAGACTTTAAGAAAACCTTGCTGTGATCTCGCACTCGACACCTATGACTTGGTCGTATGTAGATAACTGTATATTTACAGTACCTACATACATTCAAAGTTCATTAAAACCATCATTGTTCAAATAATAAGTATCTACCGAAGTAGATGAGTCAATACCTATCTCAAGCGCCTAAACAAGACAAAAAAATACATAAAATTTCCTTCTAAAATCGTCCATAAATAAACAAACAGCAACATTTTAAGTGCCCGTTACTTACTCAACGCCTGTATTTGGATGCGCTCGAGCTCTTTCAACTTTTTGTATGTTTTGTGGCCGAAAGTGAAACTAAACAATCACACAGTCGTCAGTTACGCATGCGACTTCAGCGCATAATGTTTGACGTATTAGGTAAGTTATGACCAGTTTGCTCATAACTTAAGGATGTGTTTGTTGATTGTTGACTTTTTATGCGAGTCACATGAATCAATCATTTTATACACACGTTCCTAATTCAATATATACGGATGGCAACAGTCTTATAAGTCATTTAGTTATCTATCTTAGTCGATAAGTATTCCACCCACGAATTGGATAAAATATAAAATAAACCTTACATTAGTCTATTGCAAAAGACCACAGCAGGTCTGTATATCTCAGACTCATAACAATTCAGTTGTATTACTTATAGTACGTTTTTAGAAATGACCCCCGCCAGTAAATGGTAACCTACCATGCTAAAAAAAACGTTACTATACGATGACGATGATGTGGAGGAGTTCAGTACTTTGACACCTAGGCGTACAAAATTTATCGTTTTGTAGGCGGCCCAACTTTTGTACTGTGCAATTTAAGTTACTTAGTTTAATTTAATATAGGTATAATAATAATCAATCATCAGGTCGACTCGCACTTTGTTTGTTTTTTATTATAATTCAAGTTTATATGACTAATCATACTACACTTCTATAATCACAAGTATAAATGTCTATGCACTTAACTTAAAATCGAGGACGTTAAGAAACCATATTATACAAATTTAATCAGAGTTTGGATTTGTGGCCGGGTGTTGCCAATTGGCACGAATATACCGGCGAAACATTATATATATTAGTCCTCTGCCTAACCCTTCGATTAGGACAGGCGTGAGGGCATGTTATGTGGCCTCAATTTGTTAAATTCTACTAAGGTACGCTTGCTCACGCAAATATGTGTACAGAAACCTACTAAACGCCTCGTTAATGCTTTAAATAGTTTTTATATTCGGCTGTAGTTAATTAGGGTTTATTTTGCATCTTGCAAATGATAGTTGAGTACATTTAATTAGTTATTACACGTCTGAGTGATAAGTATGCGCGCTGGCCAACCGTTGCGGACCGTTTCGTTAAAGACGCGTTACCGTTGCCTAACTCAACGAGGTGGGGTGGTACAAGAAGTTGGGATAGAGCGTTTGGTAGATTTCTCGAAAATTATATCATGGACATCCTAATCAAAAAGCCCTAGTAGTCAGTTTGACCTCTCACATTTAAACTCTGACCAATAACTATGAATTGTTCTGTTTTGCTTTCAAAAGGTTTGAGACGTCAGCCATGCAATGTAGCTTTTGATTTTGACAAACCTTTGACATTTCGATTTGGATACAAGGGTAATTTCATGATTGCTTAATTTTGATGTCATTTATTAATGTCTTTATTTACAGTTAATCTACTACTATAGTTTTTTTAACCACGTGTTAAGTAGGTACACATTTTTGCCGCAATCCGCTAAACTAAAAGCCGCAAAGACGCGTATAAGAACCGCTCTCAGTTACAAACCGGTAGGCCTAACGTTGTTTTTTTTTGGGAAATAAACAGAAACAATCAAACAGTTACTGCATAGCTAACAAACATAACCCAATAACAGTATCCACGTCCTTTAGTACGTAGGTATTTACTATTTTAACAGACAGACTACTTCCGTGCGTTTTCATAAAAACAACGGTTTCGTTACTCAAATAACTCCTCCAATACGTCCCATAACTTATACCACACCACATGGCCCGTATAAGCACGCTTGACAGCTATTGATATTCGGCCTGCGTGATTCCTTCGCCCACACAGTAGTACACGACACCCTGCATTATCAAAGTGGCTCAGTTTCACAATAGCATCAATTGTTATGGTACCTCCAGAGATTTCCATTTGGGAGGACATTTGGGCAACTGATAATGTTGAACTATAGTGTTGAAATTATTACTGTGTTTCTTTAAATTTATGTAGATATAGCACGTATACTCGTTATTTGATTTATGCGAAAATATCAAACTTCCGCCCCGTCTTTGCTCGATAATAATGCTTTTGTATCTGCCGTATCTGCGCCTTATTATTATTGTTATGAAAATAGTTCAGAGGTGTGGAAATTCTTTTAATATTACATACTTTCCTAAAATAATAATAAAATAACATGCATGTATATGAAAGAAATATCTGAGAGATATAGTATTAGAAATATCTCAGAGAGATTATAATGCAATTCTCTTTAACAATACACATAATTGACAAACATACTAACACAATTCTTCATTCAAAATAATAATCACAAAGGATGACCGTGCGCTTCTGTATTTCTTTAAGTGTTGGTGTAAATATTATGAATAATATATGCGTAAACTAATTACAAACAAATGAGTAAATACGCAAATTATTATACAAATCAACAACACATTTACAGTCTCATTTAGAGAGTGATTAGGCTAAAATCCTCTTCGCTACTGCGGTTTGGCAGTCTTGACACGTCATCGAAAAAGTTCCTCAGTCTTGCAGGTTTCCTTACGATGTTTTCCTTCAGCAGATTTGACCATGCGATAAATACGCACATAACTTCGTAAAGGCGTGCGTGGCTTGGGGAACTCGGTATCCCTGCCAGTCCACTGGGCTACCGTAGCTTCTTTATTAGAAATTCAAATAAATGATACGGGTGAATGTATTAATCGTTTGACATTCGTCAGTGACCACTCGCTGTACATTTTGTTAAGGTTCATAATCCTATACACGTTTAAACCTTCACAGTAATTCCAGCAACAGTCTAAATGCAGCCGCACACCGGTTCTGAGAACACATATAAATGGCAACTACTCGTATTTTATTGCAAAACGAAAACGATGGCTGGATGCATATCTCGCGACGGACTCACAGGATATGCTAATTTTAGCGCGGCATCCATTTCGAGATCTTGCTTTGCGCCTTGATGTCAGGACCAATTTAAGAGCCGGTTAGTCCTGAAATATATTAATGCGTACGCTCTATGCATTACATATATTACGCTTGTCGTCCCCGGAGGTACAGGTAGAGGTGTATTAATGTACGTCCACGTTTCGCCCGTACGTTTTTCCCCATGTAATAGGGAGCCTATTGCCATCAACCGGGTACGAGGCCAAACTCCCGAAGTACCGGTTTCATAGAAAACTCAATAACACTTTGCTCGACCTGGGAATAGAACCCAAAACCTCTTGCTTAGCAGACGTACTTACGACCTCTAGGCCAATCATTTGTTAAATAAAAGTATCTATACACGTCTTTTGTAATTGCTAACATACTTCAATTACCAATTTTTCGTGATGATAAGAAATAAAGAAATTGCATTCGCAATTCCACTTGCACACATAATATTATAGACACATACATAGTCGAGATAAACCTCAGTTTTCTATTCACTAAGTCAATATCATTTTACACCTATTGACTTACATAAAATGTTTCTAAACATTGTTGTCGTAGTTTCATATAATATATGTAGAGTGAAGATACGCGTTTAAAAGATAGGTTATATTAAAAATTATGTGACGTAGGAGGTTTTAATTTAAAAGAGACATTTAATTTTATTGTCTCAATACCTGAAACTCAAGCAAGTTAGGGGAACATCGTTAATTCAGCATCTATCATCATAATAATTAAAAAAAACCAGAAGACTTTGCCTAAGTCGCAGCAACATGCTATAAAATATGCTTTGCATAGAGAGGGCCATGCTAGGAGTATGCTTTGCTATGCAGAGAGGGCCATGGCCCCGGGTGGCATACGAAAGGGGCGGCAACAAGAGCCACACAATTTTTTATACCACTAGGATTTAAAATAGGGGGCGGTAAAATTTCGGACGGCCCCCAATGGTGAAAACCCACACTAAGCCACTGATTGAAAATACAAGATGAAAATTAAACTTAGATATACCAAGTTGTGAATATGTTTACAACTTTTATCTTTGCATAAACTATATTGGTCCCAATTCCATCATGTAGATGTAGGCAGGACCACAATTGACCACCAAATTGACATAGTTCTTCACAACTTACGTAATTAGTCTCAAAGACTAAGCGTAAATAGTGCTTAGTGGCGCAAACAGCGTATCAATTACAAAAGACACATAACCTTGATCTTGCTTTTATACACAAAAAAAAATACACAATACATCTCCCACGTTTTTGTGCGTCTGCGCAGTCGGATCATGTCGCGTAATGATAAACATCACCTTCATGTAACATCATTATTCTCATGCCATCGGATTTACAACGATTTGTCAGTAATTTTATTACAGCGGTGATTGTTTGCGTTGGTTTATGTCATCGACTACAACGTTATGCAAATCTTTTGTTCTGGGAAGCTCTACCCATACTTACAGGGCTCCATTACATATAGAATCTGGCATAGTCTTACTCTTACTTACAAAGCACCTTTCTATGAGCTACATTGTACTTTATGTTATGGTAAAAGATTGTAAAAATACTGTATTCTGGCTCTGCCTTCATGATGGTTTTTGGCTTCTTTTATCGCGTTATATTGATATTCGTGAAAATTAGATTTGATTAACCCTATTTTATTAAACATAAAAGGCTCCCTGCGTCTTTCAATAAATGTTACCCACGGAACCAAGAATCGATTATTATACAAACACTTTCTGATGAGAGTAAACTTCAGTAGGAGATACGTTATTATGATTCTTACTTTAGGTAAGTACATCTGCAATAAGGACTTCGCCAATTGGTGAAGTTACCATTCGTATATACTATATCAGCCTATTTCAGTCCACTGCTGAACGTATGCCTCTTCTCCAAAGAATGCCAACCATCCCAGTTTTGGGCAGCTCACACCCTTCCGCTACCAGCCATCATCTTCGATCAGTCCATCGTGACGTCGGGCGTCCCATACTACGTTTGCCTAAACGCAGTCCCTACTCTAACACTTGTCTTTTCCGTCGATGGACTAACATTCTTATAAGCGTAGACAACACCACAATAATATTATATCTACACCCCGGTAGCCATTTGCAAATGTTACAATGTTTTTATTAGATAGAATTACCAGCTATCATGCGGAACCGACGCGACGGTCGAGTAGAAAAGGACTTTCATCTAATAATAGGTCTATTATAAGAGAAACCACCAGCCACTGCGGCTGATCAACTGTAATGGCCGTACATTGATATCGTTTATTTCATTCAAGTGGAAATTAACATCAATAATAAAAAAAGTAATAGGTTAGATCTCTCCGCTCATTATTTACTGGTTAGTCAGTTATTGCTCAAAATTATAAAGTTTGTGATGTACCCAATATATTGGATACTTTTAATTTTATTTATTAGAAATTTTGAGAGGATGAAAATCTATTACAAATAAAAACTTTCCAATTATTCAAGACATAAAACTTACATGATATAAAACTTGAAAAAAATTTATTGAACTAAATTAATTGAGTTTATAATATGTTATCGAAGTGTATTGATATTGTTTTAATCCCGACTTTTTGGATCCTCAACAGCACGCATTACGTCACAAACTGTTGTCCGGTGATAATATGCATGACATGTAGTTTCATACTATGTATATTATTTGCGTAAATGTACCTAAGCCTCATAATAATTTTAATGAAAATAACTTTAAAAATGATTCCCACCATAAAAACAACAACGTAATTGCTTAATTACAACAAACTGGTGTATTAAATGCAAATAAGTAATATAACGAACATAAGCTAAGCTAAACTTCAAATAACACCATTTTTACAACAGGCAACTAAGTCAATAAATGTTTGAATGAGAAACATCAATATGTCTGATGATACTTAATGGATAATCGGAAGGAATGCAGTTAATGCGGCAATAAGGTATGGGAAGAACATTGTCTCTCTCACATACAATAACAAATAAGGGTGACCACGATTGTGGTCAGTGTTTACGAAAGCATTGTCCGCCACATTTCTCAGTAGCGGTAAACAAATTACACACTTCATTGATTGCTTATATATTGTTAATTTATACACATATTATAATTAGTTTTCAAGTTATATTTTAATTTTAATAAATAATTATATAGTCTTACAGTAAAAAGGTGTTCCTAAATTATAACTAAATGATTATGCGTCCATTTTAAAAATGCCATATTAAGTTGGTTAATTGGTGGGCGTCGAAAACATTGCAGGTGAATGACGCAAGTTCGTTCATGATGCAGAAAATTATTCAAATAATTAAATGAAATGAATATCGTATACATATTAGTGTAGTTTCTACCTTAGGTATTCTAAACTAATATACCTCTTCAATATAGACGAATTTCAAGTACTTATAGATTCACTTTTAACTTCATGTAATTTACTTACCTAACTTTTGAAAACAATCCTTACAAATTCCTACAGTGTTTTTGTTCTACATTTCTACTAATTATAAAAAACATCAAACCTTTTTCCTTAATCCATATTCCATAAATTATCTCCGCGAAAAAAAAAATCTGTAGGTATAGAAGGCCTCTATAACGTCTGTATAACGAGACAGTACATATACATGAATTCCATACGACTTACATGATGATGTGAACTCTCATGCATGTTACTGACTTCATAATAAAATGCTTAAAATAAGTATAATTACTCCACCAAATCTCGTGGTTTTGACAATGACATTATAAAACAGTTATTATGAACATTTCACAAATGTAACATACGCTCCCACGAGTTCTTTCAACCGGGTCAAACACATATTTTTTCGATGTTGTTTGGCGTGATTATTATTGTACTAAGGTACCAGCTATGACGGCTCATTGCATACCATCACGCCTGTCGTCCCCGAAGGGTTAGATAGGCAGAACCTATACGCCGACATTTCGGCGGCATGTTTTAGATCCCATGTCCCCATAGGGCGCGATCACCAAAATGATCCTATTCCAAACTACTACCCCATAACATTGCGCTCGACATAGGAATCGAACCCAAGAACTCGTGCTTGGTAGTCGCAATGACGACTACTATAGCGAAGACGAAGTATGACAGCAGTATGACGGATCATTATTCGGTTTAATCAATTATTCGTAACCCAGATTCCATTTCCATTTCCGTGACCAATCAGTTACGAAAATCTTCGTAATGATCCATAGCCAGTGTTGGTCAAGTTAAATATTTCAGCAATTCCTACGTTAAAGCTATTTAAGAACACAGTCTGTTCTCTTAGATAACTGATTTAATTACAGTTATAAGAAATTGAGATAGGTTGTGATAGTGTACCAGGAAGACAAGTCAGTATTAACAAGAACTTAAGTATTCTGCAACGGTAGCTACATAACAGATGAGAAATATAAACATGCATAATATGTCCTTTGTCGGCATCCAATGATGACAATGCTTGTTGATAAGTACAGCATTACATAAACAAAGTCCCCCGTCGAGTCTGTTAACCTGAACATTATATGGTCAAAAACGGAACAACAGTTTTTTTTCAACATTGTCGAAAATTTTATGACAATCTTTCGACAGAGTGATTCATGAGGAACGTGTAGAATATATGAAAGTTTTGGGCTTAGGTATATGCACTGCTACTCATGCAAATCCTGGACAGATTGCTAGTAAAATGATAAGAAGAAAAAATAATAATGAAAATTCGAAAATTTGTAAATAATTTACACAAACTAAATGACAAATCATCTCTTGTTACAGATCAAGTTAGGAATAATGGTCGCGCACTGAACCAACAATGGATGCGCTCACATGGTTGTCGCTCGGGCTTCAGTTCGCGGCCCTGTGCTCCATCGTAGGGGCGCTGCTGCTGTACCTGCTCCGCAAGGTCAGAGTGGCTGAGGTGCTGCCGGTAGACAGCGCCAAGACCGTCCTGGTCACATCTGTGGACACGGCACTCGGCTTACAAGTAAGTAACACCGACGTACCAGTGGCGTAGCGTAGATTTTTGCCACCCCCTATTTGAATATTCTAGTGGTATAAAAAACGTGGCACTTGATGCCGCCCCTTTCATATGCCGCCCGGGGCCATGGCCCCCTAGGGTCTACTATGATGATTTATTTTTGAAATCTAGTTAAATATGTCTGGACATTATGACACAGCGCCATCTAGTTCCGAGCTAAGCAACGAGGCTTGTCTAGAAGGTTGATATAATACATATATACTTTTTTTTTTAAATACATACTTATTATACATACTACATCCATGATTCGGATACAAATTTTGATGCTCATCACACAAACATTTTTCCCTACCAGGATTCGAACCCGGGACCCGTTACATAGAAGGCAGCGTTACCTACCGCTGGGCTAATCGGGTCGTCGTAGTTAAACTTGCATCAACGTTTAAATTCTGAACTATTGTGGGCGGCTTTTATCAAAGTAACCGCAATTGACATGATTTGTGATTGCAGTAAAATATTATTAGGGAGCTGTACCAGTTACAATCACCGCAGGTGCCAAACGATCCTCGAAATAATGCGACGATAATATAGATACCAATACATAATAAAGCTACGCTACGTAATACAACAAACTAGACATAATTAGATAATATACATCATTTGAGTTTGCGTGCTACATCTTCGGCTGCATGCTGCATCGTCACTTACCATCAGGTGAGGTGCCGTAAACGCGCTCAATTCCATATATTAAAAAAAACTAAGCCTAAACATACGGTATTGATTTTACAAGTGATAGTTGTCCTTTAAACTTTCAATTATTTCTTTACCACAACAATTAAAATTAACAATGTTACGTTTACAGATTGCAACATACTTAAGTAGTCGCGGATGGCGGGTTATCGCCGGCTGTAGGTCTGGCGGCCTGGGAGCTCGGCTAGCTGACTCCTGGCTGCAAGCACACATCGCCTCCACGCCCGACGACCAACCGAAGCCGCGGCTCGTCACCCTCGAGCTAGACGTGGCTAGAGAAGATCTGTTAGAGGAAGCTGCCAGGGCTACCGCGCAGCACTTGCCCGCGGGAGAACACGGTATGTATGCAAAACAATAGTTATTTCGTCTTATCACTAAAAAAACAATAATTTTTACCAAACTTGGATTGGAAATAAACTTAAATTTTATTTAGACTATCAAAAAGTGTGCACTGCCCGGGAATCGAACCCGGGTCGCAAGAATGGGAATCTTGCATGATACCACTACACCAGCAGTGCTTGTAAGTATCGAGCGAAATAGGGCTAGTGTACCTGATTTAATTTTCAATAACGTTTTTATTTCAAATTGTTTGTAATTCTCATCTAAAAAATGACTCAAACATCAAACCTTTTTTAATGTATACTTTAAAGGGATAAAACTTGAATATGCGACCATGATAATTCAGCGCCATCTATTGAAGTTTCCAATACCTGCTCACATTTCCTGCTGTTAAGCGATGTAACGTAATACGCGTTAGACCGATGACGCAGCATCGCGACGCCTCTCATCATAGGTGGCGCTGTTTGGAATTATTAAAGTTTATGGAATAGATAATATTTTACGGGTAAAACAATCATGTAAATAATACTACGTAATTACAGTTTCTTTGCACATGTTGGTTACTATCTACTATAAATCAATGGATTCTTTAGAATTTTGAGATCAGGGTTTTTTGGGTAATATTAACGCCAAGATGCAGTAACAAATAATAAAACGTAGGTAAATGAATCTGTTTGTCGCAGGTATCTGGGCGGTTATTAACACAGCGGGCAGTAGCGGCCGCGGGGGCGCGTCCTGCTGGGAGGCGGCTCTGAGAGGCAATGTGCTGGGAGCCCTGAGGGTAGCGCGCACCTTCTCGCCGCTGCTGGCAGCCGCCGCCGCCGACCACCCTCACGCCGGCAGACTGTTCTATATCGGTAATTGTTATACTCATCATATTTTAGGTACCAATCAGGGCTGTTCTATTGGTTTTCTAAGCTCCGCGATAGGTTACAGTAGTAGACCGTGCGGTCAGCGACAAAGTGGGAAGTAGGTAACTTAGCTAGGTACTATGTAGGTATAGTAACTAAGAAGCTTCTCCATTTAGAAGAAAGGTCTAAGCAAGAATATAACCTCTTCATTTTTAAGGACGATCTATTTGTTGATACTTAAGTATATGTGTATTTACTTATACATATCTCAACACTGGAAATACGAAGCTATACCTAATGCAAGTTTTTACAAATCGACAGTTCTGAAAAATATATATGAAGTAGGTACCAACACATAAGTACCTAAGTATGTGTTCAAAGTCTTTTAAATTTAAACATAATTGCAGGATTAACATCAGATACAGCGTGCGAAAGTTTATCACGTCTTGAAGCCGGTGACACGGGAGAGAACAGCGCCGGCGCGGCAGCCGCACGCTGGGGAGTGTGGGGGGCGGCGCGTGCGCTGCGTGCCGGCCTGCGCGCGCGCCGGTTACACGTCGTGCTCCTACATGCACCAGACATCGCCGCTCAAGAGATTTATTCCCCACCAGCTCTTCTGCAGCCACCAAGCCAACCGGCTAGGTAATAATCATCACCATACTTGAATTGAATAATATGACTACTTATAACCTCTCCTATGGCTCTCTATGGATCTCCTATGGAGATCTTTAATTCGAGCTTTGTTCTTTAGCTTTTAAATGCCTGATTGATGAAGCAGAAAAAAAACGTAATTTTCATTCGCTTCCAGTCGTCCCGAAACACCAAGTTCGGAGGTGAGTGGAGGTACAGCCAGCTGCGCGGTCACAATGCCAGGAGAAGCAGCTGAATACAGCGCCAAGATCCTACCAACCAGCGCTCTAAAAGTTCTAGAAGATGCCCTGACCACACCTTCACCGAGAGACGCCTACTATCTGAAGGTCAAACAAGACTCCTGGTTCACTAGGATGCCCTCGTTGAGAGTCGCGCATTGAACTAACAGTGCGCACTTCAATTTGTACACTATCAATATAGGTTGCATTGTCTCAACCAAGTAATATTCTTATCATGTCCCCACAGAACGTATGAACGTTAGCTTAACTAATATGAGAGAAATTGATAAATTAATATTTTAGATTTTTTGTGTATTTTCTGTTTTGAAAGTCCAAGTTAAGCTTACCTTATTTTGTTAAGGACGTAATCAATTTTTATTGATGAAGAATGAATATTTCTTGTCTGATTTTTATATAAGATCACCAATATTGAGGTGAAGGGTCCAAAACTATTTTTCACATCGAAAAGGTAATTTCTAATCATTTTATTGTTATTTTTTTAGTATGCTTTAATCGAGTCAGTTTTTAATGTTATATTTTATTACATTTACGACACGGCTGATTTTACAATTTATACAAATTTATCTGTACCTAAGTCTATGTATAATCGTATTTTAAGTTTTATAGCGACCCGTTATCCCAACATAATATCGAAGGTTCGGGACGACGGAGGAGGAGCGCTTTGCGGTGTTTTTTATATAAATATAAAACGATATTTCTAGGAGCAGGTAGCCCATGCTTTTCTTGGGGATGTGCCTTACACGGTGACTGAAAATCTTTGCTTAGCGAAGCCTTCTTATTTCATAAAATTTATATAATTGTGGGAACTGTACATAGGTACGTATTTTCAAGCTCACATGGTGCCAATTATGAATTATTTTTGTTTTGGAGTGTGAATACTGTATATTATTCTCTTACATCAAGTATCCAGTGAAGCCAGTATAGAATAATAACGGTTTCATGTATTTTTGTAGTGTTTGTGCGATTTTCTGAATTGTTCTTAAGTCGTCACTTGTGTGTTATAGCGATATGAATCATAATCATGTAAATAATGTTTGTGTTGTATAATAAACATTTTGTCTATAAATATGTCTTGGATATTTTATTTACCATTTCTTGACCTTTTTATATACCAACATTTCATAAAACCCAATACGTTTTGGTTTAAAAAGTAGGGAGGTACATACTTAAAAAAAGTAAACAAAAAATTCAAGATGTCCTGTGAATTACATATTTACAATATTAGAATAGGTAGCGCAGGTTCAATGACAGGATACTCTTTACCAGTTTTGATAATAGGTTAACGAAATGAAACTATTACAAATATAATGCTAAACAAATAAATGGTTATGTGCTGAGAAATGACTGATGATTAGCTCTTTTGTAATTAAATTATACACAATCCGGCTCCTTTATTTTCAAATTCTCAAAAGAAAGCCACACATGGAAATTAGTAACGCATGCAATAATTCCTCCTTTCGCATTAAGTGGTTGATTCTCTATGTTGCCAGTACAGGTCCAATACTGGTCCTTTTTGAGGCTATTCTTCTGACTTGGACCTACAGAGCTAACGGCAAACCCCATGCTGTCCGTCTTATTGTCTATGTAGTAAACTTGGTCCCGATATTTTAAGGATATTGAGTTAATATTGCGTAAACTGTAAATAATTCATCGTGATGAATAAAATAGTATCACTATAACTGGTTATGCATAACCTAAGAAGGCATCTGTCTGGGTAGCCTATTTAGTAATTTGTTACTGCCGAATGAAGGCGTTAACTTTCAATAATTTTAACTTTGAAATTACAATGACCGATAAATCAGGATAGTCAACGCCCTCTCCTTTAGGGTTGAAGATTATCTGATATTCGGTTCATGTATTAATAGATACATACCTGAACTTTTTATCACAAATAACATTCTGGTGTTCCGTATGGCCGTACACGTCCATAATGATTCCTTTCGTTTTCGCAAAGCTCTTATACAGACAACGTGAGTCACCGGGACTTCGGGCCAATATTATTCCTCGTAAGCTCTTGTCCCTTGTCAAAAAGTTCAGTATTTTGGTTTTCTTTCTAAAAAATACAAGAATGTCTGATTGAGGCAAGCATATGTAGCAAAAGAGTATCGATAATACCACTTTTTAGTGCCAATTTAAATATACTTGGCGGTAATAAAGAAAAAAAATAACTATCTCGATTGTCTGGTACAAGTTTAAGTGCGACTGCTATGCAAGATGTATTATGTTCGATTCCCAGTTCCAACAAAATGTTACCGGTTGATTTTCTATGAAATTCTAAGTGGCAACTCGGGATTCGGATTCGGGAGCAATAGGCTCACGACCTAAAACATACCGGCGAAATGTCGATGCACATTAGCATACCTCTGCCTGACCCCTTCGGGAACGACGTGATAGTGTGTAATCTTAAGGTTCTTTTAATTTTCTTTGGACTCATTCCGCGGACGATAATTAAATCTCCACCACCATCAACCCATTATTGTCCACTGCCGGGCACAGGTCTCCTCTCATTTGAGAGGGATTATAAATAAATAAATAAATAAATAATCTTCACATTAAAATTAAATCTCCAATATTCACATATCTAGACATTTTTGTTCTTACACGGATGTCTTTGATTGTTTCATGTAGCTAGTAGACCGTCTGGTTTTCTTCAAACTCATCCAACCTGATAGCTGACCCTTTAACTTGTCTGGTATAAACAACGTTTGTATATGAGGCTCCGTCTGTTTGATAGCCAGTGCCATAGTGTTCAGTGTGGTTAGATCGACTGTCATACACGTAATTATATGCCCGTTCTTCAATTCTTCCGGGGGAAACGCCGGGGCGTCCTCTGAAGAAAGTAGTATAGAATAATATAAATAAAATTCAATCAACAATATATTGTTCATATTATTCTGCTGAACACTAAACCTGCCGAAACACCAACGAAAAGAGGTGTCGACGGACTTTGTATTGGGAAAGGTAATTAATTGTTTTAAAATAAGGCCGACATAATGTCGATAGGTCGGTTGAATTGGTATGTAGATTGTTATACAACATATACATAGAATCATAGGTTGATTTAGCATTAAATATATATAAATTAAAAAAAAATAAAAAGTCTACAAACGGGTAAGATCAGGAAAGCCGGGCACAGTATGCCCGATCCATACTCCACCCATCTCATTAGCCATCATAATGCCCAGTGAGGCAGAACCCTTGAAATCTTCGGTGGGTTCTTGACCTTCGTATACAACCAGCCCCATATAGCTTGCATACTCTGGCTGTAGCATGAGGGTAAAAGACAGATTATTGTTTTTTCTTTCGAAAATTTGTAGGTATAGGAAGTACCTATAGCGGGATATGATATGATATGAATTTTGTATCCCGTTTTATTGTGGTAGGTAGGTACCTACCTACCGCAATAAAACGGGATACAGAATTCGCTTTCGCTGTGATGTCACTATACAGTAGTCTAGTGTTCGTAAGTGCGACTGTTGAGCACGAGATCTTGGTTTCGATTCCAAGGCGAGCAAAGTGGCTATTATTGGGTTTTTGAATGAAATTCTCAGAAGCAGCTCGGAGTTTGGAGTTGTACTCAGTTGACAGGTTGGTAAGACTCTCCTCCTATTACATGGGACCTACGTACAACATACCGGTGAAATGTGGGTGTATCGACATTTACAGAATTATATTGATATTAAAAGTACATATTCTTACAGTAAACATGGGAGCCACCGTATGTAGCAGCATCGACTTTCCAAAAATATGACTTTCAGAGGCCTTCCACCTTCCAGCCGTCTCCGGCGTGATGTAGGAGAAATTGATGCCGGTCTCCATGAACGGACCCACGTCGCTTGGCGGCTTGTAAATGTACCACCTTTGTATTTAAAATCATATAATAAATCTTTTAGAAAAAGATTATTTAGACTTCTATACTAATTTTATAAAGAGGAAAGATTTGTATTTTTGTATGTTTACAACGAATAAACTCAACAGGTAGGTACTGGACCGATTTCAAAAATTCTTTCACCATTAGAATGCTACATTATTCCTGAGTAACATAAATTATATTTAATACCAGAAAAAGTTAGAGATAAAACAAATATCCACCGCAGTCCACCCGTCCAGTCCAGTCCACGAGTAAATACTTACATATTTACTTCTTTAGGATTTTGTCCTAACCGTCGTCGTTGCGCTTAGAATACACCAGACTGTGTGTAGTGTGTATGAGACTCTGAGGTATTGAGGTATTTGACTCGATTGGTGCAGTGGCTTACTGGCAATCGGCATGTGAATTACCTACGGGTTGTGGTTTCAATCCCCGCACAGAACAAACATTTGTATGGGTCCGTGAAGGTGCTCCGGGCGTTTTTTGTGTATATAAAAATTGTGTTTGTAAACGCACCCACGATACATGACAAAACACAAGTGCGAGGTGACGTTTATAAAAAGTTCTCAGACGTGGAACAACTGTCTGCAGGGTCTTACAGATATTGGTTCCGTACGGAGAACCTCGAAGTGTGCATGTATGTAGTGTAACACATTATGTAACACATGTATGCATTACCATATTGCTAGTATTAGTTGCATGAGCGAATTCTCTGCGCGATAGCAGGGCACGATACCTAGATCGACCAATGTTATTGATTTATGTGAATTAGGAGCAATTCGAGCATGTACTAGTTTAATTTCACGTTTCCCTTCTGCATGTTACCCTCCGATTACATGGCACCTAAAACATAACTGTGGGAGTACATTAGTAGGTACCTAAGTACACTGCCTTGGCTTAACATAAATATGTGAAGACTTTAAAAACCTCACGGTACACCTGCCTATAACAGCAAATTTAGAAGGGGTGCCTCACCTTTATTATGATTTTAGTTTTTACTAGCGTTTGATTTTGTCTCATATGAGTAACAATTGTTTCTATCGATACAAGCTATTAATTAAATAAGATTAATAGAGTGGCAATTTCATAAATTCTAATTGACGGGCAGTCGGTAGGCCAGATTCCACATAAAATTATTCACTAACACCATCACAGCTTTTGAAAGGGCATTAATAACGTAGTAAATATGTAGGTGTAATAGGGATCCTGAAATATGAACTTACTGGCCAATGGCTGGTCTTATTAAGAGATGTATTAATCCTATTATCTCTTTAACAGATAAAACATTACCAGTCCACAGGATTGTTGAGGTTATCCCGGCAATGCAGGTTCAGATATTCCCATCCACTAGCTAATTTTAAACAAAGATAACAGTCTAAACAAAGCGGTAGAAAAAGATACAACGAATATATCAAAGACATTATTTCACTTCACAATAAGAGACCGTGATAGTCCTATACTATATTTTCAATTGAATTTGTTATGACATCGTAAAAATAAAATATATGTATGTTATACAATACAATATCGTATCAAACTTTTACTACAATTATTATTTCGTGGAATAAAATAAAAATGCACAAATCATAGAGATTTCCTTTTTATTACAAATTTATCCTACGGACTTATTGTTTATGTAGTTTCGGTATTACATAGGCATAACCAAAACAGGAAACATCGTATAAAAACTAGTGCCTACCAATTGATAAGCCGTACCGATAAAAAAGTTTAATATAATTACAATTTACCATTAAAGTACATTAATTAAATTTTATGTTATATATAGTAAATGTAATGATCATTTACGGTATTGCCTTCGCACAGGAGATTGTAGGCAGGCTAGAAGTTATCGAAATCCCTTACCATGTCATACAAGCAATGCCATTGTGAAAGAACTCAATAACTCCTCAAGCCTCTGAAACCGCGCCGCGGTGGAAACACTAATTTACATTCTGAGTTCTGTAACTTGAGTGATATAATTAATATTCCTATAGATATTATAAATATTGATCACTCGATAAACAGATTAACCCTCCTTTGTTTAAAAACAAATTTCGTACAGTATAGTATTACAGTTCACGAGTATGTAAAACAAAGAGTACAACCGTAAATAAACAAACATGTATGTATATACCTCACGTATGCCATCTTACAAAAGTGAAAGCACACGTCACAATTACAAAGAAACCATCTTAGGAATGTTCGAGCGTTTCATTAGACACTCGTATTCTATGATCACAGATCACAACACACACCTTTTGTACTAAAACTATATTTAATGAACCGTTCATTCATAATAATATTTATGTGCAATAGGCTAAGGTTTAATACATATCTATTGTAATAATTATTTTATATAATTGAATACGACTAATGGTAAATTCATCCCGAAAATGGCTCGAAAAACTCAGTAGGACTTTCCTAGAGCTTTAGTTCTTTTACAAAAGTCAATAATTTCTTCGAGATCAAATTAATTCATCGACCAATATGAATGAGATAACTCTCAGCGTGTATACGTAATATACACGAAACAACCGGCCTACAGTTCAAAATAAAAATATTTTAAATATATTAAATCGAATTTATAACATCATTTTAATTGCAATCTTAATGTCAACTTATCTTATCAATTAAACCTACATATATTCATTTTGCAATACTATTAATACGCTAAATTATTTGCAACAGTTTTTCTATTTACACAAAATATTTCAAATATTTTTTTATAATTTTCAGTTACTTTAGAAAATAATTATTCATATACACATATTAGTACGAAACTAGCCTATCTAAAAAGATTCATCAGAGCCTCGTAAGGGATAGTGATTATTTGTTGAAAAATAACCTTCCCTCATAACCTTTTTTTGCTACCTTTGCACGAAAATAAAACTCGTAAATATCTAAATTCTAACAATTAATGGCAACACTAAAAATGTAAGGATATCTATGAAAATTGTAAGATTTTTGGCTTTGTTAAAAAGTTTGTCAATATGAACATTTGAAGCTATTTTTAAGTTTTATGGCAATTGATTATATTAAAATTATCCTTCTTATCTAGCTAAATCTAACTAGATAATAAAGACAGTAAAAAGTAGTCTAACAGTATTCACTAATACTTGTATAGGAATTTATTCATAACAGTATTATGAAAGATATAGAACTAACACCAGTTGTTTAATTGAGAGATGTTCTAAGGCGGCTAATTACACGTCTGTACAGATTCTATGAGGTGTGCAAAATTTCCCCAAAGGATTGGACCCGAGGTGCAAACTGTGCCGCCGCCTCGCGACTCTTGTGGTAACTGAAACAAGATTTACAATATTTTAAAAACACCAACAATCACTCATCAAACATCTTTGTGTCAAAGGTTTCGAGTTTGACCCCAGGGAACGCACCACTGACTTTCCGGAAGTTATGTGCGTATTTATCACAAGCTTAAAACGGTGAAGGACAACATCGTGAGGAAACTTGCATGCCTGAGAGATTTATGTCTCGATGGCATGTGAAATCTGCCAACCCGAAGTAGGCTAGCGTGGTGGACTATAGCCTAATCCCTCTCAAAATGAGAGGAGACCCGTGCCCAGCATTGAGACGTTAATGGGTTGTTGATGATGAAAGTTCTACATACCGCTCTATTAATATCTCCGACGCAAACCCAGTAGTCTGCCACCTTGGTGTCCTGACTATTGTGCATCTTGTGGGCCACCGCCACGGCCCACTTTGAATGGTCGTTGTGCGATGTAAATGACATCTTGGCTATAGGAAACTTGAGTCGCTCTATGTTTCTCACTCTGCAACAATATATTACATATAAAGCTTCATGAATGTACTGTTGTGAGTAGTGATCTGTAGTTTTAGACTACCATTAATTCGTCAATCTTGCTAGAAAATGTATAAGTAATACAAATATCACACATCTTATGACTGGAGTTATAACTAGAGACGATAGGAATCGATGATAAAATTATGCCACAGCATAACTGCTCCCATTTTAATGAAATTGTCGAAGTATATTCTTCGCAGTCAGCCGTCACTGCAACATTTAATTCTTTTCTTCATCAAACTCTTCACCTATGATTATGTTAGCCTTTTTTTAAAAATAATTTGTCTCATTTCTGCCAAAAGAGCCGTGACGCCCGTATCCTATTACATAGTTACAATAAGTTATGACAAAATATAGAGTTGTATAAATGCATAAAATATATATTAGAACTCAAAAGACCCTTACTGGAAATTTCGACTGCACTCTGAGTCCAGCGTTCCAGGTCCGTTGGTCCAGGACTCGACGAGGAGATCTGACTGCAACACCTCAGCCACTAATCCACTGTACAGGTCATCATTGAACATCGCACTCTTAGCAAACGACAGGAACTTTCTACCCACTAGAGTCTCAAAACTTTCTATGTGGTACCTGAAATTATTATAAACAAATCATCAATCACGTAACGGTACTCTGATGTAACTGTTACAATTAATGTTTTAGAAAAACAAATTTGAATAATAATTTTCAATGGAGACAATGTACCGGTGTTATGAGAGTACCTCTAAATATTTAATAACAGTAGACTCTCATAACTGTTATTATTATAGACTATAATGGTACCCAATAACAATTTAACAACTATTTAACATCCACGCGTCCTATATGAGACCTAAAACATACCGGCGAAATGTGGGTGTACATTAGTACACCTCTGCCTAACCCTTCGGGGCTGTTTACTACGCCTGGATTAGCCCATGAGCTATTTAAGTATTGCTTAAGGCATCCCGTCCAGGAGGGCATACAATCGAGAATTAATGCGGACGATCAAGGATGCTGGAGCTAAAAAAAACTCAGCCCGCTTTTTTTAGCCCCGTCCGGCACCGGTAACAGTTATGTGCTACCGTATAAGTAATTCAAATTAAAAGAATTACCCTTCAAAATTACTATGCAACATGCTAACCATCAGACGAGTGTTATTTACTTGTTTGATGCCATCGTGATATAGTTATAGCTATCATACATATTATTAAAAAAATTGCATAATTATCCAAATCATTTTACGCGATCCTGTGACAAATTTGTACCTTATAGACTTCTGCTATATTTTTAGAATGAATCCTACTAACAGAAGGTACCTTAATTAATGTAGGTCTAGTTAGAACAACGCCAAAAAACATCCTGCCCGCCAAAAATTGGAAAAGTTCCCAGAGTTGTGGTATAATATTGACAAAACCTTAGTTTCCTTGAGAGTGTTATCATTTATTGTTGCCTACTATTTTATAAACAAACCAATTCCGTTTTAAACATCCCATGGTAGCTATTCATAATACGGCTGTGATGTCATTTCGCATGCAAGATGCTTTGTTTGTAACTGTTGTTAAATTAAGAATTGATCTGACTCATTAATGACAATGTGTTTATACAATATGATTACAAGTAGCGCAATAATTCAATGTAATGTAAGAACTGTAACAAGATACCATAAACTCTTTTTTTGTTTAACTTTTTTAATAGGTCCCATTTCAATTAATATTTTGTTAATAACCATCTTGTTAACATAAGGCATTACATTTTTTATGTAACCAAAGTGCAACAAAAGGTTATAGTTATTAGTCATTTAAACATGCGGTGTTGAATGTAGATTACGAAGCCAACAGAAATCATACACTTGGTTAAAATATAAAATAACGAAATATTTCCTTTCCTATTATATGCTGTTTCATCCTGTACCCTGGAACCTTGAAATCTCAAGAGAATGAGATTTCAATGTTCCACTTCCAACATTTCAATCTCAGTTTCCAAAACAATAATTCTTTCGCCAAAATAGATTACAGTGAGTTTGTATTTGTAATGTTAAAAGGACTCACGACATAACAAAATAAAACAAAGTAACTAAAATACTCTGATTGACGTAGGTACCTAAAGTTACCTAAGATATGGGAATAGCGACTTTACTAGACTATACTAGTAGTAATACGTAGCTAATAATTAAAAGAACAGAGGCTCGTGCCAACAAAAGAAAGCCGACAAGAAACATTCCTATTGTGACAACTGGACAAACGCTTAAGGAAAATTAATACTGGTTTCCTGTTGTTGAGATTAAACAAGCTATGTATATACCCACTTGTATTAGTAGCACTCACGTCACTAAACTCGACCTTATTGACATTAGAAATTCTATATTAACACTTCGTAATAGCAATGTTACGTAATTATATGAGAAAGAGTCCCTGTCGTATGTTAATCAAGTCACGAAAAAAGGGAACAATAAATTAAATTAAACTAATACTAACTTTATATCAATCATTCGCGATCAATTCACATTTGCTACTTAAGTTTTGCCCACTTTGATAGACTAAGTATGACTTGATACTATCTATTCTGCAAGAATCTGTATTTTTAAAATATCTCAATAATTGGACCGAAGTTCCTTAACGTGGCTTACGGGTGGTGCGATTTAGCAGAAACGTCACGTAACGAAATGCCATATGCTGTATGTGTGTTCGTGTGTGTATCGAGCCTACTACACGCAAATGAGCACACGAGCCAGTGAGTGCGCAGCCGGGTCCAAACTTCGTTCCTGACGGGGGATCCCCAACCGCATTTTTTTAAAATTAGAGTCAGTGCCGCGCGAGCGATACCTCTGGTGTTGCAAACGTCTATAGGCTGCTTGCTACCTTTGTGGTATATATAAAACTTGTGCTTCATAGGCAATGTTGTTATTAATTTAAATACCTAAATGTCGGGAGAAAGAACTTTATTCATAGATTTAAATAAACATAACTCACCATGGTGAAGCGTCGATAGTCCTATTCCGTACCACGTCGACCAGGTTCGGCAATTCGCTATCGAACTCCTGTGGTATATGAGCGTGCACCAACAACGGCTCGTTGTACTTCAACTGGGTGGCTATCTGATTTAGAGTTGAAGTCTGAACAGAGACGCAGAGGAAAGACTGGCCGTACTTCATGCCCGTCGTTGGGTAGTCGTAACCACTGACATTTAGGCCATTCATTACTGGAATTGCCAAAAAAACGTGTTGATTAGGTTAAATTAAATCTTATAAAGAAAGCTATATATAAATATTACAAAATACATTTTTTTTTTTTATAATTTGGCGATAAACTTCAGCAGTCTTCAAATATCACGAGTAGTGGAGTGAAAAACATAACTTATATATCGTTACAGTATCGATTCTTTTATTAAATAAATTATATGGAACAACTCGCAATTTAGGCAAGCAATGTTCAAAGAACGAGAAAGTAGTCAAGTAGTTCATTCTTCATAGCTTCATTCACCCTATTCATGCACAATACAAGAGCATTGGCCACTTCCAAACGGAACACCATTTGGCTTCATTCGCGCTCCCAAATCCTGTAGATAGACTTTATCCAACGAATAATGGACCCAGCTCATAATTTTAAAGGCTAAAGTATTTTTCAATGCAACGCCGTTCTATTAACAAAAAATCTCCTAAACTATACACCGTGAAATTATATAGGTTTATGGATCGAAAATTTTGGACTCTATATCAATAATGGAATCTATTTATGTAAATTTTAAATAAAATAAAGATATTTTTTTTTATAAAAAATGTGACAGACGAACAAAAAACTAGAACGAACCTAGGATATATGGTAACGCCACAAAATTTTACGTACTACGATTACTACGATCGATATCATTCAATGTTACTCACACACACAAACAACTAAGCAGTAAACCATGCCGACAAACAAAGCCGACAGAAATCATAAAAGCCGCCCGCGCCGCGCTCGCTGCCGCCAACTTACCTACTCGTGTCATGTTGCCGCCAAGCCGCAAGGCCGCACTATTATTACCTACCTAAAACTGCGCGGCGAGAGCGCGGCAACGTTGCGCCCAGTCGCCATTTCTCCAGTTCTGCTGCAACTCGCGCGCGATAAGGTTGCATTGTTTACGTTTTACGTTGCCACGCGAAAATGAGTCGTCAGTACGAATATTCGAACGCGGAGTACTTAGCAATGGTTCAGCTGTACGCTGTTGCCAACTACAATTTAGAAGAGGCCAGGCGGTTGTATTCCCGGCCGGAACATTTAAATGCGCTGCGGCTACGAGGGATTGAAAGTCCTCAAGTGCCTTCACCACATACCATCTTGTCTGCAACTCAGCGCCTTCTCGACCATGGGCAATTCCGTGTACCAGCTCACGCGCAAGGTCGAGGTCGCCTGAATAACTCGCCGGAGATCGAAGACGCTCTTCTGGAGTACTTCGAGCGGGATCCGCGGCGAAGCACAAGAATGGCGGCATAAGAATTTAATGTTAGCCAATACTTCGTATGGAAAACATTAAATACTAATAACTTGCATCCATATCATTTCCGTCGAGCTCACGTCATCAACAACGACGATGCACCGGCAAGAGTTGCCCTTTGTCATTGGTTGCTAAATAATAGTAACGCTTCCATACTTTGGACAGATGAGTCATTGTTTACTCGAGTGGGACTGTACAATGTACACAATGAACATTACTGGGCTCTTATGAACCCACACTTAATACGGGAAGATCATCACCAAGTTCGATTTAGTGTAAATGTGTGGGCCGGTATTATAAACGACCAATTAATAGGGCCTGTTTTCATTGAAGGCCATCTAACGGGCAGCTCGTATTTAGACATGTTACAAACGGTAATATCGGAGCTGTTAGATGATATCCCTGTAGCGTACTTAGCAGGGATGTACTATCAGCATGATGGCTGCCCCGCCCATTATTCAAGTGTAGTGCGTGCCTACCTATACACTCAGTTCGGTGATCAGTGGATAGGCCGCGGCGGTCCCGTGGCTTGGCCGGCTAGGAGCCCGGACTTAACGCCTTTGGACTTTTTCTTGTGGTCGGAAATCAAAAGACTTGTTTATACCCGTGAACATGAAAATCGTGACGAGTTACGCAGTGCGATAGTGGACGCCTTTGATAGAGTGAAAAGTGACAGAGACACGTTAAGAAAGCTAAAAGACAATAGTATAAAACGGGCACGTTTGTGTATTGAACGCGGCGGACTCCATTTCGAGCAGTTGCTTCGGTACAGGGAAGTGTAAATAAACTTTTTGCAGGTAACTTGTATGTAAAGTTGATTATTTTGTAAATAGCTCCAATTTTTTAAATACGCCTGAAATACCTACCCAACCTCTTGACTGTTTCAGCTATCTGTTTTTAATTGTTGATACAGTAAATACCTAAAGTTATTTATTGAAAAGTTATGTTCATGTAAAGTATTTCTGGCGGTCCTAAGCCCGTGGAAAGTATGAAGGAGAAATTGGAGTACAATTTACGTTATTCCGTGAAAATGTTGCCGCAATGATTGGTGCAGCGGCTGTACAAGCGACTGCTGTGCAAGACGTCGCGAGTTCGATCCTCGCACGGAATTGTATGATCTGCAGGTAATTGTTTTGTGTGTGTGTGTTAACTCTCTGCTTGGGGAAAAGTTTAAAAAATAAAGGTTTTTTTAAAGCTATGGTAATACCTAGGTACCTACTTAATTTTTAATCCCTTTTATTTAATTGGAATGTAGGTTTTACGTTCGTATCTCGTATCAGCTGATTCGCTAAGCGCCAATCTTGTCGTATTTCAATTTATACCTAGATAGGTAAGTTACGTAGATAGGTGTAAGTAGATACCTACCATCAATTTCGTCGCCATCTGCATCGTATTGCGAAATAAAATTTATTTCAATAATAAAATGACATCAATAAAGTATTGACCTACTAGCTTTTAAATAACGCGTAAGTACTTATTAGGACTTTTCGCTCAGACAGCCGTTTAGTACCAGCTGGCTGGCGTTCGGGTCATTGCCCCGCCGCCGCGCGTCTTTGATAAGTAGCGAGTAGGCGACTGCGGCCGATTTTGAATGAATTATTGGTGCACTACTACTAGCAAACTCGATCAAGTGAAAGTATTCTTTTCACTTGCCAACTTTTTTATTATAAACAGTAGAGTTAATCTAAGACTTTTTTTTGTTCTACTAATTATCATAAGTTTCCCACCTTTCGGTTCCACAACGACTACAATTTCACGGTGTATGTATTTCTCAAACATTTCGAATGCTATCAAATTTAATACTTGGTCACTGCCGTCTAATATTTCAGAACTATGCATATAAAAAAGGTTGTTGTACATCATAAACAAGTTTTGTTTAATGACATAATTTGGTTTTTGTTGGTAAACTCGTAGAACAAAAGTTTTTTGGTATGATGGTGAATAAAGTAGAAATTCAGAAAAGGTTGTTAGCACATTACCAATTACCCTTTATTATGTTAATAAGCATTGTTATTAATATTTACATACTAAGAAAGGCATTATCGCAAAAAATCCAAACCGTCGAATGAGTTAAAATTCTAAGAACAAAATAAATACTTACAATCAGGAATAGGCGGGAACCGTGGTACTGAATGTACAAGCCAAAGCGAGGTGAACTTGTCTCCCAATATAACTCCTTTAGTGTGTCCACTCTCCACTCTAGTCTTCATGAACTTCGAGTGCATCTTGCACATCTCAGCCAAGTCATAGTCGTCATAGTACCTATCCCCCAGTTTAAACTTTTTGTACTTTTTTATCCCTGCTTGTTTCAGTTGTCCTGAAACAATACGAGAGTAGTTGTAATGTTGTGTTTACCAGCTGTTCTATATTGGAGTCAATAAATGAAGCTGCATACGTAACAATATAGTAAATGATCGATTGTTTTGTGCATTCCTGGCAATAACCCGTCAGTCCGTTCTGTTTCTATTTCGGAATGAACAAACAAGGAGATAGAAAAGACTATTGAAAATGCAGGATGAGCCATATAACCTTATCTAGAGAGAACATTGAAAAAGTTCTCAAAACAGCTTTGACACGCTTTACTACCGCGGCAAAAAGAGACTAAACTGCTCCGTCTCCTTTCTCTATATATTTTTTGTTTGGCAAATCAATACTACATTCATACTTTGTTCCGTCTATCCATAAGGCCCTTCTTTTCGTGTCAATGACTAAACCACGTTTGAGTAAAATGGCCACCTCAATGACGTTAGGCGTGGCCAGACAGAGATCGTCCTAAGGCCCTATATAAGTAAGTATTTTACACGAAACCATACAGGCCATACAGAAGTTCTAAATGTAACCTGGCAGAGATTCGGATTTCGGACTATCACTAACGGTGGTCAAAGAACTTAGTACGATAATCAAACTCGAAGCTGTAACCGCGCTCTCTAAGACACGGAGGGAACTTAAATTGCATTGCCATAATGTGGGTTACAACATATAAGCATCAATCAATAGTGTAAACGGGTGTTACCTCTTTTGCTTTTGGAGTACATGTCAGCTACTGATTGCAGGATATCAGGCTGATTTTCCGTAGCAGGTGGCTGATCATTGTAGATAATGGAAATTATATTCTTGTCCTGAAAAGTGATTTTTAAGTTATTGTACTACTTATTAAGCTTCTTCGTCTTAGTGTTTTTATATAAATTCCGAACAATAAAATACACAGAAGAATTGTTTGCTCAAGCTATTGTTTAATGCAATTTACGCATCTCGTAATTTTCCCTGACAGCAACTTAGTTATAGTAACACATTTGTTGATGATAGAACCAGTGCTGGATTAAGGTAACTGGACTAAGCAATCTTCCAAAAATCGAGTGCTGTGGGGCTCAAACAAAAAACCTCATCCCACTGATATTACCGAAACATAATAAAGCACCCTTGAAACTTTAGTACGCTCTTTTTTTTGCATGGGCACCATAGTCCATGCCCTAAGCAATTGCTTAAATAGCTTATAGGCTAATCCATGACTGGATAGAAATTCTATTATAAAGTCATTAAAGCAATGGAACTTCCACGAGTTACAACCACGCTATTTATCTCAGCATGACCCTTTATTGTTTTTTAGTCTGATACTATAGAATATGGCAGTACCTACCTGGTACAGTGGTGCTAACGTCTTCCCCACCATGGACCGTGGGTCACTGATAGCTAAATCCGACATAATCCATCCTCCCCTCAGCTTCGAAGGCGTCAGATGCATATACGCAACCCCCCGCCGAACCAATGGATTCAAGTGGTTCTTCTCTCTAGGAAATTTGTAAACGTAAAACCTGTAATCAAAGTTCAGTTCATATTGTCGTCTGGTTACCGATAGTGACTACCTACCTATCTTCTATTATATATACCTAATATATAGAATCGGTTATCACATGCAAGGTTTTAGGTTTGTATTTGTATTAAACAGTTTCATAAAACCAACTACGGTATACACAAAATCATTCTCTACACATTAAATTCTACCTACACTAAACGCTTTAGGTACCTACATGCATCGAGACTATACACGATAAGTAAGAATAAAAAGCATAATTGAATATAACAGCCGTCAATTTACTTAGAAAGGGAGTGAAATGCCGAAGCAAAGATAGATGGTTAAGGACGATCAAGCCATCAATGATTAGTGAATGTAGCAAATCATCGCCTGATGAATAAATTAAAGCAAAGGGCTAGCTGTGCCGATCCCAAATACATTTAGACTAGGCCAGGAGAATGATAATAATTATTGTTGATAGTGAGTAATTATCATTCTTCTGGCATGACCATCAACTTATTCAGGGTCGAAGTCAGGATATAGAACAGGAGTAGTTTTACGTTACATTTCTTTGACTGCGTAAACTTACATGATAAAAAACTGGGTTCTTCGGACCAGAACCCATTTATTATGACCAAGATAAATGTTGAATCTGATTTGCGTTAAAACCCATCATTACAAAATTTTGGACCGTTGCAAAAAATTGCGCTACCCTACCTGAACATAACCACCTCCTCTTTTTTACCTATTAGCTTTAACTACTTAGTTATTGTTTGTGTTTTGAGTTTGCCGTTACCTCTTGCAAAGATCTTTTTTCTTGAAATTGTATTTAATATTGTTTTGTAAGCCGTCGCCAGGGACTTAGCTTTGGAATAATATCGAAGTTGCATTCGCAGTTTTAGTTGAACTGATGAATCAAAATCATTAATAGAAAACGTATGAAACTTGATAAGCAAATCTAACACCTACTTGGCCAGATTTTTAAACATACATAAGTACATACCTACAATATCATAGCTATTACTGTAAGTTAAGGCAACCAAAGAAAGCCACTTACTTTAAAAGCAAGTGGTATGTAAATTCATGTAAAAATCATTTAATTATTATTTAAGTATTATTGTTCTAACCGCATTTTTTCAATGATTTTCTTTTATCAGTATGCTAGAATTATTTATCAATATGATATATTTAAATGCGCCATTTACACAAATGCTCAGTACAGTCATACTCAGAAATGTTGAAATAATTATTCATACCTACTTATGCTGTCATTCGAATTTGTATCGCCTCGAAAATAGACGGACTTAGTATAATGTAACAAAACCTACTTTGGACCCATCTGAGGGTTAAGTTAAACAATCATAGTTAAAACTTAAAACAATAATAAACAGCCTATGAAACCTATCCTATCCTAATATCCTAAAACGAAACATAGTTTCATACACCGCAAGTTCAACATTACACCGCAAACAGTGAAGTGACCCTGACACAAATTATTCGCTAAAATTGTTTATTATAAATCAACAACTACTTATCACTCATAGAAGGAAATCTATAACCACAATGCGATGTAAACAAAGAACTCCTAACAACAAAATTAATCATAATATTGTCGATTTTATATGATAATTATTTATAAGACTTACCAATCAACTGGTTCTCCCTTTTCATTCCTACATTGCGGAGTCAAGCCGGTACAGTCAGTCACAAAAATGGTAAACACCAAAAATACAATAAAACAACACATCGCGACGCGTGTATAACTTACGAATACCACAATGGAAGTAACAAGAGACTCAGGAAGTTCGTGTTGCTGTATGTTTATGATATCATTCAACACGCATCACTACCAGTAATGTATCAAACAAAATTTTTGTTTAGACAACATCACCCTATTATTTCTCTTCGATAATTACGCACGGCTGCCGAAACCCGAATGATTTCATACTGTGACATTTAACTTGGTAAGCCGTTGCATATTATGACAAAGGAATGATGAGACAAACTATGATGCGTATAAAAATATGCAATATAATCCCCATGATCAAGGCAATAAGAGCTGTTATTGATAGAACGGCTAGCATAACAAATCGACCAATGGGATGATCTCAGCGACTTAGTCCAGTTTATATAATATGCGCACGTGCATGGACAACGCGGGCGATTTAAAATTTGAACACAATTTTGAATAAAACTGCTGATTTGTAAATGTAATATTTAATATGATTTCTATAAAAATAAAAAATTACATTTCCTTAAATATATGGAAGACTTAATTGGCATACATCGCATAAAAAATATAAATGCTTTAACACTCTTATACGTATAAAAATAAATTATCTGTTGATTATGTTATTTACTGTTGAGTAGGCATGGAAACTGCGGCTTTAGCGTGTGAGACATCGCTCTGTCTCCAGAAAGACACAACAGTTTTCAGTTCCGTGAAGAAGTCAATTCCTTGTTTGCCGCAGAAGTGGTTGGTGCCCAGGAAACTGCCCCGGGAGCCGGTGAAAGAGAACATTGAAAGGGGAACTGGAATGGGAACGTTAACACCGACTTGGCCGACATCGATTTCGTTGGCGAACTTTCTGGCTGTAGCTCCATTGGTCGTGAAGATAGCTGTGCCATTGCCGTAGGGGTTGGAGTTGATCATTTGGATGGCTTCATCCACAGTGTCTACGAACAGGCACACGAGTACAGGCCCAAAAATTTCTTCCCTGTAGCACTCCATGTTGGTCTTGACGTCGGTGAGGATGGTGGGGCCGACGAAGTTGCCCTTCTCAAAGCCGGGGACTTTGACACCACGGCCATCGAGAACCAGCTTGGCTCCCTCCTTAACACCTGTTGAAAATATTGTGATTTATTTGACTGTTTGGAGGTCATTAACCAAAATTATAATAACACTTAAGAGTTTTTATTGTGGTCAAACCACTGCTTTTTTTATTTAGTGTGTTCTCCTCGTATTAAACAACCTAAAAAATATTATGGTATGAATAAAAACAAAAGCCATAAAGATATTATTTTTGCAGCTCTCAATGCAAGTTACATTGTGTCTATTTAATTACTCGTTTACATTTATTAAAATTACTTGAAGAATAAAGATGTGATGTATCAGACTGTCGCGGACTAGTTTCAATACTCAATTAAAAATAATTAAAGCTGTTATTGCTGTTCTTACGTGCAAGTAGTTTTGACACTTCAAAAGTACCTGTAATATTGGTTTAATAGAAATAAAACATTTCCGTCTGACTTTGACATTGAATATTCTATTTGCCATGATGTTACAAGACACAGAATGTCACTGAGTATTACTGAATTTGTGGCTGTCTAAAGTATTATGAAATTATGAATTTACCTGACTCCACAAGTCTGAGGACCCTCTCTTTGGCTTTCACGGAGATGACGGGTCCCACGTCAGTAGCGGGCACATGCCCCGCGTTAACCTTCAAAGCCTGCGCACGCGCCACTAAGTCCGGGATCCATTCTTTAGCCTCACCTGGATTGAAAAAAAGATAAGGTTATATTACATTATATTGAAAAATCGTAGGCTATTACTAAAACAGTAAAAGGTTATATTAATCGATTTAAAGAAATATTTAAATAATTTGCTGGACACTATGACACAGCGCCATCTACTTCCGAGCTAAGCAACGAGGCTTGTGTTACGGATACTAGTTAGTTGCTATACTAGTTGATATACCACATAAATTCGTTTTTTTGTAAAGCATACATATTATACATAGAGACATCCATGACCCGGTTACAAATGTTTATGCTCATCACACAAACATTTGTCCCTACTGGGATTCGAACCCGGGATCCTTAGCACAGAAGGCAGTGTTAATACCGCTGGATTAATTGGGTCGTCGATATGGCATCTCAACTTACTGAAGAACAACTTCGACTGAGTTGCAGTATTTAATTACAGTTAACACACTTTTTTGAGACTGCATGTATTTTTTTGGGGGGAGCTTATGTTTATGCCTCGCCCTTTCTAACTTAACTACACACATAAGGATGTTGGTGCTATTAATTTTATGTAGGCGTTATGCCATACTATACTAAATGAATTGACATTTGTACAAATCGTCACCAGATTACGAACAGAGCACATCTAACTGTACAATAGTTTTCAATATAGTTAATTTCTATAAAACTTCAGTTTTAATAAAGCTCCATAATGTCCGCGTAAAGACAAAATGCTAATTTATGTAAAATGCTCAGGGAAGAACCATACACAACAATACTGCTACTAATTGTTACTAAATCTGCTTTAAAATATTTTCGATAAAAAAATTGTAATTTGTGACTACTAATACCGACACATGTCCCTGTATGTCAGATTTTACTAAGTTTATATAGCTATCAGTTGTCAATGGATTACTCATATATCATTATAATCATACTGTTTCTGCAGCTAGAGAACAAATAATATTTATGGAAGTAATATAAAATAGATATTTTAAAGATTTTTAGAAGTAGCATAATAACAATTTCATAACTGACTTTATAGTACTTTTTGAGTACCGACATTTCCAGCTACTCAAGTTACTTTATAAGTGAATACAAGTGACTGACCGACGAACACTGCAGTGCTGAGTGCCATGCACCTCTGTCCGGCGGCTCCGAAGGCGGCGCCGGCCAGCTGGTTGAGGGTGTGCTCTTTGTTCGCATCGGGCATGATCACACCGTGGTTCTTGGCACCCATGTTGCTTTGCACGCGCTTACCTATAACAATTGAAGTAAATCTTACATTATACAATTTATATGCACATAATAATATCTTCTTAATTGAACTTTAACACTGACTGACAAAGCATCATTTAAACCAGTCTAGAAGCATGAAATCTTCATGAAAAGTTGCAAAACGAACGAAAGTGTGGGTTTTGTAAATCATTCCTTCAAAGTTGTTTATTGAGTTATTATGCTGAGATGTTGTTTGCCTACGGTAATTTTCAATACATTTTTACTCTCAGAACGAGAAGGGAAATAAAAATATGGCAATAGAGAAGCTCCAATTGTTATTGGAGCTTATAATGTGGGATTGAAATCGAGACCTTTAACTAAATATCTGTAACCGCCTATAATGACGATAGCAACATACTATGACAGCTACTCGCTACCAGATCTTTGAACAAAGAACTGGTAAGCTGGCACCTTCAACCGTATTTTCTTTATTAATAAGGTTGTAAATAAATCAAGCAACATTATTGTCGATTATACACATACCAGCAGCAGAAGCCCTGGTATAGATATGTTTGCCGGCCGCGTCGCCGCCTACGAACGACACCGCCTTGATGTCAGGGTGGTCGCAGATGAAGTTCACCGGGTCGTGGGTGCCGTGGATCACCTGAAACCATACAGTTGTGTTAGTTTGGTCTGTTCAAACACAAATTATGTGTAGACTGCTCGGAAGGAGGGTGGTGCGACTATACCCTGAAGGGTATAGTCGCACCACCACGCTAGCCTATTGCGGATTGGCAGACATGCCATCCAAAAAATGTCCCAAGCAAGCAGGTTTCCTCACGATATTTTCTTTTTTTTTTCAAATGATTACCTACCTTGATTTATACGTGAAATTTTCACATCTGGACTCTTTCTTAGTTACTTAGCTTACACAGCCCGGCTTCGAACGTGTAGCGGGAACGGGAGGTAGTTTATCCACATACTAACCTTACCTGCTCTACTTTTTTGGGCCAAACAATACGAACAAGCATTTATTTTTATATGTTTTATTTATTTTTTGGAGAAGTAACGTGATTAGCGCGAGATAGCGAGATTCCGCGCTGAAATTGAGCCATCGACTGGGGAAGTACCTCCGCCTAACAGAAGAAAGCAGTGAAATAAATAACAATAGTTGTACTTCGGCGAGTGAGTAAGGTTACCAGAGCTCGTTTTCCCATGCTGTCAGTTTAGAAACTATCTTATTTTAAAAAAAACCTAAACGAAAAGGCAACCCGCGCGCCCCTTTGGTGTTGCAAACGTCTCTACCGAAAAAAAAAAATATTAGAATATTATACTAACGTTAACAAGCCCTGGCGGTGCACCAGCTTCGTTAAGCAGCTCCATCATCATGAGGGTCGCGCCAGGGTCCTGTTCCGAAGGCTTAATGATGCATGTGTTGCCTGTCGCCAGTGCAGGCGGGAACATCCACAGGGGAATCATTACGGGGAAGTTGAACGCTGCCACGCCTGGAAATTGTAATGATATACACTGGAATTTTCTCTTTTCAACTGTGTCGTGGATCCGTTTACAAACACAAAATTTAACATACAAAGACGCCCAGACCCGGACCAACTATCTGTAGATCGCACGTATTTGCACGGGGCTAGGATGAAACCTGCCGCCCGTAGCGCACAAACCGATCGTTCAGCCACTGCGATAATCGAGTCGTCAGTGATTTTAATTCGTCATTGAGCTAGTTTGAGCCATTTCCTACTTCATCACCACCGTCAATCACCATTAATAGACCATTAAGATTTTTCAACCGGTATCTTTTGGACATTTGCTATGGTTAGAAGTAATAAATTATTTAATTACCAATACATGATAGATAGTCCAAAACTGGGTGTGTAATATGAGAAGATTTTGTCTCATAGTAAAACAGTCACACATTCGTATCATACATTAGTATCTTCTTAAAAAGATCCTACTTGTTATTGTGCATATTCGTAGTACTTTTAATATGTAAAAACGAATAAGCTTCTGAACCTGTGACGTAATAATCAACTTTAAACAATGTCAATAAGTTCAATACAAATAATGAACTGTGTTATCACAATAATCACTCCCAATGTATATCTCGTTTGCGATATTCATTATAATGTATTCCTTGTTTATCAATTTATTATCTTTTTTAATTACATGACGCATATGTATAATCGTCTGAATGAGAATATTTATCGGAGTTATTTTTTATTTTATTATACTATATTATACTTCTATATGAAGTGGATATTTAAAACATTTCTATATAAACATACCATCACGCCTTTCGTCACCGATAGGTTAGGCAGAGGTGTACTAATGTACACTCACATTTTACCGGTACGGTTTAGGTTTCCATGTAATAGGGGGCGAGCCTATTACAATCAACCGGGCACGAATCCAGATTCCGTGCTGCTACTGAGAATATTATAGAAAAACCCAATAATATTTTACTCGACCTGGAAACCGATTCCAAGACCTATTCCTCAGCAGTCGCACGACGACTGGACCCATAAGGCAGTCATTATATTTTATATTTCTATGTATATAATTAAATTTTTAAAATATGTCAGCACTAGGTACCTCTAATACATATAATAATACTTTTTATAGGTATCGATCACGAACCAAAGAATTTATCAAGACGTTTTTTTCAGGTGTTTAAATTTTTATTGTTGTGTGACCATCACTAACCTCCAACTACGCCCAAGGGTACTTTGTAGCTGTGTGTGTCCATGTCCTTAGCGATGTTTTGAATACAGTCGCCCAGCTGTAAGGTCGTAATGCTACAGCTGTTTTCCACCGACTCTGCAGAAAAGATATACAGTGTTTTAATCATAAAATATTCCGCAAATTGCATTATTGTAGCTGACAACTGTTATAACTGGGAACAAGTTTCTTCAAAATTTGTGCCAAACCAATAAGCAATCTTAAATCTTACATCACTTAGTACAAATTTCATTGGCCAAAATACTTTCAAACCCTTTATTCAATTTTCAATCCCTTTATCATGTATCCATTAATTCATCAGTATATTATTATGGAATCAAGTTAGTTTACGTTGGCTTAAATAACTATCAATTTTATATTTTTATTTCCAAAAAATATTAATACTAGTACCTACAGATATAAGGTAAATATTAATCTAGTATACTTACGAATGCCTCTAAGGACATCGCCTTCAGCATCAGCGAGGGTTTTCCCCTGTTCCTCGGTGATCTTGGCGGCCAGTTTGCTTTGGTTTTCCCTCAGCAGACGGGCGAATCTGTTGGCCATTAATCAATGCTCTTGTTAAAAGGCATGATGTTGGTGTTATTTACTTGAAAATAGTGTCGGAAACCGTACAGACTCGTTCCTATCATGATATGCTAAACATAAAATTGCACAATGTTACTGACCTGAACATCAGCTGTTGCCGGGTCATGATGGTGCTCTGACTCCATGACTTATATGCCTTCTTGGCTGAATCTAATGCAGCATTTAATTCCTCTTGAGTGGCTTCTGGTACTCTAACAAAAATATTATTAACGTATTATCATTTACTAGACACATTTTGAATGATTAAAATCATAATCAAGGTAACAGGATTCAAATATTTATGTTAAAGTCTTGAGTTATTGGTGTTGTGTATAACGTTACACCATAACGAGAGATAAAGCATCAAGCAATCGTAATTGTTCGAGTAGGCAAATAAAACAAGATAGCAACAAAAAAAATGTTATCAGTCAGTATGATGCCAGATTTACCATAATTAATGTAGACCAAACTTTAATTACAAAAGTGAAAAGAGCATTTCAATTATATAACGTAATTACATATTCTGTAAATGTCATGCAAGCCAGCTTATTCAGGAATTAATTAACAGTGAATAATTACTTATCATTACAAAGGTTAGGTAGAAGTGCACTGTTATACACCTACTGTTTGCTGGTGATTTGTGTTTTTAGGTCTCACAGAAAATGTGTCGGGGCCAGCTCAGAAGCTTAAGTAATAGTAAAAACCTAATGATTTATTAAAATAAGACCTGTTATTTTATGGACATTAAAGCAGTTCTTATACTTATGTCTAGAAAGATCTCTAAATAATACTTTGCCTTACCTACCTGGGGAAAGACTGGATTGAAGTTATGTTGAGCAATATGTCTAATTTATTTTTTCCATAAATCATATTATATGGCCATACAAGATCATACAGTCATACTGAAGATGACATTGTTGTATGGCTGATTGAATAATTGGATAAGTACCGTTTATTCCAACAATATCAATTGCCACTGATATTCACATTGTACCGGCTCAGATTAAGTTCTATTGAATAAATCATATTGAGCAATTGAATAGTTTTCTTATTGCTTAGCTTATAAAAAATATTGAATTATGTTGCATTAAGTATTATTATTTGATATGTATGTTTGTGACTGCAAAATTCTCGATTGATTGTAAAATGTCTAAAAGTGTGTATATTTCAATAATAAGAATAACACTTAATTCTGTCTTTATACTAGGCTTTTTAGCTTCACAATTAATTAAATGAAGGAGCTTATTCATGCAACCTGCTCTCCTTCACGGGAGTGGATCAACAAGCTTGTTATAGCATCAACTGCTTTATTACATAGTTACACACTGGTTGAACGCAATGAATCGTGTTCAACCAGTGTGTATGAAGTGTGTCTTAAGAAAAATCACTCTAGTTTTAAGATAAGTTATATTAAACTTCTGTAGCAAAAACAATTACTTAATTGTGAATGAATGAACAACTACTTGTATGATTGCTTAGAACTTCTAAAAGTATGTGAATTACCTGCCAATAACTTCATTGGTAGCTGGGTTTGTGAGATCAATCCAGTTGCTTGTCTTGGATTCCACATACTGTCCATCTATGAAGAGTTTTGTGGTAGGAGCTGCACTGCTGTAACTCCTCCGCAGCACCAACTGCGACTGTACAAAGCCATAAACATATGTTGTAGTAAACTGCACAGTTACTAAAATGACAAACATCTACACCACTGAACTGCATTCTTCTATTATCTACTAAGGTATGTTATAGAAATATGTTTGCATTTGTAGAATAATTCCATCACTAACCACTATCAACTAATGTGCTATTACCACAATAATTTCATTTTACTTGCATGCATCATAAACCTATACAGTTGGTTTTGGTAAACATTATTTTTTGTAATAGTCAGGAAGCAAATTTTTTACAATATGTTACTGAAAAAATAAACCTTTTTGGGTCACAAGGTATGTAAAAGCTCTAAGGTTTTTTTATTTCATTATGTGTATTTATTTATGCACAAACCAAGTTAATTTAGGTTTGCATGTGGGTCAAGAGTTGAACAGTATATTACTGAGCATGAATGTAGAATGATGTAAGGGCAGATTAAGAGAAATAAAGATAAATGCATTGTATGAGTGTGAATAGAACAAATATTTCTGGTTAGTCAGACACACTATACTAACTCCACATATATTTAGATAGGGGCAAAAGGTGAATGTGTTATCTGACTAAAATTAATCACACAACAAGACAAAACTATAGTAAGAAATCTTACCACCCATTTTGCAAGATACCAATTTCACTTAATATTTTGCATTGGTATTCTATTATCTTTCTATAATATGTACTTATAAGCTCTGTAAAAATTTAAAGATGTTAATTTAATAATTTTACTTTCTATGTACATATATCAAAATGTTTATGTTGCTAGCTGCTAAGGTATCTAGATACCTTAGCAGCAACTAAACCTGTTCTCAGAAGTCAACAAAGGCAAACATCATAGGAAACATTTATTCTCAAGAAAAGTGACATAGCAATGTTTGAAAAAAAAAAATTAATGAACCTTTGAAATGGTTAAATAATTTTTCAATTAGTAGTAAAGGTTGTTGGTAGTAACCAGAAATATTTTTTATATAGTCACAAACTCACGATAGTCAAAATATTTCTTTATTACATTAATAAAAACTTTACATAAGCAAAACCGCAGTAAAAAATACATTTCAAGAATGAAAGATGTGGTGAAACTAGATCATACATTCAACCGTGCCACTACACAGGGGTATCAGTTATAAATAATGTAACAAGTTTAAATAACAAATTACATGAATGTATAAAACCTCTTTGTTTGTCTATAAAACAGCTACTTACAATGAGAAATAAAAGAAATACTATTAAAAAGTACTGGAAACTGCAGTGCACAGTCAACTGAATGATTTAAATAAGTAATTAAAAGACAGAAATTAATACATATGTACTGAACAAATACAAGACAAACAAATAACATTTAAACATTTATTGCATTAGTGAATGAGATCGAATATAAAAATATGTACAATATTATAGCCTGTTGCCTCAAAAGAATATAGTCAGGCGCCCAATAGTTTTGTTTTTATAAATTTTTTAGTACTTGTTATTACTGTTATTCCCATAATTTATTAAACTGGTCAGAGCAGTTCTTATTAAATATTTATAAGGCGATAACGTGACTGCGCACAACGTGCAGCGTATAATACACATATTGAATAAAAATTATGAATAAAAATACTTACTTCAGTTTTCAATAACTTTAGCATCGCAGAAGCCATGGTGATCTTATATTGTAGGTACCGTTAAAAAGATATCCAGCAGATCTGTAAGCAGCCCTCATGCAAGTAGGGGCCAAAGCCAACTGATTAAAATACAAATACCTGACCTTGAATTGATAAACTTGAATTTATTTGTCGTCGAGCACCATAATATCGTAGTGATGATTTGTTTTGATTTTTGTTGGAATTATTAATCTGACAGCAGCGCTCCATTTCAGGGTAACATTATGTTTTCCAATAAAAATACGTAAGGCAGATACGCCCAGATACATTATAATTTAGATTATTACATTATCATACATACATCGCTTATATGTGTGAGTAATAACTAGCTCTAACATATATATAATATTTTTATAAAATTTTTGTTAAAAAATATACGTAATATAATAAACTTGCACGTGAAATGGAACAAACTTCAATGACATTGAAGGATACTACAATGTTACCACTATTAAATTATAATCAGTATTAAAAATATGAATTGATTGGTTATATCATTAATTCATTAAGAAGAAAGAAAATGTGTGTAGTCTGAGAAACCTGCTCGATCATGAGAGAATATGTAATTCCTTATTTACATCTCATCTTATTTGCATATATATACTTCTCAACACCTGCCTATATAAGCTATACTAATGGGCTGGCTCATCAAGAGAGGGCGCTAGTAGTGACGTAATTTTCATCTTGCAAATATACATTTATCGTTGAATAAGATAAATATAATATATATTTTTTTATTATTCGTATTTAGTATAAATTTGTTATTAGTATAAAAACTACATCCTAAATGAGCCATTATGATGATCATTCTAAACACACGCAAATAAATGCGAACAGTCAGTCGTGCGTGGTAAAGAACAACTCCATCCGCTGGCAACAGTTCTATAAGAATAATGTAAAGGATATGGATTATGGTAAAAAATATTATCTTAGAAAATTAAATAAGGGCTTGACGACATCTAACGACAAAGTGTGAGTTATTTTAGCAGCACGTTTAGCATCCGGTGGGGTTGTCAGGGTGGCCACAAAGACCCCGTTGATTGCAGACTGGAGCACAGCGGTCCACTGTGTTGATAAGCCAACACTTGATCAAACAGAGACATAGTAACTCTTCTGTACGGGGTATTTATAACAAGATATACATGTCTCCTATACACCTCAATGAATATTAGGTATCTACAAGTATTTAAAAATAACTTAAGACTAACAAATTAAGTAAGTGACAAGTAACGTGTCACACTGTAATTAGGTATCTACTTCGTCGTTCTATTCCGTCAAAAACGCTATGAAGGTAGTTCTTTTAACTTTAGTACTAATTATAACAACGAGTATATAGTCTTTGAATTATAAATACCCCCTTGTGGTTTTAATTTCTAAGTACAGACCTACCCACTTAACAAAATTTGTTTTGGAGTAGAATATGAATTTGTTTCAATCAAAGTTAATAACTACCTAATCTTAATACCTGCTATAAAAAGAAGTGAACAAAATTATGAGTAACTTTATTTTGTAGAGGTAGAGTGCATGTGTATTACTTACCTTCTATCCTTGTTTCGTTCATTGTACAGTTAGGTACTATATTATACCTACTTCCTACTTCCTATAATAATTTGATCTGTCCCCCAATCACCATCACCCATTGCTGGTTTGACGACTTTTTAATTTCCAATAATAGGTATCTACACTACTCATATAATTTTATATTACGTAACCCAAGTTCACGGTCATTTTAACTTAATTTATGACATAGGTACTTAAAATCCAAATACTGTGTGTTTGTGAGGATAAAAGAACTGCCTTTGTCTGTACCACATAATCTGAATGATTATGTGGTAGTGCCTAGGTATGCTACGTTTAGCCGGTCACGTAGGAAAATTTCGTCAATCTACGTATCTACACAAGGAAAGTAAATATCTAGCAACCTAGGTGGTGGAAAAGATCACTCAGTGCAACGCGGAGGCGCACGTAGGTAGCCTGATAAGAGGGTCAACGACCGGCCTATCGGTCATACACACACGGCTTTACGTAGCGAATGAGTCTACACACAGACACACACGTGCGTATGTGAAATGAGTGATTGAAAATGCGGATGAAAATTTAATATCGTAAACCAGTTCCTATTTGTCGCTTACGACCGTGATAAAACAACAAGCGTTCGAAGTAAAAACTCATAAGAAACATATGGAACTAACTGCGTAACGTGTATGATTCATTTTCAACTTGTGACTAGACAAAGAAATATACTTACATTTTAAACAAAGAGCAACGTCCATTTGAATCATAAAGAAAATGTACGCATCAAACAAAATTTTCAACCATTACCGATTGAGTGTAAAACTTTCCATAAACAAGACAAACAGGAACAAGAACACCTATTTTTGAATCAATAGAACAATATCTCGTTAAAAAACTCAAAGCTTGACTCAAATACGGATCAAATAAATCCCGCTGTTAGGCTTCTTTTGAACTCATTCGGATTGCGGTGACTAACAAATGGTTTAATCGGCAGATCGTTTCAAACAAAAAAACTAAATTGTTCCTAATTAATACAACACTTTCGTGGACACCTTAGGTATATACGCGTATAATAACGTTTAGTTGCCATATAATAATTATAACCTTAACGATCCTGTAAACTATGTTGATGTATAATGATAATGAATGAATAATGTAGTTGCCAGCATCAAAGAGCTATATAACTTACGGTGATAAATATGTTTGTAAATTAAATTATCTGTCTATGATCATGTGTTACACAGGTTACACTGCACAGTATTTTAAGGTAATGCTGCTCACTCTCACTCTCTTGCGTTACGTGATTTTTCTTCCTTTCTCTACCGTATGGAACGCCTAACTTCAGATCGCCCAAGTTATTTTTTTTTTTTTGAGAACTGCATATACTTTATTTTCGACAACTCATTTAGCGTAGTGGCTGAGCGATTGGCTTGTACGTGTTGGGGTTTGATCTATGCATGGGGCAAATATTTGTACAATCTTCAGGTAGTTGTACCATGGGTGGGCATCTGTGTATGTGCAAACTGCAAATTGGTGTTTGTATACGCACCGAAGGCTCAATTGAAAGTCCTGCTTTAAAAAATATTAAAAAAATACATTTTGAATTTGCCCACTGTACCTATACAAATATTAATAAGGTTCGCTGCATTAGTATCGATACTTCAAAACATAAACTAAGCTGTTTCACCTGATTTTATTATTTACCGGCTGGTAACCGAAATGTAAACTTCTTTTTGAGAAATACTAAATATCTTTCACCAGAAATTAATTTATACACAGGACTTATTAAAACCTCTAACGTGCTTATTTGCAAATTAACCAATCTACGAGGTTAAGAGGTACATAGTATCATTGCTGTCAAATATAGCACACCAGGCCGTGTTTAAGACTAGATCCCTCTTTATTTTATATTGGGAACTTTCATGTAATCATGTTTATAACAGTTATATATCTTTCCTGCAAACACCATTTGCAGGAAAGATATATAACTGTTATAACAAAAGGTTTTCCAAAGAAATTTTAAAGCGATGTCCATAAAAAAAAGCAAATACTACGTAACGGGATGGTAAGTAAACGGATTGATCAGACAATATGGTACCTGTGTCCAATATAGGTACCATATAATGTACCTTTTACTAAGATTTTACTTTAGAATAAAACTAGTAAGAACTGGGAATACCGCCCGATCTCAAAGTCAAATGTTTTTATTTCAATTAGACCAATATTACAGGTACTTTATTATTATATATTATTAAATTTAACTTAAGCACCTTTTTCATGGTAATTATTATAGTAAGACTTATCTGCTAAATTGTTCTTCATACTGAATCGCAATAATAAATAACTTGCGAATTGATCCAGGTATTTCAGTTCTTCTTTCAAGCAATGATTTTTTAATCGGTGCTTGTTAAACAAAAAAAAGGAAGGTTTGTTACAAAATTTTCTTTTTCTACTTTGTCACTTTAGTAAATTACCCATTCTAAATTAGAGGTTTCTGGTACCTACTAATAATTGATGTTAGCCCACCGTAAATATCCCCTCTTCTAGACGTTTACAAATATCCTTTCTTAGCGGATGCTTACATTATTGCCATCTAGATCCTAAAATAATCTTACATGACTTGTAAAAGTGTCTTTAAAAGATCTATTTACAGAAATAAACAATCATTTCATCATTGCAAATGATGCTACGAATAATTACGTTACGAATTTCAGCTTTCTAAACTTAGTAGTTTTTTTTTTCACTTTGCATTGATAGCTCAATTAATCAAGACAAACGATTTTATCATTTTTGTTTGAATTTGAAACTTGGAATCACCCGTACGTCACATGTCGGCCAATCTTTTTTTAAAAAAAAAAAAATAATGTAACAACGTTTCTAGATGAACTTAATAAACACAATACTGCTGTCAGGATGAAGGTAAGTTATAGAGATAATTATCATCTGATCTATAGATAGTATATATTATTATGTTCATATTTATACCTATACCTATGTTTTACGTATGCAAAGGCGATCGATCGTGATTATCATGCGAATATTTCACGGTAAATAATACGCTTTGTTGTAAATAAGATAGCAAATCGAATGTCTGAATAAAAAATCTTGTTTTGATGTTATTACACCTTATGCATATTATTATGAACAACGTGACGTCACTGGTTCGTACATTAAGGCTGCTGCGTAATTCTAAGACTTACGTTGCGCATTTTTGGTAAAATGTGTGATGAAATTAGTCGTAGGATAGCGGTAAATCATACGCGAATTCATCACCGAGGTCAAATTCAAAATCAAAAGGTTCTTATTTCAAATAAACTTTTTCGAAACGTTATGATTCTAGTTGCACGGTTCCAAGAAGTTGATCTTTTGGAGAAGAACCGGCAAGAAACTCCATAGATACTCTTTTAAAATATTGGGTATTGTAATACAATATTCAGGTAATGTAAAAAGGTGTGCGAGGTCAATGTAAAAAATGTAATGTCTTAAAGCGTCAATAGTCAAATTAATAAAAACAAGATAATACCATATGCATAATTCTTCAGACATTAACTACATTGAACTCACATTTAAATTTTCAATTAGTCATAGAGCCCCGACAAGAACATGCGTACACACACATACAGGGAATACACATGTGAGTAAAGCACACGGATCCGTCACGAAAATCTTTCGGTAAATACATATACCAACGTATGCCCGTAATAATAGTGACTATTATTACGGGCATACGTTGCCTTGCCACATTAAAATACTGAAATGGCTATAAAAAAATGGGGAGGTGAACTTTCAATATGTAAGGTGACTTCCAATAAAGAGAAAATAAATAAAACCAAATTAGATTGCCACAACGTGCGTCCGTGCACGACGACTACGCATGAATCAGCTCGACTCACAGCGCTACCATCAGCAGGACATTTGAGTGAGCATGACGCGAAGTAATGATTTTAATAAAAAAAACATATTTAGAAGTGTATTATTAGACATGTCCACGTGTAAATGTACAGGTAGGTATAATTAAGTAATGTGTTATTGTACATATACAGAAAAAAAACAAATGTTAAAATAAATAAATATAAGGTCACCGTAGAGGTTATTATCTTGCATAACTCTGATGATTTCTTATACACTTTTGACACTGGCTCAGGTGAATGATTTAAATTTATTTTCTGAGATTCTATAATTATCTGAAATTTAAGTAAAATCTTGCACTATATTGTACAAAATTACAAACATTTTGACCTGATCTGTTAGTTATATTATATATAATAAGATCCAGACAACCAAACCAACACTTCAGTCTGGCCTACCATGGACCCTGAATAGGATCCGAAACATCGGCATAAAATAATATATCAATAAAATACGTAATAAATTTATTTATTATTTATTTTATTTGGTACTTTTACTGCAGCTTGAAAACTATATCTGCAGCGTACCAAATAATAATATTCTGTAACACATTATACTGTGAAAATAGCTATTAAACTAGTGTTATGAATCTAATTGATTCCTAGAAAACAATTTGATTCTAGCTTTATCATTATATGATATTAAGTAAATAAATGCTTTTCTTTCTATATTACGTCACCATTCAAAATTTTTGTACAAAAACTAGAAACATAAGGAAAACTTTATGCATTTAATACGAGGTGCATTACCGTACGAGGTAAACGCCTATCATATTACTTAATAAAGTAATCATTTGGAATAATTTAAAATAATCTACATTAGGTAGGTATATACTATAAATAATTTACAGAAAATACATATCATAGAGCTGTGGTAGCCTAGTGGTGTGACCAGTGGACTGACATGTCAAAGGTCTCGAGTTCAAACCCGGGCACGCACCACTGACTTTTCGGAAGTTATGTGTATTTATCACTTGCTCAAACGGTGAAGGAAAACATCGTGAGGAAACCTGATTTTCTCGATGGCATGTGAAGTCTGCCAACCCGCAGTAGGCTAGCGTGGTGGACTATAGCCTAATCCCTCTCAAAAATGAGAGGAGACCCTTGCCCAGCAGTGAGACAATAATGGGTTGATGATAGATAGATGGACATATAGACAATTAACAAGAGGTAAAGATGAACGACCTTAAGGTTGTCAAGGTAACTAGCTTCGTTATAAATGTCGTTATTATGACAAATACGGTGTCATAACAAGAGTTTATTTTATATAATTTAGTTAGAAACATTAATAAACATCTAGCCAATCGACGAATCTAGAAATGAATCGTCAAGCATGTCATTAGTTGCAATATTACAATAATAATAAATTTAAGTACCTTATTGTTTGTGAGTTTATGACCGATGAAATCTGTTAATAATTTATCATGCTTATTGATGAAAAGGCACACAAAGGACTTTGCGTAAACAAGATAGTGGATAGTTACGAATAAAAACATTGTCATAAACATTATTAAATCTAAATGCTGATGATGCAGGATAGTACCTACAATCTACACATAATTCATAAGTAAAATGTAGGTGTAATCTTACGAAATGAACGAGTTTTGTAGATAACGCCGTATCATCTCATTACTTAGGTACTTACTCGACTGATATGCGAGTAGTATACTAAGTTGTTGATACTGCCTTGCGGGCAGACGTTTGATAAGTATTTAAATACATAAAAAACATTATCACGTATGCAATTGTATTGTTTATTATATTTATAATAAACTATACAAATGCATATATATAGGTACATATAATAAGTGTAATTGCATTTTTAATTTTTTATTGTAATTTGTTACAATTATGTTTGCCAAGTGGCTGTAGAATTAATTTCAACTTAATTGCAACGTGTACAGCTGTTAGTTTCCCGTGGTGGATTAGTCACTTCGTAGTTTTAGAACTGAAACATTACTCGACACAACACCTACAGGAAAAATGTTAGCATGATTCAGCGTTATTAAAAAAAAGGCAAAATACATTAAAACGTAGAGGAATTGTTAATAACATCGTAAAATTTTGACATATTTTATATAAATTAATTTTGGTATTTTTGTAACTTGTTACCGCCTTTTGGATTGATAAACCTTTTCGGAATAAACATAAATGTAATCAGCTGTTTTATTATTGAAAGGCCGATGTCCGCTTAGCTCGAAAGATTAATATTTTACTTAGTGAGTTTGGTTTGTACGTTCTTATCCAGCGATTTTACCCCCAATCAACGAATATCCTTTGCCCCCAACGCACCGTATTTTTCCCGAATCCCGACAGTACATAAATGTTCGTTCACGACGATAGTGGAGGGACAACCACTAAATATTATACCTAACGAAAATTTTTACATCATAATATATATAACATACGTATCCTGTAGGTATAACGTCCTTATATGCTATTTCAATCTGAAATATTTTTTTTGTCAATTTACCAGAGAGAGTTTAGGTACAATTCGTAATTTCTCACATAGTGACACTCCCATAATTATATTAGCTACGGCTATTATCTGGGGGGTATAAAAGACACCATGATTGTCTGAATTCGTTGTGGTTTTTTTTTCAGAGGTCGTTAGTTAATAAAACACCGGCGTCATCTTATAATTAAGACATTGACTTGGTATGTGTCATTAAGAAAGATCTATTTTTACAGAAATAAAATATCGATTAATTTCATTGGTTCATGTTGTATTACGGCATTTACCTAAATTAGGTATTTTAGATAGTTATTATATTCACACTAAAACATCAAAACCTCAAAGAACGTCATTAATTATATCATCATTCTATTCTGTATAGTGTTGTAATGACTGCGAGGACCTTTTAAAATTAATTAGTCTTACAATTACCTATTGTTATTTTAGGGTCTGACTTATATGCTACATTGGAGAAGTCAGGTATTCTAATGTGAAGTTCATATTACTAATACCGTTTAATAATAAGACAAAGAGTGTTATTATTTAAACATACATTACTAGCCACTGAATTTTCCCAGAATCCACAATGATTCATGAAATGCAAATCGCAGTATAGTGCGTTAGCCTTCCTGCTATAAGTAGTTTAATTTGCGGTTAACTGTAACTTAGGTATACTGTATCCAAATAGGTAAAATATATAACGTAAACAAACGTTTAGCTAAGTAATCGTTCCGCTTTTGTTTTTAATAAATACTAATTTGTTTTTAATATAATCTACATGGCATGGATGCATCTTAATATACAGATTTATATATATATATATATATATATGTTTATGATATATATATATATATATATCTAGGCAGTGTTAATATCCAAAGCTAGGTTATAAGGGATTTGGGGTTTCTGATAACCAGTAATCAATGTCAGGGGTCAGCCGAGACAAAAGGCTTTGTATATGCTCTCCAAGGCACGAATGCATTTTGATGTCAATTATCGGCTATTTACAGAGCTACCTGGCCAGGCGCATCTTAATCTTACAGATGGAATATTTTTTTAGCCATGAGCCCCTTGATATTGATACTTACTTAAGTCGTAATTTTTACGACCATGGCTCATCTGAGTTGGCGTGATTCAAATATTATGCTCTCGATAAATGCTTTTTTAACGTAATCAATGATACCTATATAAAAAGTCAGGACTGAATTGTTTCTAACGCAATTTATGTATTTATTTAATCAACCCAGGGCTGCATCCAACTGTCTTGTGCAAATTGCACCTAATGATTCGCCACAGCTACTGCCATGTCATCGGCCCATCGAACTGGTGGTCTACCCTGAGATCTTCTGCTCTCCTAGAGCTACCTTCCAGTAATTGCTTATTCTTAGTCCGTCTTAGGTCATGCGGTGTAATTTTTATTAATAGTTAATAAGGATGACACTTTAATCCTATTTTTTTTCTATTGCCTCTCATAATTGGAGTTTGTAACTGAGTTGCTCGTCTAGCCTATTGGTTATTAGATGTTTTTAGTGGGTCTGCCCACTAAAAACTATTATATCTACTTTATTATATCTAATCATACTTAATCATAACAAAAATACTACATTGCAAAAACATTTTCATTTCCATGCGCCGATAAGCTGAAGAAAGGCGTTCAACTCGGAATTAACTGATTCCGGGTCAACGCACTGCTTCAGCTTGCTGTTTTGAATGTTTTTAATGTTTAATACTTTCATTATGATTCTGATTAAATATCGGTAATCGTCAACTCTGTGAACATTGCCAACAAAGTAAAAATCAGCCATAATAATCTTAAGAATTTTAATTATGAAGTGGATAGTAATTAAAATCCACTGCGAACTCTAAAGTGCTGCATATCTCGTCCTGTCGGATATTATCCGTACTTCCGTATGATAGTTACGTTAAATTAACACAAATGTAAACGTCACAGCATTCAGTAGTTATCCCGCAGAGCGATCTCGTAATTGGTGCGCAAACGCATATCGACGCACAATCTAAACTCAACTACGTTCTCTATTTGAGAGCTAGGTCAACGCACGCGCCGTATCGCTCATTTAGCTATAAACAAAGTTTATCGAACGCATACGCACAACACAATGGTGGAGTGCGACATTAAATTCATCTATAGTAACCGCACAAGGTAGTTTTCCAAGCACTCTTAGACTTAGCTAACTTGTACGTTTAAATAATATGCGGGATTGTGAATATAATCCCGCATATTATTTAAGCGTACAAAAATTACGTTATTGATATAATACAAAAATTACCTTGTTGATATAATGACCGATAGGCCTCTAACAAAAATAATTTATTCGGTGGTTGTCACAGAGATGCCCTATATTTGGTGATTTCCTTCAAAAAGGTCAGGTGCGTAGTTATCGCAACTGGAGCACATGTATGACAAGGTGTAGGTATGAATCCAAAACCCAGATACACAAACTTGTACAGGCAAAACGTGAAGTTAAAAGTTTAAAACTAATCAACAAATATTTCTAAATAAAAAATATATCCTTCAGTTATATTTTTATTTATAAACTTCCTAATTCAAGACTCATTTACCTCCTTATATTATATTTAATAAATAAAATATTAATAGTTTGTTCGTAGTTTATAATTATTTTCGAAAGAAATGTCTTCATTGCATTCCTATGATGTCATTTTACGAGTGTGACAGAGTTCGTTGTTCAATGGTCGTCGATCTAGACTCACTTATAAACTTGTTGTGTCGTAAGAGTTGATGTTCATTCATTGTAAAAGTGTAGACTTTGTACACCAAACATTACCCTAACTCCCTGTAAAGTTGTTCCTGTAAAGATTAGATTGCCCAACATCTAACAGCAACAAGGAACTCCCATATGTCTCACTATCGAATGCCGAACAGCTTATCAACGAACAGTAGGTTCACTCAACCTGTTATCGCTGAAAAAAGAAAATTTCGAATACATTAATTAATTAAGTATGCAATAATTTTAATTATAAAGATTATAAAGACTGTGACGGAAGCACAATAATGTTGACCGATAGCAACGCGTGGTCGTGTTGACTTTTATGAAATATGTAGGTACGTAGAATTGTATCGTGTACCGCCGCTTTTAAAGTAATGTGGTATATAATTCATTACTAAGTTAATACACAAGTGGTAAAACAAATGGCGAGCACTTGAGTAAATATCCGTATTGTCCTCATTTCGTTACCTACCGACTGGTTCTACCTGTAAGTGTGTGCTACTGCATTTACAAGATGGGTGAAACGCGGTGTCATACTCAAATATGATACTTTTTTTACGATACAATACATTCCTAAACTCGGAACAACCGGTCGATTTTGGGAATATACACCCGTACCTACACCTGCTTTTTAGCGCCTTATTCAAAACCGGTAAATGGCGGCGTTTAGTTAAATTTAGATTTGGTGGGGCGGGACTCGTCAAACAACAACCAAAGGCTTTACAAACCACATTTACAAATCGAGTTTTGTGATTAAAACAAGGAGACTGGCACCAAACTGATAACAATGCAATAAACACTGTCTTTGTGACATTTCACTTTGTTTAACTTATCTATATAATAGGATACTTCAGAACACATTGATGTCACACACCGAAATTCTACAACGATCGACTATTATTTTGTAGGACTATAAAATCAAAGGGTTTTGTGTGTTTACATAAAGAAATGAAGTGACACAGGTGCTCCCTGTATTTAGACACTGCATACCATTTCCTAATGTCGCGATGTTTGCCTCATACTAACACATTCACAGTTTATTATGTCATCCCGACATTTAGTGTCGTTTGTTCTACAGGAATCTACATTACACTGTATTAGTTTTCTTCGCTATTTCTTCCTTACAATAGTGAATCATAACACAATTTTTGCCTGAAGATGTGACATACCCTTGGAAAATTCCCAAACGATAATATTACATACTTCCATTCCATTGGTGGAAGGTCTTTTAAAGACTAGTCGTAGATAATGCTCGGACGAAGAGATGGAGAAGAATAAATGCTTATCAATAATTACTCATCCGATGAACCCTAGCTAAATCAGCTATCTTATTTACCTGTTGTCATAACGAGCGGATAATCTTTTTATAGTAAGGTTAAGTACTAAGTACCTATCATCAAATAAATAGCTTTTACAATCAGCATTAAAGACAAAGTAGAATGGGACGTAAACAAACTCTTCTTGCACAATGAATCATAATTTTCTTCAACACTTACTTAATTAATGCCATAACAATCATACAACGCAGACTACAGACTGCATATAGTTAATAAGAAACCTTGAAATAAATAGATGTTTCTAGAAGCTAAATTGCTAACGACAGTCGAAACTCATCATCGTTGACCCCACGTTATTTACTTAGTGATAAATTAAACATTATCATGACTGGTTGGACAATCATTTTTCAATAGATAAATCATTGGAAAAAGTCGTTTTTATTATCTTATCAATATTTAATTATGACTATAAAATTGGGTACCGGGTTTGGTTGTAACTTCATTGCTTTGATTATTAATAAACTGTGTGTCGTCAAATCACATTCTGTTTAATGTGTGCGTAATTAATTTATTAACAACGATTAATGACCTAAGACTTCATAACGCAACGTACGGATAATATACCTACTGAAATTGTTGATAAATTGTTTGAATTTCATAATATTGTGTAAGTAAACAGTGATCAATGTTGCAATCGCAACTATCATTACACGTAAAGTTGTAATTAATAACGATTGCGCGTTTACTTTTTGATATCGACGACTAAGTTGCGTGCAGACGCAGCGGTACCGTACATAACCCCTTCTGATGATCTATGACGTCAAGGTTAAATCCAATAAATAGATCATCTATGTCTATATATTTATCGGAAATAATAATAGTATCATGACTCACTTCAATAAGTTAAACGGAACAAACGTCGAGCCTATATATTATTATGAACATACCTATCTTAAATAACCATGTTAGGTAAAGATAAATTGACATTCCGATTAAAGCTGTTAGGTAGTGTTTCTTTAATTTTTGTTCAGTAAAGAGATACACGAGAGGTGTTTTAAACTCCTACTGACTAAAACCCAGGCTGGCAGTGCCTGGGGTTTACTTCCTGTAGGCACATTAAAGTGCCCAAATGGCAGTGTGATCCTGCATGGTCAGTTTCGTCATGGACGTACGTTAAAGTAGTTAACTTCTACTGTTTTTGACACGGAATGAATTGTGAATTAAATTATTTCTGAAACTGCCGACAAACATATTTTTTTTGCATCAATTTTCTACAATATTTCTTGATATCGTGTACCTAATATACTAGTAATATTGGAAATAATATGATGTTATGATGGAACGGCGACGACGTGAACCAAGGCCTTATAATGTTAAGGTTATTGGTCTTTATTCAGGACTCACGCGGATAGTCGTTCGTAGGTAAAATATTTTTTGGTTTTCCGCGGAAAATTTCCATGCTACACGTTGCTATTTATTCTTCTCACTTACTCGTAACTTTTTTGTAGTAAAGTTAAAAAGGATGCTTCTGCACTAAGTTACGATAATTCCGCCTTCTCTGACGTAATCATTTAAATATTTATGGGTTTGTTTTCTTTCATAATTATATTTTTACTTTTAATTTAATTGACTTTGGTTACGTCGTAATATAAAAGCACTAAATACAAGTAAAGAGCACTTTCTCACTCTGGTTCCCACGATTACGTCAAGACTGCGACGGAACTTTGTAAGGCGATTGGCTAGAGCGGGCGCAGGTCTTACGCGTAAAGGTAACCAAGCAGAGCATTGGATCCTACTTGCTAGATTCAGTACAATTTGTATTGTATAATACCTATTTGTAGTAGTGTGTAGCGAAATACGGACAACGGAATAACAATCGCAAGTGATTATTCGTTATTTTTAGCAAAATATATCTGATAACGCATTATGTGGGTTAACTGTTGTCACCGATAAACCGACAGCCTGCCGATATATATTTTTCCATTCGCTATATTTTTAATTTCGTCACTCGATGACAGTATACAGATACAACATCATAACACTTCCGCCTGAGCGTCTGCATGAGTATTCATGTAATAAATGTATGTGGATATTAATTAATTCTGTGAACACTGTTATAGGTAGGGAATATATAATAGAAATTTATCTGATTTTAATATATTCATGGACACCCGTATTGTACCTACTTCTTTTCAAACGTCAACATTTCCTATCTACATACCTAGTACCTACACCAAGAGCACATATAACAAGTCAAAAACATGTTCCTATTTTATTTTACGTTTAGGTGTCTCCCGTCTAAACTATCTTATATTTTTGTACATCATCATCTCACGTTGTCATCTTTCTACTTTTGGGCACAGGTCAGGTTACGTTACAAACTTATAATACATCACTCCGAATAGTGCTGTGCCACCTAGTACAACATACTTTTTACGAGTTTTATAGAGGTATATTAGGTAAGTTTTGGATCGTTTACAATATCCATGGCAGACAGAGCAAAGAATTTTTCAGCCATATTTCGTCACAATAATTTCATTCACCTTTTAAGCGGCCACATATCAATAAGTCAGAGGTGCCTTGGATTCGAACTCGAAACCTATGACTTATCTTATCGAAGCAAAATACGAATGAATAATGCATGTCTAATGTAAAATACTTGGAATCGTTTGCCTTCCTGTCTTCTCTCCAACTATGTGTGGCGTCGTAATTTCTTAATATCACCTCAAACTGCAAAGAGATCATTCAAAGTCACAGGGTTTAATTAAGGACAATTTTCCATTACTTCTCGGAAGGCTTTCAGCACCAACTTCTTGAAATCGTGTAACTACAGTTTTAAAGTTCACGCGTATTTCTTATAGCAGCCTGTTTGAAAATTATTTATGTTCACTTCATTTTTATTTAGAAGCTATAAGGGCATCATCAAGATCTTACTTTGATGATGTTTTCATCACATTACATTCGAAGTTATCACAAAATACGTGACATGAATGCCGTGATAATATTAGGTTAGTCAATAACACATACTTATTATTATATTTTCTGTGATTCCCAGATTTGTCATCCTGAAGATTTTCCTCGCTCCCAACATACATTAAATTTAATGACACCGGGTATTCACTTCTGGTTATTTTTTTCTTCGAACAACATCTGCAGATGTGACGTCAAACTGATTCACGATCGAATACAATTATTTTTTTGTATAACTATAGCAATCATCTCAAAGCGTGTGAATGATGTAAAAAATTTCAATATAATAACACGTGACTCATGTAACATTTTGACCTTTCCTCATCTCCCTACCTACGTTAAAATCCTTATTAAGACTATTCATACATTTTTATCTTGAAGTAATTATTATATATTATATCATAGATCACTGTGGAACCTAAATATTCCAATAATCACTCAAGGATACTTACGTTTTCAAATGTATCATCAACGTATGTATTTTCAACTGTTATACTTAGTACTTTTGTTTTACGCGATCATAGAGCAACCAGAAAAATATGACTATTATAGTGAATTTATCTGTTAGGAAATAATAATAATTAACTAGAAGAAATAATATCGCCTCAAAATATTACTAACCCATCCACGTATAGGCACATTTATCAGAAACTATTATGTCAACCTTGGTATAGCGTTGCCCATTCTAATCCATTGTAAGTTGACAGTAGAAAATTCAGATGACCTGTTGCTTACTTATGATTAATAATAGTTTGATTTGATAGATTTCATGTATGAAATCAATATGTTACCATCGTTATCAGTTCACAGCGACGACTTATATTGGTAACGTAAAAAAATCTTTTTTTTTTTTAATATCTGTGTTTTTTCTTACAATAATTTGTCATGCAATACTTACGCACATAACCAAATCCACTTAGAATTCTACTGTAACGTTATGGAAAAAACCATATGATAAACATAAATTAACGGTGAACAATAAAACAAATATAATAGAGTCAGTCAGCACTTCCAAGTATCGAATAACGTTATTTGTCGAGTGTCACAATGTTTTACGATAAAAATATGATGTATTATGAATATTAATAGTTTTACGTAAGCGGTGGCGAGTTGTTTAAAGTCAATGCCTAGCGATCTACGTGATCAGCTACCTACGTAAACTTGGGGCTTTAGTTATGGCTAGAATATCTGATCTATTGTTAAGGCTATTTTGTAATATGTGAAGAGGGTGGATGACTTCCAAGAAGTTAAAAGAACGGCACGGACATCCTTGATGAGTCGCTTGCTCACGACTAACAAAGGATTATTAAAAGCTACGAAAGCTATGCTGGACAATTTAACCTTTTCTTTGTATACATGAATTAATATTCTTGTAAACAATGAACTACTACTACTGTTGCTACTTAATTCGTGGATGGTTATTATATGTGTGACTAATGGATAAAGAATAGGAGACATAAATAATTTATTAGTACTAAAAACTAGACATGCGCCATGTTTAGTACGAATTTCGGATATTTCGGCACTGATAAAGCACCAGGTTCACAAATCAAGACATTGGCGGGTGCGTACTTGTGACCAGACATCTTTTTTTCAAGCATTATTATCTATTAAATAGTAATTAATTAAATAATATAATAATAATAATAGTGGTTGCTTAATAATAGCTCTCAATCACGCACCTTTAATCCGTACAAGTAGGTTTAAACTAAGCTAATTGGTGTGCATGATATTCTGCGAATGCTCTAGGTTCCCGTAAATATTCTTTCACCTCCTCTATGACCACTTGATTCGAAATTTGATAAAAATATGATGTAAGATGAGCAATAAACAGTCAAAAAACTCACATATAACTCTTATTATAATCAACTGTCAAATATGCTAATAATATAATTAGTGGAGATACCATGGGGTATTTAAATATACCTACCTAATATTAATATGAGAAGTAGGTACTTATTAGTGGAAATTTCGTGTGCAAATTTTAATATGGAAGTAAACACCTATTCTGCTGCCTTATGAAAACTATAAAATACAATTATAATAAGGAAACAAAACTCTTAAAGAAAATATCCATGTTTCATCTCAAGGCGATACGATACACCCATGTTTATGTGGATTCAATATTAAGTTTGTTAAATTTAAATTTTTTTTAAGTAACGTGAATATTAGAAATTGAAATAAAACTAATTACTCTTTCGGGATTTACCATTCCAGTAAAATTTTATATTCACGCAAAACCTATGATTGCCAGCACTAGACATTGTAAGACTAAGCAACAAGTTATACTGATTTCATGCACAGAGGTTGCGGACAGTCTACCCGGAACCATTGACATACAGTATCTAAAGGATTCAAGTAATATTCGTCACGTTTATTTATAGTAACTTTATTCATAAATAGTAGTTTTACTAACTAATGAACATGACAAAAGTTAAAAGTACAGCAGTGTACCAATGTCATTGTATTACTGAGTGCATTCGCATCTAGTGCATCATTGGTAATGAACAATTGTAAGCCGAGTCATGCTAGCAGATGAGTAAAGACTGCCACACAAACTGGCCGGTTGCGGGTTGCGGTCGTGGGCCCAGAACTGGTTCAATCCATTAAATTTTTATTTTTAGTAATGAACCTACCTTGAGCTTGTTCAAGAAGGGAAAAAAGAACATTTAATACTCAGTAGGCAATAAATGTATTGTTTATTGATACAACTTTCCTTTGAGCTCGTCCCAAAAGACAGATATAGCCGTAGCTAAGAAATTTAATTGCTTTTAATTATGCGTAATAGCTTTTAACTCTATAATGCACAAACGTATGGATATTATGGAATATTTCATTGCATATAATATTTAAATGGTTATTTCCTTATAGTTCAAGTAAGATTTCTTAATTCTCACATTTGTTGCAATAAAGTAGAGCGAACCGACTACGAACGGGTTTTGTGTGTCATGTTGCGATTTATAATAATAAAATATTCAGAGAGCGTATAAATTAAAACATTAATTTCGTTACACGATGGCTCGTAAAGATAAATAATTACTGTGATAACGTGTACGGATGCACAAATGGACGTTAAACGCTAGTCATGTTATTTAAAAAGTTACAAATATGCTAAATGTATTTAGGTATCATTCTTATATGTATAACACAAGTCGTGATAACTTAACAATTACTGTGTTCTTCGTATACACATATACATATGTATATTATAGCAATCGCGGTAAACAGGAAAATAATAAAGTGAACGATTAATGTTAATTTTCACAGCAGCTGTGATCAATTTGCCATACATACCTCCAGGGACAACTTGTGTTCGAGGACTTCCTTAAGGTACGGATAGAAACAAAGTAATCATAATTCATAGTAGTAGAATTAAATAATAAAATTAAAAAATAAGATTTTCTCTTAGATATTCCTAACCTAACCCCATCTCCTAGCACAGGTATATTCTTTACTTAAAAGGAATATACATATAGGGACACAATACATAGGGACCATGTAAGATTTACTGTAAAAGTTGTACAAGTTTCTGCAATAAACTATTTTTTTTATTAACCAAAAGAAGCATAGAGACCTTCGTAAAACAAAACATCGTTTGTGTAAAATACCACCGTTGAGAGAAGCATCTACAAACTCCAATATGTAGAACGGATTTCTTGCACTAAGACTTGCAAGACCAAAGAATACGATGAGTTCCTTCTTAATGTAACAAAAAATTAAAAAATTGGGTTTCATACTGTAATCACTTAGGATTTTAAGATTACAACGAAATGTAACTTTTATAAAAAACCATTTAAGAGAGATTATTTTGACTGATTACAATTCGAACAGAAAACATTTAGTAAAGTCCCAGATTTGCTTATAAAGACTTCCTTCAGTGCAATACAACAGGTAGTTCATTATTACCACAGCTGATAAAATTTACTAAGAAACTACCAATACAAACAAGCATTGATTTGAAAATAAATAACCTAATCAAGTAAATAATAAATACGAAAAGTCTAGTTCGTGTAAATAAAAGTGACTTTTAATAAATTATTATCTTATCCTAACATTTTCATTTCGTCTTATTTTTCATGTTTGATAAGAAACAAAGTATGTGGGTCAATATTACTAATATACATACCTACATATTTATTAAACTAAAGCCATAATACAGATAAAAGAACTGAAATCTGAATTTTATACGTTATGAAGCTGAAACGGTTATTTTGAACGTTATTAATAATAAAATAATATTATGTAGGCATATAACGATAAACGTACCTTATCAGCTACTACTCAGGATTATATGTATATAAACATGACCCAATTTAAAATCGAAAATATTTTGTGCCTACTGACTATAATATGTATAATACTGGCTTATTGGTTTAGTGGTCGTTAACATTGAGCTTGAGGTCCTGTGTTCGATTCACAAGGGCGAGAAATATAATATTAATGGACTCAGTAACAGTTCTCTGGACTTGGAGCTGGAAAAGAGAATAAGCTCGTGTCACATTACCTTCGTAAAGGTATGGGTTGGTATTACCGGGATGGTTGGCTCTCTTTAGGGGAGGCCTACGTTCAGCGGTGGACGCATATGGACAGCATAGGCTGATATATATGCATGTCCCTTGCTGGGATACAGGTGAGATGATTCGTTAATCTATACCTATGCTTTTGATATCATATATAATTATTTTACTGAAAGCTTCGGTATTAAGTCGTGTAAAAATAATTATTCTATGAGAAGTTCTGAGCTTTTCCTTGCAGACTGTACTTTTTTAAAACATGAAGCGCGAAACAATTCCGTTTTGACGAACATTCGATATTCGTTGAAACACCTGTTCGCTTTTGTATAATCCTGTGGTTTTGCCTCATGCGAAAGCGAAAGTTGATGGTTATAGTTTCCTCGCAAACAATTCAAAAAATGGCTAAATATTGATTGCACATAAAAGCTCTAAAACACTCTAGACACTACATATGTACAATGTAAAAAATAACGATTCAGAAGTCATAACGCCAAAACTAAAAAAGTGCTTATAGGTAGCTACAGGCAGCGGTTATCAATCGTTGTTTTTTCGCTCCAACACATTCAATCAGCCATTCACTCGTAATAGTCGTTATGTTAACATTGGACCGAGCACACGTATAATGCGTTGCCCACTTATCGCGGGCCACATAAATGATCATGCAACCACTGAGTGCGGTGCTAAGTGTTGCTTAACACCAGTGATCCAACACGGTGACGATTACGAACAAAGCTATAAACTTACCGATAACTACAATTTGAATGCACCTGTCAATGGTCCCGGATACGCTATTGTGTATTTTCAGTCGTTTATTGCATTACAGTTTCACTTTCACGTTGAATTTTGAGGAAATAACCAAATAATAACTCTTATTATCGTAAGACTTACGTTAGGAAACGGTTAAGTACCTATATTCAGCTGATTGGAGGCATTCATCACTAGAATTTTCTATAAGAGTGAATAGTCTTGGACGGGTTAATAACCTGTACCTCCAGGTTATATAAACTACCTATTAAGAACACTTATTTACAAATGCGTGTACAAAGATCGTAAAATGATAAACTTAGGTGTGATGCTGAAAAGCAATAATTTTAATTTTAGTAATAATTATATACAATATCCCACCTATCCTGTTGCGGTGGTGTCATAATCATATACGAAAGCCTCAACATTTTTGTTGATAGACACTGCAGACGATATGGAGTGTACAGATTACTCAAGTTTTTTTAACAAGTTCTGTTGAATTCCGGCTCGCCGACCTCTTTATCAGAATATAAAAAATCTTTATCGGTTAGTTACTATCGTACTTTAAACGCTGTATTATCTTATTTATCGCCCGCAAGCAATATATTATTATTAAAGCGTCATTAATGGATTGGAATAGCGATTATTTTACTGTTACGTTAAAATCATTGTCTAAACACAATATTTAGAATTCTGTGTGCATGCATGAAGCAATCAAAATTTACCAGTATTTTGTAAGATATTATGCAGAGAGTGTTTCATAGTTCGCCTCTTCTTTGAATTCATTCCTTATGCTCTTTCCTTTAACCGTCCGTTAAAGGAAAGAGTTCATTGCATGTGCATTTATGGTATTATTTCCAAAAATAATACCATAAATATATTATGGTATGGTATTTTTATAAAAGATTTAAATATGAGTACAAAAACATATCAAATGTGGATTAAAAACTCAGATTATTGTCAAAGCTTTAATTTGCGACTATGAGATTTCACAGAATATATTGATATAAGTATATTGCATTATGACCCTACATGATTCTGGGATTGTGAATTTCTACGCACTTGCTGCAATCAAACGATCAATGATTGTCAATATTACGCATGCTAAAAGTGACAGTACAAGGGAGACCGGTGATATCATTGTTTGCGATGTTGTAAAATCACGGGTTATCGCTAACTAACGCGCATCCCACACCTTATACTTGATTTATATTCAAGTTAGCAATGGTTTATAAAGTTCTCTTGTCGATGAATGAGAATTTGACCTTTTAATAATTTTAATGTGCCTAGCTCCAGCGCTTTACCATTTTGCGATTACATCACTAATAAATTATATTATAAAGTAATTTAGTCGCAAACGGATCAAATGAATAGCCAGTTTTAGAAAAAAAGTATTAGTGACGGTACTCAAAAGCTAAAGGATTAGAAGATCGATGGATCTAAGTAAGTACCAGTTATTAAGTTCTTTGATGGATTACTCACAAATGGAAAAATTCTCAGTAGTCAAAGCAAAAACTAGTAACTATTACTTCATTCGTTTCAGACACGGGATTAGATATTTATTTTATATTTATACTGAACTGACTCTAAAGTAGTCACACATTAATGTTATAGAATTATAGCTAAATAAAAAGTTTTATAAGTATTCATTAGTGAGTCGTGAGGTCCGAGTAATCATATTATATGGATTTTAACAAAAAAAATGCAGGTGAATGAAATAAAGCTACTAAGTAGTAGGGATATTTTATTATGATTTAAGTAATAATGAAAATTAATGGCTTTAATTATGCATTTGAAATAAATCGTCAATCTTTCTTTTGACATTATGACGACCCAGTTAGTCCAGCGGTAGTTAACACAGCCGTCCGTGCTATGGGTCCCGGGTTCGAATCCCGGTAAGGACAAAAAATATATGTAGTATATCGGCCAACTAGTATCCGTAACACAAGCCTTGTTGCTTAGCACGGACCTAGATGACGCTGTGTGTCATAATGTCCAGGAATATTTTTATTTACATAGCTGGGGAGTTGTTGTTATTTTATAACAAAGATCAATCCTACCGCCGAAACAAAGCGTCATAACGGGTGATTAACGCAAAACAAAAAAGTGCATGAACTCTGAACAGGGTATAGTGCGTTTGTTTGGTTGGTGCGTGTGAGTGCAAGCCGAGGTGAGTGCCTGAGTTACGTAAAGCGAACGATACGTCGCGTATCTTTACGAGCCTTTGTCTCGATTCCTGCCAACCGTATTGCTCGAGTATACTTACACACAAAATGTTTAATTAACAAAACATAATATTTTTAAATCTATTTTTACAGATTTAACACAGTCAATTCAAAGAGACATTATTATTATTATGCAATAATAAATATTATGTTTACTATTTCTGTTCCTTCTTGGCTACTTAATAAAGCAACGTAATGATTAATAAATATAAATTTATAAATAACAATTATTTTATTTAAATACCTTACGAAATGTAATTCGCAGGTACGCCATAGTATTTTTTTAAATAACAGTAATTGCAAAATTTAAAATATACTTAAACTAATATTCCACTACTAGAAGCATCATCAACAAACGTTTATAATATAGCTTCATGAAGCAGATAACACTTGTAGGCATGGTAGTACAGGCATCGAGCAGTAAAATTTATATTGCGTTCACCCGGTAGCGGGTCACTTGTCGACGTGACTAACCGTTGATACAGCATTCTAAGCTAGCTTATTGTATTGCAATAGAATATGCGCCACAATATAAATAAGCACCACAAGTTATGCCATCTTCGTCTTAATGAACAAATTTTATTATAAGAACAATATTGACACTATAGAAATCGTTTAACATTTCTTACAGAGATTGTGATAGAAATCAATCGTTTGGCAGTAAAATCCATTTATTGCCTTTTTATTTAATGCACTTTATGATAATAATAATAAGATAATACCGGAAAATTTAATATATTAGTTATAGTGTATATAAAAATAAATTTGCAGATTGTAAAATATCATCTGCCAGAGAGGAATTATTTGACAAAATTTTCTTAACAGAGTCAAGCATCTACATATTTTTGAGGATTTATAACCTGACTGGATTTTTTTTCTAACGGACGCCCCCTGCGTTAAATCTCGAAACATATAATGTAGGTATTCATTACTTTCTATATATAACATTGTATTTATAATTATAATTTTTCCACGACTATAAGAACTCAATATGCAATTTTGATGCCCAAAACTTTTCGTGGAGCTAAATAACATTGCACCTTCTTTAATAAAAACAGTCTATCTCGAGTTTTGACCTCCAAAGTCACACTATCCGAAGTTTATTTACATAATTTATATTCGTGGATACAACAGTACCCTCAAAATTCCTTATCACGTCCGTTTGCCCTTCTGTTGATCCCATAAATAAACACGGAACAGCAAAACTCGACCCGCTTCGGTACGGAATGCAAATTCTGTGATTTCCTCTATGCAACTATCCTTGAAAACGTAACTTTCCCAATAATAAATTCTGCTGTATTAACCAAACAGGAAGCGGACATAAGGCATCTGCCATACATTGTCACCTCTATCTATTTTGTACAAATATAAATGACTTTCAGTTTAATCTGCTCCCCTGCAATGCAATGATGCGATAACATGGTTGAAATATTCGTAATGTGACGCATAACTTTTATATTCAGTAATTCTTATTATGCATATTAATTATTACTTTGCAAGAAGTCAACTACTTAATTATGCATGATATTACTTCCATTTAATTGGTATCTGTAATGAAAAGAAGTCGGTTAATAAGCCGGAAGAGGAAGCTTTTGCATCAATCGGGTTATACAAAGTAATAAGTCGTTACGATCTACTGCAGAATAATGTATTACAATATAATGATAGCATAAGTGCTTGTTCGCCCTCGTTATTGTGTATTAGTTCTTCATATATTTTAACTACAAAATTACCTCCACCAGTGTCACCAATTGAATTGGTTCAGTAACTCAGTATTTATACATCTCCTTCGTTATCTAATCGGCATTCTGTACAAATATTAGATAATGGCCGCCCCTCATACATCCAGCAGTAATTATTATTATCGCTGAACTAACATCGAGTTAAGTATTTACTTTCTTAGACGTGATAATGCCGTTTGATACGAATGGTCGAGTTTAACTAAGTGTTAAGTTTTAGGGACAGCGATAGCCTAGTGATAAAACATGAACAGCTAAGTCAGCGTATTTTAATTTTAATTACCTGTGAAGGAAAAACACCGCGAGGAAACCCACATGCTTCAGATATATTCTGGACAGTAGTTTATAAAGTCTGCTCTCATTGTGAGAGGAGTCCCGTGCCTGACATTGGGAGAATACATTGATTTTGGATTATGTTTAGGGGCAACTGACAATATGCAATACAAGTTTAGTTTAAAAGAACGTTGAGAACCCCTAACCTGTGATTCCAAATTTAAATTATAATTGTTGTAATAAAATCATGACTGTATTCTCAAAGAGTGTGGACCCGCCGCGACGAACCAGTAACATATAACAATCCTCTTTACGTTGTTAATACCCTGATAATACAAATCTTAACTTCATAGAAAATCTGATAACCTTGCTCGAGAGAATTGAACCTAAGACCTCATTAATTAGGTTATCAGTTTTTTTTTCTTAAAAGTCTATTTCTACATTTGTCTAATCTACGTTTTCCTACTACGTATTCTAAACCAACATCCGTCGACAAAGTATTTATTGTAAGCACGTTAATTTAGTATTAACTTATTATTGAGCTAGCTACCTAATTAGGATTGATCTTTTGACCTCTATACAAGCTCTTTCATTATTTTGTTCGTTGGCCACAGATTATAACATCCGTTATACATTACTAACAACTTCATAATTGCATTTGATGAAATTATGCCGTCGGATTTTCGACTTTGTGTGCTTTAAACCATGAAATTACAATCGGCTGTCGTTACTATATACTGTTTTGTCAAGGCTAGGCGTTATCTTCGTGTTGGGTTACAAGAGCCGCCGACTCAGCCGGAGAGAACTCGACGCCCGGCTTCGTTTTAAGGATCAATTTACTTACTACGAAACCAGCCACTGTTGAGGTTCTTGAAAACTTGCTTTTACATTATGTATCTATAATATATAAATATAATATAGAGGATGTCATAAAAATGCAGGTGAATTCGAATTTCGCGTTTGCACACGTGGATACAATTTTTATTTTTATTTATATTTATTTAAATCAGTATAAATTAGTAGGCACTTAAATTATATTTATATGTACCTATACACAGATGTGTTTAAGTACCTCCACAGCTCTACCTACGCCATACGTTTTGTTATTGTTTGTTTTATTAAATATGAAATACGCACTTTATAATTTAATTGTAATAAAGTACCATGTGTTATTGTATTTATTATATATTATGTATTGTCTCTATTATATTAAATATTTATTAATAAATATATTATACCCCTGCCTTTTATGCCTTTGTTCCTATAGAGGGTAGACTGTAAATATTTTTATTTTAGATGACGACGAATATAAAATTCATTATCTATCCAATGGTAAGTAAACTACGTGTACTGTTAATTTCTTTTTGTTGTAACATTTTTGTGTGATTGAGGATCCAATTCTGGTCTTCACATAATAGAATGCTTTATACAGATTTACCTCGAAGGTAAAATCAAAATTTCCCTGACCACACTAACTACGCTCTATGTTTCGTCCCTGATCCTACAACTACCTTTTTTATAAACTTATATTTTTAGCAAGGTAAGGTAAGGTAAGGGCGCTGGGACTAAAAAGGGCCATCCCACTTTTAAAGTTGTAGGACCTGACTAGTTTTTTTATGTTTCGGTAATTTAAGCGGGAGTTTTTTTAAGACCCAGTGCCCTTGATCACTTGGCATTGGGCCCAAGCCCAATGAAAAATGACCTTAGATACGCCAGAGTACGAATGAAGAAACTTAGGACTTCCCGAAGTCGATTCGGGCACAGTACAAAAGTTCTAAATAGTTCTTATAGTGACGTCAGGATTGGTTTTTGTAGCTAGTTCAGGTAGTGGTTTCGGGTTCAAATTACGGATCAGCAACGCGCGAACCACACCACTAGTGTTGCAAACGTGCATGGGCTACGGTAACCGCTTACCATCAGGTCGTCAGCTTTGTTTGCAACCCTTGTAGTCAATGAGTACAAAGGCTATAAAACTTTTTGTCAGAAACTCGTTGCTTGTTGTATAAAAACATTGATGTAAGAATTTGTATTAGTAATTGAAGAAGTCAGAATAGAATAGAAAGGCATTAGGTAGGTACAGATTTTCTCCTCTAATTAAATATCTTTATTTATTTGTTTATTATGGTTATTTATATAGTACATTATTTTATTATTTATTAGTATTACAAATAAAAGAAATCGTACCTTGTCAATCGCTATTATTTTTATAAATTTAAATTATTGCAACTGTTGTCTGTTACTAAGCGCCAATGCAAGGAGGTCTGCCCACAGGTAAAACCAACATTTGCTTGCTTGAAAGAACTGTGTCATTTATATTAATGTGTCGGTACACAAGTGCTTGCCTACTTTGATACTCTGTTTGTTCGCAGGCTCATAGATAAACCTTTCTCGTTAAGGCTGCCTTGGAGGCAGATTCAGACTGTATTAACGTGCTCGCACAAAGGTCATTAACTCATCAAATTCTCATTTATGCTAAAAAAAGTCATCACTTTTAGTGGAAACTTGTCGTAAATGAATGTTTGTGGTAATTTAGGTTGGGTGAGCTTTTTTTTAGCTCCAACGCCTCGATCACTCATAGCTAGGGCCAAACCCCCTCCTTTCCTCCTGACAATTCTAGATATGCCAATGTTTATTGTAAGAAATGGCGATAGTAATGAAAATATTAAAATATTTTTCTACATAGACACAAAATTAAATCATAGTAGCAGCTTTAGAATGCAGATGCTGACTGATATACAATATTAGTTTATTGAAAGGACAGAAGAATAACTAGTTAGGTATTTAGTAAGAAAGTAATGTCCACAGACTTTTCTGTGAGGTTATGTGTATGTCGATGGTAAGTTGTAGGTACACATTTTCCGGGATATGCAAATGTTTCGTTGAGTATTTTACAGCAGCCCATTACTTTTGTACTGGCCTCCATGTTGAAGAGTAGGACTATGACATGGTCCACCTCGGGAGTAATATTCATTTTAAATTCTTCTATTTATGTATAACATACATACTTGTTGTAGTTCTATATTCCCAGTAGCAAGCTCGCAGTTTGTATTTGTGTCCGGTTTTAATAGGCAATAAGGGGCAACCCTATGTGTAGTCAAGTCCAGCACCTCGTCGGTTTCCAAATTCCTAATAAAATGCTAAAGCGACATTCTCTTAGCGTTAAAGTTTTGCGAAACCTATAAAGATGTATGTATGTGAATGACATTTACAAACGCTCCAATAGGCGAAGTGATGAAATGTCAATTGCTTACATAAGGTCTCTGAAAAACATTGTAACGAGCCTTTTTGCTCCTTACATGCCTTCGGCCTATTTAGTCTGTTTCGCGTCACTAATTTGATTTTTATTTTATCTGTGGTATTTTTCTCGAGTTTTGACATAAGTGACAGATCGGACGGCTGCTCACTCTTCGACCAGCATCTACCGGTTGACGATTCAAAAATGAATCTTCGCCTTTAAGTTTTTTTTATCAAGGCGAATCTTAGCCATCCTCGGCTGGATTACGCATAATTTTAATGCCATAGTACGGCATATATTAGGTTTTTATAGTGGTGCCGTGATGACGTCCCTATAAATTTGTTTTGGCCTGATGTCTTTGGTGTGAGGAGACCGCATGGCGCATTTCATAGTTTGACGAAGGAAGGAGGACTAAACGGTGAGATCCATCAACTTTTAAAGTGCCGTTTGACGGATTTTTCACTTTGCCTCATCGTGCCTTAACCTGCAAATTTTGTTACAGCCTATGGTCGGAATCTCGTACCGAAACATTTAGTTTGCTTCGTATTTCGAAGAGGAAGAAACGGTAAGACCTTTTTAATGCTAAAGTGCCGCGTCTCGGATTGATCACTTTGCCTTGCCGTAATGTAATCTATACAATTTGTTACAGCCCGCTGTTGGCGTTTCTTCTAAGGGTTTCTTCTAAGGATATTTTCCATTTGTTTGTTCCCGTGTTAAGTTCTGGCCTTCTCCCATGAACTTAACTTGGTCGTTTTGCTGAGGGACTCATCCAGCGCTCACCCGACGCTCACCACGTCACATGGTTTTATTTTAGTTTATTTCTGGTTTACTACCCCCTGGTATGTTTATTTTAAATTTAATTTAACTAATTTAGTTATCATACTCAAGATGCAATAATCTCCTGTACTTTAATAATTTCCTGTAGTTAATAATTTATACTAGTTTTTAATTTTAACTAGTTATTAATATTTTTTTGTGTAACTTTGTTATTTTGCTGAAAGCTACGGGCTTAAAATTAAAGAAACAAAAGGGAGTTCTTGTTTGATTTCTTTAGTTAGCCTCCCACCGGACGATTAAAGGTTCAATCCCTCCGATAGACCTATTCCGGCAAACTAATTTTTAGGTGTAAGCTCCAAGGCGCCCGAACCCATAAGGTATTTGTTTTATTTGTTTGTTTGTTGTTTTCATTTAGGAGCTACACACATCTTACACATTTTATAATTATATTTCAAAATTAATTAATTATATTTATTTAAAATTCTCCTTTTTTTTTTAATTATTACAATTGTCGCCATAAACAGGGACATTGGAGTAGCTTTCTATCTTGTTATGGTTATTATTGCATCTTATATTCTATTTTATTCAATTCTTATGATTGAATACCTAGTGTTATTTATAAAACACATTGTTTTGTTTGAACTTTACAAATTTTAATACTATTGTTGTAAACAACATAATATACTCTAACTCTTTTGTTAATTTTGTGTAGACAATATTTTTCTTTGACAATATTGTGTACTATTGTTTGTTATATTTAATTATATTGTGAACTTAAGTTTAACTTAGTTATCAATGATTATTGTGCTCAAACTTATATTGTAAGATATTATTGCATCTTCTCATTGCCAAACACTTTGATATTTTCATAAAAATAACTTATCAACTTTAATATTATTTCAACTTAACCTTAAATATTTTATAACTTTTGAACTTTGCTTTTTGCTCAACTTTTTGTTCATTCATCATGGATAAGGAACTTCAGCTTTCTCCGCCTCCAGCTGCTGAAAATAACTTGGAATCTGAACGTGCTTGCGCTATTCCTGATGCCAGTGCACAAGTTGATGATTATTGACATGATTAATTTGACATAAGTACATCCTTTTGATAAGAATGACAAGTTTGCACATTCTTCTTCAGCTTTTGCGGCACACACTTTGCCTTTATTTAATTTATTCATTTAGTTCAAATTTTGATGAAATGTTGTTGGTTGTTTCTTTTACAGACTTGCTTAGTGGTATTACTCTCAAATGGTTTCGCACAGTACGTTTTCGCATTCTATCATGGCACGAGCTTAAATTTGCTTTATTTAAACGCTTTAACATTTCAGATCTTATGTTGTTGGATTGAGGTATACCGTAATAACTGATCATGCTAGTTTAAAGTGGCTTTTAGGTCTAAGTAACCCTAGTGGTCGTTTAGCACGTTGGGCTGCTAGAATTTCTCAATTTACTTTTGATATAGTTCATAAAAAAGGATCTTTACATTTAGTCCCAGATGCTTTGTCTCGTATTGAAGTTAACGCTATAGAAACCTCTCAAATTAATTTAGTATTACCTGATGATGATATTTATGACCCTTGGTATAAAAAACTATTTATTAAATGTCAGAAATCTCCTTGCAGATATAAAAACTTTAGAGTAGAAAATAAAACTTTATATAAATTTTGTAAAAGTAAGTTTGACCCTAATAGTCGTCTTAATTGGAAAATAGTTATTCCTAAAGAGCATATTATAGATACAATTCGTTCAAATCATGATGATGTTAATTCTGGTCATCTTGGTATTCATAAAACTTTAAATAAATTAAAACAACATTATTTTTGGAAAGGCATGTTTAATGATGTTCAACAATATATTCTAGCTTGTGATACTTGTAAAGCTTATAAACATACCACTCATCCTCCTTTTGGTATTATGGTTAACCCTAAAAAAGTTGATCGACCCATGCTAATGCTTTCAGTAGATATTATAGGTATATTACCTAAAACTTATTCAGGTCATAAATATATTCTTTCAGTTGTTGATGTTTTCACTAAATACTGCTGGATTTTTCCCATGATAAATGCTACTACTAGAGTAATTAATAAACTTTTTGAAAAAGAAATATTTCTTAAATTTGGTTGTCCTAAGATAATTGTTTGTGATAATGGTACACAATTTACTTCAAAACACTTTTTAGAATTTCTGAAAAGTTATAATATTACTAAAATATTCTTTAATACTTTGTATACTCCTCAGAATAATCCTGTTGAGAGATATAACAAAACTATTGAAACTTGTATATCTTGTTATGTTAATGAAGATCATAGAACATGGTCTAAATATTTACCTCATGTTCAATTAGCTTTAAATAATAGTGTTAATCTTGCTACAGATTTCACACCTAACTTTTTAATGTTTGGAAGGGAACTTATTTTTGATGCTTCTTTACATCGTTTGAGTAATTCTATTGATAATTTGAGTGAACTGGAGGTTTCCAATAGAACTCACTATGCTGATTCTCTTAATTCACTTAGTGATATTTTTGTTAAAGTTCAATCTCATTTGTTAAAAGCTTACCAGCGTAATGCTTGCTATTATAATAAAGGTCGGAGAGTCATTTCTTTTGATGTGGGTGATGAAGTGTGGAGAAGGAGTTTTGTTCAATCTCATGCACCTACTTATTTTTCGGCAAAACTTGCTCCTAAGTTTATTAAATGTAAAATTATTGAAAAGATTTCTAATAACGTTTATATTCTAAAAGATCTTAGTAAGGGTACAACTGGCCGTTATCATGTTAAAGATATAATTAAATTTTAATTTTTGGTTCCAAGCGTTAGTCTTGAGTTTGATAATTTGTTTGAGGAGCTCTTATAATAGCGTGAAGTATGATAGGATGAATGATTGGTTTATGGAGCTCTTGAATGGGAAGTATGATAGGCAAACTCATATGAATTTGTTGAATTCATTTCTTACCTTTCTAAAATATAACTTAGGACAATTATAGGCTATAACTTCTCCTGCACTCATTTATATTATTCATATCAAAAGATCTTATATTTTATTTGTTTTTTTATATAATCTTGTATACAATTACTATTCATGCTTGTACGCAAGATCTGTATATATACTTGTTTTTATACACTTTAAGTATTGTCCTTTGGTGTCTAGGATTTGCTCCTAGCCAGCCTTGTTTTCTGTGTTAGGATGCAAAACCTTAGTTTGTTTGTATGGATTTGGATACTTGAGTTTTTGTTCTCATTTGTAGATATTTCCATATATTTGTTTTACGGATCTCGGTCTAACTTTTTCCTCGATTTCGTAGTTTTTGCTATTGTGCCCGGAAAGTCGGTGGAGTTGTTCCGATCACAATATGCATTTGTTTTTGCTACTGTGCCCGGAAGGTCGGTGGAGTTGTTCCGATCACAGTATGCGTTTGTTTTTGCTACCTGTGCCCGGAAGGTTGTTCCGCTCACAGGATGCAGTTTTTTTGCTATTGTGCTCGGGAGATCGGTGGTGTTGAGCCGATCACAATATGCGTTTGGTTTTGGAGATGTTTGTGCTCGGGAGATTGGTGGTGTTGAGCCGATCACAACATTCTTCCTTTATATTTTCCTACATCCTTGTTGATGTAGAGATTTTAAACTGTGTTTCACGGTTATACCTTTGTTCCAGCTAGTCAGTGGCGAGGGTGCCTAACTGTACTCATATGGACATTTTTTGTTGTTATTCTTGTAAAGCAGCGGCTATTTTGCCTAACTGTACTCATATGGACATTTTTTGTTGGTTATTCTTGTAAAGCAGCGGCTATTGCGCCTAACTGTAGAAGAAATTATTTAACCTTGTTTCTTGCTAGACGGTGGCGATGGTGCCTAACCGTACTCAAATTGGTATGAATAGTTTTTCATTTTTGTCAGCGACAGTTGCGCTTAACTGTACTTGTGGTATCTCTTGGATGTAACTAGTTAGTCAGTGGCGAAGGTGCCTAACTGCACTCATGTTGGTTCAAGTTGTGCTATGGTTCAGTTATGTTAGTGACTTAACTGCACTCATGTTGGTTCTTGTTGTTTTATTTTGTAGTAAGTCGGTTATGTTAGTGACTTATCTGCACTCATATTGTTTTATTTTATAGTAAGTCTGTTATGTTTGTGACTTAACTATTCTCTTGGTTTGTTTGTATTCTTTTAAGAATAGTATTAGTTTTTTGTTATAGGAATGTGTTAGTTTAGTTCCATTTTTTTAAAAAGAAGGGTTTTTGCTATGCTCTTTTGTTTTTTTCTGGCATAAAAGAAATTACTTTCTTTTATTTTTTTTTTGGGGAGGGATGTAATGTAACGAGCCTTTTTGCTCCTTACATGCCTTCGGCCTATTTAGTCTGTTTCGCGTCACTAATTTGATTTTTATTTTATCTGTGGTATTTTTCTCGAGTTTTGACATAAGTGACAGATCGGACGGCTGCTCACTCTTCGACCAGCATCTACCGGTTGACGATTCAAAAATGAATCTTCGCCTTTAAGTTTTTTTTATCAAGGCGAATCTTAGCCATCCTCGGCTGGATTACGCATAATTTTAATGCCATAGTACGGCATATATTAGGTTTTTATAGTGGTGCCGTGATGACGTCCCTATAAATTTGTTTTGGCCTGATGTCTTTGGTGTGAGGAGACCGCATGGCGCATTTCATAGTTTGACGAAGGAAGGAGGACTAAACGGTGAGATCCATCAACTTTTAAAGTGCCGTTTGACGGATTTTTCACTTTGCCTCATCGTGCCTTAACCTGCAAATTTTGTTACAGCCTATGGTCGGAATCTCGTACCGAAACATTTAGTTTGCTTCGTATTTCGAAGAGGAAGAAACGGTAAGACCTTTTTAATGCTAAAGTGCCGCGTCTCGGATTGATCACTTTGCCTTGCCGTAATGTAATCTATACAATTTGTTACAGCCCGCTGTTGGCGTTTCTTCTAAGGGTTTCTTCTAAGGATATTTTCCATTTGTTTGTTCCCGTGTTAAGTTCTGGCCTTCTCCCATGAACTTAACTTGGTCGTTTTGCTGAGGGACTCATCCAGCGCTCACCCGACGCTCACCACGTCACATGGTTTTATTTTAGTTTATTTCTGGTTTACTACCCCCTGGTATGTTTATTTTAAATTTAATTTAACTAATTTAGTTATCATACTCAAGATGCAATAATCTCCTGTACTTTAATAATTTCCTGTAGTTAATAATTTATACTAGTTTTTAATTTTAACTAGTTATTAATATTTTTTTGTGTAACTTTGTTATTTTGCTGAAAGCTACGGGCTTAAAATTAAAGAAACAAAAGGGAGTTCTTGTTTGATTTCTTTAGTTAGCCTCCCACCGGACGATTAAAGGTTCAATCCCTCCGATAGACCTATTCCGGCAAACTAATTTTTAGGTGTAAGCTCCAAGGCGCCCGAACCCATAAGGTATTTGTTTTATTTGTTTGTTTGTTGTTTTCATTTAGGAGCTACACACATCTTACACTTTTTATATTTATAATTATATTTGAAATCAAATTAATTATATTTAATTAAAATTTTTCTTTTTTTTTATTATTACAACATTAACACTAATAGTACCTGTGTTTAGTTTGTGTAGACTAGACAGAAGTGCTTTGCTGCATTTCATGTTTATATTGCATTTGAGTAATGTGCATGTATAATGTATATGTTATATGTATGTATACTTAGGTAATATTTGTGATTCACATCACAGTTCATGCAAGGAAAGAAGATAAGGGGAAAACAAAAAATAAAAAACAAAATTAAACATTATTTTGACTATAATTCATAAAAAATGCAGATGGAAATAAGGAAACTTACAAGAAAAATGTCATAATTAAGCTTTATACTTAATTTGTTTGTCCATAAGAAAATAGAATACGTAGTAGTCATTTTTGGAAGATTAACTTACAATTGGAATTAAATTAAAAAAAATTAAATACTTAATTACAAGTGTCGTATCGTAGTTACTAAACTAACCTGTTATATTATATGACTCATGATATATTACTAACATTAAGTTACAAGAAATCATACAACTTAAATGTCGGTTTAAATACAAAAGAAATTAAATAAATCAGTTTTTAAATGGTTTATATTTTGTAATGAACTGATAATAAATAATAATCGTGATCTTTATGAACGCTTAAAACTAAAAATTCCTTAACATTAGGTACAAAATTATTATCTTGTGGTCACCATGCAACGACTCGCTTAGAAAGGGAGAAAAACTGAAACTAAAAATAGTAAAACAAAATAAAAAATACCATCTCGGTTCTACAATATAAAGCTGAATAATAATTAAACACAAAACCAGTATTTGGTCAAATGTTATTTTATTGTAATTTATTACAAGAACACGTAGATCTGACATAAGTATATCATGTAACAAAAATATCATTTATGTGGCGCGAGGATACAGTCTCTTGGTAAGAATCGATAGCGTACGATGTTTCTATCAGAATTTCTCCTAATCACTTACATTGGTCCCTTAATTAAAAGTTTAAACTTTGTTTTACATAAATATTATAAAATATCACACTTTAAATTCAAAAGAAAACTATGCTACTTGGAAACTAATCACTTAGCTCTGTCAAAGTAGGACTAAAGTAATAACTGTGCCAATTTGAATATTATATTCAAAAGGAGACAATAAATAAACAATAATCTATCTCGATCAACTAAAAATTAAATAAATCGATTTATCTCGTTTATAAAGTAAAAGGCACACTTAAGCGGAGCGCGGGCGAGCGTGCATCAGACCGCCCGCGCCCCGCGCGGCGACCGCTCGCCGGCAACAATTGTATAAACATGTTTCATATATTATATTGTGTCATATTTCTATATCGGTTTATCGGTACGAGAGCTCGGGAGTTCGACAGGCCAGTGCTTGGGAAGCTCGATCCCAACAGTTTTTGCGAGGCGGACGCGAGCGCCAAGAGGTGGACTCGGCGCGACCACTTAAAAAAATAATCACCAAAACTTGGAACCGGTTTCGGGCCGCATCTCGTCCTCCTCGCACGAGGCAAAATGAAAGAAATCCTTGGTAGACTAGTCGAGCGCGGTCGGGTGATAGTGCCGATAGTTTTCAGTTGGGCTGCGTAGATTGCTAGCAGTGTCGGAGATTATCGCACGACACGCCGCAAATGAGCACTTTCGGTTTTTGTCTACCGAGGTAATATTCGAGATTAATGAAACTGGAATACTTTGATTCACTAGCCTATCGAGCTACCGAGTTGTTAATCGACTGATTCTGCTCATAGCTTGTATATAATATATTAGGTGACTGTAATAAGGTATTTATTCCAACATTGTGTTCTAGTGCAAAATCAGTCGAGTTTTGGTTGAGTAACGAGCCACGTCCCGTCGACGCGGGCCTCGTCCGTATGCGGTGCGGCATCGCAGCTGCTAGCTACAAAATAAAATAATTATTACAGTTAAAGAGACTCAAAATAAATAATAAATTATTATCTTAAACCCTTAAAAATAGATCACGAGCGCCTTCTCGCGGTACAGTACCGAGCGCGGATAGGCAGTACGAAATAAATAAAATGTTCTATAAGCTAACTTTACAGAGACCACCGCTCGGCGGAGGATCATCGGGAAGACTTCCGCGAGCTACACAATAAATATCTAATATTATAAGGTGCCATTTACAAGTGCGTGCCGATAACTAAAAAATGTAGGTACAAAACCACTATACTTCACACCGCAAACTTTCGAGACGCCAGAAAACACTTCGTTTCGTTAACTTTATAAATTACAAGGCGAAGTAGCAAAATAGCATCGACAAACTGGAGATCATTCGTTGAGCGGGTGTACGTGTGCGCGAGGCGCGACGAGCGGACGTCGCTCGGGCGCTGGCTGGAAGACGTCGAGTAGGCACTAAGGTGACGGACGATCCTTAAGCTATGTTCGGTATAAGTTAACTTAGGACTAGGCGATCGCAAGGCCCTAGGCGATGACGAGGTCTCCGAACGCCGACGACAGACGGTTGAACACGGGGAGTCGTTCTTCCTCGGGGTCAGGTGACTGGGTGCGGCGGAATGCGAATGCTGTGGCGTGCGCAGGAGGAGACATGGCGGGAGGCGAGTGTGGCGTCAGCGGAGATTGTGGAGCCAAGGGTGAATGCGGTGAGCGCGGCGAACGAGATCCGTCACTCATGTAAGAAGCCATGGAACCGCCAGATGACAGCGATGCCAGAGAACCACCTGGGGAAGGCGGCTCGCGGCGCCGCGCTTCTTCAGCGTTGTGTACGAAGTGGCAGCGCGGGCCGTAGGGGCAGAAGCCCACCGAGTGGAACGTGCGGCACAGCTCTGTCTTGTACTTAGGGTGACGCTGTAGGTTACGCAGTTCGCGCATTCCATGCGCGAATTGACACTTATCACCATATTTGCAAACGCCAGCTTCCTCGAAGGGTCTGCAGAGTTCAGTCTTGTATCTGCTGGTGGCGGGTGGGGGCGGCGCTGGCTCGCTGGTGGTGCGCTCGAGCCGGCGGTGGCCCAGGCGGTCAAGCAGACCAGCCAGTGCGCGGTGCGCCGGCACAGATGCAGCGCGGGCGAGCACTGGATGCTGCTCCCAGTTGACGGCGCCAGACACTGCACCAGCTCCTACTGGTCCGAGCGTAGCGCCCAGTGTGCTGTTCATGGTCTGCACTGGCCGAGATTGGTTCTGAAAATGATAAATTGATTTGTTACTAAAGGGTCTAGAAATTTTTATGTAAATATGCGTAATGTTACATTTCTTATAATTACGACTGTATTTTCTAAAGGGTTTGGTGATAGTAGACAGTAGCTATTTCACTAATTCACAATTTAGTGAACTGATTGTCATTAGCCTCTTATAATTTTCTGTTGTAAATAAATATCTGACAGAAGCTTTGTACAAATATTGCTACATCAACCGTCCTGTACATGAATAGATTTCGCCGACACGATGTAGCTTTTTACTAATTTATCGAGGTATTTCGGTACAATTTTTGAGACAGTGGAATACAGCAAAAAATACATTTTTTTCTATAAAATAACGCACTAAACCGAGACCAGACACAAAACGTTATTTCTGGACACTTGTACATTTATTTTTGTAGTGCTTTGGAAAAAAAATACAATCAGTTTAGAAGGGTCGGGTAATCGGGTACCTGCTACAAAAACAAGCTTTAACAAAAAACACGAGAGCTGGTTTTGTCGTCTACCTGCGTCAGATTCATCTCGTCTGCACTATGGATCTCCAGTAGAAGTGGTTAAATATAACCAATTAACTGAACTCCAAAACTGTGATAATAATGCCAGAGGGTGAGCCAAATTTTAATGTTAAGCTTAAAACGATCAACGGCCATCCGATAACATGAATTATTTATTCGGGTAAATTTCCCTATTCCCGTCAAATATTCCTTTTCTAGAGGTGTAACGTTTACAGATGCAAATGTGTAACGCGTCTTTTGTTTTCACAGAGCGTCGAACCTGGGGCTTTAGAGCATCACCATAACAATGGTGGTGTTCACGCGAGAGGCAGTTGACACGGGCGCGGCGGCTACAATCGCGGTGATTGTGCACTATTGTTCAGGCATCGCGGCCTGTCGCCTCGTCGCTATGACGAATAATTGTCGTCGAGCTATTTGACGGCGCTTCTCCGCGCGACAACCGGGGCAACGGTCGCAAGCCCGTATCGTATTAGATAACATAACTGTACTAGGTACCATACTGATTCAATATTTTTGGTTGCCTAATGGCTACGTAAGCTTATTTTCAAAGGGTAGATATGTTCCAATCTCAAAGCATACTCAGTAAATTTCAAATATTTTTTCAAAGCACACTCTTGTTAACTATCTCGGGTACTAATTCCAAGAATTACATGAAATTATATGGCCTGGTCAAGAGTCGGTTTGGGAAGCCGAGAAGAGCTGCGTGAAGGTCGGAGCGGATTGAAGCTTGACGCGGAACACGAGATCTATACATAATGCATGATACACCGCATCTTGTATGCGGCCTCAATCGATGTGAGTGACACGTCATTGTATATTCTATTCGCCTCCGCCTCGTCCGGGGATCGTAAACACGCAAACACTTGTGTTTTGGAATAAAACTGACAAATTATTATTTACACCGTCATAATATAATAAATAGTACGTATTATACTAATATCAACACATATCAACGAAATACATTGCTATTATCTAGTGTAGATCTAAGTACATGGAGCTAGTGACAAAAAGTTTATTCGATAATAATAATAATTAATGTTTCTTACCGACAAAGTTTATACTAGACGTTTAAGTTTTGCGGTGAGCAGTAAACGGTAGGTAAACAATTACACACGAATGCTTTTAGTGGTGTATGAGCACCTATTGTTCGCTATGTGGGCAATAACCGACCACTCTTAAGGCTGCCTCTGCGCAGTAGCTATTTGTCCTTCATGAGAGATTGTTTCTGCCCTGTTCACACTATCTAAAGGTAGGTAAATGTAGGAAAACTGACAGGCAATATAAATAATAAAGGAAAGTTATCTTTGTCCTACTCCAAAAATGTCGCGAGCTGAACAGTTTTGTAAGGAATTATATATCTCTCCTTAATGAAACAATATAACCGTAGAGTAACGTCAAAGGCGAAAGTGAAGCAAACAAATGAGCGTAGTAGTACAATAGCGGGTGAAATGTTGCAGTGAAAAGCCAGGGGTTAAGCTGATGGCGACGAAGTGTCGACGGAAAAACGGTCGAGGCGTAATTAGAGTTATCAGAGCGGAACATTGGTTAAACGCTGCTTTCCATCGGACGTTGCGCTCGCGCAACCGAGCTCCAGGGAAAATTGTAATCACTGTCGATTTCAAATGGCCGTGGTCGTTGCGTTCGAAGCTGAGGGCAATCAGCCAGCAGCGCGTATACCACGACTGCGATTCGCATATTATAATAACACATGTTTAGACAGTGGCTCTACGTCAACAGTTTACACTTTCGGGGCAACAAACTAATCCATAACATTGTAACAGGTGTTTGTTTAGTAAATATAATTTTGGGTAAAGCATGGTGTAACGAACGTTTCCAAAGATCCGGCGGGCACAGGTCGCGCCTCATGCTGCGATATGTACTGTTTTGATTAGCGGGTGATGTTGTCAACGTGTCAAACACGCCGACCGCTCAAGCCAATGTGTTTGTGCTTCTCGTTATTATGGTAGCATCAAGTTGCATAATGTTCTTTGCTGAGACTATTTTAAGCTTTGCAACGAAAACCATAATTTATTTATGGGAGGAAATTAACAAGACAGAGAACTTCAAACCAAATGTGTGAAGATGTTAATGACACAAGAAGCGCTATATGAAATATAAATAAGATCTATTGTTGCTAGAATATGACATAAGCATTCCAATTTACAGTCCAAAAATATTGAAAGAGTAAACATTTGTTGCGAATATGCAGATGTTAATACTCGTACAAAACGTACGGAGGGCAACGACTTTGTGACTACTAAACTTGTAAATAATTTTAAATCGTTTTTCTTGACGACGCGGACGTAAGTCACGGAGTCGTATGAGTTTTCTATAATTATGTTTTTGAATTGCGTATGTGTTCCCTCAGGAAACCAATTGAAGAACCTAAACCCACTGGTGAGTATGAGTATAATATTTTGATACTGATAATAACAAATTGGATATAGATATGAGTAAGTATTTAAATATAGACTACCCAGACAAAAAAAAACTATAAACATTAAAAAACTGTATTAGCGAGTAAGGTTATCGAACTTCGGACATCGCATCGCAACGCTGGTGCTCGTGTATTTACGTTGGCAATCACTGAAAATTTACACCTCTACTTTATTGTCGATGCTTTTCGAACTCGAGGTCTCGCTAAATAAATTCTTTTCCAGATAACCTTTGGGGGCAATGGCACCGAACAACACAGAACGCGAATTTAGGTTACTAATTTCCAACAACGTCTTCAAACATACTAATTTAACAATTTAAATTACTGTTGTGATTGACAAAAACATAATATTAAACGCAATCACAGTTTTTACTGTTGCTAAGAAACTACAATCCTTCACCTTTGATGGCATGATTATAATTATCTCTATATTGCAATGGCAGGGAATCCTTTGGTTCTTTCAAATTGAGAGCTCCTTTGTGGTCTTTTTGCTAGGTCGTTGTAAGTAATGTAACGAGTATAAATTCGAATAATTAAGAGAGCGTGCCTCGCGACAATTGATACAACCATATATCTCAAACAAGAGAACTGCTTAATTGAACGTTAATTGGTTCTAATCAAATGCGTTCTATATTTAAATGAACTTTTAACGATTTAACTCTCAGACCAGCCACAATCTGCTTCACTGCTCTTACCAAAACAGCAGTGGCTTGTGACTAAACATCAAGGGATAATCAAACAATCATAAATACGCAATAATTTTTAAAATATATAAGATAATTTTAATAGTTTATTTGCACTTCCAAATTTGTGTAAGTAGGCATAAATAGGTATCTTGCCCAAAACTACAATGCAATCGTCGTACATTATAATCTCATAGGATAAACTATAAGAAGCGGTTCATTTCTCTGAGGAGTCAAGCGAGGGTCTTGGTGATTGATCCCATCAAGTTTATTGAATGATTGCGCGAAAATGATCACAGTCGAGATGTTGCGGTCCCCTCTGACAGAGACCTAACAACAATCTCCCAATAATCACCAGAGTAGTCATTAACCTTTCAGTGTTTGACGTTGTCGCCCCTTAGCTTCATATTAGTATGAAGTCGTTTATTTCAGTTCGTATTGAATTACAAGTCGTCGAGTATGTTATATTATATGTATATGCCGCGCGGACATTTTCCTGTGGTTAAAATAATTGAGCCGATAGAGATTTCCCTCAAACCGTTCAAATATTGAAATCGCTTTGTGTGCACTCATGTGAAATCGTGAACAATGGATGAATATTATGTGATTCACACAGTGTCACGACGTAGTGACTACTTACTAGTGTATCTAACACTTATGGTTATTTAAGTGGCGCATGTAACCACAATAACACTGGCTTGTCTACGATCCACACCCAACGTTGATACTTTTACTTTGAAACATTATTAAAATAGCGACGCAAGCGCAACAAAACAACGCGATTCAGTGCTCTCCCACATAGTCCAGACATCCGTTCAAACGATTGCCATATGTAATTATGATTCAAAACAGAGTAATAATTGTGTCGCTTGATATTAACAAATTGTACGTTTCATTACTCACTACACGTCTTTTTTTATATACATACTTATTATGTAAATAATACCAACTGGTTAAGTTTTTTTTTATGCAAGTGATATGAACTTAGGTTTTATAGTATTGTTAGATTAGCCAATATTCAATCAATCAATCATAATCATCTATTGCGTGAAAAACTATAAAATATAAAATAATAAGTATACAATTCAAAAATAATATTGATATAAACATCTAATAATATTGTTGGTTTGCTTTATGCTGTACATATAGTTTTGCTTGGGTTGTACAGCATTATGAATATGGTAAACATATCCACGGCAGTTCACATAGTTAGCGACTGTTAGATGAGTAAGACCGGACGCCGGGCGTACCGCACGCATGCAGATGGGCACCACGCCGTGATTGCAATGCGAGAACACACCGGGTAAGGTATAAATGCCATCACATGTCAACCGCTCCTCTTTATTTATATTACGAACACCTACCAAACGATTGTCTACTGGTTTATTATATTAGACGAAACAATGGAAATGTATTTGAAGAAGTAACTAAGTAATCATTAACATAGCGAAAAGGAAATCACGTAGTACCGGAGACAAGTTCCAAGAATGTTTAAAATTGCCTTTTTGTATTATTTTCCTGGAAATTTTAAATGCCATTTATATGCATTGATAATGAATATCGATTGGTAGTTAGGTATACCAAATAAGTGTTGATTAGGGATTAGGTTTGAAGTGTTACCTAGTATTTTTGTAATTAAATTTGTTAGACGTGATGTGTTGTTATGAGTGAGCCTGGTGGGCGCGCCGGCCGGTACCTACATACAGCAGACGTTCACCTCGGCCAGCGCAACGCGGGCGTTGGTGACGCTACGGGTGCTGTGTTTATTGCGCGCGCGCCATAAAGCTCGCGACTCGCTCGAGGTGGAGCGGCCGTAAAGCAAATGTCAACAAAGGGCTTCGTTCATCTCGACTATGTTTACCCCCCGGACGCTCAAAGCGGAGGAAGCACGTCCCCCGGTCGGTCCGCTTTTAGCACCTCCTTATTTATAGATACAACAAGACTGCGCCGTCTCAGGGTTGATTTGCAAAACCGGACAGGTAAACATTATATTTGTGATGATCACTGCAGTGGTGGAAGAAGTACAGAACATAAATTATAGAAGAGCGTCTGTAAAATGTTTACTATTATACAAAGGTAGTAGAACCATTAGCGTGTAACGCGGTTAGCTCGAGCGTCATGACAACGGATCATTGTTTATGGTCATTAGTGACAAGCTGTTCGCCCTTACGTCAGCTATGGGTTTAGTTGCAACAATTCTTTTGTCCGTATATTTTTTATTGTTGCGTCACTACCGGGTAATACTTTCCTCGCAAGTTGTTCGACATGTATGACTCACCAAGACAATTACTGGGATGAATATTATAGCCCTGATTTAGTCACTTCAAATTCAGTATTTGCGTTAGTAGGGACTCGACAGCGGTGAAAAAAAATAATTTATCTTCAGTAGATTACTGAAACGATTCAAATTTACGTCTGATTGTTAAGACAAAAGATTAATATGTAACTTAAATGTCACTGCTTTGCACCCTAATAATAAATGACAAAATAATTTGGTAACAAGTTGCTATTCTTAAAGGAATGTGATTTTTCAGCAGAAACGTAATTGCAAGCATTAAAATATGTACTAGTATTTACTACTTGCTTTTAATTGAGTACTTACTTAAAATTGCAATTTAGTGTTTATAACATGAAATTTCATGGTTAAAATTCATCCAATTGTAATTTTTATGTACGTATCATAAATACAAAAACAAAGACATTTTTCTATGTCAATGTCTAGGTCTGCGGATAAATTAACATTCTTGATACTTTTTAATTATATTTTAGAATAATTATTCAAAGCATAACCTACTTTCTAATGTTACTTGTGTGTGAAAAATAATTTTGTGCAATTATTAGGTGAACAAGTGCACTTACATATTAGGTGAGTGTTTTTTAAATTATACTTTACGCGAGTGACGTCATAATTTTTCACTGTTAACATTTTTCTTAAGTATGCGGAAAACACTCATAGGTTGCCTGCCGCTTGGTGGCAGGGGGATGCTAGACTCATATTGACTAATAACTGCGTTTGACCCCGTCGGGGCCACGAGAGCCGTGAACACAGGCACCACGACCCCTGCGGTCTGTGCTCGAACACTAGGACTATAAGAGGAGCGACCTCGCTGCCGTCAATTAAGGCGTGCGTGCATCACGCACCGGCACCGCCTACTGGGGCTATTTGCTGGTCGAGCCGCAGACTCTGCTCGTCAGTTGTCCTAAGGCTGCAGAGCGCAGACCTCGTCATCAACATGCTGCCTATGTTTAACTATTACTCCTACCAAACCTTTCAGAGAATACCGTCGTAATTGCTTCCTATCTCACAGAATAGCCTGATAGATATGATAGAAGCAGATATTCTTTATTGAACTTACGATTACTGTCATTTCATCCACATCGAAATCGGGACTCACCTGTGAAAAAAGAAATCAAGAATAAATACTAGAACAGAGTTACAACAAATTAACTACATTTACTTAATCAAACAATTTGAAATAACATTAGGAATGCAAAAACACGTTAGTGTTTCATAAATTGATGCAGATATTAATCTTCTTTTCTTTAGTGTCTTTATTGAAACTATGATAACTATATTTGTTTCACACAGCGTTTATACAACCCCAATATATCCACGAGTAGATTCTCTCAACCGGTCTCCATTGAAAGCGATAGCACTTCCTATAAGAAAGTAAAACGTACTCCGCTAGTCGTTCGGAAAACTAACACAGACAACCTGGTCTAACTGAAGTAACTGAACTGATTGTATTAGATAGAGCAGATAGAATAGACATATTTCTTGAAGTTTGCCAAAGCGATGTTCTGCATATAATTGAATATAATTGCGATAGTAATGCCGCAATTGCTACTTTACTAACGTTTTATGATGTTTTTATTGTAACTGACTACACTTCATGGTTATTAGCTATCAGAAGTGTTATGCAAGCGTCTAATAAATCAGTTATGAAACTATTACGTTCGGCATAGATATTAAATTGTATATAAATGTTATTAGGTAAGTACTTTATATTAATGGCACAGTATAGCCAACTGTATTGATATAGGAACAGACATACGCGTGTAAGTCTACTTTTATTGTACTATTTGAAGAGGAAGAAGAAACAAATTCGAATAACCTCATATTGTGATCCAGAGACTTAGTAAATACATAAATTATGATAAAATCCTAAAAAAGTTAAAAAAATCCGCTTTTGTGACGCTCGAAATTATTTTGTGTTTGTATCCGATAAAAATCGAGTGTCTCCTATAGAGGTTGTAGCAATAATTTTCAAGCGTCCTTCACACGTAGCGATACAATGCGATAATGCCCACATTTTCCGCTCCTAGTTACGTACGAATAAGTACCTATCTACTTGTGTTCATTCCACACAATTAACTACTAAGTTAGTTGCACATGAAAATTACTGACAACAATACTTATATTACGCCACTGCGTTTAAACGTGCGGTGTCACGACCCTAGCCGGTAATGGAAGACTTCGTTTTTAACGCAACTGGGTGATCTCTAATTGAACCCGGCAGCGCGCGAAGGTCTTGCGCGGATCACGATCTTAGCAACACAATCTTATTGACCGAATGAGAACTACTATTAACGAGGTGGTTGTAAAATTAAATTATTTGAATTACATAAATATATACCGTTTTCATACAGAGATCGGAAACCCTTTGATTTAGTTAATTGTGATGTTGCAGCAGCCTAGTCATATTTTAGTAATATCGGTACTGGTTGCGAGTCATAAACGGTCAATGTTACTACGAAACGAACTTCAAGCACCCTAGGTACTACTATTGATATTGAATATCGGCAATCTTACTCGGGAACCCGGATCAGACCAGCGACCTAAAATAACGTAGCCGATGAACTTGTTGATTAGAAAATTTTGCTATATTTTATATAAATAAGATTTTTTTGGCTTATTTAATGTCGGGGATGACTTCCTTTTACAAGCACACATCAATTCATCATCACGTGTCTGTTCGGCGTATTCATGGCGCCTGGGTTTAGCGACGATCGTCGGGCAGCGGACTCGATCAACGAAGCAATCGGGGCCACTTGTGCTAATGAAACACTTCAATTGAATTGGGGACATTAATTCAGCAGGCGTATCGCGCTGCTGTTTACATTGGTACTAAATAAAAATAGTTTCTGTATTGCACTTAGATAATTAAAGAAATAGAAACTATAAAAGTACATTATGAGTAAACAAATTAACTGGAATAGACAACGACGCGACGGGCCTATTGCTCATTGCATAACCTTCACCTGTGAACCTAATATAACATTAACCAGACATTAAAATCTAAGTGTTTAACCTACAACGTTACTGACTACTTGGCAACGAACGAAACAACGAGCATTTTATGTCTAATCTAATATTTGAAATGCGAAACTATTAATAAGTTTAAAAATACTGACTAAAAGGTTTTTTATTTGTAAAAATAGGAGTTCAAACTCCAAACATTTGACACAAATTGATATTTAAATAAGAATGAATACACAAAAACTTAAAAGCCAATTGACTGACTAATATTGAAGATCAGCCGGTGCGACCTTGAAGCTACAAAGAGTTCGCCGGCCAAATATTAATTAATTATTTATAACATAACTCGTTTGGCGAGTCCGTGGCTTGCGTGTTGATTCTCCACTCTATATTGAGATCCGGACCCCGATCAATAATATGCATAGAATAGATCTAGTACTATGAGTTAAATTTAAACGATGTACCTAAGCCATCATTTATCAAAAATGTATCGGCCAGGTAAATAAAAAATTAATCACAAAGTTTACAGGCACGATTGATAGAAAAGAGAACGCGCACATAACCATAAAAATATTTCTATATTTAGAATTACTTCTACCACAAATACCTAAAAGCAACTTTATAATATTTATTTACCAAGTGAAATTGCACAATTTGTACGTTGAAGATTAGGCAATGATTTCGGTCCGATAAGAGCTATGTTATATACTACGACATTAGGTTACGCGGATCTACGGTATGGTAAGTTCAGCGTGATGCACGCGACAGTGGTGTTGATGTTGCAATTTGCAATCACATGTAGAGGCTGTCACGCGACCACTATTTAGTAACCGATTTAATCATAGTTATTAACTTTAGATTCCCTGACCTTTTTTCACGTCATAACCAAAACATTTACTAATTAATCTAAAGCTATTTAGATGCAGATCTTATGTGCTTTGCAGAAATCAACATATTTCTGTGGTATTCAGTTTTGTTGAGAACTGAGCAAAGTATTGGTTATGACCAAATACCATTAAAATTATGTTACTGTTGTCAAAGTTCAAGAGTAGTTAATTGCATTATAAACAAGGAATAAATTATAACAAAATCGTGCTGGATCCGATTTAGGGTAAGATCGGAATAACTTCTTATGTATAGTTCACCAATTGAATGCTCCGAACAAAGGTCATCAGTAGCTGAAAGAGGCGTATATAATTGTTGTTACGTGATGTTATTGCCCTTTTTGGTTATTCGAAATTCATTCGTCATTTGTAATTAAAAAGTTGTGAACCAAAGCTGCGCAAAGCTATTAAACTGATAGTGCCATGGCATGATAGTATTTGAACCTAATGCGGGTTTAAGGCTTATATTATTTTAAAGATTCCCGATCCATTGCTGAAGGTCGAGAGGCAACAAGACGGCCTTGCCGCCGGCTGTGCCACTTTCTCCGCTGCAGATCAAGAGAGCCCACGTGCGTTACGTATACCCCACAAAACAATACGCGTTCCACAAGCTCAGTTACGCCAACGCATTCTTCGGAACAGCTGACATAATCACCCAAAATTACTGTGTTTCTATACACGGACAAGCGAGGACAATTCAGATTACATTAGCGTCGGTATCTTCAGCAGTTTTGTTAATAAACGAAGCCTTGGTCTTCAACTGTGACGAGACATTCTCTTTCCATAATAATTATGACCCACACTGTTTCGTAATATTATGCGTATCATGTAAACATACATAAATGCAAACGAAGATTTGAAAGGTTTACCAAGCTTACACAAAAGTGTACCTATACCAACTTAATCATTTCTTAATTTCTTCTTGTGAATGCTCTAGTAATATAACATAACTACAATACATACTAACAATACTTAAGTAAGAATAATTTACATTGAAGACATAATCTAATTCAAAAGCTAGGAAATTATTTAAACTTAGCACATCATAATAATCGTGATTTTTGTCGATCTTCACCGAAACGACCGTAGTTATCGAAATTAGTTTTGTCGAACAAATGCGACATAACATTGTGTTAAAATGGGAGAAATCGAAGGTTGTGTTACGAGTGCGACGCAATGGTGGCGTTGCAACCAAGTTTCGGCAAGTGTTAGCACTTAGCAGTGGGCAGGTACGAGCCTCGCCACCAACCGCCGCCATCGTTAAGCAATATTTTCACAATTCACTGAAATAGTGGATTAGCCACATTTGCTACGCAGCCGATACGCCGCCCACCCGGCACTCTGATGCGAATTCATTGCCATAACATTTAGTTTTAGATTATTGACATACCTAGTAGCAGAGTGATTATGTAGTGCCGAAGAGAAAAAATATGCCTTGAACATAACAAAACAGGGTACTAGATGCGATACTAAGTATAATAATAACAATTTTAAAGTCATTTCTTTGTCTTATTTTTTTTATCTATTACTGTAACCACCAAGCACACTAACATAAACTGGATTCATTTCAGGAAAAAAATTAATTAAGTTCAAACAATATAAGAAAGTAGTTTATTTAATAATAAGTCCCTAATTTTTTTTAAATATACCGATGTTCACAAAGCCAACCTGCTAAAATTCATTTTAGGTGATAAATCCAGAATTTAAAAATAAATCGAAATGTAAATAGAATCCAGCGTCCATAGTAATTTTCAGAACATAGAGCTACGTGCGTATGCGCGTTAAGTTATAATATAGTTAATGAGCAAACAGTGGACCGATAAAGTTAATTAACAACAAACTGTATTTAAATAAATAAAAAACAAGAGATTAAATTGAAATAAGAGAGAACTTTATACATTATGAAACGATATCAAATTATAAAGTTTTATTCAAAATATCGCAATAAGCTATAATGTAAGTTTAACACAATCAACGAATCGTCGCTTCGTTGGTAAGGCAAGTAGGTGTGTGAGCGGATGGCCTTCGTAGGAGCAGCAGGCAAATGGGCTCATCAACGCCGCTTAACCACTCCACATGTTTGAAATGGCTTTAATTAATATTAATTTTATTATGTTATGTTAATTTTCATATAAATAAATATAAGGCGATACCCTTTTTTTTTAGAATAGTTTTAACACTGATTTTAGAGTGGGTGAGTGCTTCGACTTTGAATGTTAATTAATGTATAATTATGTTTAATGTATCTTAGTTACAATTAGCCGGCATTTTTTACGCTTCGGGCATAGCTCTTCACTAGATTATTTCAGAGTGGTGGTCGCCTTTTGATTAATTGAATGCACATTGTCCTAAAATAATTAAATTCATATACGGCCTACAGGGTAGTATTTCAGGAGTATGACGTCGCGGGGGGCAACGGAAGCGGTTCAACTTGCGGGGCACATTGTGTGAACATGGCTGCCTTCACTGGACGACGTCTTCCTTTGCTAATTACTTGTTATTACGTCTCCAACAACAGATGTGCAACATCCGTTCCTAACGCGCTTTAGTTTTTTTCTGCGCAAATTACATATTGGCGTAGTTTATGTATGTACCTACCTACAAAGTTTTCGTCATTCAAGGAAAACAAAAGTAAACTACATACGGCACGGTTATCATGAGCATTCAAATCAAACGCTTGCAAAGTACCTACAATACATTTGAAAGCCCGTTTAAATCAAATTATTTATGGCGTTAAATCAAGATGGCGTCGGTTTCGGTCTCATTTTATACACATTACGCCAACATAACTGTAATATTCCGCATGTACAGCCAGTATATAACTATCAGATTCTGCGCGAACGTCTGAGTACGTGAGTACCCACGACCGGACATATGCAGCAGTCCAAACTGCGTAAAATTATCAGATAGGTATAGGTACCTTTTGCCGGGCTGTGCTTGTCCAGTGTAGTGGTTAGTGAGCGGTTCTATTACAAACAAAAATAGAGAACAAGCGGGCGATTACATCTAGTTTCACTTTCGTTGGAGGCGCATGCGGGTCAGCGCGGTGCATGGATGCGCTTGGGCCGCCTCCGCCCGCGCACCCCGACTGGTGGCCTCGAGCTGCGATTACATTGCGTGCACTCACAATTTTATGTGAGCACGACTAAGTGCAGCTACGTATTTTATAATCACTAAACGGATAAATAATTTACACCAGGCGTGCATTCACTGGGGACAGGAAGAACGGACCTGTTTAAGGTTAGCCAGAAAATTACTTTAAAAAAATTGCAGGCTTCCTTTACATATCTACACAAGTCATTTAGAAGTTTAATTATAAAATCACAGGATTATTTTGCTGTTCGAATTAGTGTTTTAGGTTATCCACAACAAACTAAAAGTAAATAAAAACAGTACAAGTTGAACAAACTGTCATAAATTGAGCTGTCGAGGCATTGATATGGGCCGTCGCCGGGTCAACTCAGATAACCTATGAACTGACTGTACTAGTTTTGGATAAGTTATCAATGTGCGTCACACTCACATTGTGATTATTCAAAAAAAGCTAGCTTACATAGTCGCATGCAGTTATATAGCCTACATGGTTACATTTTTAGGGAGATAATATTAAATATGTACCTACTTTGTAGATTTAGAACGGTCATGGAAAGTTCGTCACAATTACGTGCTGCTTGTATTCGTTATCGCAACGCAACCGTTTTCCACGGGTGCCGCTCATCGAAGCATGGCTTTCCACGTCATGGCATAGACCACCCCATTTGTCACGGTGATGCCCCTGCTTATCCACTTGGCGGGGTCTATAGCTTCGTATGAGTTATACAATGCCTAAGTTAATAATGCTTTAAATCAGTAGTTTCTGTTGGATGTCAGTTTTTACATTATTCTGTTGTGAAATTTAACACAAATTAGGTAGGTAGGTATAGGTGCCGTCACGAGTTTAGAGCGCTCGACGAAAGTAGTGGGGAGACTTGCGCATGTTGTACACTCGTGCTCACATATATTACAAAGTATTTTTAGATTAACTTGAGTTGTCACTTTTAATGGAAAAGAAATATAAGTTTTATATAGGTATTTTAAAAGAGAAAAATAAAATATAACCATGGTTTATTTTATAAAAATAATAATTTATATTTTTTTTGTAGATACCTATAGAATCAATATTACATAATCAATAATAAAATTAATGTAATGTGTACATTAATTATTCGTGTACAATAAAGTGTATTCTATCTATCTATCTATAATCAATTATATTTTAAAAGACTTAAATTCTAATCGTTTGGCAATAATCCTATTTCTTCCATCAAATCGTCGTTAATTAAGGAAGTCGAAGTTTGTAGATGGATGCGACTGGAACTACTTGTTGAAAGGTAAAAGGTCAACACGATGAAAAAATACGAAAGCAATATGTGCGTGAATGTACTTTGGGCGATACACCAATACGGCGCCGGCACTGGCCGCTTCACCCTCCGCACACCGCCCACCCCGCCAAACGGACCCAAAAACTGATATCTGCGCATTCAAGGCCAGCGCTCTAAACTCGTGACGGCACCTATACTTTATATTCTTTGCATACTTATGTGTACCCACCCGTACTTTTACAGCGTGACCTTGTACACATCATATTGAAGTATGACTGTTACAGTAAGCCAATTATTATTGTACCAACAATTTTAATCAAAATATAAATTAAAACAAAACTAATAAGACATTAACAATAACGATTTATACATTATGTCTTGTCTTACTCATATGATACGATGCCTTATACCTATTTTTAACAGACTTCAAAAAGGAGGAGGTTATCAATTCGACTGTTTTTTTTAACCCAATAACTCTTTGCTCGACGTGGGAATCGAACGCAGGACCTCTTGCTCGGCAGTCGCACTGTACGACCACTAGACAAACGAGACCTATTACAACGAACCTATTACAGACAAAAGTAAAAAATAAAATAAAAAACTGCATTTAATAAAACAGACTTCAAAAATAAAAAGTTAAAAATCTTTTTAGTTTTACAGGTATGAAGTCGGTGCCGGTGCCTGGTTTGAAGCCACTCCGCTCAAGATCACGCGCCATGAGTGTACATACCTTTACATTTGGCTTGGCTTTTTATTTTTTAATACAAGTGTACCTACTTATAGAAGTTGAAATTTTGTCAAGTGAACGTGGATTGGCCAAATCCGAATGTATAGGAAATAACGAAAAATAGCCCAAAGGAGTCCCGGGCCCAATTTTGTTGAAAACTAAAACTGCAAAGAAGGATGTGGAAATTTTATGAACACCTTTATATTTTCAAGTCTTTTATCTTACCATGACCATGGATAACATAAAATCCGTAATTTAATCAAGTCAAAGTATAAGGTTAGTTTATTACTAGTAGGCAAGGTATTAATGTGGTAGGTGGTGGCAGTGGTGGGCTTTTCACGGGCCCTTGAGCACGCAGGTACGTTCCACTCGTAGTGAGCAGCGATGCGCGGACGCACCGATTTGATAATGCACAGTATTGTTGCATAGAATGCAGTTAGGGCAAGTTCCACCTGTTTGGAACCTGTTATGTATAATAAATATCACGCTCAGTGCACTTTATAACTTGTGTTTGATGAATAAACTTACAAAAACGTCTGCAGTTAAGTTTTGCCGTCATTTTCGAAGTTATTTTTTTTAAAATAGGTACCAACTAAAACAGATTACTATAATTTAAACAGTGGTTAAAGAACATACAAACTTGCAAGTTTACTTTAAAGGTACCCCAAAATAATGTACGCTAAAAACATCATCGGGTAAGAAGAGCTATCAATGACCTATACTCATTTGGATTAAAGAACAACAACATTTGCATAGTTCTAGTGTATAAATAAGAAAGAAGCTCAAAGCTAAATGAATAAATTTAAAACGTTGAATAACAATCAATTGGAGGCCGGTATATGATTGATAGTCATGCATGACTGGCTACAATTGAATAATCTTGAGTTCAGAAGTGTTACGATTTACGGCACGTTAGCCCGCAGCCCGTATCTGAATCATCTCTAGTTCTTTACTAAGATCGGATTCGATAGTAATCACATTTCGAAAAGGTTTTGTAGAGCTTTTTAAAAATATACCGAAACGGACATGAAGTCTAAATTAGTCTTTTCTTCTAGAAGCATCTATAAAAACGTATGAAGATTCTATAAACGAAACGATAACATAAATTTAGTTTGAATCAATTAGCAGACATTCACCGATACCTCGATAGAAACAGTGAACCAACTTGGTATAAATGACGTTTCGGTTCGTGCACGAAGCAGGAAGCGTTGTAGCAACAAGACCTTGCAAGGTTCAACGGCTGATGATGGCAAAACCCACGCACCCAGCATTATTGTTGGAACACATTTTATATTCTCTTCCGCCATCGGAGAAAACTGACCTATGACCCTGGTTGCATTTTGCAATCAAACTTATGAGATTCCCTCTTCATTACGCAAGTAAGTACGGAATGAGTTACTCAAGCGTTTGAGGTGATAACTTACACAACTTGATGAAATGATTTTATTTTTGTTGGAAGAATTCTGCAACATATTTTCTTAATTATTAATGACCTTGAAAATATTAACATTTTAATATTCAAAATTGATAGTTTGTCTATTTTAATATACTAATTTGTATAATTTTTACTTTTTAAATGATTGAAGTTAATAATAAACCGAGATTAAACAATTTGAATTCGACGCAATGGATGTGCAGTATGACATGGGTTACGTAAAATCGAGTAGCCCGACACTGACCTACCGATGATGGCCGGCGCGCCACTTTCCTTTCATTATTGACACACTGTCTATAAACGGACAACCACTATCGCTCAGCTTAACTACGTGATTGCCGATTACTTTAACAGCAACAACACTGCGTACGAAAATTGGACGCGTCAATTTGGCAAAGCAGTTTTTAATTGCCTAGAGGGTAATTAAGAAACTTCGCCTAACATGTTATCCAAAACATAACTTTAAGTAACATTTACTTGCTATGTACGATAACATTTACGACGGATGTGTGATTTGAGGCTGTTTCAATCTTGAACCAACGTTTACACATGATTTGTTAAAAATAAACAATGCCATATTCAATATTTGTATCGTGTGTGTTATCGATTGGTGTTTCGCGTCGTAAACTAATCTTAGTCTGCGGGTGGTGGGTCTGATGTTGTGAAATGTTACATACACATCAATTATATCTGACGTAACGTAGAATATAATGATGGTACAATGTTTGTTACCAACTAGTACGACATGTAGGTTATTTACTACCCATGGCCACCATAGCTGCTGCCATCATAGATGCATTCAACAGCAGAAAACATGCAAACAGTCATATTTTCATCTTGGTACTATTGTACCAAGATGAAAATATGACTGTTGATACAATTAATTGCATCCGCAAATTGACCCATTGCAACTACAACACAATCACTTCGTAGTTTTAAAATATACTTAGTTTTATCCAATTAGTTATTTGAGACCAGGACACATGACTACTTAAATTAAATCTCCTTAAATCAATACAAGTAAAACAGGCTTCAAAATTTGAATAAGCGTTTACAATGACAACACATATAAATAACAAGGTTAGTGGAATCCGGACACTTAAATAGTTAATTACCTTACAATACAATATATATTATATATCGGGTCGGGTGACGCATCCAATGCAAGCACATAAGGTCGTTCGATAGCAACTGGTTGCGCAGCATTTGTTTAAATTATATGTTAATACAAATACAATACACAAGTCAATGTGTTGTTTCAAATATTCTAAACGGTCGTAATTAATAACTAAGCGTAATGGGCTAATACGGACCTAAATGATTATCGAGTGCTCTTCCATTTAAATTGATACCTTCTAATAAGGATTTTGTTTTCAATCCAAGAACTTGGGCCTAAACTTTCAAAAAGACTAGGTAGTAAGTTATTTCAGCAGTTATCATTAACAAAGCAAAATAATATTCATTTACTATGTAAACTGCTAATTAAGTGTCGCGCTTTTCGCTGAATATTTATGAATAGTAGAAGTAGACACAATCAATAGTTGGGGTAGGTCAAGGATATAATACCATAGAAACTGAAATAGTTCGAAAGTTCACTCACTTCCTGCAAGTCCAGTAGCCCATAAGATATCGCGGCACGCGCGGATTATAATCTGTGGTGCCTAGCTCCACGCTTGTGCAACACGCTTATGCAAACGGCAATCGCGTGTGACGTGCGCAATGTATGACAATTAGGGTTGCAACATCACTATTCATGCTTTTCAGGAAAGGAATTACTTAAAAAATTCACTGTCCATTAGTGACTTTAGGTTTAGCGAACTACATAAATTGGTGACTGATTTAACTTCGTTACGGTCAAGATCTATATATACAAACTAGTTCCTAATTCCTTACAAGTTACTTTCCTACCATGAAATAACCTCGTGGCGACGGTTACGAGTATAGAGTGAAAAAGTTAAGAATGCGGGTGATTTGTTGTTGAAGAGGCAGTCGATGTTAGCGTACACTGGCGCCAATGCTGATATTTCCAGCAACAGACTGAGGCGGCACCGAGCCGAGACAGCTCTTCTCTGCTCGGCCGTATTATTACGAAACAAGAAAAGAAAGTTAAGAACGTTTTGTTTGAGAGAATGTAGCTCCAGTAGGCTCGTAACCAGCACTGCAGTGCAGTGTTGGGCCATATTACATCCTCACGGCTGTCCCCGCTTCGCAAATGACGCAATCGCGACTTTACTACAACTTGCACTTTTTTTGTTTGTTTATGAAGCAACAAGCACACTATCTTATATTCAGCCTTTCGAATTGAGACCAACATCTTATTAGAATGCTGAGGTTAATACCTATGAAGAAATTAACAATCGAAATTTAACGATTTATATTTAATAACGTTTAAATGCCTTCAGATTATTTCACAACTAATCGGTGGAGGAATTCATTTAAGACAAGGCTAAGGTATTGGATCAGACCTGAAACAACAAAAACCTCTTCAAAACAATAACAATATTATTACTACCTACTTGGTGAATTAAGATTGATCTTTAAGAAATAAGGTTCTTGATATACTGGGTTTCGTTTAAACCGCAAGGCAATTCGGGCTATAAGAGATACATAATCTCAGTACCTTAAGATTTGGCAGCGTACCTGTAACTTTTCAAACTCGCAAATCAAATATTATACAAGTCACTAAATCAATTAAATAAACAAATGTCCAGCCTAGTTCCACGACCCACAAAACTGACCGTCTTAAACCTAACCAGAATATCAAAATGTTTTGTTATTGCATAATTTTGATGTGTTCTTTACAAGTAATTATGTAAAGCGGTGGATCGAGTCGAGCACAAGTAGGTAGGCGAGAGATTGCCGTCGCGGTAATGGTAAAAGTGTTACGCGGTGTGCTCGATTCTGCGCGCGCGCTGTGACGCAAGAGCTCAGCGAATGTATGCCAAAAGTGCAGTCAAACCTTCGATATAGTTGTAGAGACGAAATACGTGTCTATTCGCAGGTCATATTATGAAACCATTGCTAACTAATAATGCTAAATATATAAACTAACTTAATTAATCGCCATAAATAATTAAGTTAGTTTTTTTTCATTGTAGGGCCACAAAATAGTATCGTATGTACATTATAATACATATTTTTAAAACAATTTCAGATTTACACTAAAAAGAAGAATCTCTCGGTTCTATCCTTTAAGTAAACGTTCAAGAGGAGACTAATAAGTTTATAGTATTTTAAAGTACATATTCAAAATTATTGAATATGTACTTTAAAACAGCCACGTTGTTCTCTCACAAAGCATTAATAATAATGTTTCCAGTCGTTTATCAGCCGCCGTGATAAGATACAGTACAGTACCCTTTGTTTATGCACTGCACTCCAGTATAAGACCTTAGATAATGCATTATCTACGTAAGTACAGTAACTAGTTATTTGCTTACTCACCCGTTGCTTATTGCTTCGTCTATTCTTTGTCTGTCAAGGCATGATAATAAAATAACATTTGAAAATACAAAATAATAGCCGAGGTTTGTCTATTTATTTAAATTAAAATATTTTTTTAGTATATAGACTTCAAATGCCGCATATAGAATTGATTATAATTTACTTGACATCAATTCATATATGTTTATGTATATACATATATAATAAATAATCTTTAAGCAACACTATTTAAGCATCAGAGGTCATAAGTATAATCAAGGTAAGGTCAGTTAAATAATTTAAATTTATATTTAATGCTACAATGTGCCATCAAAAAAGAACACAAATAATATCTATTAAAAATGTTATATTACATTATTCAAAGAATGTGTTACAGTCTCATTTTGCGTGGAGTGGAGTACCGAAATAAGTAAGTAAACCTTTCTTATAGAATATCGACTAATCAGCAAGTTAATCGAACATCACGCCATCGCTGTCTCTGCACTTATCTAATTTAAGGCAAAGTAAAGCCATTTACTAATAACTGCTACCATTACTCTTATCGAAGATATGCCGCAGACATACAATTTTGTTGTATTACACATTATTCTGTAGTGGTTTGAGATACTTTCCAACACTTACAGATGTTATATTCTAACCTATTATATAATGAATACTTGCTACATTTCATAACCGGTTCGCATATTCATGCTATAGTAAAAGTGAAGAATCACTTTCTACTTTGGTTACCTCTCTACCTTGGCCTACAAAACCGCCGTAACCAGTATGTTGGTCAAGGTTCAGTAGCGTTTTGCTTAAAGTTTGACGTATTATTAGTTGATCCGTTTCATATATCACATTTTTCACCAGGTCATTCACACCTTTTAACCTTGAGTACCAAACCCAGACTTATGTCATATAACGTCCGTGTATAATGAACACAATGTTAACCAAGATTCAAGCGGACCCAGATTCTACAGGACCAAGACCATACTTTGTTATTATTTTGAACTGAAAGCCATTACCCACTAAAAGCTTACCTTTACATTTTCTTAGGCACCTAGGTGACATTTTTTTTTAAATATTTTACAAACTAGCGAATATTTATAAGAGTATGTGTATGTTTCACGTTTCATTGGTTGTATAAATATTTTAGACGTTTAATAAAATTTGTTATAGACGAGTTTGAAAACACAACGACGTTGATGGCCGTGGGCAGGCTATACGACAATGTCGTTTGCCCGGCAATGAACTCTCGCATTTGATCTGCCGAAACAATTAGCGGCGCGTCGCGAATGTAACGAAACTATTTACACAGCAAACGTCTTGATGACATTGTTGAGGCCCTCTAAGAAAAAATCCGAAACTAATCTAGATACCACAAGTATAAAATATGGGAAACTTTATCCACGTAAAGATTGGTATAATATTATATTTAAATTCAAATGTTAATAACTGTATCATCATTAAGTGAATAAAACCAGTAATGGTCGAAAAATTAATCGTTCTGAAGTTAATTGCTAGTTCGACCTCTTTAATTATGTTTTTTTTTACCTTGTTGTATGCAATCATAGGCTGACGCTCTCCGCGTTTTAACAGTCTTGTTAGAACAAAACGCGTAATTCTGGATGTCAATTTGACAAAAAAGGCTTTTAATCTTTCACTCGTTACCAAATTTAACCCAATATATATAAACTTAAAACTGTTATCTCAGCTATTTCTCGATTGTCATGTAACCGTATTTTTAACTACCTAAATCTCTTAAAATAGAAAAAGCATTTTTTGTCGAACAAATCATAACGAAGCAAAACTAAGCTTGCAGTGTCTTGCAATCAAGACGTGCTCGCGCGCCCGTGCCATCTGTCAAGCTAAAGTACATTTAGCAAAAACATTTGATCAGAAAAAAAAGTGTAACTATGATATTTTTAGGTAAACTTGCCTATTATCGAATGGTGGACCGAATCCAAGATAACAACGTGTACGTATTTGAAACTGTATTACCATAAAACAATGTAAACTAGGTTGTAGTGTTTTGTTTACAGCTGTAATATCATTAATCATTTTCAAATACTAGGATTAAGAAAAATCATACAGGTATAAACAAAATTATTTACGACCCAAACATAAGGTTTCAATTTAGTAAGCTCAAATAACATCAGATAAATTTAATTATTTCCGTGTTTATTATTCTTAAGATACAAATACCTATTTTGCCTGTACTGTCAAGAGTGTCTAACAAATTGAATAGATGTGTCGTGTGAAGTATTATGTAGAGGCAGGCATTCACTTTTCCTTGTCTAAACAATTGGTTACGAAGGGGATTTTATAATGCTATTCTCAAGATTATGGATGGCTGCATGAAGTCGCGTACAGAAACGCATTTGTTAAGAAACTGTTGTTAAGTTAGGAAGACTGGAGAGGCAACAACCATAGGCATCAATTATAGTTTATTATAGGCCTGAAATTATTGTCAAAATCGAGAATGTCATTTTTTTTTGCAGTATGTACTCACAGGTGTAACAGGTTGTTACACCTGTGATTATATACGAACGATAATAATGATTATTAATTATGTTTAGTCATTTACAAATGATTTTACTTATATTCTTTCATCTAATCTCATCATTTTTTTCTCGAGTAAATAGGCACGAATTACGATATTAGTCATAACTTGTAAAACCTGAACGTTGGAACGCTTTTGTTGCGAACTGTAGTCGCATAATGTGTTTGAAATTAAATACAGATGAACTTTAATATGTCTTTACATTCTGTATTAAGGCAATTCAATCTTTGCGACAAATTAGACTTGTGTTTATGTTAACAACGATATTTCCACATTGAGCAACAAAGCGTTCAAGGCGAGCGACAGATTAATAATCTAAATAATATTGACGGTGTTTGGAAAGCGACACCTTGACGATTATTGACCACATGAGGGGGGTGTGTGGTGAGTAAATGGGTAGCGCGTCTTCACTTGAGTCCATTGCGCTTCGGGGGAACAAAGGGTTGACTCACGTCCGGGCCCCAGACGACGGAGAAAGGAGCCGGGCTAAAAATAGTACACTGGCAGTTACGAGTGCGGCCGTTGGACATGGCCTACGCAATTCGTGTCTTAAACTCTTGCCCTGATAGTCGTAAAGATACCCAACTAACACTAGGAAAAAGAAAACATAATTTTCAATACAACGATGAAAATTAGCAAGCTTATTAACCTAACAAGAACTTCTAGCAACGAAGCGTGCCCTGGTCGCGTCACATATACACCCACTGTCGCACATGGCATCGCATTTCGCCAATAGAGCATGCAGGGAAATGCTATAAAGTTACTTATTGTGTACAAACGAATGCTGTGCTAGCAGTACTGAACTCCCACGATCGACACTTATTGTTTGCGTTGCACTCTAAGATTTCTGCAACGTCTAGGTGTTGGGAAACGACAGCGGAGGTGTCGACTTTGAGGTTAAAACCGGCTGTTTGAGAAACCTTTCGAGTTTAGATTGCGAAAAGCGTGGAAAGCTCGTGTTTACTTGCATAGAATTAGACGAGAATTGTCTTGCAGGCGTGTACAAACAGTTTAGTAGGATCAAACCTAAAGAGAATAAAATTGTCTGGTTCAACCTCTAACAACTCGGTGGAAGTTTGCATATGACGTAAGATAACATTTTGGCTATACAGCAGGTTACCATACAATCAATCTTTATCAGCACACGTGGAGAGGTAATCGCGTCGCGTGACGACTTCCACTCCGCATATACATTCGCAGTTTGTTTATTTTGGATGAATTCAAAAAAGTTTTACAAACATTTTGATATAGGTAAACACTAAACATAAAAATAGGTAGGTTATCTATTTTAGAATCCAAACAAAAAAATATAATCTACATATATTGCAATATCTTCTCTACTTTATCGAAATTTCATTATAACAATTCAATGGAAAATCCGACGTTAAATTATTTTTTTATTATTGAGACGTTTCTGTTGTGCCCATCCGGTAGTCGATTCTGTACCTTTTAAAATTAGTCAGTATGTTCTATTTTTCATACAAATTTTACATCTTTAGGGACGTAATGAACTTTGAGTAAGTGAACAGGTAACGTTACGAATTCATTAGTTTATCAGCTACCTATCGAATTTTGAAGGGTGAACAGACATTTACTCGTACAAACAATAAAATAACCGCAGTATAGAGTAAATAAGGTGTTGCGATTTTACGTAAAATATCGGCAAGTTGCGTGCAAGCGTGGCACGAACACGGTTCGCCGCCCCACGTGATTACACGCCTTACTGACCAACTAACTACTAGCGAAATAATTTAACAAACATTAGATGCCTGAATTTCTGCCTGCACAGATAGGATCCATTATCATCTATTTTCATTATCAACAACTCAAACTACCTAAACACAACAACTAAGATCTCAAAAAAAATTGTTTCAATAATAAAATAGGTTAGTAGCACAGGATAAGATAAATTAATCAGTGGCGAGCGCATTACGGGGGAAGACAGTAGGGAGACGCTGTGATAAGCGGTTATTTCAATTAGTTATTGGTAGGCAAGCTAAGGTCAGAAGGCATTACCCTTTGTCTTTAGTTAGGATCTCACGTAGGTACCTACTATCTATAAAAGAATGAAATTCTTATGGAAGGCGTAGGTTAGTTTTAATTATAAGTTACAAATAAAGGTAACACAGAATATAGGCATCCGCATAAGAATCGCCAGATGCAAAGCTGAGGGTTGAAGAAATCTCAGACAAAATATTATCTCGGTCTTCCCACCAATAGTTTTGGGACAAAGGGAAACATGGAACAAAAAGCCCTTTATCTGGATCTCTGAGTGGGACAAAAAAAGCAGCGGTTGTATTTGTAAATAGCTGGCAGGTAGAAGGTTGTAGGTGTGCCTATTCAACGGTTTAAAAAGTTTTTATTTCGGAATCGAAAATGTAAGCACGTAGACAAAGTGCTACACGACATAACACGATGCACCTTTCGAAATTCCCACTGCAATTCTATATGGTATAGATTTAATAATTGCACTAGCTGGTGCACGAGGTTTTGCACACATAAACCTGTTCAACATTTTAGCAATTATTATTATGTAGTGGTTTTATGTGGGTGGAGGATTTTATAAGTTAATAAAAATATATAGGTACGATCAATCGATATCATTGTGTTTGTTACAATCATTTATAAATTATTATTACCCAATTGTTGCTTGAGAATCTGTATTTAAATATAACTGAAATTAATTTTAAGCAATGCCGTAATAATAACAATTGCAAGGTATACTTGAAGGTGTTTAACAGGTTCATGGTACCTGTAACTTTTATTTATTCAAATAAGTAGGTAAAGGCAGTATTTAATAGCAAATTCAATACATAGATGGAGTGGATAGGTCCAAAAATAATATATTGCTTGCTCAAAATATCTTTATCATGGTCTATCCCTCATCCTTTTCCACGTGGCCTATATACCACGGCACGGTCCATACAACCCAACACAAAACAGAATATCCCCAGCAACAAGTGTCTTTTACGCAAAGTAAAAGACTACAAAAACTCCGAGCAGGTAGCTTATGTGAGGGGCAAACCATTTATAACCATACAAATGAACCAATAGGACCGGTTTTGCCTCGTCATTAAGAATGGTTTCAAAAACTTTCGTTAGACGATTTTGATCCCTATCTCGATAGCTTTAGTAACGTTTCATGGAATTGACGGTATCACCACACCATGCCACTTAGCCCCGTCTGTAACTCACCCCTGTGGGGATTTGAAAAGGACCAAGCATTATTTAAACATGCCAGATAGGCATGACTATTTATTATAATAAAATTCTTAGTAGGTACCCGTACCTTACCCGTAACAGAGATGAAAACTTTGTTTGGCAATATGACAGGAAGCTTTTTTTCAGGCACAACACACCAAATATATTTTGTTATTTTTACCGACGTCTGATAAAATTGAAATTTCGCACAAATCTGGATCGATGACAATTCGATATAAAACAAAGACATTTATTTACAAATACAAAATTTAACTTTTGATTTAGGTAGTTTAGATTGCTACTTTTTATTTCGGTTTGTTATCAAAGCTTGTTTTTTTTTAGTTTTATATTTGAAAAAAATATTACTAACTAGCTGCACCCGCGACTTTGCCCACGTGGTATATAAATAAAAAGTAGCCTATGTTAACACATAGGCTACTCCAGGTAATAAACTACCTATATGTATGCTTAATTTCATTTTGCGTGAAAGAGTAACTAACATCAATTCATACATCCATACTTACAAACTTTCGCGTTTATAATATTAGTAGGAATTATTATGCACTTACGATGTTCATGTGGTAATCTAATGTAAGTTTATATTAGGTGGTTACTTTTACTTTCCTCAGGAAACTAAGTGGGTACTGGGTACCCATTTCCAGCTTAGTCTAGATTCTAACGGCACAACACGAGGACTTATTCTACGAGATAAAGATTACGAGATGTGTTTTAGAAATATGCAAGTAACTTTAAAAAAAATCACGTAGGTAGGTATAGATACAAAAAATCATCACAAGTATAGAGTATGAAGTATGTACATTATCGAAATTTATTTCTAATTGTAATTTTTTTAGTTATAAAATATAGGTACGTACGTACGATAGCGATATAGCTATAAACACTTAGAATGTCCTGATTGATTACCAACCGAAAATAAACTGTATGGTTGGACATGTACATTTTATCGGTTTCAAGAATAAGCCCGTCTTGCAACTTAGCAGAAACATCATGCGGGCACACGCAACTTCACGCAAGTCACAGCAACTGGTTTTACTTATTTTCCGTATCATGGTAATTATGGTGGTAGAACATTGACTCAAGTGGGAAATTAACCGCTCTAGATCGCTTTGCCATTAAGAATATAGATAATAAATAATATAATTTATATTTAATACGCATTTAATGGATGGTAATAATTGTGTTCTCGGAAAGATCGTCGCGACGTAACAATTACACCAGTCAGAAATTATAATTTATGAGTTTGGTGACCCATAGAGGCCCATCATGGTCTGTCTGGCCTTTGTCTTCAACTTAAAAGTCCCTTTAAAAGTAATCAAGTTGTGTTAAACGTCTCTTCCTATGCGTAGGTGTACCTACAATTAAATGAAATTGAATCGTGTTTGCTGTCTACATAAAAACTGGTCTCCTGTGGAGTAATTCTATTGCTGCCGATAATTTCCTACTTTGCACAGAATTTAGCCAATTTTACACTTAGTTCTATTAAGATTTAGGCATATTATAGGAGTTTGTAAACCAATCAATTAGGTATGTTTTATAACATGTCTTACAGACACCAATCTAAACATGCTGCGTGAAAACACTAAAAATAATATCCCATAAAATGTCACAATGAATAAAATGCATGAATAGTACTTAGTACCCAGAAAACAGCACCTATGCGCTTGCGTCAACTAGACTAGAAAATCAAAAGACACAAGTTATAATTCAATTGTCAAGCAGGATTTAAATGAACCTGCCTAACTATTAGAGGAATATTTTGCACAGAAACTTTGCAAAATAATAACACAGTCATGCATACAGATGACTCCATGACCCAAGATTAAAGTTTAGGTGATTATTTGGTGTACGATTTATACCTCAGTAGGTGCCTAATTAGTTATAGGTACACGGGGCCCACTTAAGCAGGTTTAAATATATTTATTTGCTTTTGCATGGACAGCGCTTTATTCAACCTTTTCAGATAATTATTTCTTCGTTTTGTAGGTAGAATATTCTAATTAAATGAACTACAAATTCAGTGAAATAAAATTAACTCTGGGTATACCGTACCTACCGTATTTTATTATTTACCTATCCAGTATTTTATATGTTACCACGATTGTATAATACGTATTTTATTAATACTATATAATGTTTATTGATTGTGTGTGATTATACCACCATAAAAAATAGCATGTTTTCCAAATACCTACCAAGGTTTTGACAAAAGTGCTATTCGGATGCTTGTCTAGTCTAACTAGCCTTAAGCTGCTGAAACATTTAAAATGAATCGTAAATAATTTACAAAACTGATATAGTTTTTTTTATTGAGGTAGGTAGACACACTAACAGTAAGTAGTTAATTGGGTAAAATTCAAACATGAAGTAACATGCGTAGCTACTCATGTCTAGTCAGTTTTGCATAGTTGCAAATAAATAAATAAAACAGGTACCTTCAAGAGCAGATCACCAAAGTCGTACAGCGCAGACTGATGCATTATGGCAGTAGACATCATGCAAAACCAACTCGACACTTAATCCAGGTTTTAATGCTATTTCTCGTATCAAAAATCTGTTAACTGACTGATCCACTGAAGCACGAATTTGTAAGGTCGTCGAACTCACTGTAATTTTTAGGTTAGCCGATGAAATGTTCACGATACTTTTAACGAGAATTTAAGAAAACCTTTATAAATATTGTCCTTGTGATAATCTTGTAAAATCGTTGCGTTTTTGTTTTTTCGTTCGGTGACCACAGATTGTGTCCGAACTAGTTGGCCGGGGGCAGTTTTTTTTTGTTACGCCCTCCACGATTGAGCCAGATCAGTATTTTTGAACACAATTTCGCAATCGTTGCGAAAATGTACAAAACAGTCCTTTGTTTCGAAATGTCTCCTTCACTTTTTCGCGTCTATACGGAAATTCACAGTTTTTGGTCAAAATTCTGCGCGAACTCTCTCGAAGTCAACTTTAATGTTAAATACTCTTTTTAGACTATTGACTGTATACTCCAAAACTTTTTAATTCTGGCCGTATAAATCATAAGATAAAAAATAAATCGCAAAGTTAACGTCCGCGCAAGACGCACCACACGTACATTCCGTATCACGCTTGCTCGCGCACTGAAATGTTGTTTCGCCTCCGCTAAACGCCGGCAGCGGGCCGGGCGGGTGGATTTTGTTTTCAAATCAAACAGCCCGATCACGTTTTGGAGCGAGATTCGTTTTTCATTCGGGTGAGTTCGGCAACATTCGGCTGTATGTTTTGTTGTTGCTCCGCCCGCCACAACAGTCTGACAAAAACTTTGTTACTCCATCTTTAAATTTAAACTTTTGTTTTTGATTGGGTAGAAATTAGTAGTAGTAGGTAAGTAAAAAAAATTAGATCATTGTGTAAGTATATTATAAGTATAAGTGAAGCAATCATGACATTTAGATAATATTATTATCCAATGATCATGCTCATTATGATTTTATTTTGCTATGCCAGTGGCCACTTTAACACTTCTTTCATTCTTTGCACTGTTTGCACAACATAATAAAGATGGATAGTTGTTTCTTATTAAAACATAGTTCTTCTAGGGTCCCTAGGGTTGAGCTGTGATATATCAGATCCTACCTATATATCGAGACGTACTCCTACACTACAGGATACATATATTTAAACAATATTAACTTAATTGAACTAAGTCGTTTAAATACAACAGGTAGGTTAGTAGGTACGTAAGTACCTAATCTAAAACCAGTGGCAAAATTAGGACCTCTATATAGCTTCAATGTAACTATCTACATCGCACCTACTTTCGGTTGGCAATGGCGGAGTCCGATCTAAGTAAAATTTTTCTTTTGCATAAGTATTTTCCACCGGCTCATCGTTAAACAATTATTAAAATTGAAAGTTATAATTTTATAATATAAATAAACTAGGAATACATGTACGTATTACGTATTAACTCTTTATGCCTCAGACCCGTATGAGAAATTATTTACATAAATAAGTATGTAAATAATACTTTTTTTCTATTTAAGTCTTGCAAAAGCGATTTATCACTTCGGAACATGATTGAGACTTGCGATTTCCTAGCGTGTAAAAATCTTAAGAGCTTATAATGTACCTACACTTAATCTCAACAACGTAGTTTAACCCCCAACCGGCCCGCGCGCCGCGCCCGCCCGCCCGCGTCCGCGTCTCTGGAACAACTTTTTATTACCTATAGCATTCGTTGGTTGCAAACCCGTTTGCCGGTTTTAGTGTTATGCGCTATGTTGCACACACCAAGCTCAGGGAATCAGAATTAAGCCTTGAGTTTTACAATGTAGAGAAAATGAAACTATATAATTAACACCTTAGCTTTGATTCTCTGTAATAATCTCCTCAATAAAGGTTTATGCCGTGATAAAAAGATTAGCCAATCAACCTCCTGTAACTAGGTCCAGGGCGCCACTTCAATCACGAGTTAACGATACTTAACTGTTAAAACCAAAATCCTAAACGCGCTTTGTATTGTACGGACACTTTATAGCGAGATATTTAGGGGTTAAGCGTGTTGTTAGGATTGTAGTTCATTGTAGTAATTGTTAGTTTTACCCCCATTTTGGACGTTCTGCGTCCAGCAAAAATGAAGACCAGGAGTTTTTCGCTGTACGATACGATCAGTAAAGTAGGGTGCTACTACCTATTGTCTTATTGGTCGGCTATTGTGACACTCACGACAATAGGGGTTGTCTGTTCCGAACCGGGAACCACGCTGCGAATCCTTCCACGTTAAAACTATTAACCCGTTATAATTTAAGGTATCGGGAAAGGAAACCGTTACCATTTATTACGAATAGGTAATAAAGTAAGTAGAGCTTATCGCAGGAAATAATATGCCGACAAAATAACAACGCGCCTAACCTTATTTTTAATCTGCTTACATTATTAGCGCGACCCGCAATGTAACTTCCTGCATACTTTTAATTAATAAATTTTTTATTCCTCTTGAAAACAATATTTTTTAATAATTAAATAAGTTGAGAAGAAAGAAATTATGTTAAGTTAGTAGAGTTTAGAGGACGTATCTTTAATTAGTAGGAAAAGTGAATAGGTACATAACTACTATAAAATAAACTACTATAATTATGATGATACACATTAACACATTCATCCAAATTCTTGGTTGAAGGCTGGCAGTCTCTCATGGGAAATATGTTGAAATGCGAGCTGAAATATAAACTGGTGCAATTCATTTAGGGTACCTTTATCGCAAAGTATCGCACCACTTTTGAAAATCTCACCTATTTTCCGAATTCCTTCTAAGTACACAAAGTTAATTGAAAGTAATTCAGTCAGAAATAATACCGATGATAGCGATGATATGCAAAATCTATATAATAAATCTTCCTATTGAAATTTATCCTGCCACACATGTGTCAACGACAGTTAATTAAACTTATAGTAATACTATAATGAATTGTGTACATAATGCTAATTTTGATAAATACGTATACATATATCAACATGCAAATACTAGGGGATGTTTAACACATGGTTTAGAAAACCTCTTCTCATACCCTCGTTAGAATAAGAGTTGGAGCCTTGGGAGATGAGAGAGTAAGTCTAGATACAGAAGCTACAGGGTCTAAAATACTTAAATAACTTTATTCACGGAACCCAATCTCAGAACATGTTTGTCCGACCGGCTTTATACTTATATTATGGGTCAGTGTCAAGTGTCGGTCACGTAGTGCTTACTCCTAAACTTATGGCGCTTGGTAATACAATACATTGTGTGCAAACACTACTAGTGATAGTTGTGTTGGCAAACATATATACACATCCTCAGTGAATCAGCAATCTGCTATAATTTTTATACTGAACCTTGAAATTATTCATTGTTTTTAGAATTTTATGAATCTAATGGATACACATAATTAATAATATTTATAAATAAATGAATATTATGTACATGTAGGTCACGACCCAAATGATTTAGTTACGTTTCTCTACTATAACGATACTAAGTTTGACTGAGTAGAAAGTATACTGAACACCAAACAGATTTAAGAAAAAATATCCTGATTCTCGTGGAATAATCGTAAAAGGCTAGGCTATATAATCTACTTGTAAGGTTCTTATTTGTGAATCAATGGCGTCGTAAATAGAATTCTGGAACTAAAAGACTAGAACAATATATCAGTAAATCTTACAAAATAAAAAAAATACCAGGTACAGGGAGCTTAGGAGTGACCCTGAATATTCATATAATCACTTCCTCTAAGTTTACTAATAAAATTTACAAATGTATCTCATAAAAAAACTCGTATTTAACAATACAATTTCCTTTGACCCAAAAGAAGCTTTCATTATAATTTTAAATAAACAAAAGAACACCCTTTTAAACAATAGACGGGTAAAACATTGTTTTTACAAAAGCTTTTTTTTCTCTTGTGTAAAACTTACAAGTATTATTAAAGGTTGTATTTAAGTTACTGGATCTGTGTTATGAAAAGAATTATATTTTATCTAAATGATAATTATGACGTAGACACATATGTATAACTCGCAGAGTCAGTGCGTGAGTTGATTTGAATAGTTTAAAAACGAATTTTATGTTATGTATAATATTTAATTACTTAATCTGAACGTTTTGGATTGTTTACGGCATCCTTGTTCACGGGCAGTCGGAGGTGGTGAATTTTAGAACAATGATAGCACATAACTTGAAAGGTTTGGGAAGTTATTTTAGTTCCTAGATAAGTACAACTTTATTTTAAGGTGTAGTATACATTACCTACTGCCCTCCCTTTTCTCTTCAGGGTACGCTATTATTGCCTACGGAAGCACCGTAATTATCACTATAGTAGACACCAATAATAATGTGCAATCAATCGCTTGTAATTGGTACGGCTCGTTATGTGTCTTACATTAAATTCTCTCTTAATAGATTTAACACTGAATTAAACTCGAGATTGATATTGCCTTGATAAAGGCCTCACATTTTATTAAGGCCCATATTCTGTTTCGATTCTTATTCTTGTTTAATGCAAGTAACTGTTTCTGCATCGTAAAATTATCAATGACTTTCAAATATTTATTTACCTGTTCTTGCTCGCTGATAATTACAACATAAATTGTATAAGAGCCACGATAAAGAACTAAGGTGACATTGTCATTCATGTTTACCTGATATCCTACATACAACATTATTATTATTTACGACTTAACTTATTGCTATTTTATGTCTTTATTTTATATTTTACTATATTAATGTTTCTAAAATACCGAGAGCTTGGAACAAAACGCAGTATTCGTGAGCCGAGGTTTATAAACGCAAGAGTTCTGCAATTTTGTTATAGAAATAGGATATATTACTTTAAAACGTTTTAATTGAATTAGTTAATGAAAAAGGTATGTCATCTAGAATTTGAAATTAGTCTCAATTTTCTGAATCCATTCAGCAGTAAATTCAAAACTTTTCATATCTCGGGTATTCCATTTTGTTTGGGAGTGGCTCAAATTTATTCTAAGGTTAAATAAACTACTAGAATTTAAAAGATATTAAAGTTTGAAGAGTGGAAGACGACGTTTTGAGAGGCTGTAATACGGCGATAGGTATCAAAAACCATATTTTTCTTCTTACGTTCCCTAGTACTCTATTGTCAAGTAACACGATCGTGCGTTGACGTCACATGTGTCACGTCACGTGAAATTAGGGCATTGTGAATCAGATACAACGATATCTCCACTGAACCCCTCTATAATTATTGCCCAAATTAAAAAATGTTATAAATTACTGGCTTATTTTACAATTGATTTTGATGCATATAAAATATTGGAAAACATAGGACTCATCCATATATAGTAATGGTGGATTTATGAATGATCAATGGTATTTGTTTGATGGTCATGGGAACTCGCTACTTGAAAAAGTTTTCTTTTTTTGAACGTGCCAAGAAATAATTATGTATTTTTTTACATAACGTAATTTAGGAACAGTAAGTTTCAATACCTGCAGTAAAACCAATATCTTTGCTGCAATGCAATATCATCATTGGTTATCCAAGCACCTAAAACCATCATGCTGTTGCGCTCTCGCTTTGAACACGCATACCTACTATATAATACACGCGAGAGAGGGGAGTTAATAAACACCACGTCGGCATACAGATAGTGATCGCCTTGTGGTGTAAGTAACGAAAGTGGAAGCTGCTGCTGCCCTTCCTCCGGATATCATTATTTCCTCTTACGAAACCAACGGGAAGTGAAGAGGTGGTTTACACTCCAACCGAGAGTTCTTGATCAAAATGATATTGTGGTCGTTCTTACCTGTAAATATGTTCTTATGTAGGAATACCTGTACATTGTATAGGTATAATAATTAACTAGCTAAGCTGCTCATTTAATACCACACATTTCAACAAATAAATTTCTAATAGCTGACGATTTGTTTTTTTTGTATTTTGTTTAAAAAATATAGACATTGAATCTTACGTGTGTCGTAATGACGTCAAGGCTGTAAGAGGTTGATAAAATCTTGCAACGTGTATGTAATTCAATTCGATGACGAAGGCGTGCAATTAAAATTATATCCATATCTACATTGGTCATTCATTTGATAAGTGATGCACATTCCAGGTACCTATTTTTAACATAGCCAACGACATATTGCATAATTCTCGCACTTAATTAGTATATTTTTGTAAGCCAGTATACTGCAAAGTAATATGTGGTATATTATATTAAGATGATTGTATTTACATGAGAAACTGTGTAGAGTAAAATTACAATAACTGGAACAACGTTCACTGTCAGGCATTACATAGACATAGAACTCAATGATACACTCGAGCAGTGACACGACACCCTAGAGTAACATTCTTTTTCGTGTCCTATCGAAGCTAGTTTTAGTAGTAAATAGTCTTATCATTTCATTTGAACTAAGCACCTATTGTCTAATTTATGTGTAATTGAGTTCACCCTAAACATTACACACGCGTAGTGACTGTGTAATGTTTTCAACATTGTTTGAAACATTATGCGGGTGGGACGTCGCTTATCATCGAAAGCATTGCAGTGTGCAATTCAGAGTGATACCCGATAATAATAATTGTTTTACATACTTACGTAACAAACCTAACATAACAAATAGCGCAATAAACTCTAACACATATGTAAACACGCATTTACATATGCATAACGTGTGTATAGAATGATACACGTAGGTACATACATTTTAAAATTAAACATTTGATAAAATCGACTCTAACGTTTTTAGAAAATACAGATATTTATTGACTAAAAAAATGGTCTAAAATACAGATTCTAATATTTCCAGTTTCTGATTAAATTCTGCCTGGTATCAATTCAAATCAAAATATTGAACGAAACGAACATGACCTAGGCTATGAGTATTGGTGCGCTAGGACCGTATTATCAAGTAGGTACTATATCGCCATGATCTGTGGTTGAATTAAAACATGCAAAATATACTACGTTCCAAGTCAAGTTAGATTGTTTAGTCGTCGTGAGTTAGCGTGACTTTATTGCCCGTCTTGTTCAGTCGTCTAGCTAATCTACAGCGTACCGCACTATGTCATCTTACCGAAAATATAGATTTGTGTAGAGTTTGAAACAGTGAAAGAACACTTCCTCTTCCATTCGCCCTAACTATTTGTAAACTAACCTTTCCACCATTATGGACATTCCAACAAATGAATTTATGTATAACATGTGTACTCTTATAGTTTATGTGAGTTTATAATGCGCACCTCTACAAACCTACACATACCTACTTACATATTTCTTTTGTCTTAACATCTACCATACAAAACGAGATTTATTAGAATAATAGGTAGTAAAAGGAAAACCAAGAATCAATATAGGTATAAAGGTTCATTATTATATATTCTTTAATTTCTCGCTTTCTTTCTTTCTATTCTTAATTCTTTGTGTGTGGACTTACGAGACTTAATATATATGAAATGGTGTCATATTGTTCGAGGATGCCTATGGCAGACAAAGGCCGGCCATAATATTTTACTTCGATTTAAATCTAAAACGACTGACCCGCTGTCTCCGACAACAGTTTTTAACTATCCGCAATATCTTTATACTGGCTCCCATAATAATATGATAAGGACGATTATTGCCCATTTGATAACAATCCAAGTAGAGCAGGTCCAAATTTGGCCACGTACTGGCATTTCTGGACCACTTTGACATTGTTTTGTGCAAAATTACTGATGTTTTCCGGTAACACTATAAGAACACTCGTTTGTTAGATCTAATCAGGGTTTTGTCTGTCAAATGTGCGTTCTGAGAAATATATAATATATTTAATTAAAGCTGTAGTCATGTGTACGTTAAAGAGTACAGAGTCAGATTTATATAGCAACACGTATTTCAAAACGTATGTTTACAAAAAATTTGGAGACATGTGCCCAATAAGTATTCATTTTGGAGTTTAGTTATATTTGTGGACGTTCACATAACATAAAATTTACTATTATGCATTTGGACGTTGTGCTAATGAAATATTACCATTATTGTCTTACGTGCTGTCCATGAAATTTAAAACTATTGCGAAACATTGGCCTCTACTAGTGTTCTTTGCACTGAGTCAAAAATAATTTAACAAATAATTTTATATTTTTCGGCCGTACCAAAGGTGTCACGAAAAGCTTATACTGGAGATTGCGGAGGCTATTACATTCTGAGGATGGTGAATGAGAACTTTCATTTTTCTTTGAGGATAAAATGCCTAAAGTGTATCTGGATACACCAGAAAAAGGATACGTTTACGTATATAATGATATGAAATGAAAGAATACATGGATTCGCCTCTAAGATTGGAGAGCAAGCGCGACACGTGGAGCGGTGCATGCTCCTGCAAACGTGCACACATTCTAGTACTATTAGTGTGAATGATATCATTCTAATCATTCATTAGAGCCAAGCAAACAAAAGGCAACAAAGTTGTTGTTTCAGTAACTGTAGCTTAGGTATTTTATATATTTACATTCATTTTCGTTTAGTATTGAAACATATATTGTACCACCTATTTTTCGCGGCATTGTACGCTAACCTCCAATTCCTTCCCCAAATGGTCACTTCCAATAATCTTAAGAAATATGCGTTCTGGGATGAATCTATGCTTCAAATTTGTCTCTAGTGTTAGTTGTTTTGACTGTGCGAGACATCAGTCATCAGGACTAACGTTTTTATAAGTAAAGAGAATATTTTGATGATCACGGGGTCTATTGCCCCACTTGGGCCTCGAAAAATGTTTACTGCAGCTTTAGTTTTGAGTCAACACTAGTAATCACATTGTACGAGATACGTAAATAAGAGTATAAAACTATTTTATGGGGCGTATTACAGGCCGCGAAATGTGTATCGACTGAAAAAAGATCTCAACATGGATACTTGCTGCCTATACGTTTAACAATACATAAATATAAACGTTCAGTAAAATTTATTTTGTTCTCAATGGATTTAATAAAACTGGAATCACTAAACTACGTTAAGTCCCATAACCTGTTTTTTCATTCGAAGACATCGTCCATGACTAGGTGTTAAAAGTAATTTTGTACCGGGATACCTATATCTGTAGGTTGTTCATCCCACCCTTCCTTATTTGATAGAAGTAGCCAGCCCTAAGCTACTCCCTGTATGGTGTATCGGCAGTTTGTAAAGGGCAGCTAAACGATTACCTCGAGACGACGCTGGTGACCTCCTGATTACTGCCGGGTTCTCGTTGCTTGTATACATTCATAATGGATTAATAATAAAAAAGATGAAAGGCCAACTGAGGCCAGCGATACTTTCAATAGGTGCTTGTGTACGTATTTGGTAGATCAGGAAGCTCGTTCCTCCATTTCCTGATTTTGTACTTTGTAGCTGCATAAACAATGTTTCGAGGGTTCTGCTAAAATGATATATAACATATAATCAGTGTAATTTATGTAACGATTTGTGTTCTGGGTCCGTAACGCTGCCTCTTAATATTGTTGAAATGCGTGTGTAACCGTGTTATATGCAACTCTTTACTTCTCTTATTTTCAGCGGTCGAGTTTGATGTTACGAATAGATATAATGACATACATATTACGTCAGTAGTTGTAAATTAACCTACATACACCTTTTTACTTTATTTTTATACCATTTCAGTTTACTGAGTTTGTAGTAGCCATCTAATTAAAAACTCAATGTAACATATTTATTTGCTATCATTATTATGACTATAGGGGACTGTATTCTACCCATTATGATATTGCGTTGTTTATTTGTTTTCTAATTTAAAGGACACGTTTACAGCTATCCAAAAGCGTAATTTGTAAATGAAATAGCAGTCTTAATACAACTGCAATGCCGCTCATATCATTACCATTGTGTAATTATTACAGAATTACAACACGGCCGCAAGTTTGTACTATATTTGTGTATGAAATCGTGCATCCACTGCACGCACGACACTGCGAATGTGTGCGAAAAAAACATGGAGTTTACGTGATCCACGCAATTAGTCCCATGCGAGCAATCGTAATCGTTTCGTCACAGACTTGCTTAGTCAACATTTATTGTTAGATAAGGTATAGAAACAACAACGAAATTATGCGAGCTTATCGATAACGGCTAGTCAAAAAATTTTTTGATACTAGTACATTTGATATTTATTTAAATAGAGTGCATGATGTCATCAACCTCTTAAGTCTTTATGTACTAATTATCGCAGCCTACTGGAGGACAAAGAACTCCGTGAATCTAATTATTTCTATATATTTCCTTTTACATATTTAATGACACTACTCTCGTGTAGTACTGTCCAAATACTAAACAAATATTAAAAACCAATCTCTTGTAGTTATCCAACAATATTTATTGTATTCACGCATCGTTTATTCCAATCATACATTGGATTACGAGAACTATCCGGCTATGTAATACTAAGACTAGATCCTATATTTCAATAAAAATCTTCACAGAATGCCATCGATTACAAGTCGCTATTCCTTAAACTGAATTGCCTGAGGAATTCATAGTTAGGTTTGGTTAAACCAGCGCGATTATTTTTAGAATATCCGAAACTAAATGTTGTCGTCTTGTATATAATCTTAGTAGACATCTTGTTTGTGTAAATATTATCATGATACATCGTCGTAGCAGAATAAGCAAAGTAAGATACTTACTTTAATAAAGTATTTTCTTGCGGAATCATCGATATAATTAATCTAGTTGGTGCGGTTTACTCGATTATTGGTCGAGTTCTCCAAGGAGGGCAGCACACCTGGTAAATTATAATGAAGATTCCAATAAGACAATATTGAGTTCTCGTCGATTACCCGTTCTGAACATATACGCTTAATGTATACATATACCATAATCTTAAAAACATATAGGTATTTTTCTGGTTTGCTGTGCACTTTAACTTGTTTTTGCCTTTTGCAAAAACAAGTAACCGTGATGGGTATCGAATCGTATGAAATGCTAATATAATAAGGTGAAATGGCAGTTAGGGATTTTATAGATTGCCTTGTTTTATTTTATATATCGATAGTAGGATAACATAAATATGGAATCCAATAACTGAAGAATATTCACTTTTACTATCCTACATTAAAATAGTTAATATCATAATATTACATATTTTAAGGTTTAAGCATTTTTTTTGTAGCCTGTAACTTCCCACTGCAGGGCAAAGTACATATACGATATAATTTCAATAATCTCTAGAGATAAACATACTTTTTGGCCGACCGCTAGCGTCTTGTTTTTTTATGGTTGACTTGAATGAGACTTCGTCTTGACTGAAATTTATTGAAATTTACGTTTTCCCATGCGGATTCATGGCTCTCATACTAGATCCTGCCTAGATCCTAAACATGTTCGATTCTGTTGAATGCAAACAAATAGGCTCACCTACTGATATACTAACTTAATAATATTCATTTCTGTAAATAGATCTTTTAAAAACTACCTCTAACGATCTCTGATAAGAAACACGGAAAAATACAAAGGTCATGTTATGTGTCTAGACGTTTTAACGATGTAGAGGAATATCTGGAATCGGTTTTTAAAGAAAGTACCATAAGCAGCTGTATTGTTCCTGCCAATCGCACGCATAAGTCATCGTGCACCTCAACAAATTTTAATGTAGCATAACCTTCGTCGTAAGGCAACTGCCAGGTCTGTTGGATATTTATGTAGATATTCCCGTAGCTGTCAAGAATTATTTGAAGCTTATAAAATAAAATAAATAAATAACCACGTACGTTTTGGAAACTGCTACACTTTAAATACCTATAACATAATTATCATGACCGAAAGCTTTAGGTAACGACTCTAACGACACATACATATAAGTGAAGTATTTGCTCATAACTATCTGTTATCGCGATATACCTTTGTCCTATGAAGAACCAAGAGTAACAACATATAAGTGAGTTAAATGTAATATCACTATAGATAATCGACCCAAACGGTTACTATTTTTTTGATAATTTATGATTTGTAAACCTTAGTATATAGGTAACTTTTAATTTAATAAACTTGTTATTTGTAAACAAACAAGCACTAATCCCGCCGACAAACTGTTTCGCAGTTTGGTGGGTTGATATTCATAATTGTAATAATTCTCAATAAATTATTTATTTATTTTATTTTATTTATTGTGATAAATAATGAATAAATTGCATACACTAGTAAGAAACTATTTTTGCGCATTAGTCAAACTCGCGGTTTTCCTCCACGACGTAAACAGTTGATTAAGGACTCGTTAACCTATTTATAATGAAACGCCATCGACAAGGATATAATTAGTTTCCGTTCGATTGTTGTACATAATTTCAAATGCATACTAATTGGATATCGCATGTTATATCGTATGTCTTGTGATCATAATAATGACTAAAATAAACTCTCGAAATCGACTCACAAAATGATTTGCTTCTCATTGTTATCGATATTACATAACTATCTGCTGGACTATTTGATCGTATTTTTCTTGTTGCAGTTTCTTTGTGGGTTAAAATGTCTTGTATTCCTATCGTCTGGGCAGTCGTGATGCACATTTACATAACAGCTTTGTTGATCTGTTGTGGTTAGGTATTTCTCGTATGTACTTACCTAAGATTATAAAGTCTAAGTGTTTTCCGTATTTGTTGTAAGATCCACCTCTAATTTTCTTCATACGCGACTAAGATCAAGCTCAGATAAATTTGTTATTATCTGCGATAATAATATTTTAGTATTATGTGAATACTCTTCACGGTTTAATTAATTGTTTAGTACCGAGAATTTAATATGTTCAATTAATTATGATATTAAATAAAAGCATTATGATGCATTATGATGTTTACGTCAATAACTTTATGAGTTTGTATCTACATATTGTCATTACATTCCCGCCTTTTATGACAAATAAGCAATAATTAACTTATTATAGTATTAATATAATATTAATATAGTATTAATACACTGTTCCATCCCAATTTTTTTCGGGGAACTTGAAATATCTCATAACCCTTTCTTAGCAGATGCTTATGTTATGAAATACACCATATTTGGCTATGTTGATACTCCGTCAGGACTTAATCGTCCTCCGCCTCGTAATTTTAGTATTAAACCATTATATAGTATCAGCTAAGTATGAATTTCGCGAAGCCTCCTGGTTATAGAGGCGCTCGGGGTATGGTGCTGCAACGTGCGAAATCAAACATACAAATGTAAAATCTTATCCACAATCTCCCAATAATATCATTGGAAGCTGAGAGTTGCCCGGTTTGGGCGGCACAGAGCCGTGATCTTGATTTAATTCAGGGCCGGGAACAAGAGCGCTTGGGAAACCGCCGCCTCCTATTGCGATCCTATCCCATATGCAAAGGAGGCGTCGGAATAGGAGAGAGAATATCCACTTCCTTTCCGATCCATATAACACTTTTAGCCAATAATATAAGTTGTAGCCTGCCTGTAGTTAGCAACTAATGAAGTCTGCTATACAACTATCGCCGCAACACCTCCGTCTGAGTTGCTGAGCATACAAGGTAGCCATGACTTCTCTCCTGCCAGGGTTCAAGTTGATCGGTGAAGTAACTGATGTTAGATCGCAGCGCAATGGTTCAATTCAATTAAAAAAAATTAAGCGTACTTATTTATTTCGTTATCATTGATTTCAGTTACAGTCAGAAAGCATTTGACAGTTTATGGTACAGCGTACATCTAGGGCCAACTACGCCACTGGCTAGAATACTATTGTACTGTGTGTGTTTATGTTACGTGTGTATAGGTATTACAAGGCGCAATATTCCGTATATAAATAAACAACAGGGAAAACAACAGGTAACAATATTGGTTGCATAATACGAATTGCCTAACGAATATTGAGGGAAACTGTAAAAGTACAAAAAATTATGCTTTTCATTCAGTATAGCTAGCACGTACTCACGTCTTTGAGTCAACTAATAACAGGTAAACAGGTAAATGTATGAAAATTACAAGTAAGCTAGTATTAAGTACAAGATAGAAACCCACACTGTATTTTTCCATCATAATGCACACAAATAGGCGCTTCTGTATAATGGACTAGGCTTACGTAATTTAACTTAGTTATAGCAAACCCGAGATGAATACTAAGTTCAATAAATCTTATAGGTTTGTATTCTCAAGATAAATAAATACCTAGGGATAGTACATTCTGATAGTATAGTTCCAGAGTGTCCAAACTTTCTCCCTTTACAGCTGATGTTAACGATATGCCGGTCGATAATATGCCTCTCATATTACTATCATCTTCTGTTGCCTTGCTAGTTTAAATTATAATTAGAATCTGACGCTAAATCTAATAGTTTCTATCCAAATACAAAGAAATTTTGCGTTCTGAATGTGTAAATACAACAAACAATGTGTATTTAGCTTACAAGAAACGTGGAGTACCTTAGGGTAACATTTTAGGTGATAAGGTTTATAAAACATTAATTAATAAAACATTAATTAAGAATTTTTTTTTTCAATTCGTGCAACGTTTATTTCATTTTATTATCACCTACACTGTTGTTAAAACGCCCAGGATCGTATGATCGACTATAAAGAAGCTAGTTTTTATATATTATTGTAGCGAATCTCCTTTTTATTATGCTATTACACAATTCTGGTTAGGCTCCGATTAAGTTCGGAACAACTTAAGCATAGAAAACTTTTTAATTAGTTGGGTTTAGGTTCAATGACAGCATCAGTCGACTGCACATTTCGTCTATGAAGATAAATATGACTTTAAGATCGGAAATTAACCTATTGTGAATACTTCCAAATCTACTCAACCGCAGCTTACTCACTCACTATTATTTTATCCTATAATAGTAAATATAACTCGAAGTATAGGAATTGCCAATCATATTATTAGGTACATTCATCATCAACTCATTATTATCCTACTGCTGGGCGCGGGTCTACTCTCATTTGAGAGGGATTAGCTATAGTCCACCACGCTAGCCTACTGCGGGTTGGCAGACTTTACATGCCATCGAGAAAATGTCTCAAGCGTATAGGTTTCTACACAATGTTTTCCTACTGTTTGATCATGTGATAAATACGCACATCATCATCATCATCACATCAACCGTTAGACGTCCACTGGTGGACATAGGTCTCCCAAGAATAATACGCATATATATACTAACTTTTTGTAAGTTTTAAAAGTCAGTGGTTTTGGGTTTGAACTCGAGACCTTTGACATCTCAGTCCACTGGTCACACCACTAGGCTACCACAGTACCATTAGGTACGTTAAATGGGGTTAATTTCTCAGGTGGGCGTGGATAACTAAATCCGTAAACACGAATAAAGAAAGAATAGATTCATTATTGACTTTTCAAGAGATAAATATTTCCAGTTATCTATCGTATTTTGGGATGGTCTCATTTTTGAAAAAGGTCATACACTGCAACCTTTATACACATATAGAATACATTTATTATAAGTGAATTTTAATTCTTTACTAAAGGTTAAATGTCAGCTGCAATATTATAAGTTCATTTTGTTATTTTTAAATAAACTTGTATTAAAGTGCATGGACACCAGTAAATAAAAACAGTCAAGAATAATAAAAGCAAAATAATTTGTTGATTCGAGAACATTAAAATTCTTCGAAATGAAATAACTATCTTCTCGAATCTCGAATCAATTCCATCGAAAGTAAAGATCTTTTAGCAATAAGCACACATAAACGCGTCGGCTGGGCGGCTCGCTAATAGTTCCAATAACGCCGATCGCTCACGAGGAAGTTTAGGACCGGTTCTACCGCTCCAGCGACGTAGTGTCGCCGACGATATACACATGCCATTTATTATAATACCCCCTTCTACTGACAGTTTACAACTAGGAAGTATTGGTACTGGTATGACGCGATCATTGCAACGTTTATTGTAAGTTATCGCTCGTTACGGAAAGTTCTGGGTTTCTTTGTTTTTTCGTGTTACAACAACCGGAAAAAAAAAGATTCTTACAAACGATGATAATATGATGAGGACTTGAATATAAATAGCAACTAATTTGGCAGCAAATCTTAAAATAATATTCTATTTTTATACAAATATATGGTTTCAAAATGTCGAAGGCAAAGGCTGTGTTTCAAAGTGCAGATCCATTCCACTCCGAGCGACTAATCGCCGTTGAAACGGCTCGCCTCGAATTATAACAGCACGCACTAATTTGAATAATGAACAATGTTACCCCCACAACCGGTTTGATCACGCGACCGCACCGCGGCGTGCCTGCGCGAGCGCTGCTTTACGGCCAAGGGATGCTGGCCTATTAACGTAAGCCGTAAAACCTTTTGCCATTGCCTTCAATCGAACGTAAAAGAAATTAAAATGTTAAGTTATTACCAACAGTTTCACGAAACTTGAGTTAATGGCAGACTCAATCTGAAGTGTTGGTTCAGATATAGATCTACGAACACATTGGTGGAAACGTGATTAAAATAACATAGGAGGCAATTCATCATCGAACATTTTTTGTTTGTTCGTTAGAGAGATTGGAACTAACATAATTTAAGAACAAAAGGGCCTAGGAAAAAAACTGACGCCCGCAGAGTTGGGACGAGAACAAAGCGTGCATTCGCCAAGTTTTGTTTTTAGGTACAATCTGAAGTAGGCCTGGCTATTTAAACTGCCACATAAATCGCGCCAGTGCGGACGGAAACAATGAGACCAGCCATTTATGTGTTGTTTTTTTTTCCAACGAAATAGTCGACTAGCGGGATATTACATAAGATCACTCGGCATTTCGATACCACTTACAAACGTCTGACTGACTCCGTTCGACCGGCTTTGTGCGTGTTTGAAATAAATCCAAACTGGTATTGCTTATTCACATTGAGTCAGTCTGTATCCAATCTTAAGTCAATTTATGCAATTAGCATACCTAATGAGTTATTAAGATTATTACTTCGTACTATTAGAAGAGGAAGTAATAGATCCGATATGATATTATGTACTACTCGCTTTAATATAGCCTCAATATTGATTATTTTATGATTACATTAGTATGTACTCAATCTAACTAACTATAAGATCTTAATCTTGTTTCCAGGAAATAGACCGCAGCATCTTGTTATAAACAATTTTATCTCATGTCCAAATTAAACAGATTGTTTTCGCTTTCATAGATGTAAACAGTATTATTACTATTGAGCTTATCGTCGACACCATTAATTAATATTGCGCTTATCAACTTAAACTGGGTTGCTGTTTGGCCTGTGATAGTTCATAATATTAATACTTATTCTTATTTCCGTTCACAACGTTCTTATTGTTGTTTAATGTTCTTGATTGATCCATTCCGAGTCCGCGATGAGCGAACCGCACAATTGCGCAGTCAAAATATATCACAATCATCGCCTGAGCAGTCTTTCATTGATGTTACGATTATCAATAAGAATTGGTTGTTTTGAGAAATAAAATATTGCCACTGGTTATCATTTAAATTTTAAAAACTCATAAAATAATAGGTTGGCGTGTTGAATCACTCTACATTTCTGTGTCCCGCCGCGCCGGAAATTTCAACGACTCGCATTTGCTAAAATATGGCCACTGTTACATATTCATTAGGCTCGTAACACATTACCATAATGATTAAAAGACACACCAAAGAATCTTATTAAACGTAATCATCGCTTGACATACAGACGCGTTTGGCTCTTATAAATTTTCTCATATTAATATTTATGAAGACCGACCGACAAACCTAATGCTAGGCGGGTAGTTAAAGCATGTTACGTAGATACAATAATATTATGTAGCACCTTAGAGCTATATTATATACACTTATAGACAAAATACATGCTAACCTTGGGCAATTGGAATTCTCATATTGATGCTCATATACGAAACATTAAGCGTCATATAAACACCGTAGAGTAGGCACAATGTTTTGATTAAAGAAACATCAAAACATTTTTAAATTCATTGATTTTGAAACGTTATGTTAATTGTATACCAAATGTTGCAACGTTGTTTATGAATACTGAAATTTGGATGGCAGACTAAAATCGACTTTTTGTCGGTAAAATCGGAGGCTTACTTACCTGTTTAAATTAAATCAGATTCTGGTGGGCTTTGTTTTCGAAGAAACGTCTCTATAAAATCTTAATTCAATTTTACATATCATTTTTTTGTTTCATTACTGAAATGTCGTCGTTGTTTTTGACTTCCGAAACGAATCAAATAATTATTGTTTCTTTTTATTAGAGTAGTCATACCAATAATAAAAGTAATAGTACTGCTACTAGTAATTACCGCATTTTTAGATTTCTTAATATTGAAACATTTATAACCAAATCCTGCAATATTTTTAGCCAGCGGCAAAATTATCGAATACCTAATATCTGGTCGACCACTTATTTGGTTAATTACATGTTGTGAGAATTGTATCAAGTAAGTAGGTAATCCAAAACCAATAAAAAAAAATTGTTACTAGCTAATTATTTAGGCATTAACCGAATCATAAGCCGAACACCGCGTATGAAGTATGTATAAATATTCGCCCTGCACGTTGTACAATAACGTAGCAAAAATTTCTAGAATGTAATTTACTCATGAGAAATACTTTGAATTTTAAAATAATTATTTTATTACACACCATACGTTCCTACCAAACTGTAATTGATCGGGCTTAAATTATAGTTAGGTAAGTCTAGATATTTCCTAAGTGTGTGAGTGACTAGATTGACGTATTGTAATTTTAAACGAGTACCTACATTCGATTTAACTTCTTACTTTATCATTAAAGTTAATTAATGGAATATATGATGTGAGTAGAGACGAGGAGCACCGAGGCCGATACGCGCTTATCACAAGCCGACGACCCCACTCCGTATGTCCGATAGCGCACAGCCCACATGCATCAGACTGTGTAACATAAGCACATTGGTAGACCAATATATCCATATTTCGTACCGATAATTGTAATCCACGGTTTCGATACCAATCTTTATTCTAGACCAATGTACAGTATAAAGTACAGATAATTGGCACAACCGCCTATTAGTCCTTATCGGTGTAACAATCATATAATATATCTTCGTCTAGTTTCAATAATGGATTAAACATTCTAGGACATTCTTTATCTATTACAAATTATTATTAGGAATAGGTACTACCGTCTTGTAACTACAATACTAAACTTGTTTGAATGCGTAACTTGATCAACAAAGGAAACTCAAGGACTTATTAAACAAAAAGGTACAACAAACAAAAACTGATATAGAAAGTAAACTCGAAGTCGACATAAATAAGTTTTATTTATAGAAGAATATCAACAGGCACAATTGTATCGTTGGCCATCGACTCGTCACGTCCAGCTCAGTCGACGACTCCACAATTAGCCATCAATTGACCCCAGCCGGCTGGCCCAAAGGCGGCACTCGCAGGCAATCACGCGCATCATAGTGGCCTTGGTTCGTACTCATGAGCATCATATGGAGTCGTGATGATCATGGGACATGCATCAGCAGCGGGAATACTGATATTATCAATGCACCTCGTCAATTCAACTGACAATTAAAGAGTCGCAGGTTAATTCTATTTGTTGGCATGCAATATAATAGTTTTTGTTTGATCTATTCTATCTGCCCTACCTCGAGAAGTTGGATGTTTTATTGTTCTACTCATCTTTCAACCATTCGGATAGCATTACTTGATAAAAACCATTAATTAAAACATTGAAATTACCATCTAATAACGTAGAAAGTAGGTAGGTATATTAGAATTTTACCTAAGTTATTTTACATGATACCATATCTTATATAATAAACCAACTTTTAAGCGTAGAGTGTGTAGGATTGATGTATAGAACAAGCTTTCGTAATATTTTTCCTTAATTTTGTGTAGGAGGACAATCAACTACCAATTTTAATGAATTCAAAAACAATCAGGAAAATCGCGCTACATGCACGTACGGAATACAATCAAAACCATAAATACTTACTAAATAACCTGCATAGGTAACACAACCATTTAGATATGGTACCTATACAAGTTATTTACGTAACAAATATATTGATATTTCATAATATGTATGTGATGAGGTGAATACAAACGTTGTTGAGTCTAATTGGACGGTTTGTCGCCTTTGCCTGACCATCAGTAAACGCGTCATTGCACTAAGTTGACTAATATTAGTAATGACACAAGTTGACTGTTTACATTGACTGATGACACATTACCTGACATTGTTGGTTGAAGGACTGAGGGGTTTTGAACGAACTCATTATATTCGTCACATATTATCATCAACTCATTTATTGTTTTCTTGCTGGGCACAAGTAATCCTCTCTTTAGAGGGAGATTCCGCAATATTACACCATATTATTCCGGGTAGGCACAGACACATAATTTTTAAAAAATAGTGTTGCGTGCCTTGAGATTGAACTTGAGACTTTCGACTTTACAGTCTCAGTTTTTACGGTCATACTGGTCTACAATTACGAATAAACCCTTACTTACTATACAGGTATGTAATTTGTGGCCATTGTAGACCTACGTTTTTAATAATTTCTTATCCCCTGCAGTCCTGCAGAAATATCAAAACTACATAACATAACCAGGTTTTTAGTAAATTCGAAAAGAAGTATTTAAATAACGAAACCCCTATCATACATTTCAATTTGAAATTGTATCAAGACAATATTATTTTAAGTAAGTAGTTTAAAGTACTTGCGGCTTAATTTCACCTTCAACTGTTGTACAAGTACGTTCACAACAGTTCTCAGAAGAAATTCTATCCCGCCGCTGCCACAGACAGATGGGAGCTGATTGCTTGACTCTTATTTCATTGTTCCCAATCTAGTTCCATTAAATGATCAATATGTTTAGTGATACATTTGTGTACGGTTATTTTCAATCTACAGCATACACTCTAGAGGACTCCTGTATATTGCCCCGTATTCAGCTTTTACGTAACATCTAGGTCACCTAGATCCTGGCTCTCTATCTAAGTTGGTCTCATACTGTTGACCTTTCAAAACTAGTCGCGTAGAGGTTCATGTTTCTTTACACTTTATGTGTCTTCGTCTAGCGCTATGTAAGGTTTTAAGTTTAATAATTAAATTTCAATTAAAATTAATTATTACAACCAACTCAGTTACAGTGTCTACCTACGAAATAAAAGGTAATAAACATGAATTATGGAAATAATTGTACAACGTCATTTTAACACATAACAATAATAAATCAGAACAATACATATTTAATAATTAATACGAATAATTCGTTTTTAATGAGCAATTTTTAATGGGCAACAAAACAAACAAAATGAATCAAACCTCGTTTTCTGTGACGTGCATCTCAGAAAACGAGCTAGACTCTTAATTCGTAACAATTTTATTGTATGTCAATGGCGTAATTGCTGTTTTGAGGCAAGACCACTTTTTTATTACGTCGGTGTGTAGGCATTCTAACCTGTATCCGTTTTATCATGCAATTTCGATTTTAAAGAAAACGTATTTTTGATGATGTCGTTTCGATTTCCAAGTCCAGGAGTTATTTAGGAGCAGTTTCTCGCAATTTGGATTCATACCCAGTATATTATAGGCTTGCCCAAAATAGGACAAAGAAAACAGTAAAGTCTGAATGTGCACGAATACTTCTCTATCTTATGGATACAACCGTGATAATTATATGTTATAATTTCAATATAACATATAATTATCATAAAATATGCTGTCATATACTTAACAAGCTGTCTATCTACAATACTTTTTATTGATTATCAAAATTTATTATTTTAGCTGCGCTCGTTTTTAAGCTTAATCGGTGACAATTTTGTACTGAGCAATAGAACCGACTCCAATAAATCTCGGTGAAACCAACTAGATGAAATTTGCTGAATAGAATGTACAGAGTTGCCGCCAACCCATTTTAATTCGTTAGCAACCTTAGGTAACAACCAGTCGTGATATTATAAGTGCGGAAATGCGGTATCCCGTTTCTGCATAGAAACTTGCAAATACAATTATATCACTTATTACTGCAACACTTACTCATTAGTTATTATAGTGAACTTGTTTGCTAACATTTATTATTAGTCTATATATATGAACGCTCGGATATCCTGTTCCCTACTCGACATTCGAACATTCTAGAAATTTCCTATTGGCTTAGCTGATATAATTAAATATTAAATGTCATGCTTGGTCAAAACAAATTGAACTTTTCGTCTGTTACACAGAAAGTATTTTTGTGTGATATTGCAACAATCTAATTATGCAAATATTTATACGGATACAGAAATATGTCTTGTGAAGAACTACCTACTAATGAAAGATCAAAAGGAAGGTTAACGAAATCAGATATTACATTTATGAAGTAAGTAACGAAACGTGATATGAAACGAATTATTAATAAATCAAGAAATAACGTAATGATAGATGAGCTCAGTACGCGTCCCATATCTGTGTGAATACATTTGCTTTTTCTTTCCATTAATTTACTTAAAAGTATTTGACTAAAGGTCGGCATCCTCCATTTTAGTGTTAGAACACTTTTGGGCCTTATTATGAAATGTGGTCTACATAATATGACCGTACATCTTATGGTACTAGATGTGATAATCACCTAAGGTTGTGCTGTAATTTTATTGTTGTTTTATGACTAAGACTTCGCGTTCTGCATAAACAGTTTCATTGGTGACAGAGAAATACATGGTACTGTATGTTCGACTGAACACCCACACTCACTAGAAATGTGAAAATAAGTTTGTCCGTTCGTTATTACTCGATGAATAAACTAAACCCATTTTGCTTTACCTCACTTATCAAAGCCCCGCTAGAAACACTATCCTACTTCTAGCTAGGCTGCAATAAATAAATAGTAATTTTAATAAATTTCTTTTAAATATACCTAGAATATAACACTGTCATGTAAACATAACATTTCACGCACCTAATAGAACCAACAATTAAAATATTGGATAACACAACAATAATAATGAATTTTGTAAGTATTTACCTTCTAAGTTTACCTTTAAGTTAAGGACTGAAGAGTTAAACAATATCATTGAATAAAAATACGTTTAAAATTTTTTTAAATCGCTTAAACCACGTTCGTTAAATGTTGCCTTTCTAAATATTGAAACTTAAATCATGTTTTATCTATGTTTATTTTGTTTGTAACTTTAAAACCCACAGATTACCTTCACGGAAGACGTTTCCTTATCAAATTATAGGCTTTCTTTTCGATAAAGTTTGCTTAACAATTTCTTAAATGCGGAAAATTGCTTTGGATATTCTTTTGGTGCGGCCAAATCAGTTTTACTGAAAAGCATTCGAAAACAATCTTTTATATAATGCAAAACCGATACTGGTCAAACTTCTACTCAAGGTAAGTAGAACGGCCGTATCAGAATATAGGTACAATTACAAACTGTAGTTTTGCAAGTATAAATGAATTTAGTACTTAATTACGATTCTGAATGACAATAAGTATTATGGCTCAAACGAATTACAAGCCGCCAGTTTGCCTAAGTGTCTAGTTCGCTAACAGCAACTAGTCTACAAGTATCGTATTTAAAGTTGCGACACAAACATTACAACGCGAAATCTTGTACCTATTAAATTACTTATACAATATATACGGATATTCTACAGAGTATAGACAGTGTACTAGCTCGCCCTGTATTACAAATAATTGTCGTAACGATCTAATAATTGTACTGCGTTACTTCTTTACCGGTCATCCTTTGAATGCAACTTTTCAAAAACTCCTCAAACTTTTTGTTAAAGAGTCGTTAAACTGGTGCGACGACTCGACGACGAGTGGTTAAATGTTGACTATTTTACTTAGTACAAAAACCTCAATGGTGGAAGGAGTCTCGAAGAAGTGTCTCGCGTCTTTGGTCGGTACTTTATGTGAGTTAAAACGTACCTTTCACTGAACGAACGGTGGCGGAAGCTCAGTTATGTCATAGCGCGGTTCAGTGGGCCACCGGCTGACCGTAATGGTCGCGGCACACTTAGCACGACCCACGAAAACAAGCGTTGCGTCAACAACACATGACAACATATTGCATAATTTTGGATATTTCTGTTTGGCTTATTATTTCTTCGAGGGATTTTCCCACTGCGTGTCTTCCGGCATACTTATTATGATTGACGAAATTGAAACAAATGAGGCTGCAGAATACGTAACTGACTGACCTTACCTTTACCTTAATTTAGTTTCTACTTAGTGATTGTTATATTTGAGACATTGTGAATAAGGCTTTTTATGGTACATAGATACAATATGTGTGATATTGTATTTTTACGACCACTGTGTACATTTACTTTACATACCTGTGATAAGTGTCTATGGTTGCCCAGTAACAATGTATTAATACCTACATGAAACAGCAGATCTCTTAAGGTTACATTAGATCACAGGTGAAAACTATCCGAGGTTTAAAAGGGACATAGAAAAAATACTGACTAAATAAGAAAATTTAATCACTCAGTTAATAGCAACTGGTTCCTTTAAGACGTTCTAAAGTAGGTAGGTATATAAAACAAATAACACGTGCATATACGTATAAATAGATAAGTACCAGCTTAAATGTCGAGATGTAACATCTGAGTGAGGTCATCGCCTGTGACATTTCGACTCGATGGCGGATTCAAACGAGAGGGAACATAAAATATACGCTACAATAACCAATTGTAAGTAAACTTGTTTAGATTTGTATGCTATCCGCCTAACCTCATTTTACCGGCGACGTCTAAGAATGTTGGTGTTGAGCGTGTAAAATGGCGAGTGCTCTGACGTCACTCGGCCGCTTGATTTCATGTTCGCAGCTCGTAGTTATGCATTGCCAGTTACGACGCTGACTAAGATGAATGTTAACGTTATAGAGATGAATTGACGACATTATTACGCATGTATCCGCATGCGCAAATTGAAATTGTATTTATAATACCATATAATAAGCTCGCTATGTCAATGTTTCGCTGTATGTATTATAATTTCAAATAGCAACATTAAGGAAGACTAATTATAATTTAATAATAATATACAATCCACACGCTTATGTGAATATCGATACATGAAATGTAATAAAATATATTTTTAAATATCATTCTGTGATTTCATCCCGCTCTATAAATCTAGTGTGGGTCGGGTTTGAGCAAAAACTTCGAATCTGAAATTAGCTTAGGCGGCGGAGCGTGGCGACTTAAATTGGGCAGTGCGTGGCGTGCTCCACTCCACTGCGCAGGAGTTGACCAGTCATCGTCTACCCTAAATACAGAACCTCGCTGTACAACACGATTTATATCTGAAGTTACCTTCTAAACTATTCCAAAACGAAAAATCTTAGCCTAACAGAATAGAAAACAGAATGTAGAGTACATTCTGTTTCCATCCATAGGTACACTCATTACAGCAGTATACGGCTGATGATTATATATGTATTATTATTAAATAAGACAAAATACTGCTGTGCAAAATATGTTGCTAATGAATGAAATAACACAACAATCATACATTACGTATTCATTACTGCAAACATAAAAAAACGTGTTAAAGCCACATCTTAAGCAATTTATGAATGCAATTACCATTACTATAAAGTTTTATCAGACAAAAATTATAATATGTATCCGAATACATCAGTCGAGCTCAGCCATTATGTAAATAATGCACAAAGATGTTACATAAGCGAACGAGCGCGAGCATAGCGTGTCAGTCAAAAGACTTCAACGCGCTTGCTTATCTAAACATCGCCGAATGTAAGTAAATGTAGTTATTTCACGCACTTCCTTATAAAGCTGGCTTTAATCTTAATAAGGAATTAATAAATATCCAGTTCACCTGGAACTTCCTAGTTGTTTACTTGAAAATCAGCATCAATCGTCGGCAGTGAGAGTGGAGCGAGTCGACGCGCGACGGGGCGGGCGCTGCGGCGGCGGCGGCGCGGCGCCCGCGCACCGGCTCTCATTACGTCACCGCTCACCGCACACACACTCACACTTTCACTGTTAGATAATAGCTCAACACTACGCCACTGCCTTACTTACACACTTACACACACAATAGGAAGTTGCTCTATTACACCTTATGCTATACATACAACCAACGGCTGCACAACTTTGGCGCAGAAAAGTCAAACGTTCAAATTTGTTCATCAATGACGTAACTCGACATTTAATAATTACCGATAATAATAATTATTATTGAGTCTGTTGTAGTGTTCACTAACAGGTCTATACAATAATCATTATGATGTAAGGCGTTTAATAGCATTAATTAAGTGATTATCTAATTTAGTAACATATTTTTACAGCTATGAAATAAAGATTTTATACTTTATTGAACAACGGGCCTTCTCCCTTACGTTTTGTATATTTACCAGATATTCATCTCAAGTCAGTGAGGCTTCATTTGGTTCATGGTTACGTTTATCTCGTTAGACGTGACCGATGCAACAATCAAATTAGTGGACGTACAAAAAAGGCTGGTATTCATATTTGTGTAAGTGGCGTGAGGTGTTGGAGCAATTTACTTCGCTAACTCATCAAGCGGAACTTTGTTCGATAACTCATAAGTTCATAACTATTGGTAACATCGTGTGAATTCGTGCGCTTTTTTGTTTGACGCGTAATAAACGCGCGTGTACGCAACCGCGTTGTGTAGGTACAGACTCGGTACACGTAATCGTTTTACGGAAAAGCTCGATTGCTATCATAAACTGTAACTGCAGTTAGCTAGTACCTCTACCACTTAGCGCCACTTGGCACATTTAAACGCTATCAAACGTGTTCGGGGACTGCCTTTCGCTACGTTTACCAACATTTCATTAACTATCTCTTAATGAAGTCACATTGATTATTATTAATTGTCAAGTAGCAGGCCGATTCTTCATTTAATTGGGCTAATAGAACCAATTCCAGTTTTATGTTACGTAAAAATTGGTTTTCAATGCAAATTAGGCCCGCTTATCTCTTATACTAATGCTGGGTGCATAATTTATAGCTACATAACATAGAAAATGTGAATGTGAAATAAGCATAGTGAATTCTTCAGACTTACTTTAAACACCGGGCATTATAGCGACCTAGATCTTTATACAAAATTATGGAAATATCCTAGAATATACGTATAATTTGTTAACGAACATTAAGACAACCCGTGAAGATTATAAATTGTTAACATTGAATTTGAATTAAGATTTTGTTCTGAAAATAGTTTTAATTACATTAATATTATATGAACGTTAAACTAACATAATTACTTAAATTATGATCTACTCGTGTTAGCGTAAAAAAAATCGCTGAAAAATTAAATAATTATAGTAATTACAATTACGCATAATGCAGGATCTCATCAGTGTGTCCTTGTTTAAATTCATACGCAGATGTACTGGTTCATGAAGTAGTACATTCGTGGGCTGGCAACACCGCACACCGCCATATCCGCATGTGGACTGACCTTGACTTGACTCGTTCAGTAATTTTATTCCGTACTTAGTGTTCCGTATCATGATGAACATTGTATAGGCGTGTTTAGGTGCCTTAATGTAGTAGAGGAACTCTTTTGAGTATGTGACGCGGTTATTTAGATATGTCGACGAAGCATTCCATTTTTAAATGCGTTGGAATAGCCTTAATGCTTTTTGAAGGAAACATAGTTTGTCAGACAAACATAGTTGGTTTCTTATGATTCAAATATTTCGTAAGGTAAAAGATGACGTCGTTAAGTTTAGGTTTCTTATGATCTTAAGAAATAAACTCATAGCAGCACACTATTAAACTAGTTTTAATATTTATAATTTAATAGAAGATGCATTTTCTTTGACTGAGATCAAACCGACACCATAAGGAATTAAGCAAAGGCAGATATGGGTCAGAAGATTTTTATATAGTTGATATACCTAGGTACCAACCAACAAACCAAAATTTCATACTAGCTTTCAGTTTCAAACAAATTGTAACATAGTAAAAGTAAGCTTCATTATTTCTATGACCTTTCTACTTCGTTTTGGCATTCCACTTATTCTGCTCACTTGCCCTTTCAAGTAACTCCGCAGTTACCATTGATGTCGCTATGCCAGTTGGCGTTTCTGGGGCCTATTTACAATTACACGGTGATTTTTTACCATTATTCAAGTTTGGTCACGAATATCAACAAAAAGTTTTATCTTCAGAACGTAACCTTGATCTTTTGTTGGCCATTTAATTACGTCGAGTCGAATTCACATGCGCGCTGTCGGAAAACGAAATAGCACACGTGGAAAAATTACAATTACTTGTAACAATATCCTTGGTTCTATGATTAAGTATCTGAAAATTGTCGGAACTGCTTTACTTGTAGTGATACTTTCCTCCTTGTAAATGAGGAAGTAAAACAGTATTTTGTTGCTGTTTTTTACGAACTTATTATAGCAGACCTAACGCCGACAAACCAGATAAGTTACTAACACAAAAAAAATAGTTTAAAAGCATAACGTAGCACATTTTGTAAGATTTCCATTTTGCTACAATATGCGTTTTCTATCACTCAGCACACGGAGGCAGGAACATATTTGAGGGCTATTTAAATCGAGGTGCGTTTGAGTAATTCGTTAATCTCGACACAGGCACAGGACTTAAAACTACATATATCAAAGAAATGTGGGAGTCATCAGTCAGTCAATACCACTTCATGCCCCGCGGGATATGAAGATTCAGACGATGATGTGTAGTCTTTTTATACAAATTTTATATCCCTAATCACGATATGTGCTCGGCATTCCTCGGCGTTTAATAAACACGCTCGCCGTAGCCAGGTCCTGTATTTAGTTCGACCAATTTTGGACCGATATTTTACAATGAGTTAATTTTATACTGTTTTAAGTTGTTAACAAAACAACTTCACATTTCTGACAGGTTTGATTAAGAGTTAGTCCGAAGCACATTGTACCTACTAAACAGTGATCCTTGACCTCGGTCATTTAACCGTCTTTTACGGTTTATGACTAACGGCTTAATGTTCTGTTTTCCTATATGTATTAAGAATAGGATCATTAAAATATTTTATCAATAAACCTAAATCACAAATAAGTATTATTAAATTTTAATTAATAATGTGAAATATATAGATTATCGCGTTTCTATTAGATGCCATTTTGTATCACAGTGATTGATTACAGCTGTCACTGATTAATAGGTATATATTTTATCTAATATATAAAATTCTTCTGTCACGGGGTGCGTAATCGAACTCCTCCGAAACGGCTTGACCGATTTTGATGAAATTTTTTGTGCTTATCCGGTATCTATGAGAATCGGCCAACATCTATTTTTCATCCCCCTAAATGTTAGGGGTAGTCCACCCCAAAATTTTATTTTTTATTTTTTAGACAAAATATTTTTTTGTATTTTTTTTAGATTTGGCATTAAAAAATACATACAACCCTAAATTTTCATCCTTCTACCACCAACCCCTAAAATGTAGCAGAACAACGTTTGCTGGGTCAGCTAGTCTAATATATAAAATTCTTCTGTCACGGGGTGCGTAATCGAACTCCTCCGAAACGGCTTGACCGATTTTGATGAAATTTTTTGTGCTTATCCGGTATCTATGAGAATCGGCCAACATCTATTTTTCATCCCCCTAAATGTTAGGGGTAGTCCACCCCTAATTTTTTTATTATTATTTTTTAGACAAAATATTTTTTTGTATTTTTTTTTTTAATTTGGCATTAAAAAATACATACAACCCTAAATTTTCACTCTTCTACCACCAACCCCTAAAATGTGGGTTTGCGTTGCTGGGTCAGCTAGTATACTATAATTATCTATGAGTGATACCATCAAGTGAAGGGGTTGTGACGACTGCATATATAAAAACTACTCAAGGTTTCAATACTTAAAAATAGTTTAAACACCCAATACAATCTCATTATATCAACGAGTATACGACGTCACCGTAGGAGAAGCCCGTGCTTGCGTAAATTCCGCGTAGACATCGCGTAAGAAATGCGTAGGAGGCGAAGTAGCCGTGATATATTATATTGCTCATACATACTATAGCAGACTTTTGAACTAAGTAGGCTCTTATTATTTTTTGGGATACCTACAGGCAACAAAGGAACATCTCTCAGTAATAAATTAAACTAAGTAAGAAACCAAATTAAGCCCCACTCGCACCAGGAATCAACTCGTGACCATAATACCCTCAACAACTAGACACAAAACCACGGCGGGGCAAAGTGTAAAAAATATGAGCTAAATTAAATTTCTTCAGCGAGAATCGCGTCATGAATCTTCTTAATCTAAAATAACGACGTCTCATCAACTTCGTGCGATCGTCCTCAACGTTTGCGCAACTCAAATTTCGACACAATTTATAACTATGAAACCGATTTACCTCCAATATTGGAAAGCCATGTGAAGAGCTATTCAAACTCGTTTAAGATATACCTGACGCAAATTCGATAATTGGCACATTCGCACCACCCAGCGAATCCCAGTTTTGAGAAAGTAGATGGTGATTTATTTAGCTCGTTCTCATTTCATAAGGAACAAATATTAAAATTCAATTCTGGATGCGATTTCACTCGGACAGTTAAGCAAGAATATTAAAACATGATAAAGACTAATGTTCTGATTTCGAAACAACTCGTTCCAGTTTTGTAATTCAAAATTTTTCCACTATCCTGCGCAAAAACCATGCTCCCACTGGATTGGCTGCGAGATCCGTGTTCACGAGGTCGAAATTAATATTTATCAGTTTAGTGGTAGTCTGGTACAACAATAACAGCGAATCAAGGTATCGGTGTGTTAAATAGCTTATGAATATAAAGTGAAATTTATATGCGGGTTTCATCTCACACATTCATATATTCCTATATCTTTAAGTTATCGATAGTTGTTGTTTTGATTGGCAGCAGTCGTCTGCATGGGGTCATCGCACGATAAAACACCGATGAGTATTTATCGAATTCATATCTGTTAACAAGTTAAGACAATGTAATCGGGCGCTACGTAATTATAGCTCAGTGTTCGGGACGAATCGTTTTATCTGGGCGTTGACTTTAATGACAAGTGCTATTTTATGATGTAGGTACTGATTCTAATTTAAGACAGATGCAGGTGTGCCAAAACATCAATTTTAAAAAATTATTGTCTGTTAAAACGTCCGGACTTCAATAAACTTTAAATATGTATAGCAAGGTATAGGTTCCATTTTATGTCTTGGGTTTAGTACTTGAAGGTACAATAAAGTGTTCCCATAACGAAACCGCGAAGGCGCAGAATGTTATAGTCATACGTCATTCGTTTTACAACGCAACAAAAGTGTTCGTACCCGACATCAGTCATTTGCCAATAATGATTGTAACAAAAAGCACCCTCGGAATATTCTCCCATGCGGGTCGCGTGCTGTGCGCGTGTCCCACATAACACGCAAATTTGAACATAATAAAAAGTTCAAATCGACACTTGAAACATGCATAAAGTTAGCGATGAGCTGTTTGTGTGAGCGGTGACGCTTTGTGTTGTTTTGAAGGGGTGCGCTCGAGGGAAGGTGCGAAAGATCAAGGCTCGCTCGTGTAGGTACACAAATAGCGTTATTTGCATACCCAAGTTGGTATGTTTTGCAAAGAGTACACCGGTTGATATTTGCAAACCGGATCAGAAACTTATATGGGTCCTTAAAATATCATAAAAACATATACCAAGATTTATTAATTACCTACATGTATATTATAAGGTTATTCATCTATTTAAAGAGCAATGATAAAAATCGTAATTTAAACAATCATGCAACTAATAAGGTAGGTATAATTGGGCAAAAAAAAAATATATAAACATAATCCAGTTTGCATATCCAAAACAAGATATTCTTAATCAACTCGTTTATAGTCCTATTCTCGGTAATGTTCCACTTAGGTAGGTACTATAACCTAATTATATATAACCTAGAATTAACCTATTTAACTTTAGATGATACTCATAATCTAATAATCTAAAAAAAAGTTTTCTGTGAGCGGTGTCCGCAGAGCGTTCCGTATGATCAACCCTGTTCGTTAACTGCGTAAGGGCGCTTAATAAGTGAATACGTCAACCTTTGTCCCCCAACTAGGGGTGACGCAACGACCGTTACTTGATAAACCTAGCGATTAGTAACGAGTCTCACCCCTAATAGATATAATAATCTGTGTGGAACTATTGTCTAATCGCAATACATCAATATTGACTCAACTGCCATCAACCAACAAATAGAACACTGTTGATGTTCACGTTTCATGATTGATACAAATCGCGTTATAATAACAGTATTCGACGTAATATAGTAATTGAATATCATAGCGGTAATGACGTAAATTTTCATTCTTACAACCTTCGTAGACTACACGAGAACTTATGTAGGTAGGTAGGTACGTGTCGAGTCAATACTCGTATCGGCGTCGTAATAAGTTTCGTTTCGTTGTAGATTGCTTCCGCAATGTGTAATTGCTTTAGTGTACGTCCACATTGTGCCTGTAATATATTCGTACAAAAACCGTTTTAAAGTCGGCACTCACTACTGAACATGGGAGCAGCTCTTTTAATTGTAAGAGTTGCATTCCTTTGTAATCACATCTTCAATACCTTTGCCAATAAGACACACAATGTGCCTTATTGAAAAGAGTTAAGACGTGATAAAAATACGTAATAGATGGTTGATTTTTCGTCCGCGTATATGTTTTTGCTGATAAAACCGATTTAATTCAAAGAAAAAAATCAATCAGCTTTTCATGATTACATTTTTTTAAGGTGCGCCGGTCGATGACCTTTAGACGCGACAAGGGTTGTATTGTATCAGTTGTCGACTAATATCATTGTTCGCGAAAACCTATGCGTAGTGATTATCACACAATAATGCTCGATAAATATCCTCCAAAGTCCGAGTTACCAACCAAAATTTTCATGATTTCTTTTTTTAATGTAATTAAGCAAGTAATTTAACAAAAAGCTATCAGAATCCCACGTTATGTTCCCATGACATCAATCTTCCCTGTTTTGATTTCTCCATTAATAGCAGATTGCTAAAATTCTGACAATGTGTCAATGAAATGAGAACTGTAATAGCATCTATTTAAAGTTGTAAGTTGCCCGTGGATACGACAGTACATTTAATAAAAACACATTGTTAGTCGACTCGCGCCTCGTAGAGAACCCGCATAGTTCTACCCATCAGATTAAATACAGTTCTACAATATAGGGTGGCGTGCCCCAGCGAATCATAGGCCAAAAACACAAATGAAACATATTGTTAAGTAGGTACCTCTTACAAGTAGCAAATGTCATGGGAAAGTGAAATTCGTCAACGTTTTCAAAACGAATTTTATAATGTCAAAGACAAGAGACCCCAGAGAGTTCATATTCATGAAAGTTTTCTTAAAAGACTTCTTCCAATTAATTAAAATTGTATGCAATTAAATTGTACAATAACATGTTGCAGAGAACATAATATGTTTACCTGATACAATCTCATTAACTTGTGAAAAGATAATGGAAAAGATTTGTGACGGGTCGTTAGGTTGGGCTTGAACCATTAATTGTGGTAAGCACACAAAAAACCCTGTGGCGACTACCAAGTAGAGCAATTAAAAATAATTTTATGTTATAATTTATTACGTGAGCTCGTCGGTTATCTTGGCGAAATCAATATGGTAATTGTGAATGAAACGATCACTGAGTAAAAACTGTTTTCATATGGGGAGGTAGGGCATCAAGTACCCGCATAAGTGTTATTAGCGGTGCGCCAATGTAGCTACGATTCCCCTGCACGAGGGCTATTTAAAACCAGAGGGTGACGCTCCAGTGAAATGCATCAACAATTTAATTTCCAACTAACATTTAACCATTCATTTTAATTTGAAATACATTAACAACAATCCTGTTTCGTTGTTTAACATTTAAATAAAATACTGCGTCTCAATTTCGTTTATTTTTGTCACACAAACAATGAATTATCATATGTTAAACCTTTTACCTTTGTTAACAACAAACGAAAAATATGCCAAAATTTACTCACATCAAGCCTTGACATTGCAGGGCAAGCTTTGAAATAAATAAGATAATAAACATTTGTTCTTTAATCCGAAGTGTGTTTTATAAGAACGCGAGCGTTGTTTACGATCGCTGTAAGCTTATCGTTAACTGTGAGAGTGCAAATAGTCTATTTTTAGTTAATTTGCGTGCATCTAAAACGCAAGTCACGTTCAAAAACAAAGGGCCGGAGCGCGACCACCGCAGTTTCTGAGAACGCACTCGTAGCATATTTAGCTCGCAACTTTGAGCGAAAATAATCTTGCTTCAAGCTTTTATATAGTTTCCTGTCGTCGCTGTCGACATGAACGCCATTTGAAATTGTTATGCTCGCGATGTCACCATTTTGAAAGACACAATGACAATTCCGAATCTTCTCTTTTGTAACGCAATAAAGTATTAATTGCGTAATTGGATACAAAAGAATCTTAGATTTAGTTATAAAGCTGCGAAATTAGTCGCAGCCTTCGCTTTGTATTCAAAACTCGCTAATTAAACACAAGTTCAGAACGTAAACTTTGTAAAACAACATTTATTTTGCCGAACATAAAACATAAAATGTATCAAATGAATGCATTGACTTGCAACGTTAATTTTATGCGTGTGTCAATTTCGTATAAGTCGCATTTTTTATACTGTTAAAATATTTATATTGTTTATTATGGTAAAGAATCTGCAGTATCATCGGATTATTTAATTCGATATTCATTGGCTTCCAGGGCTGATTAAAAGCTATTTTATTCATCATTCGAGAATCCACTCATATGTTGGATAGTCTTCTCCCAAATTGCAGCAATATTATAAAATTGCTAATAACATATAGATAGGCAAGGTTTCAATGAAAAGTAGCACTAAATCGATAATATCAGGCAATGATAAAACTTATTGTTTACGTCAAATTGGTTTAAAGCTTATTACACAACTCACATTATCAAGGAAGTTTCTAACAAAAATCTTCCAAGTTCGAAATTCTTTCTCGATTATTAAAACCCTATGGTCTGTTATTTCACCCCGCGATAAACTAAGATTAGGTTGAACTATGACTCATTTAATAGGGCTGGTATAAGTAGATAAAATTATCTGAGGCTGGCCATAAATAGCTGTTATAGCCTATTAGAGTGCCCAGTGGACTGAGATATTGAAGGTTTGGAGTTCAAACCCAAACCACGCACCACTGAATTTTCGGAAGTTATATACGTATTTATCAAAAGCTCAAACGATGAAAAGAAAACATCGTGAGGAAATCTGCATGCTTGAGAAATTTTCGCGAAAGCATGTGAACTCCGCCAACCGCAGTATAAGTTAATGGTATTTAAATATTAACACATATTTGGTTCGAATATAAATAAAAATAAAGTATAAGTACTTCCCAAATAAGTCCTTGACGGGACTCGTGATATTAAACTAAATATTTTAAGCTGGGGCTATCTGTTTATGTAGGCAAGAGAGTGATATGATAACTTCATCGTACTACATGGATTATGAAATTGGTAGCTAAATTAAAAAAAATAGAGGTGGCAAATAGGTCTTCACGTTATTATATTACCCATAGTTGGGAATTTAGATCAATTTTATGGATATATTTCAACTGTTAAAAACCGAGTGGCTCCAAAAAGTGAATAACATGCAGAAGAACCTGAAATCCTCCGAAACCTCAACTTATATACATTGTATACTTAGGTACTTATATACATTTGAAATTTAGGTTTCGAAACTGAATTTGATAAAATCTACAGTCTGTAAATACTCTACGAAAATATATAAAGCTTTAAAATTAACACAATTAAGATAGAAGAATTTTGTGCCTTCCATTGTTTATCTAATTTAATTTGTTTCGCCAACTGCAATTGCCTCGTGCTGATCTAGTGGTCGCCAACGAAGCTTCATTTGGGTTCACTAGACCCGACCAGACTAGACCAGCGCTAGTCAGCCGAGGCACGTTCAGTCTCAGTGGTCGACAAATTACAATAGTCTCGCCTATTGATTGATTAAATGGGACCTAAAACTGGTGGTGAACTGTTCGTGTTCCAAGGTTAGTATACCTCTGCTGAACCCTTAGGAAATGTAAGTGTGATGGTATTATTGATTATATTAATATTTTATGCTTTGACTTTGAGGTTGCTACGTCTTTTGAAAGCCTCGTCAATCAATGTTGAAATTATTAGTAAGTATTGAAATTTCTGTCTATAATATTATTAAGGTACCAGGGTAAGTAGGTACCGGTAATATTAATATGGCTTTAAATGACATCTTTATTCTCACGTTAGGTAAAATAACAGCCGACAAATCAAAGTGTTTACGGCGAAAAAAAACTAACGTTACTTCTGTAATTTCAACTGACTTGCACTTTTTTTGCAACCAAGTGGGAATCGAAATTAGAAACTTGTAAAGTTTTGCGTTGTTATACGACTTGAGTTACAGTTTGTCACCTGTTTATTAAAAATACTAAAACAATGGAAGAAACGGGTGATGTCACTTGAGCTAACCTAGTTTTATTTATATTACATCTTTATCTCACAAACATCATTGAAAAACTACAGAAAATACCATCAAATTACACAATTGCTACTTGATGAGATAACGTTGAAATTCGCACGAGAAGTTGGTAGAGACTAATTTTGCAAAAAAAATTAATAGACATGTCTAATAGAGTTCAATTTCGTATAATTAAATAATTTTAGAATATATTTTATTACTTTGCAGTTCAGATCTGTTATTATTTATGGAAAATGGGGGTAAATGGGCTCACCTGACGGAAAATTGGTAGTCATCGCTGCCCAGGGATATCTGCAACACCGGTTTTGGTGTTAATAGCTTGCTTATAACAACTCTTCTCTGTGTCCCGCATAATAAACAGAGAATTAGAACTCTCCTCCCCTCCAAAGCGAGATCTTCTATTAATATGTAGTTTCCAATTCTTAGATGCACCAGCGTTCATTATTGTAATTTACATAAAATTATTTCTGGCGTTACGTTACCTCTGAAATTTTATTTATTAATCAATATGCGGAAGAGAACACAGCTCAATGCGTCGTTTATAATATCCAATATATGTTAGTTGCTTTTCATAATTACCAATAATCATGTTACTAGCCCTGACATATGATGTGACCTGATCACACTACACTGGTGGTCTCAGTGGTTTAGTCATACTAATACATCATGTCCATGACTTATTTTATCACTTCTTGGCACTGCACATATGTACTGTCGATATCGTTATATACCTACATAGGATAGGGGTACAATATTCTCAAACTATACTATGCTGTCGATTAATACTGTATATTTTAAGCAATAAGGCTTAATTTGCGTTGTTCTGATTACATCACGGCCATATCGGTAGTGAGAAGCAGGGGAAGAGGTCGAGGCTATCTGCTGATAAGAGGCAACCGTATGGCGGGTTGACTGAGCCCAAATGACAAACATACGATTTCTGATATGTAAGATTTGGATAAATGTTTACTCCAGTATTTATGCACACAAGTTTATATCAATCTGAAAGAAGATAAAAATCACATCGAACTTACAAACGATATCAATTTTTGTACACTCCCATCACATACATACCACAATTTACTGTGATAGATAGAACACACAGAAGACGACAAAAACGAAGTTGAAAGTAAAAGTTGGAAATAGAACATAAAGTAGCAATGGCACTAACTTCATTTTATTGGAGGCCAGATATACATAAACCGAAGTTAACAGGAGTTACAAAAGTGGGAGTGAGTTGTGCGCTCCCATCGGATCGTATCAGGGTCGGCTCGTTATACAACGAGGAACCGGTTACCGACTGACGTCATCCTCCAATCCTTCCATGTGTTTTTTGTGAAGTTACGATCGAAAACATCGATGCAATTCCCCACAATATTTTATGCCATAGCCGCGAGCCAATGCGAGCTATGAAATTAGCAAATAAATCGGTGCAATTCATTACGTAGGTAGAAAGAATCAAAGAACCCATTTTCATTGATAGTTTATGTTAAGTTGGCGGATCTCCGAGAATCGAAATGGTGTATTATAATGTGTGCATGAGAAATTTTAATGTACTTCTAAACCAATCAACTTAACAGCGACTGGTTCTTGGCTAACGGAGACAAGTTGTACAGCATGATGCACAAGATGCTACATTACAGGCGGTTTATTTTACATAATCGTGTATTGCCTAATGAGATGTTACGCAAAACAGTATTTTTCCACTTATCCTGCAAGAAAAAGGATTTTCTAGCGGAATAAAGAAATTACTTATATGGGATGGGATCGTTAAGAAAGGGCTCTGAGATCATTTCTACTTGTTGATAAAATAAAATAATTGTAAATTCATAAAAATATTTTTAATTTATAATAAAAGATGTTATTTTATAAATAAAGTGCCATATCGTCTACCTGATAAATGAAGGAAGGATTCTCGATTCGTCTTCAATTTATAAGCACTGTCACAATTGAGTGATTATTGGTTACCGTCCTCATCTTTTTGTGTTTTTAGTCACGTCACTGAGTTTTTCTTCTTTATAAAAACGTTTTTTATGATCGGGGCCCGTTTTACTTGAAGGAACTTTCCGTCGTGCATTCATTATCGGGAGCACGATCTGTTTTTTCATCCCTGACGTGGCAAGTTACCGGTTTTACGCAGTGTGACTGGCCTGAGCTACATAATCTTTAAGAGAACACCAAATAAGTGTAATATAGGAATGTGAACTTATATAAAATAATCAAATCTGTAAATCTTTATTTTACACCTGCTTGCCTGCTCATAGAAGGCTCAAGGTTTCCTCCACGTTCAACGCGGAAGATTAAATTGCAATGAGCTAATCCTGCTCAACATAAATTATCTCATTGCAAAAACGACAAAAGGCTTTTTGCTAATAATGATAACAAAACATGTGGTATGTTTTTGCAACTTCGCTAAATTTACATAATCGTGTAGTAAAACGAGTATATACCATATTTATTAGAAACCATTACAAATACGAAGACGTAGGTAGTCAGTTTCATAATATTGTAAATCCTAAGACAGAAAAGCGTTCACTTTTACTTTCGGTGCAACCGCACCGTCCTCACTTCCCTCTTAAAAAGAGGAGAGATGAGGTATGTGTTTGTCTCTTTTGCACTTGTCTTCTACTGTATTTGTTCGATATCGTGGTCTCCTTCTAACTTCCCTTTGGCATCATCCTCGGTCATACCAGTTTGGTTCGCGCTTAGTCATCGCGGGTCAGAGATAGTGGTTTCAAATGTCATTACGTTACTATCGGACTCAATAGCGCTCAGCGACATTTGATTTTTATTCATACGTAACTTATACATGTAACTACACTGATAGAATATTCTGATGCAATATGACTTTTGCCTTGACTGAAATATCTTACATAATCCAATCCCTGGTACGTGTTAAACGTGGAACCTAAAAATTTGAGGCAATATTGTTTTTATTACATTAACCCCTTGGTTATTTCAAAATAAACTAATAGTAAAGATCACGTCTATCGAACAAAAAATGACCTATAATGTTCATAAAATAACATAAAATGTTATACCTGACCTTACTAATAATTATAATCTTCCAAATTGATGTGGGTACGTTTGATGGGGGCCAAATTATATTCTTAACGCATTTAGACGTTCTTTTTTTAACTCTTATATATGAATTTGTACATTATAATAGGATTTTAAATTCTTGGAGTATACACCATTGTACTTTACATCATATAGGATTACTACATAGAATTGGTATATTTTGTACGAAAGGAATAATAAGAGAAATAAACCAAAATATTGTTTTTTGATCGATGCTCTTAAATGTTAAACATGAACATATATATTCATGTAAACATAATACAGCAAAAAGGTCGCAATTTATTTTTCTGTCTCATCAACATACGCTTTTACCAGAACAAAACAGAGTAAATCAATATAAATAATATGAACGGAACGGATAAAACAATATGAATATGATCATGTAGTCGGTCTCAGCCATGAAGTTTCCTTGACTCCAAAGTACAATTATATATAATAATAAGTATTTATCATACAGAAGGTATACCATTTATTTGTTTAATGTATTATGAACACCGATCAGTACCTATGTTAAGTTATGTATATAAAAAACAGTGAGCCGTCACGGGACGCCTGGCAGATGTGAAACATCGACATTATTTTGTAAAAGTAATATGCAGAAAAGAACATATTGTGATAGGAACTAAATATGTCATAATGATAAATTAAAATATTACGATTTTTTTCCACATCAAAAATATATGTGTTAAAAGAAACATATTAACACAATCTCAAAGAGGTTTAATACAATTCACAATTCGAAAAAAAAAGGTAAACTTGAAAATAGAACTAAAATCAAATTTAAATTTCGTGGCGACGCTTTCGCCACGCCAGAAATCGGTTTTACGTGCGGCTATAGATGTTTCACATCAAAACAGATTCTCATCAACAATTCATACATAGGTATTACAATAATTATTTGCGTGATCATCGCACACTTAAGCCTTGCATTACAGAGCAGTAATTACATTGTAATCAATGCGTTAAGGTCTATAAAACATATTTATGGAGTGTGAATAAATTTAATATCATTTTTTCCTTAGTGCAATCTTATTTTAATGTTACTTAGTAGTAAAAATTATTAGTTCGAATAATAATAGTTCGTTTATTAGCCTCCTAAACTCTAACTATTGCTGTCAAGAATTAAGTTGAAGGAGCTAGTGTCTGTCCTTATTGCTCTTTACATTCTGTTATGTGTGTTTGTGTAAAAGGTTTTAAACTTTGAGTTTATAATTATGATATTAGTAATAATACACACGTAACCACATGTGGTATGTAAATACCAGTGGTTACATGTGTATAGGTACCTATGTTTAATGATTTTACACGTTACATTGTGACCGTTATTTTTAAGGAAACTGCTCTCACCTCTTCTGTAGTAGACGGAAGAATTAAATTTCCTGAAAGATTTTGGCATTTTTACAAAACTTCTTGTATTTCTCATAATAGAAATATAAACTAATGTCAGATACCTTCCGTGAAGATCCCGAAATACCTATACCTTACAATAGTGCGTAGTAAATGCCCTTGATGAAAAAAATAATGAAAGAAACATCCTGAAATGTTAGCAAACACAATCTGAATATGAAAATCAACGTCGACGTTTACAAATGACAGTTGAAAAATATTCAACACAAGATAACGCAATAGTATTTCTGCTCTAAATTTTAAATTGGTAACGGCCGTGTTACATTAATTTCATAGTAATAGCTTGAGTTGCAAAACTTGGATTTTGAATTATTACGTAGTGCGGTTGCTCACAGATCTTATCTGACCACTATTGTGTTCTGTGTTGATATACTTATTTATTCTGCTGCCATGGCTGATGCAAAGAGTAGGTAATGTTGGAAAACCGTTCGTTCATTTTACCTATACTTTATGCGAAGCGTGACTTTTCGTAGCTTGTAGAACATCATATTAGATACTTGCCCGCTTCTTTATAGTGGAACGTATGCTAGGTTTACAATGAACTAGAACTCTCTTCAAGCTCTTTTATTAACTTACTTTATGCAGTGTTATTCTCTACAATTTTCGTCAGGGCAGTTAAATGATGAAGCCGGTCCTTGTTCATCCGCTTCATTTACAAACAATTATGTCCTTTTGTTGGACACATCACCATGATCTTGTCAGTTACTTCTTCTCTAGCCACACCATATAATCTATCAATCAATTCATACATTATTTCTTTGTTCTTCATCCTCTCTTACATCCGTATCTACGTCTTTTATATTTTTTTTAATATAATTTTTTTTCTCATCACTATTGCGCATCTAACTTTTGTTATTCCCTTTCATATACTCATTCCTAACCCAGTGGATATCGTAAACGATACCATCAATTTATAATAAAATTCTTGTTGAAGCACTCCTAGCGAGAACACCTCACAGACGTCTTTATACTTACTTAAGTCTAGCGTCCTTAATAAAAGACAGGTGGTCTGTGGTTAGTGGTGCCGCCTTTAAATAAGGATACGACCGACATACTTGTATTTGGGATATCGTGATTAGAACTAATATTATTTACAGCTTCAAAGCCGGACACGACGAATTAGTGCCGCATTTTCAGAAAAACACAACCTTACTTCTAAAAAGAGTCTATTGGTCTTAAATCAGAAACGGGGTAATAAGAACCCTTGAAAGTCCCTTTTCCATACCAATTTACTACAAGAATATTTGATCCACAAACGATAATAAATGGTTGCTGTTTATTTGTGGTGGCACGCTCAAGTTCCTGATAAGTTATTAACCAGTTTTTTAGGCTGCTATATCCGAACTGGCAACGTCGCATTTCGGGTGCGCTGTAACATCTCGCTCATCTAAAAGTTATAGCAATCTGACATTTATCAGACCCCAATATCTTTTTTTATGGTTTTTTATCATCTTCGAATGAATCTTTCACCTGATATAATCCCTTAATTGCCACCTACAGACATGCTTGAGAGCAGACAGGATGTCAAATTCTTAGCCAGGATCCATCGAACGTAGGTAAGTAGGTGCAACGAACTTACTTAATTTTTATGTTTCTACATATTTAGGTATGTGACTTGAGCTGGCGATGTGAAAACAGTTTTCATCACATACTGACCAAATTTTAAATATTTCTTGACATTCAACGAATATTCATTAGGTATATTAGAAATATCATATGACTCGCAGAAATATTTTGTCTAGGTACGTATGAAAATCTCGTGCATCTCAGTGCATACAAATTTAAAATTTGCATGCACTGAGATTTGCATGCATTGCATCTTACAAGTATGTAGATATCTAGATACGATTACGGAATAAGGTAAATACAATACAACTTGGGCCGCACCACAGCGCAAGCCTGGCGTGAGAGCCTTCAAAGGAGGACTTGATAGATTTTTTAAGGACCACGGAATTTATTTTCGATCCAATCTGTAGTCCACGGTAAGTAATTCAATCCACAGTGTTCGCCCGATTAGTCAGGACTAAAGTTAAATTCAAGCGACACCGGACTGGTAGTGAAACATTAGTAAGCAAGCAGCGATCACACGTCCAAGGTCAATTGCTCCACGCAACGCACCATCACTTCCTTGTTGGCAAGCAACTTGCCGGTTTGAGCAACCGCCTCTCACTAGAATTAGGCTCCCGATTACAACACGACACATTCACACACATCAAGCGGCTGCTTAAAGTCAAATCACTATGCGTGAGTACGTACCGGCGATTTTTTCTCTACTGTCAAGATTTAAGATTACATCGTGATTCGAATTAAGAATTCCACTGGTTAATTGGATAAGCTATTGATTTATTAGAAAAGGAATTCCGATATTAAGACTACTCTTAGGAAAAATAAATGTGTTAGCTGAGTGATTTTGTGTTTTTTTAAGAGAATGGCATTAAGTTAGTTACCTAATTTTGAATGGAACATGCTTTTTTGCTGGCGCCTTACAAATAAATTGAAAGAGTTTTTGTCGTTTACTTGGTACAGAAAACGCGATTTATTTGTCATCAGCCTCTAAGTAGGTGTTACACCTATTTTGGGCAGTTTTTAGATTTAGGATTGCTTTAGTTAGACTTTAGTTACTATGTACATATTTATAATGACAAATGATACACAGGGAACATATCTTACCGATCATTTGTCCACGATGACCTCGCGGATAGTCATTAGTAAATACATATCGTAAAATAGAACCAAAGGCATCTTAATTTAATAGTAAGTCCAACAGCATTTATATTTCCCATTTGTATAATTTAATCAAAATGCAAAATAAAACGAATAAATCATAAGTATAATAGTGCGTTATTACTGATCAGTGTTAATAAATCGCATTAATAATGATGTGTAACAAAGATAATGGAAGGTAGCTTAGATATGTTATATAATTATATGATAGGTATTGCATTCTATAAGTGCAACATATATTGACCTTTGGTGGGTAGATGTAGCTCACATAAGCCTCAATAAAAAAGAGCTATCTAGAACCCAGCCTTCCTTTTTCATCATCAATCTATTATTGTCCAGTGGGACAATAATAGATCGATGATGACACCGTGCCCAGCAGTGGCTGGGCACGGTTATCCTCTCTTTCAGAGTTCACTATCATGTAGAAAATCTCTTATACAGATTTCCTTACGATGTTTTCCCTCACCGTTTGGGCATATAATAAATATGCTTAGGGCTTGAACTCGAGACCTTTGACATCTCAGTCCACTGGCCACACCACTAAGCTGCCTTTACTTCTACTTACTCTTTTTAGGAAGAAGAATTGCGATTTGCACGAGGGCCTTTACCGTACATTTGCGTAAGGTTTAATCTCGGACAACGCATATCAAACAAAAACATACATATAGGTATATTTACGTATGTATAAGTGCTTTCCGTTCTAAACTGATTACTGTGATTATTTTAAGCATGGAATCTGAACTAACTGGCTTTAAGATGGAAGTCACAGCTTGATGTTAAAATTACAGCGACAGCTAATATAATTTAAATAAATACCTGAAATTACATGGATTGGGTTATCAATTGGGTATAGATAGAGCTTTTTAATTTTAGTACTATAATTGCGGCCTCAGATTTCCATTTAGTTCTTCCTGACCTATTCATTGACCTTTTCCTGCCCAGTAGGGATACTTGGTATATGCTTCGGTATCCTGTAGTATATACAATATACTTTGCGCAATAATCATCAATTTAAATGAATCAAATAAAAAAATAACTAAGAGTATTCAAATACCTCACCAAAAGTAATTAACTGAGGGATTCACTGGAACAATATATGTTGCAAATTAACATATACAATAAGTTCCAACACAATATTGACTATGGTTTTAGCACTTCTTAGAGCAAACCCATAAAACGAAGATTTACCTACATTATTTAGTGATTACATTTAACAAAATAAACTGGTAAATATGCTAATCTTGTAATAAAATAAATTTACATAAACATTGCTGTGTGTTGTGGCCGTTTATCAGCTCCGCAATGAAATTCAAGGCTGACACCGGGTGTCATGTTGTCCAATACTTGATAAACTAGGAACAAAGCATGCTAACACTGCGCAGGCGCAGGTTTCTATTTAACATTCGTAAGCAGTCGTCGGCTGTTTCAAATGAATAAGCGAATATTGTGTTACGTTATGACGAAGAATTAAGTTTCCATTCAGTTTTAAAGTTTTGAGATTATCTTGGAATACATCTCAGAATAGACTATATGAATCATCCATTCGGAATAATAAACTACTGCGATAGAGATCTTAATAAAAATAAAGTGATACGCTAATTTTGTAGCCGTAATAACTCGTCTTAAAAATAACAAAACTACTTTGGGCCGAATGCGAGAAGTCCTGCGTATAATTCTCAGTTTCGACTAACGTTTAATTGGGTAGCTCTCAGAATAGATAATGCCCAGCTCCTCAGATAGAGTCGCTGTGCGCGCATCTGAATACTAATACCCGTACACTTAGCCGACCCATTTGTGGATGTTCTCGGCAAACAACAGGTTTGATAGGTACAACAACTCGCCACTACGATGCACTATTGCGAAATGTACAACCAGCATGTTACCGTTTCATTTAGGGAGTACTAATATTTCATGTTCCACTTGGAATTCTATTTGTATGCTTCAGCAACGTTTGCACCCATGCCATTAGGTTATTGCAATACGAGGGTTCATATCATACTAATATATGGGCCTCATGTTGCAAATACTCGAAGCTTCTATACTTGCTCCGTATATATATTATGAACGATTACTACATTCATATATAAATATTTGTATATAGAACTGTACCAGGAAATGTAGTACGGTTTATTCATTATATGTACACAATTGCAGTATAATTAAGAAAGATATTTATTCAATTATTACTCATCTGACACTACAGTTTTATACTGACGTATTTAAATATGTTTATCCGGAACTTTCTGCGAATAGGTACTTTAACTGGAGATTATTTATGAGCCTGTGGTTTTTTTTAAGTGTTGTTCATTTTATTTAAATAATCATTCTAGTACAATCTCCCTTATTAATGAAATGATTATTCAAGCGAGAGTTTATTAATTAGCAAGGAAACACTAAAGAATTTCAAACATTTTGGCATGTTCGTAAACAGTTATTAAGGACTCTCAGTCATACGAGTGTTTTAAACAAAAGGTTTCAACACATTAATACATTGTGCACTTAATAAAACAAGGTGTAGGGTGCCGGATGTTTGTGCAAAACAAACGCACGCGAAAATAGCTTTGGATGTGGTCCCAATATGTGGTCTTTGTTTGAAAATGCGAACGTTATTCAGCAATCAAATTATAAATAAATACTTTTTACGTACCTCGTTTACAAATTATTTAGTTTATTCGTTAAATGTGCTAATGTTTTAACTATTGATAAGCTGGTAGGTATACCATTCCATGGTCATTATAACTACTGTTTTTGAAAGGTACATGTTTATATACATATAAACATACAATATTTCTATTTTACACAATCCAAATAAAGAGTATATAAGTACATATTATGAAGGCTTTATTTATATTAGGTATACAGCACTACCTACAAGTTCAAAATGTCACAACAAATTAAATATACAATTATATATTATTTATTATCTTAAATAATAAGTAGTTATATAATATAGTTTTTTATTACTAGGAACGCTCTCGGGGTAGCAACTTATGCCCAAAACCGTAATGAATTATACACCATAAACCTTTCTAATTAATCACACTGTAACCTTAGTAGTTTTAGAGCTTACATATCGTAGTCCGACAAACAAATAGATAAACAGGGGGCAGTTGTTTATAATATGTAGGTAATTTTCAACTATAGCAAATGTTAGTGAACCCTAAACAATCTCAGCTCCAATTATAATTATGTAGGTACCATTTGCTAAAGATTCCGCTCTTTTAGCACCAATGTAAATGCGGTACAAACAGAGGACTGAGATATTTGCTTCATTATTGTCTCCTGGACCGCACATAATTGCATTCCAAGCATGAATGTGTTGGACCGCACTTCGTGAAATTGCCAGCTGAAGGCGAATGTACAAACATTACTGTACTGATTCTCACACACTATATACAGATAAACTGGAGAACGCGTGGTCATAGAAAGTAAAACGGAATTCAAATTACTATGAAGCTACTGCCCTTTGTTGGCTACCACATTCAATTCAATCGTGTGATCGAGAAGCATTCCATTCAACTCGTTATCTTTATAATATGTGACAGGTGACATACAACTAGTAAGCCGTTTATGCCTTCAATGGTAAACGATTGATATGTACTTAATGTAAAAAATGTTATTCGCATTCAGAATGTGTTAGTAAACAAAGTGGATACGCAATATGCGTGTTGCGTAGAAGATCAATTTTAACATTTAAATTGGTTATTGAGAACAAAGCGGCAATTTTATAACCCAGCTCAAGGTTAGTTTTTGATTGTAAGGCAGGCGCCACTGCCCAGGTACCTTCAGATTCCTCCACGTGGCAAATTGGCGTTACAATGAGATTTATACAGGCAATCATGTGGTCATTAAGTTCCAATGAATAATACCCGTGAGATACAAAATATCAACAGTTTTGTTTAATTTTAACCTTCATGGTTGAACACTAATCTATGGATTAAAAAAGACCAGAATTTCAAGTGTTAAGATTAAGTACTTTGAGGTATTTGCTATGTTAATCCCATGCAAGCTATTTAAGAACGAACGTTTAGTTTTTTCATGACTGAGTAATTCATTGCGGATTACTATATACTTAGTTTCTGAAACGTAATTAAGTGTATACTTTAGGAGACAAAATGTTAAATAGCCAGTTTTTTTTAATTAATTATTTTATTATCATAGGTACACAATAAATACATAAACGCGAAGTATTTGTCTAATACAGAATTGTTTTCAATCACTCTTCACATAGGTACCTACACACTGCCATAAAAGTATCTACAACTTACCAATTAAAAAGAGACAATGGCACAATTACAATTTCTTGACAACATGATCGCCTTTTGATATACGTACTGATTATTTATTGTGTAACAAAGCACCATGTTTTATCTTGTAATCGATTTGATCTCATCTTCTACAGTGTGTATCGTCATAATATAGGTATAGCTAGTATAGGCTTAGCTCGTATAACTTACGTACGTATACAACATTATAAAAGTGTTCCGAAATAGATGACTATTCTAACTTTACGCATTTTGATCTTTCTACCAGGAATTTCGTGGACGACAGACACTATAAGGTCCGGAATTCTCAGAAAAAAACTGCATAGGTAGGTTATAAGTAAAAAGTACACATGAGACACTAACTCATCTATGGATGTATGGGGTCTTCTTCAATACTAAATCATCAAGATAATTGCCAAAACTGACACTAGCACGACGAAGTATCGACGACATTTGTGTCGTCGACTTTTCAGAACCTAGAATTACTCATCCTACTTGCTTGTATTGTAGAGTGTAGTAGCGTAATATGTACATACCACAGGGCCTCATTTTATATATATACCTCATTATATATAGTTCTTAAAATACGTGCCCCACCCGCATTAGGACAGAGCGAAAACAATAAATTCAAAACAATAATTATTTAGGTATTAAATTTTAATTTGAACTTTTGAACATAAACATTCAAACTCAAAGTCAAACTTTATTTTTGTGTACAGAGTAGGTCTCAATTTTAAAAACAATGATAGGAACTTAAAACTTAGCGGCCTTTTACAAGCGTTGCAAAAGCATTGCATTTTGACATTTGTTCTAAGAATATAATAATAAATATCTCCATGTATGATTTAAACATATTTATTTCACGAACTATTCTCTACAGTTTAGCAGTAACTAGAACTAAAGGTATTAGAATAAAGTTTTATAATATTGTAATCTCATTTTATGGGAACTGTAATCGTTCTTACAAGAAATAAAGTTCTTCAAACCTATAAGGTTTATCCTTTTAAGTCTTCTCAATAGTCACTAGTCTGTCTATAATCGAGTTTTTGTATCCGTGCTATATCCTATATAAGCTACAGCAAAAAAAAGCTCTTAGGAATTTAGGTACCGTAGGTGTACTTAAACCAGAAATGTTGGTAAAACTAGAAGATAGATTTTTTTACACAATTACATTAAATCAGTTTTATTTTCTTTGAAATTTATGTCATTTATTTATTAGAGATTTGTATTTCTATTACATCCCTCTCAAAATTAAATCTCCTATTTTCCGTTTTATTATTATTAACAAAAAATCGTTGCGTCAATTAAGTAATGATGTAGGTAGGTAAAATGGAAACAAAAATATGAACAAAAAACTTTTCAAAGAACTGTTATACCTTATTATATTACGCTATTTTCAAAATGTTTTGTATTCTAGACAAGCAATAGTTTTATTTAACCTGTTATTTACAATATTTTTATTTGAATCTTGCTTTCTGACACTATTTTCATTATAAATTCTGCTTTGTTGTCTGCGAGTCTTAAATGTAAATCAGCAGTTTGATCGAGCATGTTTCTATTATAAATAAAACTCGAGTGCGAATATATTTATACCTACCTATTAAATTTAAATGGTATCATAATATCCGGTACAAATCCAAATATAAATATATTCTTGACTCTCATCGCAGATGTGGTCATTACCGATATACAGTCACATGGGACTTATTCGGATATTATTAAGTCAGTAGTTATTCGATATATGATTTTTTAAATGTTTCGCTCTCAATGTCAAATAGTGTTGTAACAAAGAATAGAAAAAAAATAGCCAATTTGATCATGATACGTCGCAATTATTTCAAGTAAGGATTATAATTAGAACAATTATGTCTTGTGATTTGCAATTTGTTTGGCAGTATAATATTAATGCTGAATGAAACTAATTACTAGTAATACATCCGTATTAAGACTAGGTGGACCTTGAGGGTCGAGAAAGTTGGAGTCGCGCCATAGCATTGAACTAGACTCATTATTTTTGCAGCCTTCCTTCCTAATCGTGACTATTCGTGACACATCACCTGAATACATAAATTATCTGAAATGTATCATCATCTCTGAAAGATTAAGTAAACCGGCGCATGCTGTTGGTATAGCATTATACCGAAGTCGGGACTTTTTGAGGCAGCCATTTGGAGATATCCTACCAGGAAAACCCGTAAAAATATATACATAACCTTATCTTTTTGATTTATAGGTAGTTTAAAAGCTACCTCGTATTCCGAAAAACAGGTAGGTAATAATAAATATTAATTTAGGTCAACGTAAAAATCCAAAGTTATTTCGCACTTTGAGTAATCACAATAATAAAATAGAGCTGTTGTTGTCTTAACCGTCAAAAGTAATAAATTGAAACCAGACCAATTTGGCAACATTAATTAATGGCCGAATAAGCAGGCCTCGTGTATTAACATGAATTATAATATTACGAGATCAGAACAAAAAAATAACTTGAAATGACGTGCCGTGAATCCTTGAATCCTTTATAAAAAATCTTTTGCTACTTCCTTGTTGTTTTTTAGCATAACTTTATACAATAAATATGAAGTCAATAGTCTGCTTGAATCACCTGATGAATATCCGGGTCATGTTCAATAATAATACATCGTTATTATCAGAGAAAAAGGTATGTTTCAATTTTTTCCTCTAATCGAACAATGTAAGGAAATATCTTATAACCGTGGTGGGTATATCCACTGAGTGTGTTTAAATCATTTAAGATTTAAATAAAAAATAGCCTATTTTCGTCTACGATAGCATATAGGTAGTTTATTTTGAGTGCACCGCAACCTACATAAAGTAAGGACGTACATTTTGGGGCTAACAGATGCATGTAAGTATGTTTGCTTGTGTGTCTTGTATTCATCGTTGAATATTTTCGCAATCGATTGTAAGGCTGAATTCACACGGTGCGGAGAGGCGGTGGCACAGAAAAAGATTTTTCTTTAAAGCTATTATGTATTGTTATATCGCTTATTGTGCTGATAGAGGAACTATAATGTCACGAGGTAAAAATAATCCCTAATTTATAGTCTTATTGTCTTAACTTTAACCTAAAATAAATAACTCTATTGTATCTATTGATACGAATACATATAGGTTTTTCAAAATACTTGATAAAGTGCTAAATTACCGTCATCAAATAAGTTTTTTTACTCATATCTAAATATAATCAACTATTAAGATTTAACAAAGAAAAATTAACAAAGGATTTATATGACAACAGATGATAATATGTACACTGAGTCATATTTCATTTTATTTGTTTAATTTGTAATGTGTATGGAACGTTTTTGAATACGCGCTAATTGGTTAAATAAATGAAGATGTAAATTCACAGTTCAGTTACCTCGACGCGTGAAGATTTTCCTCCTTCACTGGCGAGACTTTTCTCGTTACTATTTATATTTTATTTTGCAACATGAGGCTTGCTAGTACTAGTCATATTGCTTTGGTTTTAATAAGCTTCAAGCTGACACCAAAGCATCATTGTTAGTGTTTTATTAGGTAATATTTACCATTTGTGTGCAAAATATGGGCTGGTGAAAACAGGCACGTTAGTCTAATTTTTTGGAAAATTATTATGGCCTACGCAATTCTACCAGTCTTCAAAAACCACAATTTGTTTTGACTGGTTAAAAAATATAACGAAATGTTAAATCGCAAAAAGCTATCAACTGATTGCCAGGTTTATTTGTTTACAAAATGAAACACAGTGTTTCATTGATAATTGCAATCGAACAGATTGTTCAATCATCTCTCAATATAGCAATGAGGTTACGTTCGATAAATACCCGCCCGGCGTCATTTAAATGATAGTGACAGTTATTGAAACCGTTTACAAACAGACACAAGTGTGCGATCGGTAGGAGTTGAATAATATGATTTCCTTATGCAATGTATAATAATAGGGCATACAATTATCTAACATAGTAAGTCAGATCAATCACCTATGAACCGAGCTACAGCAATAAATCGGTCATGGCATGCGATCGCAACACTTCATAAAGCGTAGGATTTAACGACTATCCGCACAAACGACTTGCATAATGCATTGGCATATACACCCTATACGTAAGCCGAGCCAGCAAACCAGACACACTCCACTAATAAATCACTAACAAAATATTCCTACCATCGAAATGAAAATCGCAATTCAGTTTCACTTTTCAATTGGCTTTTGGTCGTATAATTATGAAGATATAGCGCAATCCGTGAATATTTAAGTACTCAATGGCCGGAATAGATTTTAGGATTTCGCTTCGCGGTCCGTTGAACTTTATCAACAAAATCGAAAGCGATTAGGAAAAGGTTGGCAAATGTAAAAGTGAATTTCGAGTTTGGTATTTGAAACTTTACTTTTACTTTTTACCCTTATATATATAGTATAGTGGAAATTGTTTCGCGCCCAGTGCTACGCAAAGGGCTTAGTAACGGTCCAGGGGTGGGACATTCGATGTATGTAGAGATACGGACCGGATCGTAATAGCGTTTCATAATATACATTATTATTAGACTCGAACGCAGTTGCATTTGAAGACTAACTTTAAGAAAGACAGACTTCAAACGCAACTGCAAAAGTTAGCCTCACGTAATGTAGACAGCTTATTTTTCTATGGACCAATGGAAAATAACGATAGAGCTGGCTGTCTTCCTGCACGACTGTTAAGAGTGCATGAAAGGGAACAGGTTACTTAATGGTGCTAGTATGCAATGAGCTGCAAGCCGTCACTTGTGCACTATTGCGTGACGTGATTGCTATTCATGTCTCAAGCGGTATTACACACCTTGCGACAGGAGACGGTACTTGCTACAACCTCTGCTTTCTCCATTTACTAAAAAGCGTGATTGAGATTGATATACTACACCGGGCACCCACGCTCTTTGTTAATGAATTAAAATATTTTTTTAACACTTGTTTAAAGCACTATACATCATTCAACTGTTTCTACACAGTTGTAAGATATTTTATAGATTCGAAGTTAATGTTCGTGTTTGTAAGCAATTTATAAAATCTTTCCACAATATACAAACCGGTTGATTTATGTTTCTACACTATGTTTGCAGCCCGTCGTTAATGTTATATAAAATATATATAAGATACCATTTTCAATTACTGGTACATATTATTATTCGGTAAGTATACTGTACATACCTACCTACAACAGTGTGTAGTTATACATTATGTTGTTGTGTTGGCTGTTGGCTTTAAAAGCAAAATTTAAGAGACCTTTGAGATGTTTGGCGCGAACCATACACACAGGTTTTGCCGTCTGATTCCCAACAAACTGGTTCCTCGCCCGTAACGCCCGCCAGTCTGCTTCACCTAAACAATGATGTCGCACAAATAATACAAAACTCGCATATAATAAACATATCAATGGACGCGCTTAACGAGAGCCAAATGTTAAAAGTTAACTATTATAGAAATAACATTTCGAAATTTGTTGAAACATATGTTTTAACCTACAAGCTGGTGATAAAAAAACGGCGTACAATCAACAATATTTCAAGGTTCTTAAAGTAACGTATTATTAATTAATTTGAAACTTAACGGAGCATGCTGAATGATGAGCACCAGAATTATAATTACCCAACATTAAATAATAAAACAGTCACTTTATTTTTTAAATAAAACGTTGAGTCACACTAGAATTCATCTTCTGTACTGTTGGGTGCGTATACTTCGGCCTTACTGCGGTAATTATCGATAACATCACAGATTCTTACACACAGTTGCCATTTACCGGCAAACCCTTATTATACCAATACAACTAAGTAGCGTATGTGCCGTTCGCGTTGTGCTAGGAAAAGTCGTAAAAGTAGTGCAGCACTTAGTGTTCCAAGTACCTTGAACGTACAGCTACTATCTCTGGGAGCAGATGCCAAAACGATATTAATATTTTAAGCTCGTAGACCGTCTGGAACCTACTGGTATTAGGTGTACTGGTTACCCGGTACTGGGTATATCGAATATATACATAATACTTTATACATTTAAAGTGTAAGTTGTATAAGGTGGTGATATCTACATAAATAAGAACCGTTCCTCGCCTTTTTTCTTATCCGCTGACTGAATGAGATTTTGATATTACAATCTTATTGAATTATTTATCTATGAAAACTAGGCCAAATGTCGAAGCTTAACTTGTTTGAGTTGTGATATCTATCATAATTCCCGAGAGCTTTACATTGACAACAAAAGCATTTATTCTGAACAGACAAACAATTTTACGTAAAGTTATGTTTACTTCAACGAAGTTATTACAAAAGTATACACAACAGAACGGAACTGTAATAGTTCTTTGACAAGAGCCAAGGACTATAAAACCATACTCGTTGACAAGAGCCCAGCTTGGAGTAAGAAAGAAGTAAGTAAATATAAATTACAGAACCAAAAATGTGAGTTTTGTAGAGGAAATCTATCAAAATACTGCAAATATTTCCACTGATTAGAACAAAAATTTAAAATTTTGTGTTGAATATTGATCAATATAACAATAAATCTTACGTAAGGGCTATTTTATAGGAAAATTACGACTTTACATTTATCACGCAATATCTGTGTAGTACCATAGTCTAAGTTGATTGTTCGCACTAATATATCACAATACATAATTGAGCATATTATTGCGCTAAGCGCTATCTTTTCAACGTTGCGGTAAATGCATTTAACGAGAACGATGTTGCTGTAAATATGTTGCACATATAAATTACCGAGCTGTGGTAGCCTAGTGGTGTGACCGGTGGACTGACATGGCAGAGGTCTCGAGTTCAAACCCGGGCACGCACCACTGACTTTTCTGAAGTTATGTGCGTATTTACCACAAGCTCAAACGGTGAAGGAAAACATCGTGAGGAAACCTGCATGCTTGAGAGATTTGTCTCGATGGCATGTGAAGTCTACCAACCCGCAGTAGGCTAGCGTGGTGGACTATAGCCTAATCCCTCTCAAATGAGAGGAGACCCGTGCCCAGCAGTGGGACGTTAATGGGTTGATGATGATGATGATGATAAATTACCGTAATTAATATTGATTATCGTTATTCTTGGTACTACCTACCTACCAATTCTGATATTGCCACAAATATTCGTTAGACATGCATAGCTAAGTATGGCACTTTATGATTATTTGCATGTCTTGGTCTATATTATGACTACCGACGCCTGAGGTATTTAATAAGGTAAGGTATTATGATCGAAAATATTACTGTTATGATACCTAGGTCATATAGATCCTGAACTGATGAAGATATATCTTCATCAGTTCATCAAAGCAGGTGCTTTGAGCTTTAAGGCTCAATAAAAACAAACAAAAACTATATATTTGGCATAAAAGTTGTCAATTACTTATTGCGTACCTAAACAGCTCTTGAATATAAATTGAATCATTTCTTAAATTTGCCTACTCACCACAAATTAGAATGGGTAGGGGTATTTTTCTCTACACGTTGGTATTGTTTAGTGACTAATAGTGTTATCGGTTTATTAACACTCAGTAACGTCATCTTAAATCACGCCATTTAATACATATATACTAGATACTAGGTATACATTCTCACAAAGAACGTTCCATTTAAGGAAAGTTGACATGTAGGTACGTAACAATAAAAACGCAAGTGGTAAAAATAGCATTAGCAATACGCTGAACTTATTAGCATTTTTATTTACTTATTTAAATTAATTAATTCGTAGAAAACCTGAAAAGTAGGTATTATCCAGTTTCAGGTTTTTGTGTCTACTTGGTTAGTAGGTATTTGATGTTCGTTATCAATATCGCACAAGTGAAATTTATGGGACCTTGACATTGTCCCTGTTACAGCAGGTAGGTTTTACATCATCGTGTTAACAACGTGTCATATCGCGTTATGGCTTGCTAAACTCTTGCCGATTTATCGTCGTTATGAACGTGATCAGAGAACCAAACGAATTACGCTGCCGAACAACATCGCAATAACTAGGTATTATTTATGGGTGATTTGTATCGTTTGCAATCCCTTTTTACGTATTACAAACACATTGAACGTGCAACATACTGAAAACGATTGGTGACAGTGAGATAAGCAGAACGTATTATATCGAGTGCAAGACTTTTACTAAGACTAGCATCCGTATTCTAGAACGAGATAATACATTAATGGATAATCACATGCAATAAACTGCCGTAGATAAGTAGGTATTATTAAATGAACAGATAACCTGTCAAGGAAATAATTACAGATGCAACAGAAAATTAACTCCTATACCCTTTAGAGGGTTTTAGTAACCGCTCATGCATTAATTAATCATATTCACAATTCGGGTGTTATAAAAAGTAACAACACATATTTCATATTATAACCAGTTGGAACGCCCACTCGTTGAATGATACAAACCGCAAGCTTGCCGTACAAAAAAACTTAAACAACAGATTATAACGTCTAAGGACAGAGATAGACCATTTGAGAACGTGATAACTCGATAAACCACATTCATCACGTCTGGTGTTCCACAAAGAATGACACATCTTGCTAGGGCGCTACAAAATAATTATATCGTCGCACAGTGCGCGTCGAAACAATGGCCAGAGACGAGATATCGAGACGACAAAATAATATCGCGGGACGTATGTAAGCTTTCCTTTCAACGCCTGTTTTCAATTGAAAACAAGTTAGCGTTGCGTTTGCGCTATTTTGGCTAAAGTAAAACCTCGTTAATATTTCATATAACCTTCTGTTGATAAGGATAGACAACCCAAATTATATTACCTACAGCCACGCAGAGGATCACCACGAACTTTTCCTCAAGTCTGATATGATGTCATAATTCATCTTGAATTTAGATTTTATCGCGGTATTTTAAGAAAGTTTAATTGGACTACAAAAGGCAAACCCCAACCAAATGTTAAGTGATTGTATTAAATTAATTACACAAAATATTTCAATCACTACGAAATTTCACTTGAAACTGTGTCGATTACCCGGTTTATCAGTACAGTACATAGCAGATACCGAGCTATGCCACTTAGATAATACATTAGGGGCATCTATGTAGGTACACGCCCGCAACGAATTATTGCTGTAATAAATTGAAAACATGTAATAATTCAACTCCACGTCCACTTGTAATCAAAATGGGGACTGAAAGAAAACACGCGGCAGAATAAGACTGAATTACATTACAGGTAGGTTATTATTTAATTTATTTTAAATTAGAATAGATTAATTGCTGCGGGATCCAAGTCAGTTTAAATCATACTCCCGGGTTACGTCTGGCTTCATTGTCTCGACGATTTTCTGGATGGTAGCAAGAACTTGTAATGTGGAGCTTTCAAAAAAGGGGAAAAAATCCATCAAACAGGCGTTTTATATGTTTATTTGACACGTGTGACAGTGTACGATGCAAAGGAAGTACATAACATCTGCAGATTTATAGTTTCTTCTCGATATGGGATAAAGGCGTGCTAGCAATACAATTAATTACACCTAATATACTTCATTTTCAATTTATAATACTTAATCATAACAAACAATTATACTGTGCCATATTGTCACTGTTGCCCACGTTCTGATCGAAAATTAAATGTTAAAATATAACTTGACAAAGTAATTGTACACTTCAACCCACTATCTGTTGATTCACGATGAATAATTAGAAGGTACCTTACCTACCCATGTCTTGTGATTGAATAGAATATACTTTTAATGTGACTGCTCATAGCTATTTTTGTCCAAGATAATTGCACAGCGTATTTATGGGACGTTGTTATTTGTTATGTAAGTGCGACTGCTGAGCAAGAGGTCTTGGGTTCGATTCCCAGGTCGAGCAAAGTGTTATTGGGTTTTTCAACGACATTCTCAGTAGCAGTTCGGAACTTGGACTCGTGCCTGATGCCCTATTGATGACAATAAGCTCGCCTTTATTACATGGGACCTAAAACAAACCTGCGAAATGTGGGTTTACATTAGTACACCTCCGTCTTATCCTTCGGGGACGACAGGCGTGGTATGTATATCATGTTTGTCGTCATATAAGCACGTGTGATGTTAAACAATGTAGTTAGAATATAGTTATTTTTTTTTACTAAGTATAAGTATTTCCAGTAGTCGACTCTGCATCCTAAAGTTTGATGTAAGGTATAAATTAATGCCTGACTCTTTAAACTATTTCAGGTAATTGCTAGGTACAGATTAAAACGACGCGTGTCGTTCTATTCTGTCCACAGGACGAATATAGACCCAAGGTAAGGGTTATACCTGCCACACCTGTTAAACTGTCTCTGTCAATGTTTTTAAGTTCTGCACATATGTATTTATGTAAACGCTTACTGCCACTTTGATGAGCGAATAACCAAACGCGAGAATTTATCTGTCGAATTTATGTTTATAAATAATGCATGTATTCTTCAATATACATATATAAAATTATACTATGATTTTATATCAATAATTTACGCACGCCATTCAACTGTCGTCAAGGATAACATCGATTTAAAGACATTTTAAATTAGAACAGGCAAAAGCTATTTTTGTAACAAAGAGGAAAACCCTCTGAAAATGTTTTGGGTGTGACGTAAAGCTCATTTCAGGAAAATACAGGTAAGACAAAGAAACGTGCCTTTGCCAGAAGAAAATAGAACTGCGACTGCGCCAATAAGATGTATTCAATGAAATAGTTGAAGCCGCCACCCGCTTGGTTGACTCTTCGGGAATACAGTCGTGATGATATGTATTTGAGTACTATAAAACCAATAAATAAAGGAATATAATAAACCGCGCATCAAAAATACTGATTGAGCGACAAAATTACTGATTGAGCAGCAAAATACAGATATCGGTTAGGTTAGGTTAGAACCGTGACCACACAACGAAACTTTGCCAGAACCAAATCTGAATACCAAGAAAGTGTATATAAGTAATAACAATACTTTTAATGAACATATTTTGGTGCACATTCAGTATATTTGGTGGAACACAGGCAAAATTAGGTAAATGAAATGGGAATAAATTGAAGTACTTTTAAATACCATCCATAAATAAACAAGTGAGTAAAATTATTCCCGTTTCTATACTATTAGAGAAAACTATTACTGCAAAGACTAAGTACTTATGAAAATATCTACGTGCTATCTTCTACAAAAATAAACATGTTTAAACAATACTAATCAATATGAAAACACGAATCATCTGTCACAAGGAAGACATTCATCATTGCGACATATTTCGCAATAGAAGTAGATGACCCGAATAGTAATGTGGCCGGTATCAGCTTTCATACGTTCAGGGTCGCGGCCCGTTTCCCGGTATAAACATCATGAATATTTTTATTTTTTTCTGAGAAGGATTCTTTGTTTTAACTGTGGTCGCAAAGAAGAGCTTGATTCCCGTGACATAGTTATAAAAAGGAATACTATGTGTATTTAGAAGGTAAGAGACACTATGCCGTCAGTCTCTTTGAGCGACTAGTATAAAAAAGTCTCTTTGTTTGAATAAAGTCGTTGAGTATAGAAAAGCTCTACTCTAGAACATATTTCCTTTTTTAAGACATCAAATGGCGATGGCTACGTTATGGAAGTCTGGGCACGAGTGTGGCTCATAATTTGCTTTTACTAAAAACGATTTAGTAAACATCAAAACCAACACAAAGAAAAACAATGTAGGGATGTATAACAAAACAACTTCACACTTAGAAGCGTGAAGATTTTTAATTTTTTTATTGCGCACTATAACACCGTGCCGATGCGCGACGTGAGGGTGTAAATGCAAATCGGGTTAGTGTAACTATAACATGAAACATCTCTATTACGTGTCTTACAATGTTAAGACAAACTTTATAAAGATGTAGTCTCTAGCAAACGGCAAACGTACCAAGTTACTAAGTTACCCAGCTGATGCAGTGAATGTTTACGCAAACAACCGTATTGGCTGCTCAACTTAGCGACTCCCTTAGATTGTTCACTGCACAGAGGCGAACTCAGAAACAGATACTGATAATACTGATATATGTACATGTATGTATTTACAATTTCACATCAATCAGTCGTGACTGTCGAATCAATCCTTAGTACCTATATACAAAATACTGGGCACGTGTTCGCAATTGGATTTCTGCCATCGAGGAATAGAGCAAAGTCCTTTTCGGTTTCAGATATGACCTCTTAACATGTGTAACGCGTTAAGGAAAATACGTTACGGAATACAGAAATGTAAAAATATATTTATTCTGCTGTTATTAATTATTATACCTACTATTATTCTGTTCATGTTTTTATTTATTGTAAAATAATGATTAGGAATTTATTAACATACACGAGTTCATAATCTCTGCAAAAATGTATAAAATAAATATGTATATCTATTGAATAATTAATGTGTATTGCTATTGTAATCACTGAAAGTAAAGGTCACTTCAACATGTTTTATAAGAATATGCAGTGTTATTTTATTAATCTTCATGAGTACCTACTCACATTCATCATCATATTTCACCAAAAATATATTGAAACTCTACATTACTTTGAAGCGGGATTGATAACGATAACGATTTGAAGCACTTATCGTATGAATAAAATGTAGCTTATACATGTACTAACTTATACTAGCTACATTATCTTCAAGTGCGGCCCTGTTCCTCGGAGCTGACACCTGGGGACCGGTCGCACTCGTTCTGCAGGCCCACGCAACGCCCGCCGCCGCCGCCTCTACCACGTCACTTAACACCACCACCACTGCACCAGCTAACTAACACACCACAAACGTATACACAACATCCAATGAACTATCAATAAGAGTTGTACCCATGCAACGAAGAACAAAACCAGCAGTAGATTGCGCGTTTATTGGAGAATTTGTGTAGAACATGGTAATTCTGATTATTAAAGCGCGTTCTCGACTGGACACCTAATAACAGCGAGTTAGTTACCAAACTATTTGCATCCGACGGTATTTTTCCTTGAATCGCCTCGGCTGCCTTATTTCACTTGCCTCACCAGAAACGTTAACGGTGGTACTAACTGGACTATAAATTATGTTGTAATCGCGAACTTAATTATTCCTTAAAGATACAAAGACTCGAATATACGTACTTTTTAAATTCCAGTTACACGTTTTAAGATACATGAAATAATTCTCCATACTGTTTAAGAGCAATATCGATCCCAGGAGTCATACGCATAAGGCATCATGTTGAGGCCGATCGGAAGTGACGCAAGTCTTCCGTCTGCACCGACTTCCGGTCGGAAGTGGCAGGCTTCCTGAGACGGTACTCCAGCGAGGCCGGCCGATGTTCCGCCTTATATATCTATAATCATTTATTAGCTCATTATCTCACGACCGCCGGCGGCCGGTATGATTGGTGAATATGACTGCTAATGCTCACATCATTTTTTTATCGCCAATTGTTGGCCAGTATGGATATTTGGCTGATGAAACTAGTCAAGCGTTTTAAAGACAAAATACCACACTTGTAGGAGGTAGGGCATAGCGAGATTTCTCGCTCAAATTGAGCTGCCGGTCTGGGGAAGTACCTCCTCCTTACAGAAGACCGCAGTGAATCAACAATAGTTGTCTTTCTACGAGTGAGTAAGGTCACCAGAGCTCATTGGGGGAGTGACTATTCTGACAGCATGGGAATTTCGTTTGCTGTCAGTTCAGTAACTCCCTATTTTAAGACACCTTTAATAATAAGAATGAACTTCGTATATATGTATGTGTCAAAATAATTACGTAGCCTGAAAAAGTACATATTAATTGATTTACAAATATAATGTATTGCAACATTTCCTGATTTCTCTTTAACGAATTTTCTATGCTTATTCTCTTTTCTTTGCATGAAACGACACACTATTTCATCAAGAACTGCATTTGTGAAGGATGACGTCATTTTCGGAGAATTCAATGACGTTTACAATTTAAAATTTCAACGCATTGAAAACAAGAAATTCAATACCTATCCTCTTTATGCTTAAAAACTGGTTTGCTGCATATAGATGTACACACGTTATTTTGTTAATATTATGTAGATTTCAAAATTAATATCACCTTACAACACCATAAACTGCAAAATGTGTCAAATTTTCATTCCTATTATGGATAAATTGAGAAATATCAAGTGGTTTTTGTCGTTTTGTAATAGATTTCATTTGTTGTGCAATATACCCCCTGACCGGAATTTGCAAGGCCTTATGCTCATGGATGTTGAGTTATATATTATTTGAGTTTGAGTCACTCCCAATAAACCCAACTCCTTATGGTTACAAGTGTTAAAAGCTCCACAAGAAATATAGCTCCAACCACCAAAAAATATTATTTAATAAGTTTACCGCCTTAACCCCGCTACAATCTACTTCATTACACTTATCAACAAAACGTTATGGGCATGCCCGAGCACAATGTTGCGTCTGTTATTTTATTTTGTACATAATGTCAACACTAGAGCCCATTTAGCGCCCAGGAGACGTAAAAACTGGCAACACTCACATTATATGCCTTATTATACCTACATAGTAACGTGGCAAAACGCGTCATATTTTTGTTCGCTAAAGCCGAGTGCGTCTGTGACAGCCACAAATATTTATCTGATATTTCTGGTAAATTGCTGGCCAAGGCGTAATTACCGCGCAAAACTTGATCAGTACGTTGAACTTCCTGATACTAAAAATGTTAAGTGAACAATTTTATGAATATGAACATATTAAACGATATGATGTCTCTTGGTGTACTTCTTCATTTATTTTAAAAGCTTCTTATATTTAGGTATGGTAATAGGCTTTAGAGCTGTGATAGCCTAGCGGTGTGACCAGTGGACTGAGACGTCAAAGGTCTTGAGTTCGAACCCAAGTCACGCACCACAGACTTTTCGGAAGGTATGTGCGTATTTATCACCAGCTCAAACGGTGAAGGAAAACATCGTGAGGAAACCTGCATGCTTGAGAGATTTGTCTTGATGGCATGTGAAGTCTGCCAACCCGCAATAGGCTAGCGTGGTGGACTACAGCCTTAATCCCTCTCAAATGAGAGGAGACCCGTGCCCAGCAGTGGGACGATAATGGGTTGATGATGAATGAAATAGGCTGTCACCATTAGTTGAAAATTACTCTTAAAGTTTTAATATTTCTTTCCATATTCTGCTAACACTCAATGACATATTAAATGCAGGAAACATTAGCTATACAATAATAAACAATATGAATATGCCATAGACATGAAATGAAAAGTTACGGTAGACAAAAACCAATAATAAACCTTACTTTATCCTACATTTTTGCAGCGACACTGCGGCATACATCAAAATACTTACACACGCTTAGTTTTTATTTACTAACATAAACTGCATTCCAGAATCTTAAAAGGGAAACCTTAGCCGGTGTTTAATAATAATTTGCTAATTTTACTGACCGCCAACCATCATAGCGGCTTAACTGGTAGGTAGTAACTCTTGATAGTAAATTGCCGATCATACTACCATTTTATGACGCATTATATTTTTACGAAAAACGCGATGTCAATCAAATTTCGCAGTCTATATAAGTTAAATAGAATTTAAATCCGCTCGCTAAGTAGATATATCGATTATTTAAGATTTTCAAAAGTTCTTGGTACTCGGTAAGGGACGCATAAGAATGAGTGTATAAACAGCTCCGAAGTTCACTCATCTCACGTCCTACATCTAATCAATAATCACGAACTGAATAATCTAATGTCTACTTAAATAACAATGAACAGGAACAGGGCTGGTAACGCTAAGTACATGCAAAATGAGACATTATTATAAAACTTCAGAACGCGGCGTCTTCTATTTATATTTCAAGCCTGCTGACTGGCCAAACGGCCAGATAAGACACCCATTTGCCACATCCTTATTCCAAGGACAGTCAGCTCGCCGCCGCGCCGCCGCCGCCCGCGCAACCCGCGCCGACGAATCGCGAACGAAATGCTAATTCGTTCGCTACGGTGAATACCTTATGTGATCTTAAAAAACTACTATACCTACATACTACGAAACCGCCATAGGAAAAAGCCGAAGATAAACACATAGATTACTTTATATGTACACACCACGACGGCCAATTACTTACGTTAATTATTTGGACACGAATGGGCTCAATGAAAACTGGTTACGATACTACATTCTGACAAATAGGCACTAAGATAGAACTACTGATCTGTTTTATGACCTAAATAATCTTGAACTCTGTGATAAACTAATGTTTAGCCACATCAGAAAAAAATATGTTTAAAACATTTATTAATGTAGGTACTATGTTTACTACGTAGTATAAATCCATGAATTCCATCACAGAAACATCTCCCGGAGAAAGATAAACAACTGAAAGCTTTAAAGCAGGTCGTTGGCAACAACAGCGCGGCGCATCCGCCAAAAATAAAGTCCTTGACCTTCGTTCTCTGAGTTTATCTCGTTTAAAAATAAAAGTAGCCATGAACTTCTTAAAATGTAAGTGCGAGTACATTGCTAGTGCATGTAGGAAACTCGTTGTCGCAGAGCTGGGCGGCCTTCGGTGGTTCACGAACAAGGCCCCTTTGTGTCGCATGCGCATGCATGAGTTCAAGCCGCCTCGTCGCCTCGCGCCCGCCGCCGCGCCGCCTCGCCTGCCGCTGCCGGCTTATATGGCACACACTGACTTGTACAACGAGGAAGGAACATTGTAACGCTAATACATTCAATTACAATCTCTAATAAATCCAAAATCGTTTGTAGTATCTGTAGCGGAAAGAAACAATGCATTAGTTTTCTTAGAAATGTCTTGAACGTGATATGTAGTTTAGTTTCCTTGAGTACGAATGCAGTTGTAGATTTTCCTCCGTTTATGCAAAACTATGATTATATTATATTCTAAATTATGATTATATTCTACTATCATATTTTTTTATAATTATCAATGTTATTAAACAAAATGTCTCTTCTGAAACTTTTATTCTACCCCTTGCACATTTTTGTGTCGGTGTAGAGAATCTTTGTACGAATGTACGAAGTTCTCAGCGTTTCTCGGCCGCGGCACCAATTAACTTCAGCGGAGGGAACTCCAAACAGCCGACTCTTTGTTTCTTGCAAAAACAAAATTCGGCACGTTTCAGCTATTTCGCTCGATCTGATAATTGCAGACTGACAAAATATCTCAAACAGTACCTATATAATCTTGTTATAACTACCACCTCGTTATGAGCTGACAAAATACGACATTTATTTTGTTTGAGAATCATGACAACAAGTCAGGTCTGTCAATCTTAGTATGTTCGCCATTTTATGACCTATCCGGAGTATTGACTTAAATGTTTATGCGTGCAAACGTACGTAAAGTGTTAAGTTATAAAAGAACCAGTGCAAAACTGATTAACTAAATGGCGCTTTTCGAGCGAGCCCACATTCTCTGGATTTATCAAAGAGTGCCGCAAGCTGTAGGACCAGTTTTTAGGCCCTCCCTGGTTTGAATACCGCCTAAGGCTTCTGTGTGTAAAAAATAGATATGCTTATATGGTTAACTATAATCACATAAAACCAGTTTTATGCATTTGAAGTTTGAACATTAGCAAGAAATATAATTATTTTAATCTATGGAAAGAAGCGCTCCTTTGGTCGTTAATTTGCATGATACATTATATATTTTATGAGTTCTATCAAGTATTCTGGTGTGGTTGGCATTTATGTAAACAAAAGCCGTGATAATTTTGGCGAAATAGACGTTTAGATACATTTTTTTAATTCAACACACGCAGTTGGGTAGGTGTTCTAGGTATTGCCAATGTTAGTGAGTGTTGGTTGTTAATTCGTTCAATGACTTCACCAAAACGCAAAAGCATTATTGTGAAAATTGCTGTTAAAAATAAAGCTGTTTATAAATACTGTATGAATGCTACATGTTGTATTTTTATATATACATATAATCCTATATATGTACAATATATTTTTGTCATCATCTTAATTTCGTTTACAGTCTGCACATACACGACAAAGAACAATAAAATGTAGGAACTAAATAACTGGCTTCCTATACGGATATATGTACGAGGTCGTTAGTAACCTTCCTGATCGGTAGCATCGTGTTACTGTTTCCTATATAAATGTCGTCTACATTTTAAGATGTGTGTTTGGAAATAAAGTTTCTTGACCCGATAAAAACTACGAAGAAACGACAGATGAAGTAAATCCTTAGCGATGTCTCTTGGTCTTCGTAGGATTAATTAAACTCTAGTCAACCTGCATGCAGTAATACGATGACCAGTAGAGACCAGATAGAATCAAACAAAACCTGTGTAACATACCATCACGCCTGTCTTGACTCTGAAGGGCAAGGCAGAGGTGCACTAACATGTACACCCATTTCTATTGTATGTTTTAGGTCCCATGTAAGCTTTGGGCGAGCCTATTGCCATCAACCTAGCACGAAACTCCGAGCTACTACTGAGCATTCTATAAAAATATCCTATGTTTTATTAATATTATATATATATAATATAATATTATATATTATATATAATGTTTTTTTTATTCTCTTTCAATAAATCCGAAACACCTTGCACTGGTAGCGAGAACCTGCAGCCATCAAACCCCTGCATCATTATTTCTGGAGTATTTATCTCATACCATTTGTATGCTACTTCAATTAAGATAAACTATGTCAAGAATTTATTAAGTTACAGCTATATTCAGGCACACTAATTTGAAGCCAACCACAGCATTAATATAATTACATGCACAGACAGACCCTTTTCAATTCAAAAAAACATACGTATAGGTAACATGTATGCCCTTGGTAATGCGTGTAAAATGTTTATGGTTGTTTTTGAATAGCTTTTTAAAAACACAAGGTGTATATATATGTATAGGTTCTGTAACGTGTCCGCAGGACAATGCGACGGGACGCGTTTGGGGAAGTGCGTGACTAGCCTTATAACTTGCGGTTGGCGATAGTGATGTCACCACTGTTTTGTTTGTGTTGTGTCGATAAAATTGAACTTTACAAAATAAAATGTACGTTACTTAGGTAATTCTAAAATCATAAAAAAGAGTTGAATAATGTTTGTCTCAGATATAGGAACTACTAACAACGTCATCGTCCCATTTTACTGACCCACCACCGGGCACAGGTTTCCTCTCATTTGACAGGGATTATACTATTGTCCATCACGCTAGCCTAGTGCGGGTTAACAGGCTTCACACGCCGTGCAGGAAACCTGCATGATGCCCCATGATGTTTTCTTCACCGATTAACCATGTGATAAATATGCACGTAATTTTGAAAAGATTAATTAAATAAATTATACCAACATTCGAATTTTAAACCTAATCTTGTTATGTCAGTTCAAACATAAATCTAAATAAACACAATATAAAGTCTAAACAAGTTGATACTTTTTCAGCATAATATTTACATGAGTAACTTATGAAACAATTTGCACTTTTCCTCGAGTTTATAGTATGTAATAATTCTTTTCTTAATTAACATTAATTGTACTTTGTTTTTTTCCTTAAAGGAAAAAAAATCAACGGATAATTACAATTGCATTTTCCGTCCTGCGACGAACAAGCAATATATTTTGTGTCGGAATGAATTAAATACATATATCGATATAGAGTATGTTGTGCAGAGGTCAACACTCTTGTGGTGTGCCTAACGCGGCTCGCATACTATAAAAGTGCATTGTACACCTCTTGGAAATCATAGTACGTCATCTGAACATATTTACATACAAGTTTTAACTGCAACGTTGTTTATATTTATTATAGAACTGCTATCATAAAATATAAACTTAATTGCTGACGAGGTTATGTAATCCTACGACAACATGAACATTATTTAACATTCGATTATTCAAGATTTTTTTTTTTTTTTTTTTATCTTTATTTATTTATAGAGGGTTTTAATCTTAACAGATTATGCCACCCTCATCGGACAACAATCAAAAATAATAATAATTAAAAAGAAAAAAACTTATGTTAACTTAAATAACCTCTACACTTAATCCCTTTATTTACGAGTCTGTATAACATCCTGGCAGCCTCCGAGATGGGGGCCGCGAGGACGCTATTACATTCTCCGGTTTCGTAAAACCTATGGTTAATGCAAATCATGTCTCCTCTCTCCGATTCGTTCCTGACACATTCCATCATTATATGGTATGCGTCTTCAATAATATCGCATTCCGAACAGTTAGGGGATTGTACTTTACCCATTAAAAAGGCGAACTTATTTAACGGTATGTGTCCAGAGCGAAGGCGGAGAGCAGTTGTGATGGTTTGCCTCCCCATGTCGGCATTGTCAATCCAAGAACGCTTGAGAATAGTGGGTTGTATCGTGGCGTACCATATGCCTTTGCTCCGACTACGTTCGTTAAAATATTCTTGCCACATATTAAAACGTTTTTGTTTAATTATATAGAAACATTCTGTATAATATGGCTCACATGAATACATTTCGCCGACAATTGATGCCTCTTTAGCTAACCGGTCAACTATCTCATTACCTTCAACGCCGACATGGGAAGGCAACCACTGAAGTACAACATTTTTGCTTTTCAGTTTTAGTTTACAGATTGTATCCAAGATAATATAGGCTATAGGCAAACCACGAGTGGGTGAGGTACAACGGCTTAGTAACTGCAGGGCACTACGAGAATCTGTTATAATTAGGAAGTTAGAGGCTGCAATGGAGTCTATATATGAAAGAGCTTCTAGAACGGCTATCAATTCGGCATGCATTATTGAAATCTTAGAACTAATTTTTAATTTCATGGAGTCATTAGTTACCGAATCAAAAAAAGCAGCACCGATCTGATTATTGATAATTGATGCATCTGTATAAATAGTATATCGCTCGTTGTATTTATTACGTAGACAACTAACGCATGCATTTTTTAATTGAGAAGCGTCGTAGCTTTTCTTAGCTTGATCAATACCCTTAACGTGAGTTTTTATAATATTATCTAAGTCCACATTGCTGACCCAAGTAGACATTTTGAACATCTCCAAGCCATCACTAACATAAATTTGGTTATCCTTTAAAAAATCGTGAACTGTGATTAAGACGGGTTTCTGTTTTTTAATCCAATATGGGTATCGACACAAAGTTGAAAGATGATCTAATATCGCGATGATGGTATTATTTTTGAAGGATTTGCACTTCAACCAAAATTTACTTCCTAAATATTGCCGACGAATATGTAAGGGTGTAACACAAAGTTCATTTTCCATTATATGAATTGGCGTACTCTTGATAAAACCGCCTATTACTCGGAGACAGATATTTTGAATCCGTTGTAGCTTAACTAAATGTATTTGACTACCATTGCCGTAGAGAAAGCTTCCGTAATCCAAACGGCTTCTTACCGCAGCTATATAAAAACGTCTCAGATGTGTAGGATGCACCCCCCACCCAGCACCTGCTAGCATTTTAAAAACATTAACGATTTTTAAGGTTTTTTCAAATAGTTCGTTCATTTGCTTTTTCCAAGTGAGTCTAAAATCCAACCATAGTCCTAAATATTTAATGTTATCAACTACTTCTAGAGCCCTACCATTGACATATAAATTGACACATTCTCTTCTGTAGCCTCTTTTGAATATGCACACTTTACTTTTAGAGGGAGAAACGTCAAGCCCTAAGTCTGTTATAATATTGTTAAATTTGTCAAGAGCAGATTGTAATTTAATTGAGCCTATGTAGCAGTTGTGGCATACCGTATATAGAACGAAATCATCGGCGTATTGAGCCACATGAACGTTATTTATATTTTTACAAATAGGTACTGTGGCAATATTAAATAACAGGGGTGAAAGCGGGTCGCCCTGGGCCAATCCGCGTCCTGTATTTCTGATGAATGATATATCCTCTATACAAATATTAAGTTGCCTATCTTTAAGGAAATTCCATAGGTAATTGCAAATTTTGGGTCCAATGTGTAAGTTTTTCAATGTCAATGAAGCAACCTATAGTGATGTGATTCTCTGAGAATGCTGTCTGGATACGAGATACTAAATTTGATAAACTGTCTAAACTAGAACGACATTTTCTAAATCCTACAGTGTTTTCTGAAAATATATTATTGTTTTCCAAATACCATTCGATTCGTTTAAGTAGCATGTAATGGAATGTCTTGCATAGGCAAGACATCATGGAGATAGGTCGGAGTTTTATAGATTCAGAGGGAGAGTGACTATGTTTGGGAATCGGCACAATACTTATTTGACGCCACTGCTTTGGAACAAATCCTGAGTGTAAAAATTTGTTATATAAAGTTAACAAAATATCTAGGGCGTTATTTGGGAGGCATTTAATCATACTATATGAAATATTGTCATTACCAGGCGTACTGTTTCTAGGTCTCAAAGATTTTATTAATTCATATCTCGAAAAGGGTTGATCTAGCTTATTATTACAATGACTGAAAGTAGGAGCAGCAGGACTTACAAAGTCGGGCGTCAAGGACGTAAGCAAATTTTCTAGCTGAATTTTATTAATACCTTGCCTGGGTGGGTTGTTATATCCTTTTATCCATCGGAGTTTATGCCACATTTCGACGACGGTAGTTTGGTGATTTACTGAGCAGCAGAAGTTACGGTAGGAAGAACGTCTAGCCTTACCTATAAGTTTGTTTGAATAATTTATTTTTGTTTTTAAGATATCATAATTATTGGGGGTCGGGTTGCGACGAAAGTTAGCCAGCGCAAGTCGGCGTTCTGCTACCGACTTAGATAAATTAGGTTCCCAGTAGGGTTTTGGTTTGAAGTGAGTAGCAGGTCCAAAGCTTTTTTTATAGTAAGGTATGTTTTTATCAGCAGCTGTATTTATGTATTTTTCAAATAGATTATACATTATTTGTAGATCATCTGTTTGCATGAAGTTATTAAATATAGTTTGTGCGTCCTGGGTATAAGAATCCCAGTCAACTGCTTTAAAATTTCGTTTATTTGTTTGTGGCCGTCTAATTTCACTATTTAAACTACACTTTATTTTGATAATTAAATGGTCGCTGCCTAATGACTCGTTTAATACACACCATGTTGCTGTAACGGCGATGTCTGTCGATGCCAAAGACAAGTCCGGTGAAGATTTTTGTATTGCACTATTAACTAGTTTAATACGTGTCGGACTGCCATCATTTAATATAACGAAATTATTATCACACAGAGAGTCAAAAATTTGAGTACCGCGTTGATCGGTTTTATAAGACCATACACTATGGTGCCCGTTAAAGTCGCCAAGTATTAAAGTTTTATTGTTATTAGTGGACAACAGGCATTCCCAGTCACTAGTATGTGTCGTAACTGAGGAGGGACAGTAAATCGCAATAATATTATTAACATAATTACAATTAGATAACTGAATTTTGACCACCTGAATCCCGGCGTTTCGACAAGTTATTGAACCAGTAAAAGATTTTAAAGAATTGTGGACTACAAGTGCTACTCCTCCATACCCATCAAATCGGTCATCGCGATAAATGTTGTAATTTTTAATTTTAAGTTCACTTTCAGGTTCTAGCCAAGTCTCACAAAGGACAGCAATGTGTATTTTTTCTCGGACAAGTAGGTTTTCAAACATCAATAGTTTCGGCCTAAGACTTTGGCAATTCCACTGGATAATGTTCATGTTAGATATTTGAAATATTCTAGGCATTGTAAGAAAGGAATACAAAATCAAACATACTTTTAAGTAATGGCCACTGTGAGATTTTACCTACAACCCATATAATTACCCACTCTGTGCATAATCTAAAAACCTTTTGTATTTTAATTAGAAATGAGTCTCTTTTAGAACGCATTGCTTCTTTTATTCTGCTAAGGAGTTCTTCTATTGTTACGTAATTTTCTTGTAATTGTTCTTCATTTGTTGGATTCCTAGTCTCGCGGGTGACATTATCGGTTTCACCAGTTACGGATTCTACGTCAGATTTAAACTCCCAGTTTTTAAAATTAAACTTATTGGTTATTGTTGCACAGTTCTCTTTTGGGGATGTTAATTTCGTATTCTTGTGTCCTCGGTGTGCGGGTCCTTTTGTAACGTCGGCGTAATTGGATTTTGGTGTTTTCACGAATGATTGATGTACTGTTGAATTGTACTCAGATCGTGACGGTTGTGTGAATATGTGTGGAGCCAGTGGGGGAGAGTTATTGGGTGAATCTGAAGGTGGGTATAATGTTAACGCTTTCCGGTAGGTACAGTTAAACTCAGACATAATAAGGCGTAATTTCCTTTCCTTTATATACACGTGACATTCTCTAGACAGTGCTGTATGGTTTCCAGAGCAATTTGGGCACTTCAGTTTGTTTGTGTCACAGTTTGTGTGATTCTCACTACATTTAGGGCACACTATCTTAGTGTATACACAGTTTTTTAAGGTATGACCAAGTTGCCAGCATCGACTGCATTGTGATACAGGAAATACATATTTATCGACATTAATTCGGAGGCTATCTACAACCACATACGCTGGTAGAAAGGCCCCCCTAAAACATAGGCGCACAGATTCACTTGGTACCCACTCCCCATTAACGTCCCGTCGATTCAGTCGCTTCAGAGACACTAGTTCAGCCGGTTTTACACATGATATATATTCGAATATTTGTTCATCACTGAGGTCAGTATCGACGTTTTTTATTATGCCATAAGAGAAACCAACTTCCATAGATTTGTACATCCTCCATCCCATTGAAATTAGTTTTTTACATGTCATAAATTTCTCCGCACTCAATTCATTACTAAATTCAACCCTTAGTCTATAGGGATTGATATATTTTATCTTTATCGTGTCGTTAATATTATTTTCTTTAAGAATTCTTGCTAAGGCAAACTGTTTGGGGAGTTTTTCTATGCACGAAATGTAAACCTCTATTTTATTGTTGTCTTCCTTAGGTTTTTTACCGTTACGCCCGACCAAGGTCCACTCCGTTTCATCCTCCCCTCTCACTCGTTTAATATTCGAGTCAACATTGGATTGTGAATCGTTTAATTGGGATTGTTCTTCTTTATTATTTTGTATTATCCTTTCCAGCTCCATTTCGTCCTCTCCTTGGTATTGATTGCAATCATTAGTATCAAGAACGCATTCTTCCTCTTCGCTAGCAATCGACATCATGTAAGAAATAGATAATACATATCATGCGCAATAAGCTCTCAGCGCGTGCACGCGCGGTGCGTGCACGTAGTACAGTGCAAGATTTATTTGAAAGGAATGTTCTTTTACTATATTAAGACTGATAAACAAAGAAATAAAATCTAATTTTTATACATTTATTTATGACATATAGCTTTAGTGGACCCGTATTTAAATTAATGTAAGTAATGTGTTTGTATTTAACTACGTATAACTTGTAACAGGAGTAGATAATATTATTTCTAAATCTTCATCAATTAGTTTAATGCCAATTAATATAATCAAATGAAATATCTGGCGTAAAACAAAGCGAGAGTTTTTATTTCAGTGCGTTATTTTCTGTCAAGTTATTGACTGACTTCTGTTGATATTAATATTAGCTTAAGAATAAAAACTTAATATGGTTATGTAATATTTGTTTTTATTATAAACAAAAATAAAGATCAATCATACTCTTTTCTGTTTAGGACGTGCAAGGGAAGCTTTAATAATACCTCGTTCTAACCATCGACTCATCTTCCTCTTATCAAAATAAAGGTGAGGCAACATCACGTAAAAAATAATATAAAAATACGCTATACAGACCAGAAGTCCTAGTTAATATTACAACATACGTCAGATAAAATCAAACCGCGAACTGGACAAAGCACTGTAATGGCGACATAACTTTGAACCTCTTGAACTTTTGATGTAGCCTTCGCGTTTCATAAACATTGCAACATGTATTTACACATATTTTTAGACACTTGTAAAACATTTATGTTACACTAAATATATGCTAAGCAAATGAAACAAAATTGTTTCTTGCGTCATTGACACATGAACAAAAATACGTATTTATTAGTACTGTCAATATATTTTTAGACTAACTACGTTAGTTTAGTAGTCGTAAGCGTGATTGTTGAGCATGAGGTCCTGGACATGTTAGGGTCGATTCCCAGGTGAAGGAAAATGTTATAGGGGTTTCTATAAAATTCTTAGTAGCAGCTCGAGCTTGGATATGGCTAGGCTTAGCTTGGACTCATTACAGAAAGTTAGAAACATAATAATAGCGTACTGTAGGCGTACAAGAGCGATTAAGCTCTCAGTCGACCCCTTTGAAAACTAAAGGTACTTAGAAGTATGAATACATATTATGGTGGGGTAGTGAATTAATTATACCAAGACCTACAATGACAAGGGAATGACAATGTCAATGACATGAGATTTGATAAGACACTATTTTAACACATTAAAAATCGGCCTTTCATTTGCTGTGCCGGCCGGTTCTGCTAGTTTTAACCATGTTACCGTAATTTCTATTACTTAGTATTTAGAGGAGATAAACAATGCGTCACATTCTGATCACGGTAACAGGCTGCTGGCTAATCGATCGATTCACTACACTAATAGGGATGATAAGTGTTTATATAAAAGTACATCAATAATTTAACCTTTTGCTTTACAGCATAAACGCATTGGCGCGCGGTTGCGCCAACGCATATTTTATTTATAAATTTGCTTTGGTTTTTATTTAAAAACCAAATAACACCCATAACTTCATACAATCGTTTATTTTACATTATTGAGCACCGTGTTTTTGTCACGTATTTGTGTCGTTAGCGTACAGGGAAAAACGTCTTGTCACATATATGTGACAATTCGTTCAAAAGGTAACCTTACTGTCCTACAGCGAGTAAGTAGGTATCCAGGTATACCTACTTGACACGCCGTCAAGAAACCGTGTTTGAGATTATTAATTCAATTAACGATAATTTTATTCATTTATTGTAATAGTAATACTATTCATGTATTCATATCATAAGGAAATAAATGAATTGGGGATGTTAGGATAACGTCATGCGGGTGCCAGTATGTAGGTACCTAACATCAACAGGATATGGATAAATTTATAATCCCATTAATAATTAGTTTCGGGCCGGAGCTGATGACGTTGATAACGGGTCGAATAATTAGTACCCGCGATTTTAATTATGGTGCAGAGCAAGTATAAACCTTCATGTAAAGAGTTGTGATGTTTGAGTGTCTAACCGTATGTGGCTTGTAATTACTCTAAAGTGAACCTAATTAGCCCAGTGTCTTGATGCCTTCAAGAGCGGCTGCTGAGGAAGCGTTCAAGTATTACGTAACGAATTTAGGTGGGAGGAGGGGTCTTCTGAAACATTACGATGCGTTACAGACAGATGCGGGAGGGCGGTTTTGAACTACGCGTTACGCAATATTATTATAACCCTTCAGAACGGACGCCTACAGATTTTTTTGCACGCATTATTTATAAATATTTTTGTCTCAAAATTTCAAATGGAATGACTAGTTACTTGAAAATTTTTTTACCTTCTCAAAATTTCTTGCTTGCTTATCAGGATTAGGTACCTACATATATTAGCGACTTTCTGGTACTTTTCGCCACATAATTGGGACTTTTAGTAAAAATGGTTACGTAACGTTCTACTAGGGGGAGGTAGGGGGTAAAGAAAAACATTACGGCGCGTTACATCGGGGAGAGGGGGAGGGGTCAAAAATCTCTAAAAATTGCGTTATGTAATACTTGAACGCTCCCTGAGCGTTAGGTACTGGAAACGATTGTGTGTAGATATGTCATAATATTCAGTTCTTTTATAAATTCTCAATACAATATGAACTTGGATTTCCTAGGTCATTATTTAGTATTACAAAATTAATATAAAAACCCAATAACCACGCTTAGAGTTTGTGATATAATTAGCCCCCTTAAAACCTGCTGGCGAAATGTGGCAACGTATACCTATTGACCAAAAGACAGGACCTAGTATGTACCTACATCTCTGCCTAACCCTTAAGAGTATCAGATATGTTATGATATAGTACCTATACCATAATTAATTCTATAGATAGATGGAATCAAAGTAAAGTACAATTTCAAACTTATGTTGAACAGTATTGGACGATATTGCGAGAACCGGGATTTTTACACACCACATAGCAAATGTATAACTAACCGTTAATCCTTCGATTAAGTTCAAACCAGTCCTCGTTACGTGTATGTGAAATTGCCGGTCGGTCGGCACAATTTCCTCGTGATGAAATGTTCTTGCCAAATACTTTTCCGTCGGTTTACACGGCTCATTTCGTTTCGACAGAACCAAGCCACGTACAAATGTAATCAGAGATCCGCTTGCATTTACGTAAACGAATTCAAAAAGGGAATTTTATTTAATCTGTTTTGAAAATTATTATGCCCTGTTAACCGACCCTGGTTTTGAATTTGGAATGCGTATTCCTATATTTATATGGCATTACAGCTAATCTATTTAGCCAGTAATTCAATACGTGCTTTGGAAAAAAGGAAATACCTACAGATTTTTAATAAAACGCAGTCTATTTTGGATGCAAAGCAGCATAATGTATTCGTTGCTTAAACACATAATTCAATGGTAGCGATTAGGAAAAACAAGAATTAATGTAGGTAGTAAATATATCCACTAAGCGCATTCTCCTCATGCGATGCGGAGCCTGGTAATCTGACGGGACGACGCGGCGACGCAAGCAATAACAAAACGCAGCTGATAGAATAAAAAGTCAAGTTACTTATTACGTAGCCACTGCACGCATAACTTTTATATAATACTCACTTTCTTATTCAATATTTTTACTTCGTTACCAACGAAAAGTTATTTGAAGGTAAGAGAATATATTCACAGGTGGACACTTTTGGCGCGTACCCAGCGTTTCGGCTGCTAAAATATTCACTAAGATACCTACCTGGAGTACCTTGGAGAATTCTCATGAAACAATACTTACGACTTACATATCATGTTATTGAATTTTTATATGACCAAATATCTAACGTAGGTAAGTGGTAGGTACCTACTTTATTTTAAAGCGCATAATTATAAAACACAATTTATAGTTATGCTGATTGCAATTACGAAATAAGATTTACCTGAATTGATGGGACAGGATGTAAATCCTATTTCAAAAAGATATCACAAACACATTATAGCGAAAGCCATTTACGTTGTCAAGTGTAAATTTATTGTTAGCCACGCCACACTAATATTTATGAGTCAGTAGTCCTTCAGTCGGAGTGCTTAAGGGCTGTGTTAAGGGTGAGAAATTCAATAACTAAATTCTTCAAAACTCGTCCTTACGAAGGGTCGTAGAAAATTTTCCGTTGTCACCATGGCGAAGATGTATTTTTTGTAGCACCCGTCAACCCCACTCACTTACTAAACAAAACAATTTAGTGATGGGCTCGACCTCATTCGCATCATGATATCGACATTTCTGTTTTATAACTGCAATATGCCCCTCGAGTCATACGTATTTGATTACCTACAATAAACAAATAGGTAGGTACGCTACAATAGCAGATGCAAACAGACATTAATGTATCGTATTACAAACGATCGTTAGGAATTATTTCTATTTGAATACTTTCTATGAAATAAACACACTACGAGAGGTGTCTTATAATACTTAATAATGTGTTAAACATAGCACTTCATTTGAACCTTTACATATCGGCACAAAGTTGCTTCATTATTTTTCAGCAATGCACTAAAATAATTTTGTGTGATCGCTAAAGGTAAATTAAGTACCATTCTTGAGTCGATAAATGGGCGTTATAGGTCCATCACTATTATGTCGGCGGGAGTTAAACTTACAAGTGCAGTGTTGGGTTAGGTCAGGTGACACACTCCAATGCACATGTAGACGACGAACAGAGACGCACTGCACACACTAATACAAATCATGCTTTGTTTAGCTTTGATTTTTTGCTCGTTACGAAACACTTTCAACTCGAGTGGCCCTGCGCGTTGTTATAATCTAACACATTAATAAACTATTACATATGATTACAGTATGTATTTTATTAAAATGTGTTATTATTGTAAATATTGCATGTTTAATTAAATAGAAGTACGATAATAGAAGCCTGTGGAAATATTGCGCTGATACAGTTGCCAACTTTCTCGGAAACGTTCTTCTAGCAAAAGTTATCGCGCCGTGAGGTTATAAGTTAAAAGTTTAAAGTTGCTTTCGCATAAAGCTGTCAAAGATTATGAAACCCTATTCGGCAAAAAGTGCGTGCTGGGAAACCACATGATGGTCTTAGTAGTTTAGGATCTAGCCGTATTAACTGAAATAGCTTTCATTTTAATTACATTTCTATTCGACCCGTGTGGTCGCGGCTACAAATACTCATAGCGACTAAATCGTAAGCTCCCCTAGCCTTCAATTATAATAACTTTATTTCAATTATGATGCACATGAAAGATAAAAATAATTATTGAAACAAAAATTGATCGTATAAAAAAATATTTTTAAGCAATTAAGCTTAATGCAAAAGATGTATAATATAATAAAATAAAGTTAATAATTATGACAGTAAAGTTTATTCTTATGAAAATTTTCTAGTAAGTATGGAAGAGTTCGCGATAATATCTGTCGTGTATAATATTACAGCAGGTGTGGTGATAGTGATCAGTACGAAGCCATATAAATTAGTCGAGATTTTCAAAACCCTACCACATGCAAAATCGTAATTCAGGTAGCCTGTGCCCACTGCGCAGAGGATGCATGCTCGTATTTTTTTCATAAATTATATTACCTATTACGTGCTTATTGTGCGTGCAGAACTGAACATAATATAGGTCTAAAACTTAATAGATCTACTAAAAACAAGCTAAGAGGTAAATAACGTAATTCAAATTTCATAATAATTTTATTAATTACTTTATTCCACAGAAATTCCTTCAACAGTAAGTTAAGCACCTATTATACATAATATTATTGTCTTTAAGACTCACCAAATGTGTTCAGACATATAATAACACACACTCAAACATGATATCGCATACACAACAGGACAAGTCGCAACTCTCCGCAAACAAAATAAATTATGGTAATTATGAGCATTCTATGTGGCTACACGAATCAGTAACGTTATTTCTGCGAAGCTCTCTCACACAAAGGCTTGATAATCTTAGCTAGTAACCGTTGCCATAAGAATGCATCAAGTCCCATCTGGCAATACAAACTAAGCTCCTTTACGAGCAAGTCTTGCCATGATTAACAATGTGTGCTCGTGTGATATGTTCCTAGCACAATCCATTATCGTCATATTATCGTCGCCCGTACTTCATACGTAAAACTAATCTATCAACCACACGTCACTTGTTTCTTTAATATTTTTTGTAACAAAACGTTACAAAACATTTTAGGGTTACGACATTACGACGACATAGCTCTTACGATTTTATTAGATAGAGCATTATGTTTGACACAGAATTACTCACTTCATGTATATTGCTCTTTTGTTATGACGAAAACCAGGAATGCATATGTATTGACGTTCTAGGTTGTTTTAAGAATCAATTTATAGGTCTCTAAAAACTAATAGCATGTGCGTACCAGTATGTTCTTACTCTCTCATCTAGGTACTTATAGAACAACAGATTTAGCACTTTTATTTATCGTTAAAAAACTGTAGTGCTTTTAAAATCGGCGTAATCTAACGTAATAAGCAGGATGCATTAGTCAGGCACTTTCATATTTCATTAATCAATTGACCGTCGATCAATTAGCGTAAGCCGTCAGGCCTGAAACCCTAGGCGTGAACATAAAATTCGAAATCCGGGAGGTAAACAATCACCAGGCTAATGTGACCTTTTCCATCCCAAACAATAACACGAGGCTCAAATTTAAATTGTAAGGGTATGGTTCACATTACAATGGTCGACAACACATGGCGTGCAAGACGCGGGGGCGCGGGGCCGAGGCGTGGGAACGTCGCAGGCGCACATATGGACCGCAGCTTTATCTTACACCATGCATATTACGTGACGTTTATAATAATAAAAACGTTTAGCTAACACGATCTACGCCGACCCCGTAATGACCGAACACTTGCACATTTAGATAATAAACTACGCACAACTCGAACATTAACAGGCGTTATTCCAGTTTGACGTACCAGTACCATCATTGTAAATTTATGTATTTTTAATAATAGTGCAACAACTTGTTGTTTTCGCATACAGTTTACACATTTCTGGTCAAAGATCAATGTTAGATGATTTATACTAAATGTATGCTAACTTTCAATTCAAATCAATTTTTCATAATTTGGCGAGACGACATAACACACAATATAATTTGTAATCCTGTCAATTATCTCACATTAACGGGATCTGAAATGACAAGATGTCTATTATGTCCGTTCCAAGACTGTCTGGCAACCAGCAGGTCGCGAATGACGTCACAATGCCACCTTGTCAAGTTCAAGGCAGGGTATTTCGGATGATCCCTCGCACTGGCCGATATCCAAAAACTATGTGGAAATTTTCTACGGGAATGAACTTTCCTTCGTGATAGAGCAACTTTCGTTAGCTATGTACATTTTAAATTTACATCACAATAACTACATATAACAACTATGAAAATTAAACTAAGTCTGAATAAAAAACCAGTATGTGAAAAAATAATAAGTTTTTTTTCTTTAGTTACAAAACTATACCTATATTATTGTTCGATATCTACAAAAATATTGTAAAGTTTCTTAACTTCATACTTCTAAGTCATATTGCCTACTCATTTCAAAAAGAAAAAATAAAGATGTAATATAAAGCTAGTCTAACAGGGTTAAAAGATCTCTTGATATAGCGAAATGATTTCAGTTTGAAGTTGATTTCCATATTCAATTATTGTATAATAATATGCAATGCAAAATTTACTTTATGAAAGGGCAACGTATACCTAGTAGTAACTAGTCGTCGTATAAGATCGGACAATGCACTTGCACTTTCTGCCTCACGTGTACTCGCCGCCCATACATCACATGTACGGTTCAACGACCTGAACCTATGCCAATGCCAACACTCCTGCCAGCCAATACTGGTCACTTAATCGTCTGTTAGAATAACCCACCAAGTTGCCAAGTCCACGATTACAGTTACAGATTACAGCCAAAGCCAACGTAAAGAAGTTCAGTTACAACATGAGCCATGAATGAGGACATTATTTTAGCTTAATCACCACGCCTTGCCATCGACCTATTTTTTTAATGGTTGCCATATTGACGTTATAATGTGTCCTAAAACCACAATTAATTGGAATGTAGTCCAGATGCAGATATATTTTTTGACTCCCAAAGTTTATTTATATATTTCAAAATGTTATGAAGTAATTTTTACAGTTCCTAAGTTGATATTTTGGTTCTTGTTTACAAAATTTATATACTTTTATTAGTTTAATTTTTGTTAACTTTGAAATAATATGTCATTTGCTTTTAATATAATTAGCTTAGATATAAGCGCTTTGGTTTACGCTGTAAGCTTATATTTTATAAATAAACAAGTAAATCAATAAATAACTGGAACGGAGACTTTGTCATGTCAACTTCATGACAATTTAAAAACATACCAAATGTTTTTAAATTGTCATGAACTAAGTAGGAAATAAATTAATCGTACTATAAGTAGGTATATAAACTGTGTGACTCAACATTTTGTGGAATCACTAAACGGTTACTGAAAATAGTGGACTCAACAGTTCGCGCAGGCGAGGCGCAGCATGATGATTTGCTAACGATGCGGAAGGGTCTGGGCCTTGGCGAGCTGCCACCGCGCCGGTGTTCAGCGAATATATCGTGGCATTGGGCCAGCCACGGTCAGGAGCGGCCGATGCACCCTGCGCCGTCACGCTGACGAGCATTACTGACAACTATTGACCAAGAGAAAAACAAAAGAACTACATCGTCCCAACTTCTCCAAGACACAAACAACACATAATCACATAAAACCCTTTCGTAATTAAAATGTTAAGGTACTGTCAAGATAATTATCAATTCAACCGCCTTATCCGAAATGAAAAACGTTTTTATGCAAGATTGAGTCTAAAATATTATCTCGAGGCAGCCCCTCGAGGATAAGATAAGCCCAAGAGGACTTATCTTAAGGACAGGGATCGAAAGACGAAACAATATTTAGAAAGCCTTGGCTAAAAAAGTGTAATAAAAACCTTTAGTGCCGTTTACAACGCAGCAGGTAGTAAAGTTACTTATAATAGTTTCTCCCTTCGAAATTATTTTGGAAGTGGATGAAAGAACAATATTGGTGTGGTAATAAATAGAGCTTTTATGACCAAGGAGGTAAATTTGCTGCTGCGGTCCCTCGCCCCGGTGGACTGCCAACATTAGCAACCCAACACGTGTTTATGAAAATGTAAAATGTAGAACTCGTAAAACTCGCTGACAGGATGTGCTTTGAACCCTCAAGGTTGTGGCGGTTATTTAAAATAACTACATTATTATTTCTAAGTATAGTGTTGTTTCCAAACGTTTCTACCTAATGAATGTAAAATTTATAATGTCTAGCATTTATTTTCAAATGAAACCTGTTATTGTTAACGAATAATATTATTGACATTATGGTGCATCTTAATTAACAGATTTAGTATAATTAAAATTATGTAGATTGAAATACGTATCCATAATGAACAATGCGGAAGAAGTCGATGTTTTTATCAAAATACTAGGTAGATACAGTGTGTGTTATCTACTTGGCTGTGTTATCCTTGCCACGGTGCGTGTTGCGGGCAGCGCCGAGCCATATTTTGTGTCGATAGCTTCCTACAGGGCATTACTAAATTTGTCGAAATCGTCCCGAAGAGAGCGCAGCATGCGTTTGTCATGTACGTTTATTTACGCGATGCCCCGCAGCGCTGGCCGGCTTCCAGCGGCTTACGAAAATAGCTCTCTGCTTTGTCGATGTCATTGTACTAGAGCAAACGACGCCCTAATGCAAGCTACGGTAGAGTCCAGCGTCGTACTGCATCTGATGTCGATTTCATTGATACATCTTCAACAATATCCCGTCAAAAACACTTCGTATCAATATACAGTAAACTATATATTTGTTATTACTATTACGCATATTATGCACCACACTGAACAGGAATGGAATGAATAAAAATATTTTTATTAATCTGACACCATTACATGTAGTCAAGTGTCAATTGAAAGAATTGAGTAGGTACTTATACCTATCATAAAAGTCGATCAAGATAATGGGAATAATTTAATAGGTATAACCTACCTAGACTACCTACTACATGAAAAAATACAATAATTACACGTGGTTAATATTATGCTTGCAAATATGTGATATATCCCTACCTATAACAGTTATTAACCTTCAGCAATGCATGCTGTGTCACTTCAGTAGTAACTTTATCTACTTACTTGAGTTACGAATAAATAAACCAATAATACACCATGATTTCATAAAGTTTACTTGGTTTTATCTGCTTGTGCAAACAATAATGGTCTATCGGTTTCGTGTCGTCAAGGCTTTTGAAACACCTGGTTATTGCAGAAAGTAGGTTCGCAAGGCTGCAGCTGATAAACGATATTGGGCAAAGTCAGATCAAAATATTAACGAAATTTAACCTTATTGTTGCGTCAAATACTATGGCGAATACCAACGCCAGCGGAAAAGATACGGTCCCTATGTAAATGACCAGAGTAAACATTGGTTCTGATACGGAAAGCTTTACGAAGATAACGTTATGTTTCGATATCGAATATCAAAGAATCTGCATGTTGACAGATATTATCGAACAGAATTTATTCTACAAGTAGGTAAACAGTAAGTAAACTCACCACCTAAATTGCGCAATAATATTACCGCCTATCATAATGCAAATCCGGGACTGTTGCGTTGAAAGCTTTTATGAGTTTATGAATATAAATTCTTCTAGCCAGTTACTCAAGGCACTAAATAAGTAAGTATATTTTATTTTAAGATTCTTACTTAGGTTATCGGATATCTCGAATATTTTGTACCTTATATAGGTAACTACCACTTTAAATGATCCCGCCACATGCGTTAGGGATAGGATGAATTAATTATTCAAACGTTCATCATACAATACGTCGTCTATTTTATCCAAGACAGCTTCGTTTGTTATAAAGACACTGAATAAACAGGGTACCTTTATCTAAGTCGTCGCTTACGAAATTTTATTATAAGTAGAAAAAGATGGTCGACTAACAAAAAACCCGAGACGATTCGTCCGACCAACCCTTTTATTTTGTTTGGCCGTTCTCTTTTTACTTTTATTCTAAAAATATAGCATTCACGAACCAATTTCGAAAGGAAACGTGATTCCGTTCAAGGTTATGTGAATTAGTATTCGTATGGTGTGTTCGCTGCTTGACCGGCCGCAAAAACATGTTAATATACTCGTTGTACACTTTTGTCTAAGCTTTAATTAGTGACTGGTGCTGGTTTAGAGACGCTGGACTGTTTGGTCTTTGGGGTGGGCTAAGCCGATGTCCATTAATATATCGAAGTCATAAGGATAAACTGCAGAAGTGCAGATCCGTACCGACTTTCACGGAATACTTTGCCTGAACTTCCCACTTGTACTCGAGATACTAAATCTTAAATATATTAGGAATCTTGTAATAAAATTGTTGATCTTAACAATTAACCAACCAATAAGGTAGAAAAATCGTGATAGCACGAGGTACTACAAACTCATTGACTCGACTGCTGTGGTTAAATATAAAAGATCTGAATTCAATTTCTAAACACAATTTGTATGTAGAACTTCTATCTCCTCATTCACACAATAAGCCTAACATTTTTTCTAACTATGCGTAAAACATAAAAAATGTGCGCTTTATGAAATTAGGCAGCCATGAATAGAAGCAGCCGCCTAAAGCTTGCAGTACTTGAAGGAAGTTTACATGATAAATTACTCACATAAAACGGAATGTATGTATCCTACTCGAAGTTTAAATCCAGACCGAAACTGGTTCGTATTCAAAAAGCTTTATCGTGACTCTCAATTCACATCAGTCTTGCGATTTAGTTCGGTAAAAATGTTCTACAAAAAAATTTACGAGAAAACAAACGCTGTAACGTCCAATGTGAAACAGCAGTTTGGTACAAATCAAGTTTAACTTAGCTACGCTGGATTGCCCAGCAGGCTGTATTGGCTTCCGATTACATTAGCGAAGCGGACCCAAAATAAATTTTCCGTTTCATTTCACATCAGCAATTCACTGCATGCCGTAGAAGTGAGCTTTTTATTCTAGGTTTGTGAATAAGCTGTTTGACTCGCTGTTGCTAATGAGACGAGATAGATACCTACTTCAAGAGCATGTAATGTTATTGTTATTGTCGTGTGGCGTCATGTAAAATAGCAGCCGGCTTCTAAGTCATATAACCTCAAAAGCTTGGGGCCGTCGAGCCGTCGCGGATAGGGGAGCGCGCAGCCGCTCAATGTTGTCGCGCGTGCGCGCTGTGACGCCGCTCAACACCGAGGCGACACCGCTGCACAAAGCACGAGTGGCCGCGATGTCTCGCACCGACTCTCCACGTTGATGACTCGCGGAACTGACTCACGCGACCAACGAGGAGCCTTTTCAATACTGTAAAAATACGAGCATGTGATAAGATTTAGTGTGAATAGAAACGTTACCGTAGTGTTTTCCTTTTGTGGTAAAGTGATAACTTAGTAGAAGTAACAGCAAAATGTACAAGACAGTGCGACATGGCGAGAACAGTCTCCAGTACACTATCCTTCCGCAGACCGAGGAAGTGCTGAGCAATAGCGGCCTCAAGGGGAAAGGACGGGACTATAGTCCTTCAATTCATGTACGACGGTCTCGAAGGAAATCAGACTTGAAATATGCGTTATGGATATTATTCAGTATGGCAGCAACGCTCATTCTAACTCTGATTCCACTTTATATTATTGATGCAAATAATCCAAAAAACCAGCATGAGACCATCACCCTTGCTCCACTCTCGTCTGCCGCACGTGAGATGATGAAATCCAGAAAAAAGGAACTCAAGATGTCTCCAGAAGTTGTGTTAACTTTAGGGCAGAAACCCGATACTAGCACTATTTCGACATCGCCTTTAACAACATCTTCTGTTATTTCAACAACTCGAACCGCCGAAAAGGGGACAATGCCTCCATGGACAATGCCGGCGTTACGATCGTGGAAGAGTTCTACGTCTTCTACAGCTATTCCGCCTATTCCAACAGAAGATAACGTTGTTCCTCTAATTGTCACTTCATCTAGTAATGAACGTGCGCCTAACCACGATACATCAGTTAAGTGGGAGAAAGACATAATAATTCGTGCAACAGTGACTCCAGAGCCAATCACTCTTCGTAGCGTCTTAAAATATTACTCTCGAACGCAAATTCCCTCAGAAAAATCTGTTTTCGCAACGAAAGCTTTCGATGATGTCTTGATTACCACTAAAGCTACGACTACAAGAACCCCAGTGACGACAGAGTTTGCTACTACCAGTGAAAATTCCAAACTCAGAGATTTGAAAGACACTATGCTATCTGTGGATGATGATGATGAGTTTAAAGAATCTCTTGAAGTAGATGAGGTATTTTCATTGCCTCCACTGAAGCCAGATTATGCAGCTCCTGGCACTGAGAATGACGAAGTAACGGTATCAAAGGCCGGTGACGCCGGGTGGTATGGAGCGCGCTGGCCGTTCGTCGACACGTCATCTTACTTTCAATGGACGGTATGTACTGCATTGTTGATATAGTAGCAATATTTACCTACTTAAATATTATTCATAATGAATACTTACTGTGTAATTTATCCTAACGCCAATGTGTGCTCAACATTCTTAATTATGTATAACAATTCTTCCATAACAGCTGGGATGTTGATTTATGAAATCTAATGCGGTTCGTGTATGTACTTATGTAATGCGATTGTGATAACCCGCAATGCATAGCTTTTTGTTACGCTGCTTTTCATATTGATGGCTATCGAACATTCAAATACCTAAAACCTAAAGTCGTTTTTGTGGCGCATATTTAAACTCGGATATTATGTAATTCATTGCCAATTTAACTTGATTATATCTCTTATTTATTCCTTATTTTATTAACACCCGACGTAAATAGATATTTACTTTAACGTTACACATGTTAAACATATAAATCTCTTGTTGCGTCTGATTATGGTACTATCGTATCTCTTAAATTAATGAACCGATTTGCTGCGACAGGTGAGTTACTCGAGACTTTTCTTAGCCATCATAAAAAAAAACGAACTAAAGTTTGTAGATCATCAGATTTGTTTTAAATCAGAGATTTTAAAATTGGAAATTGTAATATCTAGACATAATAACATCTAGCAGAGCCAGCTTATTTTTTCTTTAGATAGCAAACGCAACGCCCTTTTAGTGTAATTGTACATATAATACGTTGAATCTTTATCATTTGTTTAATCATTTGAACGATCACAAAGAAGAAGAGGCACACAGACTAAAGTTTATTTAATTGTCGGTATTGATCCTGGTTCAGTACACTTTAAATGGTTGGTAAAACCGATTACAGTACATTAAAATTCTACTCAACGTTCTATTATAGACCTTCTCGGTTCTACTGATTTATAACTGGGTATATTAGCACACAGGCACCTCATCTCTAAATATCGATGCATATACATATAGGTAATACGGATATTAACATTAATCGTTATTTCTAATATGATTTGCATTGTTACTGTGTTTTTATTAAATTTTGGGTGTCGTCTGTACCTATATGTATAAATAGGGCTGGCAAATAAATACGTTGCGAAAGTATTAGCAAGTAAGTACTTTTTATATCCTCTACAAAGAAGAGTCGATTAATATTATTATTTTTAGCAAAACACGTGAAATAACTGTCTATTCTGTGGTAGTGCTACATGTCTAAATACGAAGAATATACTATAAAATAATGCACATGACCTAATAAGCATGACATTAATGAAGATAAATTATTCCAAGTTGCCAACACACATGGACGGAATGCTTATGGCTAGTATCGCCTTCAGCTTCACGGGGTTACTGTACAAAATGATAGAGCAAATGGCCAACAATTTCATACTAGTCTAGATTCTACATGTGTAACTACTGCTAAGTCAAATTTAAAAATTCGGCGCCATTATTAGAATCGGTCCGTGGTCTAGAAATTCAAATTACAACAGCACAACCTTTTGCGAGTTCACGTGGAATTAGAATACACTTCAACCAATCCACTACGTCAACTGAAATTCATCCCGGGCCTTATAAGAATAAGTACCTACCAAAGCGAAGTAAAATCCCTCTTACAGCGCGCTGGATGAAACGGCAGCTCTTCTTGCATATTTAGGTAGGTACTCTGATTGGGTGTGTACCAATGATATCTTGGGATTATAGACTAGACACGTTGAGAGTTCGGACGTCTGGTTTCTGATCCAATAAAGGACTCGCACGTGTCTCAATCGCACACTAATCTTATTTTTTCTTTATCTAGGGTTACTCCCCGGGCGACAACCTGCTGCTGCCGCTGCTCGTGGCAGCCCTGTCGTCCATTGCACTGGTGCTACTGCTCGCCCTCGCAGTGCGCCGTCGCAAGCGCTCACAGATCGCTTCCTCCAAGCTTGGGGTACGGATTCATCAGCACCATCATCACCAACTCATTAACGTCCCACTGCTGGCACCGGTCTCCTCTCATTGGAGAGGGTTATGGCTATAGTCCATCACGCTAGCCTACTGCGGGTTGGCAGACTTCACAAGGCATTGTGACAAATCTCTCAAGCATGCAGATTTTTCACGCCACGATATGCCTCACGATGTTTTCCTGCACCGTTTGAGCTTGTGATAAATACGCACATAACTTCTGAAAAGTCAGTGGTGCCTTGGGTTCGCATTCGAGACCTTTGACATCCCAATCCACTGGTCACACCACTAGGCTACCACAGCAGGTAGGTATGGATTCATTCACTTACTATTCACGATAATAATAATTTTAAGGCCTACAAGTAGTAAGTAGTTACTGATCTAGGCATTTGTGATTGTGAAAATTTGTATTTGTAAGCGCAACTAGGTACGCTACAGAAAAAAATCCAATGTAGGGTAATGCTCTATAAAATAAACTATAACAGTCTAGTATTGAAAACAAAATATTAGCTAATGTCTTTTAGTGGTTAAGTAAGAATAGGAAGTAGGAGAAGCCCAATAATACTTTAGGCACATTTGGAACTTTCTAATTACCAATCCGAATAGTCATTACTTCTAATTCCATATCATTTAAAAAACCAATAAAAGTCATAATGATCTCTACTAAAATCCATCCTTTTCTTTTCTCTAATTTTATCATTAGAAAGAGCAACGATTTTTAAATTATATTTCATTTCTGTTTTTGTTTTAATTAAGAAACCCCAAATAGTAAGCGCTGCTAATTCGAGATAGACAAATTAATATCGTGTCGGTAAAATAAGACTAATAAACTCTAGACGTGTTTCAATTACACACGACGGTACACCTCTGTTAGTGCCACAGCATCCAAATAACTTTTTACTAAAAGTTCGCGACCCTGATGAGTCAATAATAAAACATTAATGTTTGCTGTTTCAATAAAAACCCCCATTACACCTAATGCATTGGGTATTAGCCACACAGTCTGATAAATGTAGCCTTATTGTATCTTTGCAAACCTACTTTATAATTTTTGAAATGACGTCGATTTTTAAATTTTTGGATATTATTAGGTACCTTCTTACGATTTTATATTAAATTAACGTAAAAACGTAGTTATAGTAGGTACAGTAAATGACAAAAGTCATTTGAGCCCTAAATGACATTTGTCATTTCTGAAGTGAAAATTCTATAGCAGGGCTAGCTGACCCAGCAAACATTGTTTTGCCACATAATAGGGGTTGGTGGTACAAGAGTGAAAATTTAGGGTTATAAGTATTTTTTAATGTCGTCAAAAAATACAAAAAAAGTCTGGTAAAGGACATCCTTATCACCCAGGGCTGTAAAAAATTGCCTACGACCGATTCTCAGACCTACCAAATATACATGCAAAATTTCGTAATATTCCGTCTAGCCGTTTTGGAGGATTTCATCGACAAACACTGGGACACGAGATATTTACATATATTATAACAATCGTTATTGTATGCATAATCGGAGAACTTGTTCCAACAGTTAACTGCCGATCTTCAAGCCGACGACAACACCAACTTGTTGACAGCTGAGAACCCCGAGGACGCCGACGAGTGAGCGCCTCCATCAGACACGCTTTTAGCTTGTGCAGCAGCACTCAGCGACAGGATGCCTCGTGTACAACTCTGGTACATATCGTACATAGTTTAACTACACACACATCTACAATAAGTCTACTTCTATATGCAAATAATGAAATTGATTTAAATATGAATAGATAATTATATATTTATACGTGTATTGGAAAATTAGTGTACGCAATTCGCTAATTACTAGAGCAAGAGGTGTGGGGGAGGGATAACAACGCAGGCATCCCGAATGACTCATCCATAAACAGATACTCGACTCCACGATTGGCACCTGTCGAAAGTATTAAAACTGTGACCCAACGTCCGACACATCTAATGGGCATTAGATGTGTCGGACGATTTTGTTTATATTTCACAATTTACCTAGGTACTTACTGAAAAACATAAATTGTCTTGGGTAAATATCGCACGCAAGAATACAAAACTTTACTTATGTGTAACTAATAGATAAATAATGAATACACATAGACGATGATCACATCGGCAGCAAGCACTGCAATAATGTGCATGCGTCCTTGTCACCTCAATTGTACATCAGGCATTCCACGCACTTTGAAATGATTTAGCCGCAATACTATAGTTCTCGAAGCTGCATAAAGACCTGTCTGTGTTCGTCTTCTTACACACCGATCATATTTTAAACTTTCAGTGCCTATTGTTTGTACATAATGTACGATTCGGTTGACGTTGGTCGCGTACCAGCGAAGGCCGGGAGGTCCCATGTTCAGAGATACGATATAATATGTAAGTATATTTTTTTGTAATCGCAGTAGATACCTAAATAGGGTAAATTAGGGTATGTGTTATATGCCAAAATTGCTAAAAAATATTTTTGTTACAAATAATGTACTACGTTTGGCATGGGAAATGGCAATTCTATGAGATTTTTATTCGTTTATTTTATGAAACAATATTTTATTCAGACTAGTGTGATCTCCTACATCGACTGATCTCTCTTCTTTCTTCTACGTGAACTCGATTAGACTGCATGCCATACTACTATATAATAAATAAATAAATATTCCTGGACATTATGGCACACAGCGCCATCTAGTTCCGTGCTAAGCAACGAGGCTTGTGTTACGGATACTAGTTGGTTGATATACTACATATATACTTTTTTTTTTGTAAATACATACATATTATACATAGATACATCCATGACTCGGATACAAATGTTCATGCTCATCACACAAACATTTGACCCTACCGGGATTCGAACCCGGGACCCATAGCACAGAAAGCAGTGTTAACTACCGCTGGACTAACTGGGTCGTCGTATATGCTGTTGTTAATGAGTGACCATGCCTAATGGTGGTAATTACTCATGGTGCACCGAGCTATCTTCGAGGTTTTATCTCCCGCGAGGGCCGCAGGATGATAATATACACAAATCAGTCTTAGTGTCTAGCTCATGGTTGCCATTTCCATGAAACTCATAAATAAGTGATTCGGCTTTGTAACGAAACAATAATGACAATTAGATATTGATAGTGTACTAATATGAGCTTGCTAGAACCTAACTATAAAGTGGTGGCATTCAGACATTCTGTTCATTCATTCGTTATTAATAAATGCAGCTACGTTGTAACGGTCGAGTACGACCACAGTCGACGCAATGTTGGCCACGATATCAGAATCTTTATCGCATCATAGTTGGTAGACAGTTGTACTGTCTCCAACACACACGGCGCACTGTGACATGGTATAATAAGCTATTGTCGAGCGCGACGATCCACACGCGATTCATCGGCAACGTTCGTGCTATGTATATCATATCTCTGAAAGTTTCAATTGTATGACTCGTCAGTATTAACTAAAACTGTGGTACTTAATAATCTACAAAATAAGCATACTCATTTATTTTTTGTGTAACCTGTTAGGATAAGACGAAACAATATCAATCTCGGTGTAATGTTTATATCTGTGTTTTAACGTCGCTCTTTTATTACTATAAATTTCAATTGTATTATCTAACTTCTCAATTAAGTATTTATATAATTTTAAAGACGTAGTTATAAGACTGATGTGATGATTGAGTTTTTAGGGTTAGAAAGTTTAATTTGAAAGACGTGTAACCAATTATAACTTATTTTAGAACGGCACTATTATTTCAATTTATGTGTAACTTTGTGTGCTAAGGAAATATAAGCACTTACGCGTATTATGTAATTCAATGTTAGGTATGTAATATGACTGTAAAACCATTGTGAGAGGAACGGGAGTGAAGTGTTAGTTAGCAATTAAAATGTGATACCTCCGTAGTATCTTTGGATAATGTGGTTTCCCCTGTATAAGGAATTGTTAGGTCTCTTACACACTATTCGAATTGTATTGAAGAAATCATGTCGATCATAAGCTGCCGTGTGTAGTCCCAGTTTGGATATAATTAAATACATCTATAATAACATGAGAATCACTATAATTCTTGCTAATATTTTGTATCATGCAAAGTAAGGTCGCACACTAATGTATCAATAGTAAGTATTTATTTATGTTTAGTTAGCTTTTGTGTAAGAATTTATTCTGTGAATGCCTTGAAGCTGTGTGATTATTTTGTATTTGCTGAGAACACACACCATGTACATACATAAGTAACAAAATAAATTATGTTTTCCCACCCGACTGTAGTATTTTTATGTTGACGATCCCAGTTCTAATCCGGTTTCTCTAGTACAAATGCGACAAGATCTGTGACAAATGAGTATACCAACAGGCATCGCGTTTTAATGGCGTGTTAATTGAATATATACCTAATATTCAAATAACATGCCGTTCAATTAAAGTACAAAACAAAAAAAACAATATAGGTATGATACATTATTATGAGTGTTTTGATCCTTATGAGTATTATTAAATAAAACATAATATCTGGTATTTATATAAATGTTTATTTTATTTATCTAACAGTAAAAAATCGTGCAATACGACCCTAAGATTTATTTTAATAACTATAACACACATTTTAATTGTTTTAAAAATACTATTTATAAACAAGTTTTACTCGTTAGAGCAATTGACTTATATGTCACATGAATTGAAGAGGATCGGGTAAGTTATGTACAATAGGACCCTAACGTGATAACAAACAACATATTAATTAAATAAAAAATATATTGCAAAAGATCTTTTATTTAATATATATAAAAGTTTACTCTATGACAACTCTTTGTTGACATTTCATACCTTTCAAAAAGATACCCAGCAATATCAGATTGCAATGTGATACTACATTTTCAATAATATAAGGTATATAGGTAATCGAATTGTTGGTATAATCTCGACTCCTACTTATTGCATTTAGTCAAGCCTTCACAGTCAATGTTATATTATATCGTCCTCTATATACAAATAATAAATTAACATAATCTTAACAAGAATATAATCAAATTAATAGTGCTCCCCTTTAACACCTAATTAATAATAAGTTTTTATTTACACCATACCTACTTTCAATAATAATCAGTAAAGATCGCCAAACGAGATAAACTCAGTAAATACTTTTGTTTCAGGTCAAAAATAAATAAAAGTATGTATTGTCAAATTATTTTTTACAAAAATATTTTGAACAACGAATTTTACAACTTAGTCTACCAAAATTAGTAGATTTGTACCTTTATAAGGAAACCGAGAATCAATCAAATTACGTTTCCTACAATAATAAAGAAAGTTATATATATTCTATTATTGCAGTATTATCTATGTTAGCTATAGCTACACAATCTTTGAGGAATATATTTAAAGAAGAAATGTTTGTATGATATAATATATGGACGTTTTAATATAATCCGTTATTGAGGCGGATGTGCCGGCCGCAATATCCTCGCGAGCACGTGGCGCCCGCCGACCAGTTTCAGTTGCTGACCGTCCATTAGTACGCTGCGGACACCACTCGTGGACGGCGCCGTCGCGTTCGTCACACCCTGGAAACAGTACCATCATATATTTTACTATAAACTTACAAATCATTTAGACACGGTGGTGACACAAAATTCAATACCAGTCAAATTAGCTACTGGATTATATTATCAATGATATATTTACAATGCTTTTGTTTTTGTCTATTTTAGGTATAGTATAAGCCATTTTAGTTTTTCTTGAGATCATAAATTACACTGTAAGGAACTTGAAATTTTGAATCTTGACATAAATCTTTCATTAAATCAAAACTAAAATAACATTATCATTATTAAAATCTCAGATTTAGTCACTTCCACCTAATATTAAATTCGAATACCAAGTGCTTGTAATATAAGTAATGCAAATGCTTTTATAAGTGAAGAAAAATAGTATTGTTATTTGTGTTACAAGTTCATAAATAGACCCGAAACTCAATCACACATGCAATCAACTCTCTTCAAGTAAATACAGGCTGACTGCAGTTGAACTATAAACCAACTGCTAAATGCTATCAAACGCTTCGTTTGACCAAACAAGTCACGTCCGCGCGACAAATTCTAATTCACTTATTAAAGTTAAAACTTCTACTTTCATGATATGCCGACTGTCAATTAAAGGGGTGGAATACATCCCTATATATACAACTTTATTTTACTGCCTCGTATTAGACCTTTATATGATAGAACCCAGAACATCTGTCTAGAAGACAGCTTACTGGAATCTAGCACACTGAAACTGAGCGAGGTGAGCTGGAGTGAATTCTGAACAATAGATACTTCATTAACATACTTCATTATTATTATTAACTGCCTAAATTTCTGATTCAAGGTAGCCAGAAAAATGTGATACTTAGGTCATCCATAATGACTGTACCTAAATTATATTTTACAGTTGGTTTGCAACAGCTGTTCGTCTGTATTCACTGTTAGATTCATGCAGAACACCTGTAACTACATTTATCAGTTTGTAACTGAAGCTTATAAAAACCATGCAAACTGTCAAAAATCACCTGTTGAATTTTAATTCCCTGCGCGAGTTTAACTTGTTGTATTGGATTCACCTAAAATAATTATAAACATGTTATGATACCACCATTCTGGATCAAGTTGACTTTCAAACTTACGTGCAATGTAGCATTGTATAACAAATATGTAAACAATGCTAAACGGCGCTAAAGCATGTAAATATCCATTTAAGTAGCTAGTGTGCTGACGATTTTCTTCTAGAAAACATTTCAAACTTTGCTCCCCATAACTCGAATAATTTATATCAAGATGTTTGGGCTACAAAAGATTCTTCTTTTTCTCTTAGGAGTTTGTGGTGGCGTATTTTCACCTATCAAAATATGTCAGACATCCAACTGCAAGTTGAATCAACAGCTGCATATGGAAATTTATTGTGTCCGGTGAAGTTATGTCAGATTGCGGGATTTAGTACAAAATGTATACGTAGGGTGCACTTAAGCGCGCGTTTACAACTTTTTCTGTATTTTTCGCAACCAACCAATGTCTGGACGATGTTTATAACCGGAATTAGTATTTACCTGTTGCAATTTTAATACTGGTGTCGATGTTGTAGGTGTCGTCACAGTTTGTGCACCTGTTGGTATAAATAACAATATACTTTAATACACCCATGTAGGCAAGTAGGTGTATAATATAAAAATATTGTAGATAAAAAAACTTACCAATGTTACTTAAAACTAAAGTTTGTGATGACGGCGCGGTTCCGCTAGATGTCTGACTGACCCTGATTGTATTACCATCACTTTGCTGAAAAAACATTAACATTTTTTGATAAAGGATAGAGTTGTCAGAAAAATATCTGAACTAGCTATAACGCGGTATATACTGAACGAAAGAATCAAAATATTGTGTTAACTTTAGATGACAATAGGTCATTAAATTGCGAATTTTATTATTATTATGAAGAACACAGTAACGACATTATCTTTCAAATTATTTCCATTGTATTTCGTATTACTTTCCCAGACCCAAAACAATTGGATTCGTGCCCAGTTGATGGCAATAGACTTGCCCCCTACCTTATTACATACATGGGACTTAAAACAACCGGCGAAATGTGGATGTACATTAGTACACCTCTATCGAACCTTTCGGGGACGGCAGGACGATGATGGTATGTTATGTCGTGATGATTAAAAACTTAGAATGATATTTTCATTAAAATTTCCTTCATGCTTTCGTTCATTGGCTATATTGTCAATTGTTATCTTTGTTAACATGATACAAACAACTAGATACACAACGAACACTCGAGTTAACTGATATTCAGTGGCGTAGCTATACCATCTGAGCCCTGTGGCAAATTAATTGAATGGGTTTCCAGTAAAAATCATCCCCTAATTTAATTTTAATTCTTTAAGTTAAATCAATCGTTGAAGTATGTATCCGAGACTCTGACGGTGAAGCAGGCTAGCGGGCTGTAGACTTCTCTAGATCTCGCGACTTTTCCCCATCCGACTGGGGGCCCGTGGCATCGTTCCAGGCCTGTTACGCTACTGCCGACATTGTCGGGAGGGATAGAATGGCCGTTCTGTGTTATCCTGAGCTGGTCGGTGCGACGTACCTGCAGTATGATGTTGTGCAGCGGCTTGGCGGAGGTGAGCAGCAGCGGGCGCGCCAGGCGCGCGGCCGGCGCCAGCACGCGCAGCCCCGCGCGCGCCCGCCCGCGGCCCCCGCCCACCACCCCCTCCAGCGAGATCATCTGGCCCTGCAACAAACACAACACACGATAAGTCTTCATCATATATAAGGTCTCAATAGACCTTTACGCCTGGTACACTTAAATGATATGGTGGCTCATAAGTGTATCGGGTAAAAAACAAACAAGTAAGATTCAAATCAAGTGGATATATCAGCAACCATGAAAATATAAAGTTAAAGTGGTCGCATATATACATATAACTTGTTATTGTTTCCAAAAATATCATAGTAAAATGATCAATTGATAATTATAAAAATGACTATTTCGAAAAACTGCGTACATATAACATGATGTAATCTAGTTACTTACTTGTGCATTTGTCAACAATTTCGCTACTATCGGTTGGCCGGTCGGCGTCTTGTCGCCCGCTGTTTGACTCCGCACCACTTGAGATATCGACTTCGGCGTTTGATTAGCGAGCTGAACTGTCTGCCCACTAGCTAATTGCAACGTCTGCCCACTCGACAATTGTAAAGTTTGTCCACTAGATAATTGTAGCGTCTGTCCGCTCGGTAACTGAACCGCTTGACTGGCTAGCTGCACAGTCTGACCGCCCAGTTGCACCGTTTGCGACCCCAACTGCACCGTCTGACCGCTCGGCATTTGAACACTTTGACCAGATAATTGAACATTGGATCCGCTCAGTTGCACCGTCTGCATATTACCACCGGCCAACTGAACGGTCTGACCGCTCGGCAGCTGAACGCTCTGCGGCGGCAACACACTTTGACTGGCCACCTGAACGCTCTGCCCGCTGGGCAATTTGACGGTGTGCCCGGTCAACTGAACGCTCTGGCCGGCCAATTGAACGGTCTGGCCGCCGATCTGAACCGTCTGGCCGGCTAACTGCACGGAAGACACGGGTATCTGGACAGGTTGGCCGGTCTGGCCGGACTTGAGCGCGGGCGCGGGGCTCTTGCCGGCCGCCGCGGCGCGCATGGCCTGCACGGCCTGCGGCGACGCCAGCTGCACCGTCTGCCCGCTGGGCAGCCGCACGCTGTGCGACGACAGCAGCAGCGCCGGCCCGCGCGCGCCCCCGGCACTGCTCCCCGCCGACGTCGCCATGCTCGTGCCCGCCTGTAATACATTACAATCTACACTGAGAATATTATCTGATACCTATATTACATTAAACACATCAGCGAAATAAATACGATGGACTATACATTTATGATATTGCCTACCTGTGCAATTGTAGTGACGGAGGCAGTGTTTGGCACTGTCGGTCTCTTCTTTGCTGTAGTTCCTGCAAAATATTAACTCTGTGTTTAAATCTAGTTAAAAAAGAGCGATTTTAAACTGTTAGATATTTATAACATTAGGTACCTTGTTGCATTAACGCTCGCGGTGATATAAGTGACTTTCCTGATGCTGGAGTGGCTGGACTTAATACTCTGACTACGCCCCGCCTAGTCGCAGGTGTCGCCTGAGGAATATAAATCACGTTACAAATATAATTATAATTAACAACATTATAATTACATTATCAGTTTTATATTATTCAAAGTCATTAGAAAAGAAAATTCTCCCAAAGTCAAAGTCAAAATTTCATTTATTCAAAGTAGGTCAAATTTAATTGGCTCTTTTTGAACGTCGACAATAAAGACAGCCCCCAAGACGCCCGCCCTTCACCGCTTGCTAATGTTTTTGCTGGGAAGAAGAAGCGGCGAAACAAACTCCCCAGCACACATTTCTGTCTGCCAACACACACTCTCAATACCAACGCCACCAATACCGAAGCCAACAAAATCGTCGCCACCATTACCTACACATCCAACACCGACGCCATAAATACGGACGCCAACAAAATCGACGCCATGAATATCATTACCGACGCCACCAATAACAACGCCATTAATGCACTCTATCAATACCAACGCTAACAATACCGACGCCATCTATAGTGACGCCACCAATACCGACGCCACAAATACCGACACCACAAATACCGACGCCACCCATACCGACGCCATCTATAGCGACGCCACCAATACCGACACTCCAATACCGACGCCAACAATGTCGACGCTTTCAATACCGACGCCTCCAATACCTACGATACCAATACCGACGCTACCAATACCGACGCCTCCAATACCGACGATACCAATACCGACGCTACCAATACCGACGCTACCAATACCGACGCCGCCAATACCGACGCCACCAATATCGACGCCATCAATACCGACACTTTCAATACCATAAAAAAGGCGTAAAAAACTAATTTTACGCAGACGAAGTCGCGGGCAAAGCAAGTATTAAATGAAATCATATTCATTTTTAACGAAAAAGTTCGCTTATTATATTTCGACTTCTTTTCTTGAAGTGTGTCTTAAATTGATCCTCATGCGATTAGATGCTACTGAATATTTTATTTACCTTTTGTTGTATCATATTTTTTTTAAATATTGTTTTCAGTAATCAATACTAACTAAGCCATAAATATTTAAAAAATACAAACCTGTGATTAGCGAAACGAGTTATTCAATAGTTCGATAAAATATTTATGACAAAAGCCATCTCCTGATCATATATTATATTAATAGTAATCCACATTTCTCGATCACTCTCGGTAAAAATCGTAGTTTTAGGAAAACTTAAAAAAATACATACCTGGCAAGTTGGTGTGGACACCACGGCCGTTACAGTCGTCTGGACTGCATTGGGTCTTATCAACAGGGACCGCGTACCTTGTGTCACCTGTAACATTTAATTATGTATAACTAGGAACACTGATTTTTGACAATTTTATTTTGACCAACCTCAATTCGGGTCATATTTATTCGCCCTACCATATTCTCTGGTCCTATTGAGTATTTATGTTACAAGTGTATTGCATATATGCCTATGTATTTGAGTTACAAGTGAGGTGTTTAACATTATGTATTTAATATACTATATTATGTTAGTTACATCTTTTAGCAACTTAATTTTATAAACATCATAGATACTTAATAATTACCTTATTCTGCAATACTTGCACAGTAGTTGTTGTAGGTTGAATCACAGTTGAAGTTTGCAAGCTTGGCTGACTGGCAACAGTGCTTGTAATTGTCTACAAAAAAAATACTACATTGTGTGAAATAATCTTGCACCTGTGTCTAATCGACAATGTTGGCAGTTGATTTACACGGTTTAACCTTGTTTGGTATAACAACGTTTAGTCGAAAATCACTCTGGCTAATTTTAGTTACAATAAAATCATTCCGCATAATTATTCATTTGACCGAATAATTAATTGGTAGAATTTTATTTAGAATTTTTATTTCTTTGAAATAATGTCATTTCACCGAATTTCCAAATGCACTAATTTTATTTAAACTTATGTTTCACTAGACTAATAATGATTTAGACAAAAGATCGTATCGAATATTTAGTTCAGTAATAATACGTTTCCTTTCATTGTCAATAAACTAACATTGGGTGGGTGGTCTACTTCCGGGTGGTTTATAAAAAAATAACCACGAAGGGGATGGTGGGGTCATGTGAGCGAGCGAAGCGAGCGAATTGATATTATAACTGGATGCAATCTGGACTTTAGGGCACCCCGACCAAGCCCACCCTCAACCATGTATACAATATTTTAAGGTTTGGTTAGGTGCCATTTGAGTTAGGTTAGAACTGTGACCATTAAACATGAAAATTAGGTCAATAGAACATTAGAACAATTGAATAATCGATAAAATACATGTTATACCACCTGAACATTACATCAAATGAACATTATACTTTTTGATCAATAGCGCAAATGTTGTTATCGCAAATAAATATTCGATGAAATGAAAATTATGTTAATCGATATTATACAGTGATAATTTTCTTAAACGTTGTTCGAATTAGTAACAATATATACATCAAAAGTGGCTATACCAAACAAGGGTAAACCGATTTACACCTGTATTACAAAGGCAATTAGGTTGAGAAGTATATAAGTAATATCTATATCATCTTTCGTTATTCGATATTTAACGTTATAACAGTCATTAAAATAAAACTACTTTCTACGGATTTTATCGCAGTATATTGATATTATTGAATCCTAACGTTTCAGATAGTTTACACCTTCAATGTTTAGTGACGACCTGCCCGTGATCATGACTAATGACGTAATTAAATATAAAAAAATATAAGGGCTTCATAAATTACCTGAATATTCACCTGCGATTGAGATCCTTCAACTTTCTGTAATGGTCGCTGTTTGATGAGAGGTGATTTATGCGGTGTTGCCACCACTGAAGGCAAAGACTTCGATAACTGTCCCGAGAGATTCGCTGTTTGGTTGACAATAATTTGTTTTGCGGGCTGCGGTTGGGGTTGCTTTGGAGACTGGGCCGCTGGTACTGTCTGACTTACTTGCTTTACTTGAGTCGCGGTTTGTTTTACGACATTTGGTTTAATGACCTGAGATATCACAGTTGCTTGTTTCGCTGGTTGTGGTACAACAGGCGGATTTGGCGTTTGAGGCGTCACATTTATTTGCTTCGGTGACTGTATGAGCGGAGGTTTTACTTGCTGTATAACGTTGGTCTGTTTAGTTTGATTGACATTACTTTGCCGGACAGCTTGAGCAAGTAAATTCGCCTGTTTTGCTGATTGGGCCATTAGAGTAGATTGTTTCGCGCCAGTTTGTTTCACGGTCTGAGCTAGCTTTGGTGGGGCATTGCCGTGCAGCACCTTAGCTTTTGGAGGTGGAGCGGGGACGAGTTTGCCTTTCGGCTTGGGAGGCAATGTGACTGTTTTCCCTTGCGAGGCTTGTGTAGCTTGCATCAGCAGCTGAGCGGAGGATAGATGGGGAACTAACGGCGGTGCGCCACTGTCGTCAACGTCAACATCGCTATCAGACGCATTCTCAACTACTTCTTCCATACTACCAACTTCTAACTCCATCTATATAGAGACAAAATTAAGATTACATTTTAGCAGTGGCACAGATACCGCTAAATAATAACTAGTCGCTTCGTCATCAAAGACAACAAAGATTACATAAGTTATGGATAACGATTGTTTTTTTTATTGGTAGGGCCCAAGTACAGTTGTACTGGGAACAATTATTTAAGTGTCCGTCAACGCCTTTCTGGTTATTGTTACGATTTTAAGTAATATAGGTTACTCACGGCGTGCGGTGGTGTTTGATGCCTCAATTCACTGTTAATCGCTGAGGGAGTTGCAGTCTTAACAAGCGCTGGTGGCGGCAGTGAGGCAGACGACTGCGGCACCGCGGATAACAAAGCAGCACTCGCTTTACTGCCGCGACCACGACCACTTGATATCTTCAACCAGTCTTCTTCACTCCTAGGTGGAAAAAAGTGTAAGCTGATAAAGTAAACCCATAAATAGCACGTACACATACTCGTAAGTGTAAGAATTTTGTTTCATATGCAATATCAAGGAATAAATTAAAATCCATACCTGTGCCTATGTAGATAAGTCCATATGGCTGTTCTTTGGTCGTATTTGACTACAGGGTCTCGTTTTGCCGAAAGAAGTCTGTCTAACACCGATGACACGGCACTCAGCAATGTTTGATCACTGCATGGTGCTACCCATTGTGACATTCTGGATAGGAAATACATAGAAGTTTTTGGAAAATTAAATATGAAATGCATTGCTATAAAAGAGAAAGAAAGAAGAAAGAAAGAAAATAATTTATTCAGGCATACAATGGTGGCCACATAAAAAACAACAATATAAGAAAAGTAACTGGAAACTACTATAAAATCGCCCCATAAAAAAGAAATCGTTTCAGTCTGTCTGTTCCTCCTTCTTCTTATTGGAAACCATTTTAATTCATTGGTATTGTTGTTTGAAAGGTTTTAGTTTATATTTTGTGACAATAGAAAACATTGAGTATGCGGTAACGTTAATAGTATTCCTGCTACATGCATCATTTAAAATATATTTGATTTGGGGATAGTAACTTTGTAAGAATAAATGACATGTAAAGTGATATGATTGGCTGTTCCTGCGTGTGTGCGCGTGTGTGTGTACCTGAGCAGCGTGAGCACGTGATGCCTGGTGCCCTCGCCGTTGGGCAGGCGCGCCAGCGCGTCGCGCACGAGCGCCGGCAGCGAGGCGTGCCGCGGCCGCGCGCCCAGCAGCACGGCGCCGCCGCCGCCCGCGCCGCGCCCGCACGGGCCCACCACCGAGCGGTACCTGCCGCAGTACCCACAGTTACAAGCCTCGCTGGGAACCGGCGCAATCCTTCATTATTATTTAGTGCTACAGCAATAAGCTGCGTCAACGGTTTCATTTTAAAATTATAGTGACATATAAGCAACCGCTATGATTTTTACTTTATGACGTCATTATTTGAGTATACTAACAGATTTTACTCCTATATAACTACGGAAGAACTTACCCGTGCTGTATGTATGTAAAAGGTTTAGCAGCCGTTGCAAATCTCTGTCGCTCTTGAGAACGGAATTCGACTAATTCTGATTCCGTTGCTGATCTAACCGACCAAGATGTCGGGTACCTGCCGGCAAATATTTTAAAACGCATTATTATTTGTAATAAGCTGACATAAACATTATAAAGAAAAGCATTATTTTTAGACACAATATTTTTCTGATGATGTTGAGAATATGGAAAAGGAAATCCACCGTATCTTCGAGTTACCTAGGAGGAGGAGGTTCACTAGCTGGCGGCGGTGGTGAGGCAGCCCGGAGCCAGCGCTCACACAGCCGACCCAGTATAGCGTCGCAATCACGCCCCGCGCCGATCCACTGATACATCTATATAAATCATAAAATGTCGACAATTTATTCATTATTAATGAATGCAGTGGATTACAAAAAGATAAAAAGACAAAGTTCTTAGATAACGTTAAAAACATTATATCATACTCCGCAATATATGCAGTATATTTACCCATATGCTGTCGCACTGCTTGACGCGCGTCTTTCCTCAGAATGTTTTCCTTGTCTGTTACAGTTCTCTGTTATTTACTAAATACTATGTAGTCAAAGGCAATAATTTTAATGAATAGCCAATTTTTTAAATATGACAGGCAACAGAAACCTTTAAAAAACTAATATTAAGCACGAGTCTACTACTAAAATAGACCGATTCATAAAAACCCAGATTTACACACCTGTGATTCAGGCAAATACTGCAAGTAAGGTACATAGTCATCTGGATGTTGTCCTCTTTCTCCAGCCAGGAAATCTAGCGCAGAATCTAATTCAGCGCACCAATCATCAGACACTGAAAAAGGAAAAAACAATGTCTAAGGTGGTGTGACAATGTAACAAAAACAACCGCGCAAATAACTATATCATATTAGCTTGTTATTAAATAATCTTAGCATAAAATCGTCAGAATTAACTGTATTAAGAAAGAAAAATTCAACCTCAGGCGGGACTCGAACCCGCGTCTTCTGGATAAGTACTCCAGATGCTCTGCCAACTGAGCCACCGAGGTATCCGGCTGAACTATGTCATCTTTATTTTCGCAATTGCTATTGTAAGGAACTCATCCTACAATATGCAAAAAATGTAATGTAATTGAATTTCGCGGTCAAGTGGCCATATCACCTTCAAAAATAGTTTTGATCTTTATTCCAGACTGAATCGGAAGTCCGAAAGTGAAAAAGGTGACAACATTATAATTAATACATATATCCTTTACATCAGTTTGTTGTTTCATTGTACTTACAATTATACCAAGTGTTGAGTGGAGCTATAGGGGACTTCATAACAGCAGTGCACCTCGCGTGCAACTGTTGTTTGGAAGCTCGGTGAGCAGCGCGCGCGGGGAACAGTGCTCGCACTAATGACAGGAAGTTTGCGTGTGTTGTCTCAGTTAGTGACTCGTCTGGGTCAACCATCGATTCCTCCATTGTTTCTGTCGATGTTTCCACTTGGATTACTTCACCTGAATCATCTGCTAGTTCCACTGGCAGAGCCATCATATCTAAAATAGTTAAATTTGCCAATTAATGTAATACACATATTATTATGTATTGGCCACAACTATCATTTTATATTTATCACACTATTAGCATGTCAAAATTTTAGGTGAAGTGAGTAAAAGCCAAGTTATTTACAACACATTATCTATTTTTGTTATAAGCAACCTTAGACAGCTAAAATGGCAAAACCACTTTAAACTATAAAGTATATTAAACAAATGTTTATAAGTTAATTTTAAGTGTTTAAGTGATATGTGTGTATATGATTATGTCATTATTAGTGTTTAATACAATTATAATGTATGGGAACTTACCAATGCCATCCAAATCTTCTAATTTTATCGGAACTGCTTGTTGCATTCTTGCAGCATTTTGCATGGAAATCATTGTATCAGGTGGTTCCTGCTTTATTATAGAGTCTAGTTTCGGGTCATTGTAGTTAAGACTGTAAATTATTATTAAAATAAAAATTATGATTTAACCATTTGGTATAACTTTGTAATAAGCATTTTCAACTAATGTGATCATACACACATAAATACTATATTTGTGAAAGTATGAGTATACATATGAGTATTTTAGAATATTTGTGTATGAGCAGTAACTCATTATGACTACTTTATATATCAAAGTAGTATATTTTGGTTAGTTTAGTTTAGCTATGTTATACATCAAAAACAAATAGAAACAAATACTCACTTTGACATGTTACTAGGATATTTATCAATAACTTCTTGTTTAATTTCAACGTGGTCAACCTTTTTGGATGATTTTGGACTAGTGATAGGATCCACAAATGAGGAACTCTCGGAATCAGACTCTTCTCGTTCACATTTTATCTTAATATTTGGCAATAATGGCTTATTCTCAACACTATCATATGATTCTTCTTTCCCTTTCTTAACTGATGCCTTGTCTTGAAGTTTGCTCTTACTAATGCTATCTTTCTTTGGTGCCCTCCTTATTTTTTGCATGGGTGACCCACTTTTTTGACCACCAAACATTAGTTTTTTAGCACCATTTACAAGGGTAACTCTTTGCTTAACATCATCTATTGAAATTCCTGTTGTATTAAGTTCCGGGTGGTTCTAAAAGCAAAAAGGTAAACATAAGTATCCCTTATATTAACTGGTTTTAACAAAAAAAAGCATTTAGTATTTTAAAGTGAATGCTATTCTACATTCTAGTACATATTGATATGACGGTAAACAAAATAATTCTGTAGCACACACAATTTTATTTTTAAATAGCATAATACCTCTCTATATTGTCTTCTTATCCTATGGGCCGCTAATACATTCTTCAAACATTCTAATGATGTTAAGTTAGACTGGTCTGTCCCACCTAATGTACCAGAGACATTTCCATCTGCATTCTGAAATGAAATCAGGTGTCAATAGACTGATTAAAGAATATGGAAAATAAAGCACTTTAGTTGTAGTTATTACTTGTGTAGGGATTACTTGTTTCCTTTTCCGCATAGACTGTTCTGGAGGGCCTTCTGGGTAATTATCATCTTCAGATTCATCCCCTCCAACCTCACTCCTAATAGCAGCTAACTCTTCAAAATATCTCTGTTTAGCTCTGACATATAATGGCTTAAAATTATTCTTAGATGATGGTTTTGGTGGCATTATAGGTAAACGTGGAATAGGACCTGGTGGAGCTGATTTTGCAGCTGCAAGTAAGCGCTCCCGGGATATTAGAACTTCTGGTAATACTTTTGCATAGTATGATTTAATCTGAAATAATGGACTTGATAGTTAAGACATGACTCACATTTTTTTATTTGAGTTATTTAAGGAAATTAAATTAAATTTTGCTCATTATTACCTTATGCTTTTGCTGTTTAGCCCTTGCCTTCATTAAAAACTTTCTCATCTTTGCTATATCGGGTCTGTAATTACCCTGCCTCAAATTGTTATAAAAATCACCAAATGGTGATGAGAAATGAAAAGGTTCATGTCCAAATAACATTTTAATTGTTTTTTCTTTTTCTTCTTCTTCATTTTCAGTAAATTTTGGCAAGAATTTACTAAGTTCTTCTTTGTGTTTATCTTCTAAACTATCCCATGTTTTTATAGAAAAAAACTCTTTGAATACAGAGTAGTCTTCACATAGCTCCTGAGGAAGCTCCAGGGACAGTCCCAGGATGCGTACCGGCTCCATCACTTCATCGTCTCCTTCCGAACTACCGCTAGATGTTTCTGAAGAGCTACTGCTCTCCCCAGTATAACTATGTTCACTTTCCATCTTATCTTCCATTGAGTGCGGAGATGAACTTGAGCTTTTAGGCACTCTTGGTGAAATACAGAGGGTTTTCACTGGATACTGTAGCGAATTTTCGCCCACTTCATTGAATTTTCACGTTGTTTTGTTCGTGTTGTTTACGAAAAACCTAAGCAATGGTATAACAAAATCGAACAATAAGCCATGAAGTTTTTTTAAACAGCCGTCAAGTCTTGTCTAAAATAAAATAGAACGCACACGCCAAACCACGGCGTTTCATACATACTATGCGCCAGATCGGAACATTAGGATGAGAAAATAGCTTGACAATCAAGAACAGCGACATTTTGCCCGCAAAATAGAATTTAAAAATAAAAAGTATTGTCGTTGATTAATACTCTAATATTGTCTATGAAATCAAATGCACTCGTGAAAAAGTCTGTCCGTAATGTCTGTGGTTCTTAAAATACCATAGACATTTTTTATTTCAAGCATTTTGAAACTCCCTGCCAGTAGCAAAACTTAAAACAGAGTTGCGGTTTGCGGGATTTAATAAGCTGAAAATATATACCACTGAATTTGGCTGAATTATTTGAATACCGAATACCATAAGTACTGGCAGAAAAATAACTTCATAGACCACGTTCCCTAAAAAGTGTAGTTCATTTAGCGCTACGCATTTTATAATTGCGATGACCGCGTATACTGGCAATTATTGGATCCATTTATTGAAATTATTTTTCTGATACCTCGTACATCGATGAAATACATTAAAATTTTATTCTCAGAGGCAGCTTGCACCTGCTTTTCCTTTTAAAAAAAGATGTGAAATATGTTATATATAATATAATTTAAGTCTTTCTAAACAAATAAGTAAATAATGTGTTAAAGATACCTATATGCGCCGTAGCAAAAATAATTGAATTATTACAACTCTTGCGATAGTTGAAACGAAACGTAAGGCTTAAAAACCAAAAACAAGCAGTTAGCGGTGGTGGTGTCGAAAGATTTGACTTTTTGACGTAAATTATTCGTGTAGTAAATATGGCTGACGAACTCAATGTTGACAGTCTAATTCACAGACTTTTAGAAGGTAAAGATACATTAATTTTATTTCTTAATGTATAACTTGATTCACTGAATTTGTAAGTTATGTTCTAACATAATATATTATCGCTCAATGTGCTCTTGTTGCGTAATTATCACCGAGTATGTAGGTATAGAAACGTCAAACTCATAAATAAATCGATTATCCTCAATTCTTATCTGATTCTGCGTTTGATGTTAGATCTTTAGATGACTCGCGGACGACTATTTCCGTTTTAGAAATAGAGCAGATAATGTAAATAGTGAATTTATAGTTACAAAATAGATAATCACAGTACCTACTAACAATGATGTCAGATTCCTTAGCATGGAACACTTCCATGGGCCTATTGTTGAGCTTTTATTCGCTTTCTGTATCACTTTATATGATTTAAACATGTTTATTTTACTTTATTATGCTGCTTTTTGGTGGGTTACCGCAGTATACAGACTGCAGCAGGAAACAGCAAGGCGGAAAGGGAAATTGAAAGACATCTTTTCAGGAGAATGTATGGTTATATCCAGAATTCTTGCCAAAGTATTAAGCTAGATTCTTTATTTTCTACCTTTAGTGCCCAATCCTTCACAATGAAATTTTATTTTCAGACTTCCATATCCTTGTTATTTTATTATTCCATATAGGCCCACTTTTTCAAAGGGAATTTGATATTGAAAGGCCATGTATACATTGTGCTAAAGTTTTACAGTGAGTTGACCACCCACATAGATCCATAGTCTACTTTATGAGCTCTACCAAGAACTCTTGGATAAATACAACACTACAATAATTTATGTCATCATTGTTTATTTTAAAATTATTTTATAAGTGATTTACTCTTTCAGTTTTTTATTTTGTATGTGTTCAATTTTAAAGTACTTAAAATATTTGGTGTTATTTTTTAAATAATTCTGGCATGTCAAATTTGTAATGTAATATAATGTGTTTGATTTTATTATAACATGATTTATTACTAAATAATTATATCCCTAAAAAAGAACCTGTAATTAATTTAATTGTTAAAGCTATTCAATTAATGTTATATGCATGTATAGATTTCAATTTGTGTTTATTATTTATGTTTAGTTAGTTCGTATGTGTATGTACCCTGTTTGTATGAGAAGAGTATTGTGCAATTATTTCATATATTCTAATAACTTTATTCATCCATACATTATCTATGAGTGCTTGAAGATGTCATTGTATTCTGTATCATGAATTAACATATGGTATCTTTCATAATCATATTAATTTTATAAGTATTTCGTACATATAATTATCATGTATGTGCTTCTGTATTAAATGTATGGCAACATTGCATTGTATCTTATTTTTGCCTGTGTGTTGGGATTTTTGGGAATGTTTAATTAAGCAGAAATCTAATATTGTCACAGTTCGAGGATGCAGGCCTGGCAAGACTGTGCAGATGTCAGAGTCAGAGGTGCGTGGTCTCTGCACCAAGTCCAGAGAGATATTCCTGCAACAGCCAATACTACTGGAATTGGAGGCACCACTCAAAATTTGTGGTAATAACCAGTCACTTTTTCTGCCTCTAATTGTAGGTTTCTTTCCCATTCTGTAAATTAATTAATTCTTTGTATTATATAATATTAAGTCACCATACTTTATCTTGGGTAATTGGTTAGCTATGTTTAAAAACTAATTGAAGATTATGAGGTGGAATGCTTTCAGCTCTACTGCCAACACAATTCTAATTGAATGTTATTATGTTTCTAATTATTTCCTTAATGTATTAATATTATCATTACAGGATATTCTACCTTGGAATTTGATATCACCCAAGAAGTGTTTATTCTAACAAGAATCTGAATATAGATACCTGTGATAGAAAAATGAAGCAACAAATAGTTTTTCTTTTTGAATGTCTTAATAAAGTCATTCTACCAATATCTTGTATCTCTAATTATGTTCAATCAATATTTGATATCACAATAAACAAAATAATAAATTTAAAGTCACTCTCCAGTACAATAATTACTATTATAAATACTCTTTACTTCTGTTATGACAATATCACAAGGCTTTAAATTGTTTTGATTTTAGGTGATATACATGGTCAGTACACGGATTTACTACGTCTGTTCGAATATGGCGGCTTCCCACCTGAAGCCAATTATCTATTTCTGGGAGATTACGTGGATCGCGGCAAGCAGTCCCTAGAGACCATCTGCCTTCTGCTTGCTTACAAAATCAAGTATCCTGAGAATTTCTTTCTTCTCAGAGGCAATCACGAGTGTGCAAGCATAAATCGCATTTATGGTATGTTTTATTGTAACTGTGTACCTACTATTAGGACTCATTTAAGATTCTTGTTAATTATATTATTCTGTAAATACGTTTTAATGTTCATTGAAACTTCTAATTGGATTTACACTTGACCTTATTAGAACTTTCTCAAGGTTTGCATTCCTATAGTACTGGGATCTTTACATTATGTGTATCCATCAGGTTTCTATGACGAATGTAAACGCCGATACAATATCAAGCTGTGGAAGACATTCACGGACTGCTTCAATTGCTTGCCAATTGCTGCTATCATAGATGAGAAGATTTTCTGCTGCCATGGTGGCCTCTCTCCAGATCTACAGGGCATGGAGCAAATACGGCGAATAATGCGACCCACTGATGTCCCCGACACAGGTAAAGCATGATTAATTAGCCACTTACTGAATCAACACAAACCAATCAAAATATATTATTTCATGTCACAGTGAGTCTGCACATTAGATAGAGATGAGACGTATATACGGCACCAGGTTTTAAGACCAAGTCTCACCCAAGGCGTCTCGATACTTAGTTTCTTATCGGCGTACAAACGCGTATCGAGTATTTAGAAGTATTGGCAAGACCCGAGACGTGTAGACGCACACAACTCGCGATACTCGCAGCGACTCGCGACTCGTAGCAGTCTCGGCGTACTCGCACTCACACATTCACCGACCGCGTCTTGCGAGACTCGCAAGTCGCACTTCGCAGGGACTCGGAGACGCGGTCGGTGAATGTGTGAGTGAGTTGGATGCCAACGCCAATCGGAAATAGACCGTACTGCGCGACGCTTAAGACTAATTTTTGAAGGCTTTGCAATATACGCATAAAGTATTTAAAAGTTTTGGCGTTGAATTCGTAGTATGCTGACCGATAATCGATCGTACGTCTTAGTATTTAGACAGTTTTTTATGTTTTGCAAATCGCGATGAGAGACGCGAATTCCAGAATAATATTGATACATTTAGAGCATAATATTTAATATGATAGGTTTATCAACTTACAAATGAGAAGTCGCGATCTAGCGAAAGAATAAACAACATATTTTAAACCTTAATTTATCAATTTAAGGTTGGTTTTCGTATACAAATTGTATATCTATCGATTGAAATACAATTGTGCGCCATCTATTGGTTTTTACTCAAATGACTAAGACACTTTGTCTTAACTTAGTATTGTGACTGAAATTATTGACCTTATCTATTACGAGTTTAAATTTTAATTTATCAGATTAGATGTTAGAATAAATAAATAAATAAATAAATATTCCTGGACATTATGACACACAGCGCCACCTAATTCCGAGCTAAGCAACGAGGCTTGTGTTACGGATACTAGTTGGTCGATATACTACATATATTATATCCTTTTTTTTTGTAAATACATACATATTATACATAGATACATCCATGACTCGGATACAAATGTTAATGCTCATCACACAAACATTTGTCCCTACCGGGATTCGAACCATAGATTATTCGAACCCGGGACCCTTAGCACAGAAGGCAGTGTTAACGACCGCTGGACTAATTGGGTCGTCAAATAATTTAGTGTTTATGAAAATAAGTTTGTTTATGAGCTTTTATTAAATAAAAAATTAAACAGTTGCGTTGCCATATTAATAGCTAACCAAACTATAAAAAATTTACTTACGTACTTTAGGTACGTAAGTTAAATCTTTATAGTTTGGCTTATTAAAACCATAAATAGACTCGTACTTCTAAATACTCGCGGCGTTTACACGTAAGGAAACTTCAATAGATTAGATACGCCTAAATACTCGTGGACCTAGTTTTTGGATCAAGTATTTAAGCGTACGCGTACTTCTAAGACTCAGTACGCAGTTTACCTAGTACGTCTCACCTCTAACATTAGAGCGATTTATACCACTGTATTCAGAGATACCAATATTTTCTAGGTTAATAAACTCATCATAAAATTCGTGACGCGATGTTTACATGATGTTGTTTGTTGCCACGTTACAGGTAGGTGCCATTTAAAAGTGTAGATGGTTACACTGCGAGTATCTTAGCATAATCAAAATGTAACGATAGGTAGGTGAGATCAGAGCCAATTGAGCACCCATTGAGCGAAATCTCATGTAATGACATGTCAGTGACAATTGATTATATATTGGGCCACACAATACTCTATTTTTATCACAACAATGTTGTATTCAAAGCTATACACCACAATTTCTAAAATTGATGAAAGATTTAATTAAATACTTAATAATAGTTATTTATGCAACTGTTGTATAATAAGGGGTATTAAAACACGAATGTGGGTTTATCTAGGGATAATAGTATCACATGAGTGTTTTAATGCCTAATTATAACAGTTGCATACAAGACTATCTAAACCCATGATATGAATCCTCTCTAAAGGTTCTGAAACCATAGGATATTGTATTATTGAACAAAAATGGCGGGATACGACGTCAATTCAAAAATTCGAATAAGTTTTTTTATAAATTACGGCGCTTTGGTAGTGAACCGAGCGTGCATGACAATGTTCTTTTTTGAAATTCATAAAGATGCCATGAGAATGTGGCTGTTCGATGAGTAAAAAAGGAGTTGCATTCTGAAATTTAGTACAACACTAGAACACCCGTTTGGATGCTATTATGGTTATTATGACACTGGCTGTTTTAATTTTGGCGATAAGCTAACTGTTTCAAGAACTTTTGTAGAGAATTTATAGCATGGGTGTAGATAAAACTATTAATATGCTTCATAATAAATTTTATTATTATTGTCATAAGATATCAGCTGTTAATATATTTTTATACCCTGTTGTAGAGAATGTTGGTTGTGTATAAAATTGATAGAATAATAACAATTGCTAAATATTTCAGGTCTGCTTTGCGACCTACTATGGTCAGATCCAGACAAAGACGTGCAAGGTTGGGGTGAAAACGATCGCGGCGTGTCATTTACGTTTGGCCCTGATGTCGTCAGTAAATTCCTCAACAGGCATGACTTGGATTTGATTTGTCGGGCTCACCAGGTTCGTATGTTACTTACAGATAGCTTTTTCGTATTGCTGCATAGCTAGCAACTAAGTTACAAGCTTGTATTCTCGTTCATTTATAGGTAGTGGAAGATGGATATGAATTCTTCGCAAAGCGACAGCTGGTGACACTGTTTTCCGCGCCCAACTACTGCGGAGAGTTTGATAATGCTGGTGGCATGATGTCTGTTGATGAAACACTTATGTGTTCTTTCCAGGTATGTTTATATAAAACCCTTAGTTCTTTTAGTGTTTCAAGTAACAAGTTGCTACCCAAAATGTTAGTTAACATGATTAGTGTTTATATAATTATTACTAGTATAATTTGGTAAACTATCAACAAACTAACATTCAGATAAATATGCTAACATATACTGAGCATTACCATCTAATAATTCATTTACGTTAATTGGATGTCCGTGAGTACGGCAATTACGTTTAAAATAGACGGCGTAGTTGAGCAGTAGCTCCGTCTTATTTTTTATAGGCTGTTTCTGTAAGAACTAACGATTCGATATTTTACTTACGAAATATAATAATACAATGTCATTCTTGCGGCTTTATTTAGTTTTTTTTATAAGATTAACATGGTTATACATAACATACAAAATAATATTGAACCAAGACCACATTGTGAGTTCTTAACCTAGATGGCCGTGTAGAGTTTGTCATAGGTTTAGTAGTTTTTCATCTTATAGTACTATCAGCACCAAAGTTTGACTATCAGTATCATCACAATTGAACGTTCTATAGACTAATATTCCATATTTATTCCTTCAGATACTAAAGCCATCTGAGAAGAAGGCAAAATACCAGTACAATAATGCTGCCCTGTCATGACAATACAATGTATATCGGAAACAACTTTTTCGGGAAAACGCAAATATAATTTTTTGAGGTTTTTCGTCAATATGTCCATTATTTTGAACTTTGTGTATTAACTAATTTTGTAGGAATATCGGTAATTACATATTCAAAATGACCGTATATTTTTTTACCTTACTCTGTAATTTAATGCGGGTATGTTATTTTTTTGTGACAGAGTACGAAGTAATTAGTAGTAGAATGTTTTTAATTAATTATTACTGTGACTATTGATGTGTTTTTTTTTAAAGTAAGTCACGTGTTTGAGTAGAACGTAACACACACTTTTTATTTATATTGTTTGTAGAATATTGTCTGGAATATTTTAGTAGAACAAAAAGGTATACAGTAAGCATCAAGGTTGCGGATGCACTGTTCCAATGGAGGTTATAATTGCGTTAAATAAATATACCTAAAATATAATTACCCATAATGATTTTTAATGTACCTAGTAAAAAAACAACAGCTTACAAACGTAAAATGAACTGCCATACTGCCATAAGGATGGCAATGCACCCATTGTTATGAAATAAATATGTATATATATTATAATTTTATCAACGTCCCTGTGTCACGCAAAGATCCAAGGTTAATAAAACTGATGTCACTTGCTAGTTGCACATTTTATGTTTCGTAGGGTAGGAAAATTTATATGACAGTCTAAGACACTGCATCATGAAATGATGATACAACTGGTCAAAGCTGCTTTTCGCGTTACCAGCTTTAATAATAGTTTTATGTGGCCGACTTACACTGAGTCATATTATATTACAATTAAGTCATTATATCACTTCTGTAGTAGGTGGGTAGTTGGTTTCTAAACCATACGGGTCGGCTGTTGTCCCAAATTACATCTCAGTTCACGGTACTTTGATCATTAGATATGTGACTATGCTAGATAGATTGAGTATTCTTTATTTTTACAAATACAAACAACTAAATGGAATACACAAATAGTAAAAGTACAATTATGCTAGTACAGCTTTTAGATATTTTTTACATGAGCGTATGGCTCATGGCGTATGGTCCACTGCTTTAGGGCTGGTACTGTGCGCTCGAAAAATCGTGTGCGTTCATCAAGATGGCTGGTGTAAACATTACACTAGCAGCGTAAACTGTACAGGCCGAACCTACCAAAAGCATTATTAGATAAATAATAAATAAAATATTTTACTAAAGATGGTACATATCACTATAATCTTTTTTTACCACTTGGTATTGTATATATAAATAAGTAAATAATATTGCAGTGTGGTGCGGCTTCGTCAAATATCTTTTTTCATTCTGGAAAAAGGATTGATACAATTCGTTAATGTCACATACTGAACCTGAACAAATTATATGTTTAACTATTTCCAAAAGAGTCAGAAATACTTGTAGGCCACTTTAAATTAAATAGCATGTATGAAACCCAAGTCGCCGTAAGCGTCTGTTTAATTCTTCTCTTTAATTCCTTTACTGTCTTTTAGAAGAATATTTCTGTTGGGAGGTTTTATGTTTGTTATTATTATTATTATAGATCTAACATTCGGGTTGGCATTTACTTCAACTTGCACTTTTATTCCTATATGGATATACCCATATGCCTAGTAATTGATTATACTTTATATTATGCCATACTGTTTCTTATCTACATGAAGTATCTTAGGTACTTGCTTCGTAAGGAAGTAATTGTATGCAGCAAGTATTGCGTTTTGATATAATTCCCTTGAAAACTGACAAATCCCGGCGAAGGATGGCGTGATTTTGCATTTCAGAAGGTGAGATGGATATTCATACTTTACAAACGCACGAACTTGCTGAACTTATTTCGATAGACCGATTTATTTCGAAAAGATTGATCGATTGTATTTTATATCGACCCTGATTTGGCACGATACTATAGCTATGAACCAATTAGTTTAGTAGAGAAGGTACAAAAATACACTCAGTGGCGTAGCGTATTTGCCGCCCGGGGCCGTTTGCTGCCCCCTTTTCTAGTAGTATAAAAACGATGTAGCACTTGATATCGCGCCCTTTTATATGCCGCCCGGGGCCATGGCCCCCTTTGCCCCCCCCCCCCCCCCCACGCTACGAAGCCACTCTTTATAATATAATACACTTCTCACAATCTTTATAATACATACACTGTTATCAAATTATAACTTTACATATCACCTATTAAAAAGTTAAATTATTTATTTTTTAGTAAATTCACTTCATTACCGATTTGAACTCGTTATATACAAAGTGAGATATTTTAGGCAGCTACCGTATTCATATAATGTAAAGTATACATGATATACAATGAGATTTAGCCATACATGTAAATGTTGGATGCGGTGAAGACGTTAGCGGTGGAAGACTACATTTCGATCTTAGTTTAGGTATTCATAAGGGTGAAAATTGTCATCTACCGTATCCGTGTTTCGTTGTGTTAAAACCTAGTGTAAATTATTCGGCATTGATAGAATTGAACTAAGTTCTTAGAATGAGTTGTTTATAGATTATCTGTATTAATAGGTGGTAAGAAATAAGAATTATAAACTAAAATGACTTTTACTCCTTCAGATTCTAAAGCCATCTGAAAAGAAGGCAAAATACCAGTACAATGGCATAAATAGTGGAAGGCCAGCCACACCTCAACGATCACCACCTAAGAAGAAATAACTGACGTTTGGGATCCAGTGTGCTGCACAGTGAGAGGAATGCTACAAATAATTAATTATATCATGTATTATAATTATTGTTTAGTATGGTCATTGGACATAGCCGAATAATATGTCGCGTATTGTTAAAATTTATTTATCGGTTTGCTTGTGCCTTCTTATTTTTAATTTTTATTATTAATGTGAGTGATATTAATTTATGAATTTAGTTTCTACAGATTGTATTGAGCTGACATTATCTATTCGGCGATGCCTAGGTGACTACTGCTTTTTCGATCCCTGTTAAAGGCAGCCTTTTAAATAGTATTGTACCCTGTTGTGTTATTGTCACATGTTGATGTTGTAGTCAATTGTTTCGTTAATTTTAAATAAAAAGTTTGAGGTGGCAAGCAATCTTAAAGATGCGGGCATTGGACACGACAGCGTCGTTACATTTTCATATTACCTATATTAAGTTGTAGTGGATCGAAAGCACATTTGCTTGGTTTATTCTGTAACTAATGTGCCTATAAATGTAAATTATATATAGGTCTTGAGTAAGTGACGATGATTGGTTAATTTGAAATTTCTAGTTATTGGAATAGGCAAAATTAAAATGAATGATCGTCCATGAAACTTCACCCTTTATTTTAGTGAATCTATTTTGTCTATAATCCTATTGTGGAGCTGGCCTAAGACATGATATTAACCTTCCCTTCGTCATACGTGATGTTTTTTCTGTTCTAGGACTCCATTGCAATTACTTGTGTGGGAATTAAATACCCAGTGAAATTATTGCTAATTTGCATTCAGTATTATTCTTACAGATTTAGTACATACTTAGATATTTCAAAATTTCATGAATGTTAATTATGATCTCCCCTGAGGCTCTTCTCTACAATATTTACTGTTAAGTCTCAAAATGAATTGATATAATTTATAAAATGTGGTAGAAGCAGTGTAGTCCTCGCAACAATAGTGCAATTGCTGTATTATTACTATTATAAAAAATTATATGCAGTTTTGCATTGTACAATTTTATTTTTTAGCTATATATGTTAAAAGATTTTCATTAATAAATATCACTATTTAAACTAAGATGTCTATTTTTATTTTACTTTCAGTTTTGTTTGCATTTACAGAATGTATTTTCGTTTTAACATTAACTTTGTATGTATCTACTATGAGTAAATGTGACAATCTATTTCATACTTTTACATCACTTGATGCTTTATTAGATTTGTTATTTGATAGTTAAAAAATAATTATGTTGCTAAAAATAATATATATCTGTTCTACTTTTAATCTATACCTACTGTATATACCTAGATGGTACTGATAGCAGCAAGTTAGAACTTACGTAATTTACTGTCAGTTTCACTTAACATTTAAAATTTTATTCTATTCATCTACACTTAGCGAAAATACATTTGAGAGCAATTATTATTCAGTTTCAAATTATTATAACTTATTATAAATTTTGTTGTACTTTTCTCAAGTGTGTACAATTTTCTGAAAAATAAATTTTATTCAAATGTCTATTAATTTATTTCATTTACTTCCATTTCTTTATCTTTCCAATTAATATCCTCAACATCAATTTTATTTCCCAAATGGTCCCTGATCAAATTATGGTGATTTTCAAACTTATAGCCCATTTTTGCAATCAGATCTTCATTTCTTCTCTGGTACTTTTGAATATCCATCACTAGTGCCTTAAAATATCCTCGCTTGGCTGTTACAATTTTCTTGATTCTGTTAACCCGAGCTTCATATTCTTTTGCCAATGATTCTAGTAGAATTTTTTGCTTCTTTAAATTGGCAACATCATTAGCTTTTAGCTGTGCCTTCACATCTGCTAATTGAGGTCTCCTACAAGTGACAATTTCAAATTACATTATTGCACTAAAGTGGATGAAACATATATTTTTTTCGGGTGCCTGCCGTTTTGCCGAACAGATTTTGACAAGATTTCATTACCCAAACAAATTTTAGCAACCTTTTTTATACCATTGCAATATTTCGAATGTCTTTAGTACGCATATTTTTATTTAGTCAAATTTTTACTTGGCAAAATATTACTAAGTATAATGTTATTATGGCATTTGGTCTTTAATTAAATGATTTATTACAGCAAACAATTTTCAGACAATAAACGTTTGGTGATTTGTTAAGACAAAAATATAAAGGCATAAATAAGATTTTTTGGTGCTAGACACGACTTGCATTAATAGAAAAAAGATACTGTTTTTAGTTGTTTACCCGGAACTCAACTATTTAGATTAGGTTAATTTATTCTTTAAAAAATGGGTAGGTTAGGTTGAAACTGTGACCTTCTACGCCAGACACGACTTGCGTTGGTTTTTACTGTTTAGAATTTGTCCCAAGTGGAAAAAACACCCTTATATTAAAACGTCTTCAAAGTTAGATTTTATGCTTGAAATGGCTGCCTTGAAAACTGACGATACTAAATATTTGGCTTATTTGATTTTGCGTAAAAACTGTTATTCCAACTGAAATATTACTAATTGGTAAACAATTTATAGTTTAAACACCCATTTCCCAAACATTAGGTTTGTGTTTAAATTTTTTGTGAATAGATTTTTTGCTAAGTAATGATTTGGCAAATGAAATTATGCGAAACATTTTTTCGAAAGTGAAAATTTGTCAAATTCCTTTCGGTCAAATAAGGGAGAGAGAGAGATTTTTTCATCTTGTTCCAAGCAAAGCAACGAGTCATGTATTTTTTTTTTGTAAATTCATATATTATACATAGAAACATCCATGTCTCCGTTCAAATGTCAATACACATCACAGAAACATTTACCCCAACAGGAATTCGAAACCCAGGATATTTATACATAATAAAAATACTATAGCCACATTTCATTATGTAGGTGTCTTTTATAATGAAGATGAGTTCATGCCTGATTGATGGCAACAGGCTTGCCCGCTATTACATGGAACCTAAAACATACTGGTGAAATGTGGATGTACAGAAGTACATTGCCGCCTGGACTTTGGATAAGACAGGTGTAATTGAATGTTTAAATGTTTGTATAATAAGTGTAATTTGCTTTAAAGAGTTACCTAGCTTAAAATAATATTCCTACTCTAGATAAATTTATTGATACTCAACTACTACAAATTTCATTAAAAAAATATTTATATTATCTCAATGAGTTTGTCTAGTGAAACATGTAACTAAAATAGCCACATCGAAATTGAGAACCTCCTCCTTTTGGAAGTTGGTTAACAAATCAGAAAAAAAACATGTTTCTAACATACATTGTACATAAATAGAAACATGGTTAGTTATAAATGGCATTGCCAGGCATATGAATAAAGCCAGACAGTCAAACTTCTAGATTGATTGTGCAGTCATATTAGGTGGTGTTTGGCTATTTCAGATCCAGTAGAGAAATAGAGTATCCAGCCCCATTACCGAAATGCCCAGCTAAACTACATAGACCAGCTTGGTCTGTCTTTGGCTTTACTCTAGTTGTATATACACAGTGAACTTACCACATAGTTTTACCAGTATTAAGTTCCATAAATTTCTCCTTTTGTTTCTCTAAAATTTCTAGTTTTTCTGGCATATTCTCGTATTCCCACATAGAACTTAATTCTTGAACTATCTCGTCCCGAATGCCCTGTTTTAGGCAGTTGAACATTGGCATCCATTTTACGCGTCTTAATTTAGCCTTTGGGACTGTTTCGAGAAAATCTTCATTCCTATAACAAACCAATATCTATATTATACTTTCTACTGTAGTACTACTATTATTCTTCTATTCAATTTCAATTTAGTGTACTACTGAAATTTACAATGATTTGTTTACATACCGAACAAGATTAACAATATTATCGAACTCTTTAAGGATGGTAAAATTGTCAAACGTTATTCCAGAGTTATTCATAAACACATCACTTGTGAGATCATCTACTTTTTCACCCATTATAATATTTGTCTATTTATTTATTTATAAATAAACGTGTACATAAAAAAGTACAAGTAGGATATTCCAATATTTCAAATTTCAAATATTAACCGTAGAATAATTCATCCATTGACATTTTATTGTTTGACGTTTGTTTATTGTTTAATGATAAATGGCACGGTTACTATGGTCATTTAGTAAATCTTCTACTATGTTATTTGAGTATCTTGTTTTCTCCTTTTATCTTACGAGTGATGAATTATTGATTTCGGATGATAGATGATAAATGATTTGCTTCAATGATATTCTGTAAATATAGGGCAGCCCTATATTTACTGAATATCATCACCAAAATTGCCAAAGCCGGATAAACATAGCAAAAAACTAACTAAGATTTTCAAATAATGGCTTATTAAAAAAAACACTTTTAAACACCTTTAAAAACTCTTACCGGACGGCCCCCGACGACCTTCAAACTAGGAAAAATCCAGGGAAACCCGGACGGATGGCAGCCCTTTTTTTTTTTTTTTTTTTTTAAGTGCGGAAAAATCCTTTACGGACCGTCCCATCGCCTGGGGAGGCGACGGGGTGTGTCGGACTCCGCTTGAGCGTTTACCGACTAAAAAACCACACCCGTCAACGCCACTAACCCTATTGCCGGGGCCATGGGATTCGCAAAAGCATGCACCACAACCCCGGCGGACGGATGGCAGCCCTAAGTAAACATGTACTTTTGTACGACTGGCCAAGAGAAGCATAACATAAACGTAAGATCTGTCTGTACGCTACACAATTAGTGGATTGCCGTAAGACGTACAAATTTCAAACGCTCGGAATACTAGTATATTAATCTTCATAAAAACGGTTGGACTGAATGCAGTCCAACAGTTTTTATTTGAGCTTTTAACAATGGTTAAAAGCTCAAATAAAAAGTTTAAAAAAATTGGCGCGGTTTGGTCTAACAAAAAATTAACAACCGTTTTCTGAAAAATTAGAGGGACTAGGGGAAAAAATGTAAAGAGCAAAAATTTCAATTTTATACTTTAAAAATAATATTTGCAACTTTAATGTCAATTCACTCATATTTCGCAAAAAAAAAAATAGCTAAAAATAACTATCGCCTGCAGCTTCAACCGCGAAATTTTATACTAATTATATTCTTCCCATGGAAACCTTCAACCCCTATTTTACCCTCTTAGAGGTTTTATTTTTAAAAACCCTGAAAAACGTATTTATTTATTTTTAACCAAAATCTTGTTTATTACATTTCATACCTCTTCGACTACTAACCTAACTTCGAAAATAATGGATTTTCTTAAAGTTTATCCCTTATTTTAGCTCCATATGGGTCGAATTTCTAAAATTCCTTTCTTGGTGGATATTTCTGTTAAAAAAATTTATATCCTGTCAACATTTCAAGTTTGTAACGTCTATGGTTATGGCTCTGCAATCTGCATTGACGAATAATTCAGGACAAGCAGATAAAATAATACTAGCTGCCCCCCGCGGCTTTGCCCACATGTTATATAAATAAAAAGTAGCCTGTGTTAATCTAGGTAAAAAACTATCTAGACCCATGCAAAATATTATCCAAATCCAACAACAAATAAGTACATAATTACTCTCTATTTTGAAAGTTTAAAAACATAATTGTTTCCTAATGATGTTTAATAATCATTAATTAACTTTTGTCGTCCTAACTGCACATTAATAAATAATAAATATATATTAATAGCAAATAAATAAAAATAACGTATTTAGCCTCGCTAGTTGCGACGTGTACAAATAACTGTTAGGGACAGCGACAACAGATCCCCTCGTACCTTCTATAATTCCCTAGCTCATCTTTATACCCACAGGCCCTTGAAGCCCAACGACAAGTTTGTAATAACTCCCCTTTTCAAAATATAGCTTTAGAGTAATAAAAATAAAAAACTGAAAAATTTATATATTTTTTAAATATAAAAAAAATATCGCATATATTTTTTTTAAATTTGTTTAAAGATTCATTGACTGGCCCTGGATTTCGAGGTATAAAGCTAACGGCCCTCCACTAATTATAAAAGGATAAATATACATCGAGAAAGTTTTATACCTACGAGCAGTTTGACTATCGAAGTTAACTAGCTGATTCCCGCGACTTCATCCTCCATTTACTTCACGGGAGGTACCCGCGTTCGTAATTCACTCGTAGCACAAGTTCCTATAACATTCCCATAACATTAGCTAATTTTTCTTTTTCTCTTACTTTGGTGGGCACAGTCCACCGTATGAGAATTTCTAATCGGTAGTCTATCATCCTAGGGTGGGCACTGGACTATTCCGAGGCGGGCACGGCCAACCCGGCCCCACCTCTAGGTACGCCTGGAACTGGTGAAAGTCCGGTCAAAATCGGTCAACATTCAGACAGAAAAACAAATAAAATATTTTTTGGTTTAATTACCGTATATACTTTCAAATGCATATAATTTGAATTTACAAACAGACACTGCAAATGTATGTATTGTGTAATGTAAAGTATGCACATCTCATTCTGATTACTTATAGAGATCAACAGTTGAGTGACGTCATTGTTGTGTTTTTTTTTATATGACAGACAATCTTTACCTACTTGTATCTCAAGTAGGTAAAGATTGTCTGTATACTATTTAACATTAAATAATAAAATCGGTCTTAGTATTTGCTTATAATTAATGCAAATTGAAGACCAGGACTGCAATAAGAATCACAGCGAGCGATGTCTATAAATAAATAAGTTATTGAGAATTGGTCTTTGAGAAATTAAATCTTAAGTCGGAATAATAATCGTTAAGTCGTATCTCTAGATACGACTTAACGATGTAAAACTTACATTTACAATGCATTAGTCGTACCTATGTACTTACTTGAGCGTACTTTCATGCAACTAGTTCCGTACGCACTACTTTCACGCAACTAGGCTGTGATTGCAGATCGACTCGCTTATTATAAATTTGTTAATTTCATATCATTATCATCATGATTAAGTATATCAGCTAGAGGACTTCCGCTGCTGGACATAAGCCTCTCCCAAGCATTTCCACAACGCCCAATCCTGAGCCAGCCGCATCCAGCGGATTCCAGCAACTTTTACTGGGCCCGTGTCAGTCCAACTTGCCGTAGGCCTAGCCAGTGGCGGATTTACATATTTGCCGCCAGCAGGCTAAGTATGCCACCACTACATTGTACCACCCCTATTGACGTTTGCAATTCAATACCCTAGCCCTCAACGATATTAATTACATGTTTCTTTATCAATGAAATTACAACTTTATAACCATAAAATCTTAAATTTGCCGCTCCCTAAAATTTGCTGTCATAGGCTCCAGCGGTACGCGGTCGCCACTCGAGAACTTTCAAACCCCAACGGCCTAATGTAATTTCATATACGTTTATATATTTTTATGTTGATTAAATTAGACTTGACTTACATGGCGTAAGTACAGGTTTACGTGGCCTAATGGAATTATAGATGTACACCTACATACAGGACCATCATTCATGCCTAAATAGATAAGGAGGCTTTATACTGTTACTGTAGATGTTAACTATGAGATTGCAATATTTGTGTGCATTTGTTGAAATGTTACAAACATTTAATAATAATAATAATAATAATAATAATAATAAAACGTTTATTTTCAGGCTACTGTGGCCCATAGATATATACCTTACAGACTAACATATATATATCAAAAATACAAATCGTGTTAGTAATAAAAGCTTAGGCCTATGTTAGTAAAAACACTGCACTACGTATTCGTGCGTTCTTGTGGCACTTGTCCGCGGAAGCGACGGAACACCACGTCTTGCGGCCAAAACTCCTCTTCCAAGACGAGGTGCAGCAAACACGTGGGTATTCGCACCACAAACGCCTTAAAGTTGACATTCCGGCGCGACTCCAACAACTGCACTCTCGGCGCGTACTTAAGTTTTTGGCGCACGTACTCCACGATGTCCTCCGCCTTAGTGGTGTAATGTAGGCGGGAGATGTACACCGGAGCGTTCGGCTTCGCGGCGCGAACAGTCACACTGGGCTCTGCAGGAGCCGCGCCACAGCGGTTCTTGTTGGTTCGTTGTCGGCGCTTCTTCTTTACCACCGTCTCGAAACCCTCCTCAGTCCGCATCGGTGCCTTTACAGGCATGGGCTGCTTTGTAGGAGCACTGAGAGTGCTCGCGACGACGCTAGCAAAATCTCTTCGAGCAAGTCGAGATTCTGACGCTGTAGACACAGGCAGCGAGTCGGTTCGTCTTGCGGCGGCGAGTGCGGAACCCGCGGGGACGGGAGCGGGGCAGAGGGGCGAGCATGGCGCGCACTCTGCATGCTCTGCATTTTGTAGTGTCGGCGGCGATAGCAACACTGCTGACGCGAAGCCCGCTCCGCGACGCGTGTTGACGTTCGATGCACCCGATGGTGACCCAGTTACCGCTGCCGATTTACGCAACTCAGTGAGCTCATTGCGCAAATCGGCGACGGCATTTTGGGATGCATCAAACTTCTTCTGCATATCCGCTAAACTTGCCTTTAGAAAAACAATGTCCTTCAGCAGGCTTGTTACGTCGACGTGGTCAAAAGTGACGGGAGGGAGCTTGTGTAGGTCCTTCGCCACAAACGTCGGCACGTCGTCAGGGTCGGTCTCCTTTAGCAGCGTGATGATGTCTTGAATGCTCTTCTTGGTCCCGTCACGCCGGCGAGTCACCATCTGGTCGCTCTTGTTGAGCAACCGGAACAGAAGCAACTTGGAAGCGGCAATGTCCTCCTCGCTGAAGTTCGTGGCGCAGATCTGGACTGCGGACACCTCGTCCATCACGTCCAGCTTCTGCTGCAGGAACGCCAGCAGTTCATTCGCCACAAGTTGTTGACTCATGGCGATAAAAACTTACGAGCGATGGCTTGTGCCACCGCGTATTCAATTAAAACTAAGTTATAATACGCGTCAGCAATACGTCCGCATCGTAGCGCAGCTAGTATGACTGTGATGTTTATAGACTTAAGCCTTTATTATTATAAGTTTATAGCAGACAGATGTGCTGGACTTGGGTTGGGGAGTTTGTTCTGCCATTTCTCCCCTGTAGATAAACACTAGGAAATGGAAATGGGTGGGTGCCTGGATAGTAAAACTAGTTCAAAAAGTACTCAGTCTCTGAATCTCAACTCTATTTCGAATATAAATGAGATTATGATTTTATTTTTCAGTTTACATCTTAGTTTAAACCTGATTTTTTTTCTTCAAATTTTTTCTTAGCTCGATATCATCAATATGAACGCTTGCACCTATGTAAAATAGTTCAGACTAGATATGATATAGGTACTGACCCCCTGTAGTTATTCGCAATGCTTATTCTTTCAAATTACTTAAAGTTCGTGATTATTTAAATGTAAGCTTAATATCAGGGGTGTCTAGATGGAATTGGAACTGTTCGCTATTAGTGCCTACCTAAACAGATATGATCTAAATCAACATCCGTACTACATGCATTTAAGTACCTACATAAATAACATGTATTTTAACGTTAAAATAAAATAAACACCGCGTTTTTTAGATTTTATTGATTTTTTTAAATTATGGAATAAATAAAAATATTTAAGGTAGTAAAAACAAAACTTCTGTAACAAGTTTATATTCGTGGCAGTGACTATGTTATATTGCAGTCTTTGAGATCTTGCGTGATCACTGATCAGATTTATTATTCGTAATTTAATTTGTAACTTACAGTTTTAAATTTATTGTTGTATAATTGTTTTTACATAGTCAATGTATAACAGAAAAAGTTTATAAAATATAAATTAAGTTCTTATAATGATGTGCATATCTTATAATATTGTTGGTTCGGTGACTCTCCCCTTAGAAAGCAGTAGCTGAAAAAGAAAATAAAAGTAAAGTATCTCAGTGATATTACACTATTTCGGTAAATTATGAATTTTCTGAAAAAAAATATTTATTAACTCTTCCTAAAAATTTTTAGAAAAATATGAATTATTGGGTTGTTTTACATAATTTGTATCGAATAGTAGGTACCTATCTACTTATATCTACTTACAATCTACCTGTATCATACCGTAGTTATTATGACACACAATAATTTGAGACCTTACAATATTTTCACTTTTCTCTTATGTTCAGCAACGAAACTCGTTCATTTTTGTTAAATAGAATAACAAATTTTATTCTATCTAAAATGAGTGCCGTTTCAATTTCTTACTCTACGGTAAAAAAAATAAGAGATAGGTACTTTCACAAGCCTCAAGTTAAAGTGGCATTGTATATACGAGTAGGTTATAAGATATTAAGAATTAAAACTATGTAAGTCGGTATTCTTAATTATTAATAATAATGATTTTATACATAGAGTTATATTAGGGTCCAAATGTGTGATTTAGGAGTAAATGCATGGTGCATTCTTGTTTCGTAGTGCTTATAATGTATCAACATGTAATGGTATGGTTATGGTGTGGTTTTATTAATGTGCTTTTTACTATAAATGATTTCATGAATGCAATAATAAAATTTGCATACCTAATGAAAAACGAAAAGATTTGTGACATTTTGCAAATTTATTGAAATTTAGTTTATTGAAGGAGAAAAGATTTAACTTGCAATTGAAATCTACAAACAAAAACGTCAGCAATCTAGGTACGGCTATAGTGTAGGTAAATATCAATCGTGACACTACACAAGATGAGAAGGAATAAGTAATACTTGAATAAAACGGTAGGATTCAAACTGCATTCACTTGCACAAGGTACGGACATATACCTGCTTATCTTTGCATGTTTTATAGACTACGAATGAACGGTAAAGTCTTGCTTAGATCATCCACGGTGAACCGGTCTGCCACCATTAAATCTGCCGTAATTAGAGATATAATATTAAAATCTTTGCAAACCTTTATAAAACCAGCTGTAAAATAAACCAAATTAAGATGTCTCATATGCATGACTTCGGTGTCATGTCTGTATATCAGTTACATTGTTAAGTCCAAAGTTAATAGATGGCGGTGGTAGCCCATGTCCATGATAAAGTAGTTCGAAGGCCAGTTTGTACAGCTCAAAAGAATGACGTATTGCGTATTTACAGCAACCCACTAACCTAACGGCCTGATCGGGTGTTTGTCCCAAAGGAAGGTGCGTTTGACTGGCGACAGGTACGAGTCACGGATGTAGGAAGGGCTGCGGTCCCATCTAGCGATAGGCTTCAGCTCCGGCCAGTCGTACCAGAAGGGGTCCCGAGTGATGGCCGAGATCGGTAGAGAGGGGCTTGGGTTGAAAATGTCAGCCCAGGGCCTTCTTCGTAGTCCGCCGGCGTTGTAGAGCGGTGCACCTATGCGTCATAACTATAACGTTTAATGCCGGGACAACAGACAGACTCCAGCTGTACTTCGTCATCGCCCGCCCAAACAGTGTTAACTAAGCTGCAAGCGTTCAGTACACCTGCCTGACACTGCGTCATACTTGTGTTAGGTATTTAAGGGACCCATGTATTTTGTACCTTACAAACTCAAGCGATTCGAAGGTACATACTACATAATTTTCTGCGGTTTCATTTTAAACTTATGCATTACCAATGATGTATCCCTATGACTTGTACTTATAAAAAATATATAAATAATAATAATAATCTATCCCTTCGTTTCTTTTAAAGTAACGATGGTTTTCATAATGACTCAATATTAAAGGTAGATAACGTCTGTCACTTATATAATGAAATAACATGGGACTCTTAAACAAACTGTATTAATTATCGTCAGTAATTAGGTATAATTGCACACTCATGAGTTATTAGGTATGATTGTGATATACTTTTTTGCTTTTTACTCATGCGATTTTCAAGCAGAAGTGATATATGAAAAAGAACACATACACTCATTGATTGGGACTTCACAGAAGTGATACATTGTTAAGTTACGTAATCTACCTACCACTAAGAGGAAAGATTTCGTGAATAAAAGTGTCTTGTATTATTATCCACTTGGAAATTCAAACTAACACAAATTAGAGATAAAAAGAATAGGTTACAGTAACTACAGATGCTAAGTCTCACACTGAACACATTGAACTGGGGCATCGGACGTAAAAATATAGTTTTAAATTTAGAAGATATTAACCCAAAGATTATATAGTGGGTCATGACGAAGATACAGGATGTGAGAGGGGTCTGTTGCCCTTACCGTCGGCATCGTATGCAACCTCGCAGTCGCGGGGTGGACTAATCCTCGGCTTCACGGGCGTCGGGGATCTCCCTCGGAGTGAGCGGTCAAAGTCTGCCCATTTTTCGGCTTCAGCGAAAAATGGGTCCCTTTTGAACACGTCCGATATCCTCGCCGGCCACGCTCCTTCATGGCAAGTCTCATAATCAATACCATTCTCAGTTATACACGTCGGGGATTTGCAATGGAATCCGTTTACCACGTTCATAGATACTTTATAAGACCGGGTGGTAGGATCAGCTGGCGTCTAATTTGACTAAGTACCTATCTACTGTAAGTAATGTAGAGTGTAGTGTTCTTGTATGCAGAGCATGAATACCGATACGTAAATTAACATTCGGGAGCGAATGTTGCCTTGCTCATATTTACAATGCAGCTCATGCGAACGTTTCAAAATATTGATGCATGAAAATTTCATGTCTATTTTAGAGGCTGGCGCACATTTCTGTAGAATTAGCTATAGTATATTTGAAGGTATGTTTGGAAATGATACAATATTATACTTTGCAGGCAGCAATGTGTGGCAGTCTTAACCTACGATTTAAGTTTAAAAAATGTTAATTAATTTTGTGCCAAATGAAAATAAATATTGATGACTAGTTTAAATTACAGCGGAGAGGTACTAAACTACTAAATCAAAACACGGGTTGGTCTTTTATGTTTTAATACAAAATATATCGTGGTGTTAGTTAAATGTTCTTAAAACTTTGTACTATTCAATAAGTTATGGGAAAGTATAAAATTATTTCTACACAGGTATACGCAACAAATACAATTTAAAATTTCACTCTATAGATAGGAAAATGTCGATTTGATGTAATTTTTACACAAAGTAGTTACTATGTTACTGATGTCAGTTTTTATTATCAAATTAACCTACTGATACTCTATGTACAATTTTGAATTTAGAATGGCAAGTCATTACAATAAAAGTAAAGTAAGTTGTATTGTACGAATATAGATCTTTTTGATAGTATTTTTTTATGGATACCAGTCGGTTCAGATATTACCAATCCATAAAATCAAGTTGGTATATTCTTGCTTCTTATGTTCTTTTTAATCTGGACATCGTCATACCACCGTATTAGATTCAACTTGGATTGAAGCTTACAGGTGAATGTAGTCCTAATAAGTTCTTATAATTATCTGAAACCACATGCAGTGCCACGTCCGGGATATTCTAGTTAGAATGGTTATCTTTTCAAGATAATTTATTTATAACATAACTTGTATTCCGTACCTAGCCTGCAACATGGATCAGGGAACTGCCGAGATTCGCCTGTACTTTATTTACAATAACAAAATCAGTCTATCTCAGACACGAAAGACGACTACAATCAAATTGTAGAAGTAAAACTTGTACAGATAAACCGCGGCGGCGCTTATGCTAGCTTAGTCTAGTCTGTTCGTGCATAAAGTTGTTAGTATTTACCTGTTCCCCAGTGGGGCTTGCTGTCAGGCTCATATTCGATGCCTTTCAGGCTCTTGGGTTCCAGGGGTTTGGAAATGGGAGCGCTAAGGTCGGTGATGGGGTATGCCCGGTCCTTCAGGTAGAGACCGTAGCGAGAGGGGTACAGCCTGTCGATGGCTGCCAGTCTGTCGAGATGGTCTTGCCACGCCTTGTGGGCGTCGAAGGGGTCGACGCCTCGTCGGATGCGCCTCGGTACGTGATATACTGCCAGCGGAAACGCAGCGACGATTAATAAAGTCAAACATTAAATTGACACTATTACAAACATTGCACTTCAGAATGCCAATGATATCGAATTGGAATCATAATTATAATTGGTGTTCGATGCCAATTTTTGTATTATATCCAATGATATTAGAATAACACAATGATTATGACAGAAATCCAGCGTTCACTGCCATTTCTATTTTTAATACCATGACTCACACAAAATTCGTCAATCGAATCATTAAAAAAAAACGAAAGGACAATACAAATAACAGTTCTTTATAAATTTAAAAAATAAATGTTTGAAGAACCAAATTATAGAAAGAAACAAGAGAGTGCTTTGGAGTAAGTATATATTTATAATATTTACGCCATTATTTAATGGTATTAATAAAATAAATACAGAAATTAATTTGAATCTATATAAGTTAGTACATGTTTAGTTTGCAGAGCCAAGCTTTAGGTATTTATAATGATATTGTAGGAAAGTATGGGGGTCACACTATATCATGGAAGTTATTCATAGAACTCACCTCTACATCAACTTGCCGGGAGGGCTTGGTAAAATAAAATCATTGAGGGCTTATTACGTCACAATTAGGTATATTATTAAAGGGGTAAATAATAAAATATGTATCACCTGACAAATGCTAGAAGATCAATTTGATATAAACAGTGATGTCGATGTAACATTCATGGATTTTAGAAGTGTGATGTTATGTATAGGTGATTTCTATCAAATGGTACATGCGTATATATTAGTAAATAAGATGTAACTTGCACAAGCAACCACATCTAATGTCAGCCAGTCCAAACGTATTTGAACAGTGAAGCTTGCTGCTGATAACGTTAATCATGAAACACCTATAACATTTGATGAAAACAAGTAGGTACATTCTATAAACAGAAATTCCGATAAAAAAAAGAACCTCATAATAGAAGTATGAACGCTATGATCCACAACGTCAAGATAATTAAACATTGTAGTAAGACAAAATTAAAACAATTCTGTGATTGTATGTGCACCATGTGATGTTAAATCGATTTATGCATTTTCAATCTTCGAGCTGATGACAGGATTCATATCATCATATTACATCTTTAAGATTTTCTTTATTTATAATATAAAACTTTGTTACATAGTAAAATATAGACAGCAGAATAACCCGCGATGACTAGTTATAAAATTATTAAAAAAACAGCTTCATTGGCGTTTGTTAAAAATGAATCTTATCGATGGTGTCAATTTTCTCTTAAGATGGTCAAGAAGTAACTAAATATGACTATATATACATTATGTAGTATTCGTAATATAAGTCCTGAATTTTAATTTACACTCTCCCGGAGACCTTTTGTGCTGAAACAAAATGTTGATACAGTTCTAGAACTAAAGAACAGAACTGAAAAGATAACTATTGAACCAGGATAATTGTAGTTGCATACTACACATAAGTGGTAGTAACAAAGCGAGAAGCACTTTCATATGTTATACTTCTGTACAAGTTATTAAATGATTTCATATATATATAGTATTATTTACTGATCTGATATTTACAATTCAAATGATTGTCAATGTTATTCCTAGACAGAAACAACACAATTGACTGAGGTGGTCCAATTAAATTGAATTGACTGAGTTGGTTCAATAGAATTGAATTAACTGAGTTGATACGGTCTAGAAATAAAAATACGCAGTCATTCAAAGGTTTCAACTTTGATTGCCAAATTTAAGTGTCACTGTGTGTGATGCACTTGCCAATCGATTACCTAAAGGATTTCTGCATCCAAATAGTACATCTATCAATATTGTTTATTTTTATTAAATTAATTAATTAAGTAAATAAATAATAAATAGTGATTTTTGTTATCGTTTGGCAAGTCGGTTAGTGTAGCGTGTGTGTGTTGCATTGTTCATACTCTGGTACTAACCTGGCCTGTACGAGTCAAGGGAGCGCGGGTAGTTGTGGGCATAGATGGGGCGTGGGGAGTATCCGTAAACCTCACGGTGGACGGGCAGGTAACGGTATCCGGGGACAGTGATCCTCTCAGCAGCGCCGATGGGGTCATCGTAGATGGACTTGCTGTAGGGGTAGGTGCTCAAGAGCTCGGGGAACACGCTACGGCGGCTGGGCCTGTACCTCTCCTCGGCTCTGATGTCTTCAGATCCTGAGAGCGTAACATAACTTCTATTATACATTTAATCATCCTCGAATTATTCACAATGCTTCAATGTAAAGAGAAAGTTGGCCATATCAGGTTTACGTTAATAAATTGTTTTGAGTTATTTCTTACCTTTAAGAGAACGCACGAAGGATTGCCAAAATCTGGCTTTCTTCGATGGCGTCTCATTTCTGCCGATCATTTCTAAATGACTTTTAAACATTTTGGCAGTTTATGTCGTGCTCGTGTCTGTAACAAAAGTTAATGTCTGAAATGATTTGTTATCCTTTTAGGTATAAGTTTTGGAAAAGTGATGCGATGTGTATGTCTGCAAGGGCCGTCATTATGTCAAAAAAAGTTAACCTTGAGATTGGCAGAATTTATCTTTTAAAAATTTGTCCAGGTGACATAATTGAGTACAATAGCGTGCTCGTGCCTCGTAAATAGAGCAGTGACGTACGCAAGAGTTAGCAGCAGGGCCGCAAATAGTCGTCTCGGTGGCTGGCTGGCGTGTCGAATGGCTCGTGGACTTGGACACTCGCCAATCTAACTGGTGTCGAGGAGAAACTTGAAAACAGCCGTTTTTACGAATGTCTACTCATTGCTCAGCTATTTTCGAGTTTGTGACGACCTTGTTGCGAGTTACGATGTGGATAAGTCAGCGGCCTGCCGCAATTTCTAATTGCGTAAACATCGGGCTTAAGTATGCAAAAAAGAATTGATGGAGTTCCAGCGAATCGACCTCGATATATTTCAAGAGTTTATCTCAGCTCTATTATTCCTTATTACTAAACAATTTAGACTAATTTCGTTTAATACTTCTATTGTGGCTGTTTGATAATGATATGATGTAATCTATCGCCTGATTTTACTATAATTCCTATTATATCTGGATTCTTGTCTATGCTAACCATTGGTTCATTTAGGTACGTAGGTTTATAAATGGCTACATACATTCCGTTTAAAACTTTTCACAACACAATCTCTGGATTTTGTTTAGTTTATTCATTGACGTGCGTCATTGGTTTAAATTTAGTTAAACAGAAACGCCATTCATCAGCCTTTTAGTTAAGATCAACGTCTGTGGAGATAAGACAAATACTTCAAGGATCTATGGAATGCACATACATATTTTATCTGCTTCAATATGCTGATGGTTTATTCAAGATGAAGTTTGTTTCAATAGATGGTGCGCGTTTGCTAGTCAGAATGAGAATGAATTAAATATCAAAGTAGAAACTTGCTGTGTACACGGCGCTGATAAGACTTTTCTCTTAACTTTACCACAGTGACAGCCACAACTGATAAATTATCATGAATAAAATGCTTACACTTTAAAACAACAATATCCGCTAACTTCTTCCGTATAAAATAATAAATATCCTCATTTCACAGCAAGTATTAACTTAAATTATACATGGTGTACACTAGAGATCGCAAACTATCTGCTTAAAACCGATACCTCATCGTACATTGAAAAACTGAAAGACGCTTCTCATCAATTTCTTTAGGGGAATGAATTAGATGGAACACAGCTAATATTATTTATTGAAAAACTTTTTAACTAAAGAGCTTTGTTTCTTCCAAATAAAAAACGCCTAAAATACCTAAAATTTTTAAGGGGTTGTGTATCAAATTAATGTATCGAAGTGTAGTGGACATTACCACATTATGCTTGTATTTTATAGTTTTCATGTATTTTAATAATTATAAATATAACTTTAATAATAAAGCGTTAACAATCAGGTTAATCTAAATAAACAAAAATCAATCGCTGAAATGTATGTACGCTCATAACTTCCAAAGGACTACACCAAATTCCATAATTCTCTTTTTTGTATTCGTACTGTAAGGATAAGGTTTGTATAAAATAAAATTTAAGAAAAACCAAACAAAAAAATAAATTGCCGGGTCAGCTAATTATAAATAAAATACCCCAATGAATGTTTTCAAAATTTGTTCATGCTTCTTCATCATAACTAGTTTTTTTAAATAAAATAATAATAGATAATGCCTAAAATAATAATGCATTTTCTTCACTTATCATCGAATTGATTTCAATTATCAAGATTAATCTCATTTATCTTTGTACCTGGTACAAATTAGGTCAAGACTGAAGGCCAATGTCAAAAATGTTTTGGTACACCCATTTCCATACTCAATTCCATAGTAGCTACCTACTACAACCGCTGTCATCTGTTTCTCGATTATTAAAATCCATGGTATCTAGTTTAAAAAGGAATTGAAGGTTAAGTGTACATAACAGCATGGTATCTATTAGCCGTTAAAAAAAGCTAGTTGATTGTGAAACGGTTACAAAAATACATGGAGGCGCGTCGATTTGGCGGGATTGCAAATTTGGCGCGGGATGAGTGCGGCCGAAAATAGGCGCACGCGCGGCGGATCGGATTCACAGCATTCCCGGATCCGGCGCATTGTCGCAGCCACAGGTGCGCTGTGCCCACGCTCTGTCTATGCCTTGCCCATTCAGAGCACAATATGCAAGTGCCTGCACCAACAATGATTACGTTGCTTACATATGGTTACGCGAATATCTACAGCAACTTTTTAAGAAGGAATACCTTTTGCTTCAATAATGTTCAAATCTGTGATCACAACATGACTTTATATTAGAATACCTGAGTTCACAATTGATATAGGTATATATATACATAGTGAATATATTTCAAGATTATCAAGTATTTGTACATATATCACTTCAAAACAGAAAGCATTTACATTTATTAATATTCTGTCAACGAATTTAATTAAATTTAAATGAGAAATATAAGCGTTAATTGTAACGTATTTTCCAGGCCAAAATAATACTAAAATTTAAATATTATATATTAAATATTGGTTAAGTACTTAATTGTTAAACAAAGTGTTTACCCATATTCCATAAATGCTAAACAGAATTTTGTTTTGTAAATTTTCACCTGTATTTATTGCCGATCACTGGCGCCGAATTGTGTGAGTAACTTACGTGCTGCTGATCAAATGTTACCCGGTTATCTCCGCTTATCTCACCCGCGAGAACGTAAACTATAGACTTAAGTCGAAGTCGCGAGTCGAGCGAGACGAAGTTTGCAATTGCGCAACTGTAGAGCGAGACGGCGCTACGAACTTCGGGGTGACATCGTGCGCACTGCGAACGCCCCACGTGGGGTACACTTGGCACAACCCTTGCGGACTTAGCGATGAAACACTGGGCAGTTTCTTACCGATTAAATAATGGTCGATAAATAAATACAGTTGTGTGGTTTCGTTGACGAGCCGACGTCGAGTGTCGGACCTGGGCGGGCGCGCACTGGCCGTGGCGGGCGCGAGCCTCGCTAGCCGGCCGCCCGCCCCGCTCCCGCCGCCCGCCCGCCCATAGCATTCAATAAACATTTTATTTTCCCCGAGTTTTAGTAGTTTTGCCTACGTTGGTTCCCGGATACGAATTTTATTCGTAATTTGTGTAACGAACAATCATTAACGGCTAAACTATATTATTTATATGATAAATATACAAACAAATATATGCATTTGCATCTAGACTACATTTTAGTACAAATGTCCGACATTTTCACCTAATATTACCAGATAGATACTTTTCATGGATTGATTTTTCCCATTCAAGTGTTTGATGGCTTAATTGGTAATAGAATATTCTAGGTAAAGATCAATACCTCCCACATCGCTTATTCAACGTTCGTCAATAAACAGGTATGTGAGTATAGATCGCATCGCCCGTGAAAGTACTGAAATAGCGGCGTTACGGCGACCACCTGAGATTGTCCAATTATGTGGGTGATTCAACTTTACATTCCACTTTAATGAATCGACTTTGTTTACACAGTATAATCTGATAAGGCTTATTAGAAACAGCTTTTTGAAAAGTATACTTAAAAGCAACAATACATCTGTGTCGATTACAACGACTTTATTAAATAATTTCTTCGTATCGCGATGAATAAAATATAAATACTAATACAGTAGTACAGTAGTATAGTCTAGATCAATCATATACATAATAAAGTACTTATGTACGTTCGTGTGAAAGTTTTACTTACACACTTTAGACTTATAAACATTTTTGAATGATTGATACGTTATTTTTAAATCACTTAACTGCTGCTGCTATTTAGGCATCACAGCTGCAATGATATTTCAATAACAGAATATAAACTTTCGATTTTCATATAACGTCATAACGATCTTGAAACAGGATGTTATGAACGATATAATAATTTATTATGAGTTATATACAAAGAAATTGTTTGATGGCATTTATATTTTTATTTTTTGTGAAAGAGATAACAAGGTCGGCGTCATGGCGACAGGTGACCTCGTGTTGGCACTTGTTACAATTTTTGGGTTTTTTTTAGAAGGAATGTATGTATCTTGTCTCTCATTGTATTTGTATTTAGAGCAAAGAACACGCTGTTCAATCGATGTATAATATTAATCTGCGCCAATCGAAATTAGCATTTGGATGGATCAGATGGATGACCATCCCTAATCAAAGAGATCAACACGACCGACGCACGAGTGCATTAAGTCGTCGGTTCCTATTATCATCCGAATAATCTAGACCGTTGTTAGCGGTTTTCAGTAACCTGAAGCCCCTGACAACCAGTTTACCTTCGGATATTGCCTTATTATTATATTATACTCGGTTTGCGAATGTGGTGGTGGAGCAAAATACGGATATTCAGCCGCATTTTGGTAGACTAGAAGCCGACCATAATATAATTAATAAATGACTGGGCATAATATGAGCTATTCGTAAATAAAGGCATAAAATGATACTATAAAACATATAACAGAATGCCTTATATCTAATCCTCATCTGTGTCTTTCCTTCTTAGAGTTATAGTAATAATCATTTAAAATTCTTGACATATTAAATCTTTAGAAGTTACTGGAATTACTTAGGACTCATAATTTAAGCAAGAAAAAGCTTGTTTCTAACAATCAATAGAGGTATTAAAAGTAAAATGAAATGAAAATATTGGGAAGTCGAATTTCCTAATACATTTATTTCATTTTACTAGCAGGAATTTGATAGCATTGCGTTGATTTTTTTTCTGATGGCTTTCTGTATTTAAGGTCCTCTAGTAGGTTTTTAGATTTGAAAGGCTAAAAGCCCGCAGTCAGCAGCTCGTCAATGAATGTCTCTAGCCATTGGGGGATTTACACGTTTGCCGTCAGTACGCTATTAAATCCTAGTTACCCTAGTTTACAATCATAGTAATTACATATGTTACAACTTTATGACTTGTCGTCTATCGAGCTTACAAATAAAGGTAAAAGTCCTGTAGCATCATAATAACATCAACCAATTTAGCTAATTACAGTAAGAAAAATAGAATAATGACCAAATATAGGTCAGATTGTCCAATATCTATATTGTTTAGATTGTTTTCTATGTGTATGTTTTCCGTATTGTCTAAGGGTGTTTGTACTACCATTAATCTGTCTGTACTGTTGCTGTATCTGCCGCAGCAGGCTGGAGCCAACAGCCTACTCAGCCTGCTGGTAAATCCGCTTCTGTCTCTAGCTTATTTATAAGACGAATCTCTATCAAAGGCTTAATAAACAAAACAATTATGCAATTGCTAAAGTACAGCATCTGGACTGTGTATTCATTAATTATAAGGAAGCCACGTCATGCTTTATAAAGCTGCCTACATACGTAGCAGACTTTTAAACCGATCCATGGTAATGTAATGAGACGCGTAGGTTTATAATATATATGTTATTGACGTTGAAAATTTAAGAGAACATCGTCATTTTTGAGTTTTTAGTAATAAGTGGAACTAAGTATTCGCCCACGTGATCTTCTTAGATCTCTGTCTAAGTAACTACTTTCTGTTCTGTACTGTAGATTTTGTTTTCAGTGTTTCATGAGTGTTCAAAAACAAAGAAGTCACCTTGATTTAGAGTGACCTGCCGAAATAAGCTTAACATCGCATCTGGCGAATGGAATCACGTCATACGCCTAATGGAGATTCTTATTGAAGGAAACTTTTTCAGCTTCGTTTTTATGATTGTTACGAGTGTCTTGTCTGTTTACATGGATAACCCTACTTATTTAGGTGTGTGTGTTGTCTGTCTGCATGGCGTCATGCGGCCCACGTGTATCACCCTGAAACATTACGTTTTATCGAATTTTGGCCCGCATTCAACTGTTTTATAAATAGACCTCAGTACTATAAACAAACGAAGATCACTCTCTAAAACAACTTCCGATGATAGGCATATTCTATATCCTCTCGAGGCATCCGATGTCTCATATATACTTTGTACGACTTTAGGTAGGCCGGGCCTATACTGAATAGGCTTTATGAAAACAATATAAGAGTTTGTGAAGATCAAGGAAAGTAAAAGCGTTTTGTCCTCAAATAGGGAATACGATTAAATTACGATGACGTGATACTGAATGCTCCTGGTGACATTGTAGGTAGGCTAAAATTGGACAGTCCTTTCATTTCTTTCAGAGTCGCAGAACTTGATGGAAGAACTACGTATTTACATGGGGAACTTAAAGTCATTATATTTACTAACTCGGTTACGCTATAGTGTGATTGTTATGGTTGTGATTTCAAATGACTTTCGCTATTCAATTTTGAAATAAGTTCAAGAATCCATAAATTTTGGGTTGATGCGATAATAAATATAATGATAATTAACTCTCCTCAGTTTACCTACGTCAACAATTCCATTCGTTTGATAAATTTGATAAATAGGTACTTTCTTATTTAGATATGACTGCACTCTCTTTTACTACTGGCAAAGCACGCCAAGTTCTCTGCTAAAATACGTTAGATGTAACACATTAATTCATGATAAAAGCATGAAGATCATTTATTGATGTATGTAGGTATTCAGAGAAAAGTTAAAGTTAATATTGCACCTATTGAAGTAGAATATACAATAGAGGTTTTTTTTAAGTGGTTTCAATTTGTTGTGGTTTTTATTGCGGTCTTTCAATATTTTATGCTTGTATTTAGATTTAATAGATCCCAACCTTTAAATTGAGCCCGTGGAGAAACAGACAGACATGCAGCTATGAAAATCTTATGAGGGTTCCTTGTTCACTACGTAACCCTAAAAACAAGCTAATGAAAAAACTAAAATAACCTTTTCCTAAATATAGACTTGTACCCTTCCATGACGTGTATCGGTGACTTTAAAACATAAATATAATAAGTTGCGGTTTGTGTGAAGATTTGAAGATGTTTTTCATCGGACTCGGTTGGTTAGCGACGAACGACATCCCAGCCAGTAGGTACGTAGTAGAATATTAGCGATACGACGATGATAGCGATTGTTTTATTTATAAACACCGCACGTACGCGTACATATTTCTATCACCTTAGATCCAAGTGGTCTAGCCAAAACATTTAAGATATTAATGATGCGATGTTTGGAGACACAATAACTATTGTAGACTATTACAATAATTAATTTAGTTCATTTGCACATCTACATGTCAATAATTAGATACGCACTAAACGATACAATATATTATACAACACCTAATTATTTTCGTGTAATTGTCTGTATGATTTTGATTAATCAAACGTTTTGTTTGATATAGGAGAGCTGGCATTTACAATTTATTATTAATGGATGATAATAAACATTTTGCCGAAGTACAGTAAAATTTAGGTAGTAGGTAAGTTGACAACAATGTGTCACATATCTTAAACCAAATGATATATTCATTGTAGTTGGGCAGAAGAGTATTTGTTTTTTATTATATATTTGTTTATTTTTGTATATTCACGGATATAAACCCAATAATTTAAATTTCACAACACAGCAATATAATTTTTGTCAGCCAAAAATAAATCAATTCTAAAAAGTGTGCACTCGCATATAGCCAATAAATGTACAGTAAAAAGCGTTATAAACAATATCAAGCTTTTTCCCGTTGTAAAATAGTATAATTACCACTGTTGTTCATGAAGTACTTAGTAGTATAATTTGACATAATAATTTGGCAAACGCTGTCGACTTGTTAATTATATCTCACTCTGGCATCCAGAAATTCCAGGACAAAAAGACTGTCATTCAGAAATTTCAATTGTTTCATAGCAAAAAATATAACACGCATATTAACTCATTTAACTTACATTTTAGCGGAGAAACGTTTAAGTTGAAATGTGTTTGATAGCAAATAAATTGCGGCTAGTTTTGGAGGAGAAATAATGACGCTAAACAGAAGCGCAGAGATTGCCACGCGGCTTTAAAGATATACTATCTGTTGACACGTGAACAGACAACTTTATAGCGAAAACGATCGCCAATGCTACCTTGTCTTATATTTATAGAACCAGAGAGAAAGAGATGAAGAGACTGCGTTTATTTTTCTGAGGAACTTTCCTATAATGGAATAATTTTATTTGGCATTGCACATATCGGTTACATTGTTTTCTTTTTAAGGAGTCTGCAATGGACATCTATATTTCTAGTAATATATATAATACTTAAGTAATGAAAGGGGAGGAGGTTCTCAAGTTGACGCGTACCTATAATAATAATAATAATTAACCTATATTTTTATGTATCGTATTTAAAAGTGATATTTATACTTTTGAAATAAAATCGTAGTGAAATTATATACAATCCGGATTCATTATGGTCGTAATATATCTAACAAATCGTAGGAATAACTAATTATATGTTCTTATCGTAGAAGATCAATAAATTGGTTTGATGATTTATTTAATCATGATTAGTACGGATAGTAGTAGCCGCAGCTTAGTCGTTACGCGCAATATTTCAGTCGCTAAGTTTTATAGCCATATTCTTAAATAGTTATAGTTGAATGGACTTAAATTTTTCCTTTTTATTTATCGAAGTGTATTAAAATAGCTCCTACTATAATATAATCATTGGTTGTTCAGGGCACCTTTGACAGTTACTTATAACCTTACGATCAATCTGTTGACTGCCTTATTAAGTATCTATTTATTATTAAATTTATTTATTTATTTATTAAAACTTTATGCATAAATATACAATATATTATGTACAAAGGCGGACTTAATGCCATAGGCATTTTCTCCCAGTCTACCTTAGAGTGGTGCAGAGACAAAACGGTAGCTATTCTTTCTAAGTACCTATTATTTAACTATTTGTAATCTATTAATCAAAATGATCGAATATATTTGACCACGGATTCAATAATCTTCAGCATAAAATGTTAATAATGTTAAAAATATCGAATACAAAATTCTATATATAGGTAATACTTTATGTTCCTATGGAACATGTAACAATCCCCATGAATATCTTGTGCGATACAGAAAAGCAAGCTTTCTAGTTGTAAACGGAGCACGACCGTGCATTTTACTATCAATAAACGTCTTGCAAAATCTGTTTAAAACAATAAATCATCTGTGCAATGCGGAACGTTACTCTAGTAACGCGAAATGTGGTGTGTACATAATCGATGCTAATTATATGGCCGTGCGGTACACCGCGTTCTAAGCACATGCTTGTCTTGATATTTCTCCGAAATGCACTTAATAAGGAGATTGCTATTAAATTCAGATTGAAGTTTATTGCCGGTTACTCCTCATCAAATCTACAAACAAAAAAGGAACTGACAACACTAAAATGCATTTGTAGCCAACCCTAGCTAGAGTCGTTTAAATTAAGGCATGCATGAAATATTGTAATCTTTTGAAGACCACAGTCGCAGTCGTAAACGCTTGGCACTTAGATCATAAATGTCATCTACTCATCAGCCAACGCAGTGTTACTTCCAGTATGGTATATGTTCGTCTTCATACGAGTATACACGCGTATGTCGATGTTGTCAGTTGCTAAATTATTGTCGTTGTATTGCAGCGTGAGGATTATCTTTCGGTATATGTTCGGAAATGGCTGTTGCGAAACTCGTAGTCCTGGGATTATTATCTATTCTGGGCCCCTATTCGAATTATATTAGGGCTCTATTCTAATATTGAATATTAGTATTTTATATAAAGTGACTGCTATATGCCGTAAAGCTTTAAATGTTACGCGCCTTATCATGGAATATCAAACGTAGAAACATCCATGACTTAAGTCCGTGCTCATCACACACACATGGCCCCACGACCCTTACCACAGCAGGCAAGGCAGCCTTTAACACCGCTGCGGGTCGTCAAGATAGATCAACATTGTTATTATTAAGTTACGAGCCAATTCTGGATAGAAAACAAAATAACAGGGATATAATGTATTCAAACCGGAAAGATATAATTAATGTCACTGTTCATCTTAGTTTATAGTTTTATTACGTTTACCTTGTGAACAGCAAATTTAGAACAACGCAGTTAACTGTCTAAAAAGATTCCGAGGCCAAAATATTCACAAGATAGTTTCAAGACTAGTTGTGATTCACATCTCTTACGGACCTTCGAAGAGATTCGATTTCTGTTCTGAATAAGTATGTATTTATTAAATAAGTCATTGTCCTCATTATAATAAAATAAGCCGTTAAAACGGCAGTCAAAATGAAACATGGACCTATTCTGAATTTCGTAAAATTAATCGTCTATGCTGACTGTTGAAGAGTTTCTTCATCTTGAGCTAATCCTGCAAGTAGAAACAAGTTACGCTAACACATGTCAAATTTCTACTCCGTAGGTTAGGTTAGGAGGTAAGTTATTATTCAGCTTCCAAGATAAACAAACTAACAAATATTGCAAAGAATCGTCGAGACTCAAATAGATAATTTTAATATAAGTTTACCGCGATAAAATCCTTGAAAAGTAGTTGTATTTCCATGTATAATATTCGCAAGAAATCAAAACATTGCATATAAACTAAAAGCTTGTTAAAATAAAGAACGTTATATAGCTAGATGATTTACTCCTCTAATAAAACATAATCAAAAATATCTTGGCCTCTCCTTTGAATGTTTTTATTCCATGACGGTTTCTATTGCCGCTAGTAATATTCACTAATTTAATTATCATGACATTTTTCTTAGCATGCCAAAAAACTTGTGCTAATTTCACGCGCAATAATCATGGATTATTAATATTGGATCATCAACAAATCAGTACGCTATGTATATTTTTACTGTTGGTTGGATAATTTTGAAGAAAAATATTTAAATAATAATATAAAACATGTTTATAAAAAAAGCACTACACTACTAGAAATAAGAATGTAAGTATTAACTCAGTTCCTCCTGTCGTAGCACTTTCTACGGTAGCTTGATCGTAGCACCTTATATAGCAACCGCGTCGTAGCACGTCTGTAGCACCAGAGGCGTTGTTACTTCTTTTGCATCAACTGAGACGTTCTGTGTTAGGTGAGTTGTAGCAACTGTTTAGCTTTTTATGCAACTGTAGAGTAACTGCTTTGTAGACATGGCACCTCGCGTGATAGCTGATTTAGAATTCAAAAAGTAATTCAATGTATAGGGAAAAAGTCAATACGGTATTGATGTACCGCGTGTTATTAGAAAATGAGTTTTATTTATAAGTATGTATTCGCGTAAGTATAAGAGATGTTTACTATAGTCGTTTATTTGGTATATGTACCAACCATGTGTTACCGTCTGTGTATAGCCGTAAATACTTATTTTTATTATTATAAATATTACGCCCGTCAATGTAATCGGAAGCTGTCGCTGTCGTTCACGATCAATGAAAGCTCACCATGTGTTAGAGCATTAATGTTTGTTTGTTTTTTGGCAACAGAGTAGTCACGTGCCGGACAGAATAGCGATGACGGGACCCGTGTTCAGCAGATACACTGACACACCATGATTTACGTCCACACTAACATAGGAGCCAACATCTCGTATTAAATGCTAGTTATTAGTTACAATATATGTTTAATGACGTTAGAGCTGGAATTGCAGTCGTTTTATTATGTTTGTGTTTGTATTTTGAAGTCTAACCCTAAAAATTCTAGCTCAAAGGAAAGACTAATAGCAGTTTTTTTTTACTAGAAGACAACGAGACAGATGACCTTTATTTTTATATTCTTGAAGAGATGAAGGCCTCTTTTATTCTAAGTATACATGTCAATGTTAGCCGTAATCAGTATTTCATCCGTTAAATTGCAACAGACAAATGTAGGTATACATGGGTCGATAAAACCCATGTCTCACTGTTCGCACTTACACAAAGTCACACTAACTGGCGTCTGTTTATCCGGCGGCGGTGACGCTAGTGTCGATATGAGTGGGCAGCCGTACACTACGATGGCGATCCCTGTATACAACCTGTCACAAATGACCTCCCCTGCTCTCCGAACCTACTTGATAAACAGATAACCAAGAAGCACAAAAATAAACTAAGAGAGATCTAGTTAAAACGGTTGTGCTACGCTGAAATATAATATCGCCTGACCTTGCTACGAATAGTTCCCGCCTACGGATAGACTGATGATGCGTTTGCATGGTTCTACGCTTCACTGACCAGTATTTCTAATAAATGTAGTTAATATATATATCTGCTTCAAACAGCAGATGTGTCCATTAGTTCCAATGATATTCGCACTTGTTTTCTTTTCTTTTATAAAATATGTTATCATTTATACATGACGTTCATTTACTGTTATGGTCGATTTAGCGCAAATTTGAGTTGAGTTTTCGTACTAACATGCATTTTGTAAGGTTAGGCCTTTAGTGGTATTTAGGTACATGAACCGGTCAATCCTTTGTGGGTAATATTTATAGATATCATGACGAAGTTTGTTTAGATATTTTACATAATGAAAATAAATCGTTTGTTAGCTATAAAACGATTACATTCCATTCGTATATTCAAGTATACGTATTTAGGATAAATCTTATTCATGGTAAATTTTTAATAGTTCTATGTAGGGATCATGACTAAAGTCTAAATCATCACAGTGCTGTGGGGGCAGAGCTCGTAGGATGCGCTGATGTGACTTTCAAAATATTCCTTATTCAATGCATGCGTAAGCGCATACATTGCAACCGATTCATATTATTGAGCATATACATGTAATCATACAAGTGGGTAAATTGGGTCATATCGTGTTTACGCGCCGGCGACCATGGCCTGAACATTTTCAAGTGTTTAGTTAGTTCTACCTCACGATTATTATCTATTATTAAGTCATATACATCGAACTATTTTATTCCTTTGTAATTATTAAATCAATAATTAATAATATATATACAGAATTAAGGTAATACGTATAATAGTATGTATAATATGTATGTATTAAAAAAAAGTATATATGTAGTATATCAACCAACTAGTATCCGTAACACAAGCCTCGTTGCTTACCACGGAACTGGATGGCGCTGTGTCATAATGTCCAGGAATATTTATTTATTTATTTATTTATTTAATACAATTTTAAACTGTTTTTTTTTTCTGAACCTATAAAACAGTTTCGGGACTGACTGACTGGGTAAGAACCACACAACTTAAATCAGTGAATTTCGTTTAAAGGAAATATTCCTTAAAAAAAGTATATTCTAAGGAGTGATTTTTGAAGTATGGGATAAGACAGAGACATGATAGAAAAAAATCAATCACAGCTGGTTAGGTACACCGCGGCCTAAAGAGGGCTGCTCCCACGGACTTATCTGAAGAATAGCGTGCTGGTGTGGAGCGGCCACTGGTGGAGGCTCCTTCGGGCCTAACCTTATCAGGTAGCCCATCGGATTGGTCAACTTATATGTTGCAGTATCCGTTGGGAGACACAACGAGAGGAGTATAATGGTGCACTCCTTGCCTTACCAACCGTGATCGGCGGAGCTGAATTTGTGGAAGCATCTGCAGGAATGTATTTCAAGGCGCGGGTGTTCATATCCTCTGCACTGACCTTTGATGTCAGATTTAAGATAGAGCGTCCAGTCACCGATTGCTCTAGGAGGTGGGTTTTCGCAGTGATGCTGCCAGTTCGGTGTCGGTAGTGGGTTTAGTTGGCATACCGTCTGGTTGGAGTTCTATATTAATAATCGTCCTGCGGATGCATGCATCTTGCACTTTCGGAATAAAGAAGGTATAACTCTAATAGCTGTCTATTTGTGTGCTAGTCTGTTTGGGATCAACTATTTTTACCTTAATCAATGATGAATAAAAAAGACGCACAATTTATTTATGCGCCTCAATTTCGAAATAGAATAATAAATCTGCCATTGCGAACTGAATTAATAAAAAGACTCTCAAAGAAACTAAGATATCCCCTCATGAGTTGACAGCTCAAGACTTTTTGAAGAGAAGCCGGAAACGCGTCAGTGGTACGGACAGTTGTAGATGGCGCCACAATAGCGAAGTTGTCCGAGCCCCGCAAGAAACGCGAGCGCTCCGCTACTTCCGGTCGGGAGATTTGCGCATAGAAATGGCAACATTACACATTGTTACACAAAACTTTTCTAGCGTAATGCCCTCTAGCGCGGGCGTACTTCACCCCGTAATTCTTCAGGCGTTTCCTCTTACACAAGTTGTTCGATAAACAGAAAACTTGCTGCACTAACATACATTTTAAGTATCTATACATTGAAAAGGTTTGTCGTCCAGCCAAATTCCGTTTTTTTACTAGTAAAACTAGTCTTCCTACGATTTTATTAAGTATCCGGTACCGTAGCTGTGTTTTATAAGTATATTTTAATGGACTGTGCCGTAATGTGGCATTTGTAGACAATAATTTCTACTTATTAGTTTTCAAATCCAATTGGCACCGACGTTAATATGATATTGAATATAAAACTAAATCGATCAATTCGAGTTACGTCAAAATAAAATACTAAAAATGTGATCCAAGCTTCTATAACTTATTCTATTTGGGTTGGCAAATTGACAAAACTATAAAATTAGTCAAATAGCGTGAGTTCAGATAATGCAATTTCACTCGAGCAAGCTGTTTGAACGTTCCGAATTTAGTGCAGTACCGACACGTAAACATAAAACACTTGAGTGTCTGTTGGAACTTCAAATTATTTGCATATATTTTACAATAACAAGATGTTCCGTTTGTCACAGTCCATATATCATTTTTTTTGTGTGTATTGCGTACTTGCTAACGTTTGGAATGTCTGACATCAAACTAAAATTGCCCATTTTGTAAATAATGGCTGTATTAGCTAGCTATTGCCAACTACTTCATCTGCGTTGAGTAAGTAATTTGAAACGATTATTTTTTTTCCAATCTGCATAATGATCTAAGAATTAATTGATTCCCTGAACTTCCAACCGGGTTTTCGGGTTTTTAATGGCTTTTTTGTGATAAAAAATTATCTTATGTCCGTTTCAATGGCCTCAAACTATCTTCATACCAAATTTCATCTTAATCAGTTCAGCGGTTTAAACGTGAAGACGTTATAGACAAACAGATGACATTCGCATTTTTAATGTCAGTATAGATGTGAAGTGTTTTGCCACACTTTAAGACTGTAAAGATTTACGGGGGGCTGGTTCGTAAATTATATGATATATTCTACGTCAGTCGACTGTCTCTGCTCTTTCCAAAAACATGTTTTAGAACATATTTTCATGCTCAATCCCGGCCAATCTGCCCTCTTAAATGGATCCTTTAAGGACGCTATTACAATTTTCTACAAATAACGGTGTTTTTCAGGTACAATTTTAATGTATAAGCAATCATATATGTGAAGATATTATGGTCTCAATTTAAAGGTAATCTATTCATCTTCAGATTGGCATCACAAAAATTGTATCACATCATACAATTTTTTCCCATAAATCCGTTTTCACCATCACAATAATCACAGAAAATGTGTAAAAATAGGGTCAGATTACGTACCATTTTAAAGTAAACTTAGAGCATATTTTATCATCAAAATAATATAAAATTACGGCATATATAGTCCTCTATACGTTCGACTAATTATTTTGTACCTAAATCATTACATTTTTCAATAAACAGCAAAAATATGAACGCTTGCAAATTTCTTCATACATTTTTCACTCGCGGACTTTCATTCCGCGCTCAGACGCGCTTGTGGAAGCATGTGCGTATCGCTCTGTCTCAAAAAATATATTACGAAAAAGTCTGTGTCATACACTCATATAGTCGTTTATCGTGACCGGAAGATGTTGATACTTTTTCAAACCTAAATATAAGTCAATACGACTTTAATAATATTATTAAATTTATTATCAGAATGTTATTTAGGGATTGATGAATAAGATCGGGATTTGGATACTAACGGCTAAGCAGTCGTTGACAAGGTTGAGAAATGGATGGGTGGAGTTAAGTCATATTAAACCTGTGATTTAGATTAGGCCTGAAAGTAGATGGGTAGGGTTAAGCTGCTGTTGGGCAAGTTAAAAAATAGATGGGTGAGGTTAAGCAGCTGTTGGGCAGGTGAAGAAATGGATGGGTGGGGTTAAGTCATATTAATACTGTGATTTAGATTAGGCCTGAAAGTAGATGGGTAGGGTTAAGCTGCTGTTGGGCAAGTTAACAAATAGATGGGTGAGGTTAAGCAGCTGTTGGGCAGGTGAAGAATTGGATGGGTGAGATCAAATTTTACTAAAAAAAGGCGAGAATAATTGGGATTAAGAGTCTGTAGGTGAGTCGAAGAAAAGGATGGGTAGGGTTAAGCATTTGTTAGTGAGGTCGAGACTTGATGGGTGGGGTTAAGATGTCAACTCCGTTCCTGACGGGTGTTCCCTGACTTGGCTTGTTCTTACTCGGCCACTGAATGACTGTACTAGTAGGTAAAACTTTCAGATGCACTAGTTCTGTCTTCTGGTACTATTAGTACCACCTACAACAGTACCATAGTACAGTATATAGTGAATTACATTTTATATTCCTTCATACTTTGCAGGTTTTGCCTATAATTCTTACAATACCCGATTATTCTTTATCATGCATCCCACTTATTCATACACTGATTTTATATCGCTCCCGCTCGTTTAGTCGCGTTTCGAGTATTTCAAGTATCTACAGTCCTACAGTTACTCAATTACTCAATTCTTTATTGCATTTCATATTGTGTACATTAGTTGGTAGGCATGTTAAACATTGGATCAATTATGGACCCTGTCGACCACAGCAAAAGATATTTTTAATAGGAGAGAGGATGAAGGCGCTCTTTGTCAAATAAGATAAAAACTATATAGGTATATTAAATTAAATTGTATCATTAAAATATGTATGATTATAGTATCGTATAATATAATTATTTTATAATAAGTATTTCTATATTTGTTTTAGATATGTTTATGTATTTTTATTTTATTTTATTTATTGCACGTTTTTCATTTTTTTAAACTATAAATTATAATGATCTAGATATTTTCAATTTTATTAAGCCTTGTAGAATGTTATTATTTTTATTTGAAAATATATTCTGAGTTAAATTTAAAATGAAATATAGGTATCATGTTATTGTAAATTTTATTGTTAAGTATTTTTTGGTATAAGTATGTGTAGTTTTTACCGCAGACTGTTGTTTAAAATTTTAAATTTACTAGCTTGTAGCGTGCGACTACTCGTTCAGAATCAGAAACTAAGAATACTGACATCTCGAACGAACGACGTAGTACTAAAAGAATGATGTAATAATAAGGAAAAGGAATAGTTTGTTCTTGTCAGTGTCGGGATTAATTCTTATTAGTACTTAGTACGTGAACTATACAAGCCTATCTCTGACCGTAAACTTTTGACAATCTTTTTATTAATTTGCAATGTATATATGTATTTAACTACTTAATTATGTTTGTTCAGGTGGATTCTTGCAAGTCAATTTTGAATCTTCAACCGATTGAGCTGAAATTTTGTATAGACATGTTTGGATGTTTAGTTGTGTGACGTCATTCCGAAACACCCATGGCGGACTAGTTATTTGTGATGCACTTTACAACATGGGGATTGCACTTACTAAAAATAACTCAAAAAATAAAATGACGTCTCTCTAAATACAATTTCTACATTTTTATGCTTTCCTACAATATGGATATCAAATTATAGGCTTGCTGTGAATAACTCTAAAAATATTGTAACATCACTCTAAATCCAATATTATGGCGAACTAAGTTTTTCGTGGCTTTTTAACTAAATTTAGTTTTCTTATTGTAATTCTAGTTTTCATTAATAAAGGTAAACGAATATTTTTCCATTATGTTTTTTTTACTTTTAAAAACATAAATACATATTAATCATAATTAATGAGATATAGCAAAATATCGGTCTATTGTGAATGCATTACAGCGCATTGAATTCACATATAACGAAATAAATTAATCTTTAAGTTATTTTACTTAGGGATATCTGCAGACCAAACGTAAAGTAATTCGGATCGAATGTACAATAGGTCACCAGGTAGCAAATAATTTAATTATCACGAAAATAGTACATCACTAAACTCTATCAATTCAAATAAAAATAAGAAATAATAACAAGGATCAAGATTATTTAAGCGATGTATAAAATCGAGCGCTCAGTGGTTTCAATATGTGCGTGTCCGTAATGTTGCTGTGTGCGACTCTAAATACCTAAATTTGAGTTCGTCGAAAATGTAACAGCGTCCTTAAGAGGTTAAAAACTATACACCTAAGTTGTTTATACTCCTTGTTGCTTTTTGTTCATAACAAGTGATGCAGTTAGCAGTTTGTCAGTTAACAAACGTCGTCGGAACAACAAACGTATGGTTAATAAACAGAGTGATCGAGAGCACACACGGGGAGTGGCTCGGCAAATGTTTGCCGTGCCGCTGTGACGCACCGAGCGCCGCGCGCCGCGACCGCGACGCCTCTGCCCGCCCCGCGCCTTCGACGTTCTCACAACGTGTTTGCTCTATTTGTTACGGTAATGGACAATTTAATTGCTTTCCATAAGGTCAAATATTGTTTGACTTCAACACGTGTGAATGTTTGTATCGTTATACGGATGAAATGTCGAATGCTATGACCATTTTGCAAGGAAAATTGGTTACGTTAAAATCTATTTGGATTCATATTCCGAATGTGATAAACCTGTGAGAACCATCAAATGGGTATTATTAGTTTATGGAAGTTAAAGCAACCTTTAACATCTATAGTGATTGGGTGGCGTAAAGTACCTGTATAGGTATGTACCCTCAATAAACACTGTAGACGCTATCCTTTTAAGGTTATGGGCTTAGCTTACTTAGTTGGCTAAAAGGTCTGATGGCGGTTTGCCTAATAGAGGAAGCAGGATTGAGTCTCGACGCTAGTTAGCTGTCATATTAAAATGAGCTTTTCACATGGATTTAATTCGCATGTGAAATTATTAAAAACAACAAGTAAAGCTACTTGTTGCTTTTAATAATTTTTGTTTTGTTTTTACAATTATTAGTATTTTCTGTTGTGATTTCCTGTCAAATTACAATAGAAGATTGCGTAAAATTACAAAATTTCCTTAATTACAGTCATCCACCTGCCCCTTCTATAACTTTGAATGTTTGTAAGCTGTCGACGTGACTTTTAATTCAAATTATAGTCATCCTGAAAGCGAACGTCGTTCAATAATACACTCGCCACACGAAACATGTTTCAAATAATTATTAAACAGCATTAGCACAGCAGATAAAACAATAATAAATATGATGGATAAAACAAACGGTGTATAGGACTTGTCAAAATGTACGGGAAATAGTCTCTAATATCAAAGTTGTAAAGTTGGAAATTGTGCGATGTTTTCAGAAAATTGTGATGTATTTGTTTTGGTGGTAACAATCAGCAAACTGTTGTAGGGTGCTATTCAAAGATGGCGCGGCACGCGTCGCGCTCGTGGCGGAAGCAGGGCCGGAAGCACGGGAACGCCGCCCGGCCGCCCTCGCCCACCGAAACAATACCATCGTGTAAATTGAAATAAATTGATGCACTCACATTACTTTGTTGTACAATAACTTTCGCAGGTCATCCACTAAGATTTTTAAAGTGTTATTGCTATTAATTATTGTTAAAATAATAGTTACGTTTCAGGTAACACTTACTATCCCTATCTAACCTTACTGCAAAAAACTAAAGTCATATCCGAGAAAAACAGAAGGTAAAAACGATATGTCTTTTCAGTAATTAGTCATTAAACAAAAGTGAGTGGCATTAAACAACAATTGCTTCCCTAAAACAAACCTGTAATACGATCATCAAGGGCCGCACTACACTATACAAACAAAAACGATTAAAAAGTCTCACGGGTGTAAAACACTGGCAGGGGTGGCGCTCTCCCGCGCCCTCTGTGACTCGTCGCACTAATTACGCAATCAGTTCTCACAATTACCTGTGACACTGTGACACCAGCCCACGCCCCTGGTAGACTTATCTGCACATAAGGTTATGTTTCCGGCTATTTAGAGATAGTAAAATGTATTTTAAGGTAGGAGAATAATACCGAATTAGTCATCATGAATATGGTCATTACTGTGCATCTGATAATCAAGGACTTATAGTTTGCCAAGCTGGTTAGTGCGGGCTAAAATATCTTTAATTCTCTAGCTCCCATAAGAACAGATTTCCTCAAGATGTTTTTCGCTAGATCGGTGGAAATTACCATAAAAGATTGTAACGTAACAAACGTTACGGGTATAATTACTTCAAAAGAAAACAGTTAATAAAAGGAGAAGTAAAAGTAAAATACTGATTTAGAAATCAGACAAGTGATATTTATAAAAAAGTATAATTTTAATTATGACCGTATTCTTTCGAAAGAAGGAAAAGTACTTGAAAAATGTGAGCATTTGTTAGCTGTAATCAATTACAGCTGAAAACATGCACTAAGCGCACTAATTATTTTGATAAAAGTGAGTTTCATGTAAATTTTCATTGTACAATGAGCTCAACTAACACTGGAACCGGTAGCCTGTATCAGCACTCGAAGCCACGTGTATTGGAAACGTGTTAAACTAAAAGATAACAATTACTTTAACCTATATACCTACTGCAATTTATTGGCTAATTACTTATACGCTCCACCTCCCTGTATGGAATGCATTTACTCAAGTGTATTTTGCTTAGTACGCCTAGCATAAATATATGTATGTACATTAATTAAAACTTTGACTCGTTAACCCAGTTGGAATGTGGAAAACAAAAATATATTTCTTATAAACAAATTAATATTTTTTATTAAGTGTTATAACTAGGTATAACTAAGTGTTATTAAAATATTACAACTTTTTACGTATTGCATCGTATACCGTACACTACGGTATACAATACAATACGTATTACAATACAATTGATATTGTTTAATCCAGGTCTGATTTAGATTCTTTACAGCATCCATGGTCAGACTCACAGTCTGCGGTCAAAACCGTCGTTAGTCACACTCCGAAACGTTGTGATTAAGTAATAATAATATACTGCGATAAAATCCGTAAAAAAGTAATTTTATTACCCGACTGCGTCAGAAGGGTTATGTTTTTTTTAATATCTACGGAGTACCTTTTCACGTTTTTTTCCGGTGTAGAAACCTTTAAAAAAGCACTCGACTTATGTGGAAGAGATCAAGGAGTGAGGGATTTTTAACCGACTTCCAAAAGGAGGAGGTTATCAATTCGATTGTATTTTTTTTATTTTTTTTTTTATGTTTGTTACCTCATAACTGTGGATTGGGAGAACCGATTTTGAAAATTCATATGAAAGCTGAAGCTTCCCGTGTGGTCCCATAAAAAAATGGTGAGGATCTGATGAGTGGATCCTGGCGAATTCGAGAGAAACCCTCAAATTTTCTACATAGATGACGCGTTTCTTTTTCAACCTCTTACATACTATCACGCCTGTTGTCCCCGAAGGGTTAGGCAGTGGTGTACTAATGTACACCAACATTTCGCCGGTATGTTTTAGGTCCCATGTAATAGGTGGCGAGCCTATTGCCATTAACCGGGCACGAATCCAAACTCCGAGCCGCTACTGAGAATTTCACAGAAAAACCCAATAACACTTTGCTCGACCTGGGAAACGAACCCAGGACCTTTTGCTTGGCAGGTGCACAGTATGACCACTAGACCAACGACACATATAATACAACGAACCTATGACAGACACTAAAAAGTAAAAAATAAAATAAAAAACTGCGTTAAAAAAAACCGACTTCAAAACTAAAAAGTTAAAAATAACTTAATACAGTTTTAACTTCTTTTTAGTTTTAAAGGTATGAAGTCGGTGCCAGTGCCTGGTTGTACACTGCGCGATGGGTGTACATACCTTTACATTTGGCTTGGCACCGTCTTCATACCTTCAAAACTAAAAAGAAGTTAAAACTGTATTAAGTTATTTTTAACTTTTTAGTTTTGAAGTCGGTTTTTTTAACGCAGTTTTTTAATTCTCTAAAACCATCCTGATGGCGATGATCAGCGTCAACACATGAATGGAGGTCCCGGGCCCTTCGAAAAGGTATCGATGCAATAGTTACAAATGTCAAGTAGTCATAGTTACCAATGTCAATATCAATTCATCATACATCTGGCTCATTACGTCTTGACCTGAAAGCACTCTCAGTTTGTGTCAACGCAGTGAGGGTGCGGACGTCGGATAAATAATAACTGCAGGGGAAGAGTCAACCAACAAACAAACGGATTACGATATTGTGATATCAATCTACGATTCGAAAACTGTAGAAGTGTATTACTAATATTTTTTACTAATAGCACTTATTAAAAGTTCAACTTAAATCAATATTTATCTTTTGCTACTAATACAAATAATAATATTAATATTATTATATGTTTTAATAAATTCAAACTTATTGGTTAATTAAATACATAGTTACTAGGTAGGTACTTTAAAAAAATTAACTACCTACATCCCGTTCAATAATTTTATTCTGATTGGGTTTTCATTTGTGCTTAGTTAATGACAATAGACTTACACCCTATTGTATGGTCCCACAGAGATATTTTGAACTACAGAGAAGAAAAATATATGAATGACCAAAAAGTAATACTTAAAAAATAAATTACCTATTATATCAATAACGACTCTTTTTACTCTATGTGATTTGGAAATGACAAATACGCGCCGGAAGCGATCCATTTTGGCGGGAAACGGTACGCAGGAAGTCGATTCGCCGACCGCGAATGTTGTCGGCGCCAGTGTCACACTCCCACCACCAGGGCTACTGGTTCTTTTTTTAATTTTTCTTGTCAGTTTCATTCGCAGATTATGCTAACGGTGTGGAAAAAAAATGATAGCTCAATGCTTATATTTCTACAGAATATTTTTGGCAAAAAGTATGCGAGCTTGGATAGGTATTTGTCTTTTTAGGGTTCCGTAGCCAAATGGCAAAAAACGGAACCCTTATAGATTCGTCATGTCTGTCTGTCTGTCCGTCCGTATGTCACAGCCACTTTTCCGAAACTATAAGAACTATACTGTTAAAACTTGGTAAGTAGATGTAGTCGAGGTCGTGGGTTCGATTCCCACGGGGCAGAAATATTTATGTGATGAATATAAGTGTTTGTGTTCGTCTGGGTGTTTCCTATGTATTATAAGTATGTATTTACAACAAAAAAAGTATATAAGTATTATATCCACTGTCTTGTACTATGGGTACTAGACAATGGATATAATACTTATACTACAAATATTACAAATAGGTCTTCAAAAATTATATTAAGGTTTCTACAATCATTTACTTCTAAACTGAATAGTTTGCGCGAGAGACACTTCCAAAGTGGTAATGTGACCCCCCCCCCCCCTGTAACTTCTAAAATAAAAGAATGATAAAACTAAAGAAAATATATGGTGTACACTACAACTTCCACCGAAAATTGGTTTAAACAAGATCTAGTTAGTATTTTTTTTTAAACGTCATAAATCGTAATCCGCAATTTACCTTTCATTCAATTGTGTACCCACTGCTGTTTACCTAGTCAATGGTACGGAGCCCTATGTGCGTGAGTACGACTCGCACTTGGCCGATTTTTTGTATTTGTCTTTATCTAGGTAACACAAATTGTTGAAAGTCAAAATTATAATATTTAACAGTTTCGATCCATAGTATAAAGGCGTAACTAAACAATACTGTGTTTAAAATGTCCCCACAAACAAGCGGTAAAGTACCTAAATTACCTTGATGCACTGATATCATCAGTTTGCCCAGTCGGTATGACTAACCAATAGAAATCACAATAATGGCGATAATGCATCGCGCTCGGTAAATAGCGGTCGCATAAAACGCGTTCCAATGTCATCCTATTATACGCAAGAACATCAAAATACATAGGCTGCAAAGACCCCGCCAGCTGCCTCGTCCGACCCGCCTACTGGAACATCTGCACATGTTTAAAGAACTACTTAAATAAAATTTGAAGATCACATAATATAAATTAAACAATCATTGACAAAAGTAGGTGCGTTGCGAATTGAACCTCAGTGGGTAGAGGTTGGGGTCGCGTGGTAGCCAGGTGCTCATTCCAGTCATCCTTAGATGACAAATTATCTTTGTGTTATATAAAAAGCCCGCATTTTATGACAAAGGTGATAAAAACGATGACACTTTTTTATCATCCCTATTTGACTTTTGTGTTGAACAATCGTAAAAACTCTTAATTGTCTACCCATTGTAGGGTCAAAAGCTCCTGAAACAGTTTTAATAATACAGGTATAAAAGCTAACTTTGAAAATTCAATATCAGTATAACCTTTAAGGGCACTTTTATAAGTGGCTCAAATAAAATAATTAAGCTCATGTGAGCTTTCGAAGCTAAGGCATTCCCGATAACTACATATGTGCTGTGTGTGTGATATTAATACAGAAATAAATGTTGAATGTATATTTTTCTTTCTTGTCACACTGGAACGGATCGAGTGATTACAAACAAACAAACTTACCATACCGATAGTAAGTGCATTGCTACTTCGAGCAGTTAAGTCTTATGTGCTCTCTGACCTCCTCAAAATTCTAATAATTATCTGCTCAGCACAAATATATTTACTTTTTCAAGGTGTGTAGATACGTCGTACGACAAAAGAAACGTGAACGCAGAATACGTTCGAAAATAGAACAACATAAATCCTCTAACACTTGCGGCTGCGTTCTATTTCAATTAAGTTCCAATTAGCTTCGTTCGTCTAATAGTTGGCGAGGCTTCACTAGGCCGCCTCAAGTCGGTTTGACGACGGGCGGGGATGTAGTTAGCGTGTTACTTACGAACAATTAACGCCTTGCAGCGGTCGATTCAACCGTAAACCAGCCTTTGATACGTTAATTGATCTATTGTATACGTTAAAAATGTTTTGATCCTAATCGTCATCGTTAGATCAATTATATTTTTCTTGCATACGTCTTATGAATTGTAAAGGGTTCAAAGTACACGGTACTGCAAACTCCTTGTTAAATTAATGTTTTATTTAGTTAATACTTTATTACAACATTTTCATCTTGTCACTATCTGACTATATAATATAACATAGTCAAGATATTACATTACAAAAATAACTAATCCTAGTCCGTACAAAAAGCTCTTAAAACTTATTTTGACTCTGTGCTATCTGAAAAACTAACAATCTTACAGTTAACATTAAATTAACCTGAAAACGACGTACTTAACCTTAGCCATGCTGAAATGTTAAAATATTATTTATGACTTCATGACATATTTGTGTCTGCTACGAATATTCAAAGTTGTACACCAGAATAGCCAGAGACCTTACCTTCAAGGATATCAAAAGCAATTAAAGCATTTCTTAATCATTTCGAAGCTAAAATTGGACGCATTAGGCAGTGTTTCCGACATGGCGTTGAAATTAATTTCCCATTGTATAGGTAATTTCCATTGCACTTGGCAGCTTGCGAAGACTAGTAAGTGTTCCTATATTGTTACCTGGCTGTCGTACTATACAGTATGACATGCTACATATTACGGTAGATTTTTATTATTTTGTATTAGAATATTTAAGTACCTACTGAATTGTGTTAGCGTTAAATGATGATTGTCATACCGAATTTTGACAAGGCTTACTTTATACTTGTTAAAATGTTTTTTTTTTAATTTGTTTATAGTATTTCCGTAGCATTAATAAGTAATACTCTCAGGTTGTAAGTTTTAGGATTTAATAAAACATGGTAACAGTTGCATCTTTGCAGATAGAAAACTACCTTACTCATAAAAAAAATACTTTTCTAAGTGTTTAGGATTGACTTTACCTAAAGGAAAACTTATGGAAAATTGTGTTTTAATTTGGTAAATCGATAAAAATCTCACACAACATGAAAAGCCACTACATTATAATAACAAGGATGCCTACGTCACTCCCATTATGTTCAATATTCTACTACCTTCATTGATTGATTGCAGAGTCATCACTCTTAAAATTAAACTTGTACGCAACAGTAGCTGTCTCTTTGTGTTAGATCTCTTTGTGCCAGCCGAGTTCGGATGCTAATCGAATAAAAATGATTCACTTCCTTCCTATAGCGAGAGAATAGAACAGAATGTATTGTGCGTCGGCAAGCGAGTCAGAAAGGGCGGAGCTCTTGTACAACACCGACAAACGTATTGTGCTTTGTGCAATAAATCCTAATAGTTGTATTTGCTACTAATTATGTAAAATTCGGATCTCTTTGTTTCTATTGTATGTATCATTTCATGAGCGCTTAAAATCGTTGTATTTAACAAAGTTAGATCGCTTAGAAGGACATTTTAAGTATTTTCTTATATACATAGGCTATCACTTTTGAAGTAGAAACTTGTCGGGATTTTTTTAATGACTTGCACTGGATTCAAGTCGTGTTGCAATCTATTTTATTTAGATTCCGCAGGTGGAATATTTTTTTACTAATTTAATAAGAAATTTGCTAATCAGGTTTTAGGGGCCCCGGGGACCTTCCCCGCCTAGTACTTCGGTAGCTACGCCAGTGCCTATAACTATGCCTAGAATTATGCAATCTTTATCAACACAAAAACTATGTATAGTTAGGTTTTAAATCTTAAATATCTATAACAGTTTATATCACTCCATTGTTTGTAGCTAATTTTCATTTAATATGAATCTTTCTAAATTATCACAGAAAGAAAACGTGAAATTAGGGTGGAAATTATAGTAAAATGTAACAGTACAAAACGGAAACGAGCTCCCCTCATTCATAACATTGACTTAAATAGCAAGCAGAAAATCAATTGTATCTCGACATGCCCATCGTATTGTTGCTATGACCAAACTAATGCTTTGTCTGCAGCCTTAACACGCAACCAGAGGGTTACAACATTGTACTAGTCGACATTGATTTGAACATTATACATTGCTGTATTTATATGGAGAATACTATCATTTGAACCCACAAACTCAGCGTCAGTGGTTCCATAATAAAATAGAGATACATAGAGTGTCACAGTATTGAGATAGCTTGAAATCGTCGACTAATTACACGATGTGCGGCGGGCATTACGATTGGCGATAACAGTAAAAGTTCTATAATGGCCAGTTACACGGACCGAGTCAACTATGTCGCGCTGTCTTAATGGTCTAAGTGAGGAGATTAATTGCTTTGCTATAAATTTGGCCCCTATTTTATAGTTTGCAGTTTTACGTTAAAGAAAGGGTTTATTTATTGAACTTATCGTATAGAACAAAGGGAAGAATTATGTTCTAATACCCGTTCTACTAATGGTTGGTCATCAAAGGTACCTTTGAGATCCATTCCAAATAGTACTGCATGTTCTTCTCTACAAAAGGATCAACTGTTAGAATGAATTCTCACACCTGTGTGTACACAAGTTTTACAAGCGATACTACAAGTGACTCAAAAGTTCCGAACTACGTGAAGTCATTTCCGATTGTTCGTAATGAGCGATGAGCGCGTACCGTTGACTTGTGGGTGGAAACATCCCCTTCGACCAACGACAATTTTCTTTGTGTCGATTGCGTAAAAAATCAGCTCGCTACGTTTGTCGGAAAGACTGGCGAGACGACGCGAATCGCATCCGCTCTTCCGACTTTTGTCGGCTCATTCCATTGTCATGTCCGATATTTTTGATAAAATTACGTCACACAATGAGACGGCCGCTCAATGGCTTGTTGTCCAATTGTTGTAACCTCATTGAACGAATGATATATGTTCGGGGGTCTATTCGTTGCGAGTCGTTCCTTCCGATCTCATTTGGCTTGGTAATGTTATTGCACAATACTCCAATGTTTACTGAACATTACTATTAATCAGAGAGAAAGATCTAAAAGGTTAATTGTGATGCGTCATGTTAACGTGTTTTATTAGAGTTGGGGATTAACACGTATTTGAAATTCACAAACCTTTAGAAAATAACAAATTGATCTGTTGATAAAATAAATATCGTTACATTTTTCTCATTTTATGCTTACTTACTAACTACGAAATGTCACAACATTTTTGTGGACCATTTTCAAAGCAACCCTTTCGACAACTCAACTGTACTTTGTCAGAATTAATAGCCCGTGAATGCGGCCCGGGGTTTACAGCATACTGCCACAACTTTTCTGATTTTCGGATTGTTTACGCATTATTAACCTGGCAATCCAATTACGAAACAATATTGAAGAGGATTTGTTTTCTTTGCATTTATACCGATAAAAATATGTAAATCATGAATCAACCACGACGTAATAATTGGGCTAAAATGCATTATTCATTCAAAAACGTACTGCAGTCGAGTCTACCTTTAAAACGAGGGTAACCGATATTAAAAAGTAAACGGACAATTTAAGTCTCCTTTTAGTGGAACATTTGCGCTGTAACAATGGGGAATCAATCTCCATGTGGCAGGGTGCGATATAAAACGATGAATGCTAAAACAACTGGCAGTTAGTAGGGTGTGAAGGCGGGAATGATTAGGCAATATCCTGCGGAACCCTCGGCCTCGCCCTCCGACCCCTGCTGTTACATCTTACTTAATGCGCCTCAGCTATTTTGATCGGACATCTGATTTCGGAAGGCTACAATATTGGCTTTCGATATAGAAGCTAATTTTACGGTTTAAGTTGATTATGTTTGTAGTTTTTGTTATCAGATTATACACATTTTTCATAAAGTCGTTAAGTATTATTCCTACATTTTTATAAGTATAAATTAAGTAGTTTAAATGGTATTAGTTCTAGTCTATTAGACATACTAGAAAAATAAATCTTAGATTCGAAAATTTACCTAAAAATATATAATTTATACATGTAACTTATATCACCGGCACCTTGAAGCTTCCAAAACTACAATTTAGAAGTACGTGTACATGCTTTTGTCCTACATTAATAATATTTAAATGAAATGGAGACGGGCGTGGCTTGCTGCGTGAACCGGAGCGTTTATTAAACGGATCCATCACACCAGCTTTGCGGTGTCACCCTTTATTCGCTTAATTAGACAGTCATTGTTGACACTTGCACACAGACACCTAGTGTTTGGTTTTATAATCAGTTTGTTTCTAGCCACATCTGTTAGCAGATCAATACCAACAAAAGTCAAATTAAACATCAAATTAAATATTGATTTCTTAAATTTACGCGAATATTAGAAATTGAAATAAAACTACTTTTTACGGATTAATATCAATATACCGCGATAAAATCCGTAAAAAGTAGTTTTATTTCAATCAAATTGAATGTTAATTTGCACGAAATAAAATTTTGTTGTTATTACAAATGTCAAATCAGTGTCTTCAGACAAATTTGCACGCTTACTTGCGAAAATTTTGACGTCTACATTATCATTATAATGTATACATTTGTTATTAATAATCTTAGTAAACTAAATTATATTTTTCAGAAATTCCTTAATATTGTAGAATCAACGTTTATTTAGTCAGTATGTCATTTTTTTTTTATAAAGACTTGCAAGTATAAACATTTTTATGAAATATCATTATTGATATAGCAATAATTTTCTCGATTTAAGATACTTCCTTTGTTTTAAATCTAAAATTGAAATTGACTATAGCTTCAGGCAATGGCGTATGTACTTAAAAGTAACTTAAATTATCGTCAGGTCACGATTTTGCTTAAACAAAACTGTAGACATCGTAATATTATAATACACAGTATTTATTTATATATATCTGTAATTGTTTGGTGAGAATAATAACAGATGAAAATAAATAATATCTTTTGCCAACAGAAAAACAAAAATAGCGTTCGAGAATGCATGGAATTATTTGAACAATTCAAAACGTTCTTTGAATCTCGTTTCATTTGTTCTTTTATTTCCAGATAACAAATAGCTCTCCCACTCATAACACGTGCAGTTTTATTTATATCTAGAAACTGATTCTATACTTTACAAGACTCTCGTAAATGACTGGTCTATTGACGTAGTGGCTCATCGATTAACTCATGTGTTACGAGACGCAGGTTTGATCACCACACGAAAATGTTTGACAGATATTTGTTGTTTATGAATTTGACGGTGTTTGTGTGAAAAAAAAAGTATTTTTATGTTTAGAAAGAATCTAATTAAAAATGCAATAAATGCAAGTTTCGACATCACATCAAACAGTTAACGATCGCTTTTACAGCGCATCATTAACATCGAAGGCGATATCCCAGTTCAGTTCAGTGTCAGTTTGATAGAGGACAGACTTGATTGAATCTTAGCCCTGTTTACACTTAACCATCTTGACTAGTCAAAGAAAATTCTAACCCACTCGTCTGAGATAGAGTTTTTGATTGATTTTGGCAAATTATGATAATAATAATTCCTAAATCTGCGTTGAAATTGAAATAAAACTACTTTTTTACGGATTAATGTAGCAATGCATATAGAGCAAACAGTCAAAAGATAAAGCACTCATATAGTGAATCCAAACGAAATTATTTATAGTAGCATTATTTTAAGTATAATATAAAGTTTCTGATAAATCAGAGACAGTGCTCTCTAGAAAGAATTAGTCGACTATTATAATACACCGCGGTCTTCAATCCAAAGTTGAGCTTGGCTGTTTTTCTGTAAGTAGGTGTCCACGTATTAAATATTTGTATGACTGATTTAATTATAAATACAAAATTCCTTAGGTACATACAAACTCGATGATTCAATATTTAATTTTGTATGAGAAGAAGAAAGTATTTTGGTATGATTGGTACACATGAGTAGTTATGTGGAATTGTGGTTAATATTAACCAGCGCATTAAGTTACGACTTTATTTCAGATAGAATACCGCTGTTATTATTCTTAGGAAAATTGTAAAAGTAAGTAAAAACAAAAAAAAATTGTCTCAATTTTTAACTACGTTCAAATTAAGCTTCGATGTCAAATGCAATACATCACTTAAAACATTCTCGTTATCCTTGTGCTAGTACTAAACAAAAATTCGATGTCATTAAAACGATAATACAATGTAAATAAACGACTAGAATTTAATAAAGTTAACACATAGTTCAGAGTGAAGCATCGAAGAGCGATAGACGTGGCACGGATTAGCTGTAAATCCGCGCATGGGCTCGCATACAGCGAGGGTGCTAAGGCTCGATCACATCACCGCATAAGCTACAGACTTTAGCGATTGTAACATATTTGCGTAGGTAGGGCTACTAATAGCACGGAAACGTAATAATTAGAATTTACCATTTTTTTTTATTAAAGCAATACTTACGTGTATTTTCTGTTATGTTATATTTTTTAAATCTTTAGTTACTATCTTTTTAGTTATGGCGATTACCTACAATTCCTCTTTACCTTTCCTCCAGTTTACCTCTAAATAAATCCTCAACGATAAGCGTGTGTACTACCAATACCAACCAGTATTTAGAGCGAATTCTACCTTACTCGATAAGTAATTACATAAGTAAATCTTTATAAAACTAATAATTATAGTAATAAAACTTTTTTTCCTAGCAAAAAAAATGTCTCGTTTAATCCTAAAACTTGGACCAAACCCAGGAGTAAGGGGTGGCAGCAACACAACAATCAAATGTACTAGCGGTTTTAATATTGTTGCCGATTTATAAGGATAAGTCACACGAGTAAATATTAAATTTGTTAGCGATACTCCGAGATTAAGTGGGAGGGTCCCAATGTTAAGGTTCTGGAGAGGGGAGCTCAGTCACGGTGACTTCATTATGTTAATACGTATTTCAATATAATAAACTAATATTTAGATTTATTATAAATATCTATGTAGGTATATACGTGGTTGTAGATGGGTGATAACCATCTACAGTCATAAAAATTATAATAATGCTATATTATTTATTCTTATTGTCGATACGGATACTTATTACATTCGTTTTATTGTATTACATATACTTATTCAAAATATATGAAAAAAAAAGGTTAAATTTATTGAAATACAAACTGCACAATGATTACACAGTTTTTACCATACACCTATGAGGATATACAGATTTGTAATAAGATTACTGTTCTAAAAACAGCTCGGGATCTTAAAATAACTGCATACATTAATATTTTGAGAGTTTCGTTCCAAACGTTGGAATCACCTGTTATTTATATTTAACGCGTTTCGTAACTCTGTCACGGTCTTATTGCGTTGATACAGTGTCCGAGATACTAATCGCGCATTAGCCGGCCAGAGCTCGTACCTACTGTGCATGCAAACTGAATTCAGACTTATGTCTGCTAGGCAGAAGAACTAGATTTCGTATCAATAAGAGCCAATTTTACCTAACACGGATTTAAGACGGTATAAATGTGAAATCTCGAAAAAACACTACATCTTATCGAAAAATCCAATATAAAACACACATGTCAAAATCGTACGCAACTAATTTTATTTTTATATGTATTATCAAATCAAGGATTGCTTCAATATGGGTTATTATAGTCGACAAAAATATTCAGCAAAGGTTTGACTTTTGCTCTGGTTTTGATAAAATACATATATATCAAGTAAAATCACGCTGTAATCGTCAATGAGCAAGAGTAGAACCGTTCGTTGGATAATTTATTGCAGTGCAATATCCAACTCCATCTATAATCATTAGTATTACGGCGCCCTCCTGTCTCGCTTGACGCCTCAAAGTTCAAATAGCATTAGGTTCAAATAGCAATAGCACAACTGTTACTTTGTGACTGTTCTATTTATTTATGTAGAGTTTACAATAGCCTGAGGATGACATCTAATGCGTAGAACAGGCAAATATGATGGTGATTTTCACACTGAGCTGTTGCTATATTAGAATTAATCGGAGGAAAAGTTTAATAAGAATATAACATCATCGACCCATTGACTGGGTATGGTCTCCTCTCTCTCCTTTTCTTTCTTCCTTTCGTGGCTTGAGTCAACTATGCTGGCCTAATGTGAGTTGGACTTCTATTATGGTCATGCGGATGAGGATGTAAATGATCAAGGGAATAAGCTCGCCTTGTCGAGTCACGATTTATGGCGCTAATAAGCATCAATTTGGGACAGGCCCACGTCCCGCTCTGAACTTCGATGGGCTGAGTTGAATTGAAGCATCACTACCGATTATCTGACACAATACATTATCATCGCACTTGTTTTCCCCAAGGGGTAGGGTATATATGCGCTTAAATACACTTAAAACGTAGCTGTTACATATTTTTAAGATCTCATAAAAAGGAAGTTTGCAACACCAAAGGTGTCTCTCGCGCGTTGCAAAGCATGTATGGTTAGAGAAGTTATCTGCCCTGCAACGAATGTTATAAAACGCAAGCATTTCGCAATACTTTTTTAATATAACGACTCATATAACTAGGCGTGAACATAATGTTAGCAACGACGGATATAAGTTGCGTCATGAGACTTCTTCCTAAGCATCTCGGTATATGGGGAGGTACATAAATCTCCACATATTGCCTGGCTCCGAGTATCACACTGTAAGAGAAACAGCCAACCCTTGGCCCGCTCGTTATTGAGCTCTCACTCCCATTGTCTCCGTCCTTTTCCTACAAACAATGAAGTCCTATACCGTTGATGTCTGCCGTCTCCCTCCAATTTCAATTTACTCGAGACGGATTTTCAGAGCTTCATAAGATTGCCTGACATAGAATATGCTAAAAAATGCAAAAACTTCGTTTCTATTTTTAAAACTTTCAAGAAAAAACACAACTCTCTCTCAATTAAACTTAAAAGATATAAACATATGTAGCAATTTCGTGAATAGAAAAGTATTACATGTACTTATTACGCTATGGCAGGCTCAATAATCAGCTCTGGGTTTAAGTAGTTATGGTCTCACATTTAAAACACTTTGGATTGGATTGACACAATTGGATTGAATAAAACATTTACAGATTAGAATCTGCTTAAGCATCTAGTTAACAAAAAGTAACATTACAATGTAAACCGGATTATTTTTATTTATATTATTGGTGGATACATTCTCAGTAATAAGTATAATGTAACCTATTAAATAGTAGTTATTTAAGATAAGATAAAATAAGATATATGTATACATAGACTAAGGGCGCATTTATCGCCAGCGAACTGATGCTCAAATGTAAAAGTATGTATTTTCTATGAATAAAAGCATTAAAAAATAAAAAAGTAAAAGCGGTAAAGTAAGTAAGTTTTGATGACCCAATCAGTGGTCCTATTTGAACTTCGAAATTAACCTAAGCCTAGTATATAACAAGGAGTGCGAAGTCAGGCTTCGAGTTCTAATCTAATCTAAAAATTAATTATGGTTCTCTTAAACTTTGAAACCCGATAGATTGTATTCGCGAGCCTTAATTAAGCTCCGTATATATAACTCAAATATAGGTTATTCGAATAAAACCAACACTGACACATAAAAAAATAGAATAAATAACGATATTGCTGATGTTTATTCTAAATCATGCCAGACGTCGTTCCGTCCTCGATTTATAATATGTCGCCACAAAGCAAGTGAAAGATTAGAAGCTAACTGTGACTAATTTAATTATTTCTTCATCATAAATTACATGTAAAAAGATCACAATAAACAATCTATTATATAAAACAGAAACAATCTATAATTTTACATATACTATGCGCCGATTCGTTACGTAGCTAATAGAGACGACAATCTTTTGTTCTTGTTAGAGAGTAAGTGCTTATATGGAGGCTACCGTGCTGTCTCGCTCTAGCACAATGGCGGCATATAAATCTACTAACTTTGGAAGCACCATAACGAAGGAAAATCCTCGAATGCTTTTAGTATAGTGCTGTTCTTATAGCTAATGAAATTAGGTTATATATAAAGCTATCTTGAAATTGACAATATTGGAAGAGCTTTCTTTCCGAGTTCCGTTTTATTATTTTTCTTATTACTTGGCTGTAGTTCAATATGAAATTATGAGATAATCTTATGACTAAACATCATACCTATTTTAAGTTAAAATGGTTGATAGAAAAACTTCAATAGACAGAAGAAAAGGAACACGAGTCTGATTTCTTCTTTTTTTTTTATCGTCGATATAAAACCGCAAGATTCAAAAGAAGCGCATAAATTGCATACTATAGAGAATTTTAACAATACTTCGACCGTTTTCATTATATTGAAGGTGACCGAGCCTTCGAGAGGCGGGGAAGTCATTGCTCAGGAGTGGGTGTGATCTTCTGTGACTGTCGCGTGGGCAAAGATGAATCGAAAGCCAAAAAAATATATCTATGTTCGTTGTCTCTATTCATCTGATATGGCCAGTGAAATGCAAAATCAACGGTCTGGAGTTCACACCTACTGACTTTTCAAAGTTACGTCCGTATTAATCAAATGCTCACCGTTTGAGCCTGTGGTCCAACATCGGGAGGATACATGCAGGCCAGAGAGATTTTCTCGATAGCGTCTGAAGTCTGGCAAGTGTCAATCTGCATTAGCCTAGCGTAGTAGACTATAGACTAATGTCTCTCAATTAAGAGGAGACCCGTTATCTGCAGTAGGACAGTAAATGGTTTGATAATGATGACTTAGGTACCGTCTGTTAACATCGATACATACTACAAATACATACATGCCTATAAAACTGTATATTACATTTCTTTAAAATAAGAACTTGTTAACGTCAACGGAGTATACAAGTATGCGGTGATTGATAAATTGATTAATTGAGAATAATTAATACATTTCTGGATTCACCACGTTACTAATGTGCTGGTGAGTTTCTGGCCTCAAATTCAATCACGTGTATTGCTACTATTATTTGAAGCAGGAGTCGATGTATATTCATCACTCGGTATTATCGTTAATTTTGGTGAAAGCACTAAACAAATACAAAATTCTTTAACTTTGGCTTTTCATTTGAGTGAATATCTACCATATTTGATTTTCTAAATGAGTGATAAAGTTATAAAAATCATTTTCTCATCATCGTTTATAATACTTTGCGATGCAAGTTTAAAATACCTATACTTATAAGCCATGGATACTTAAAAGGCATGATGAGTGCGATTACTGGGAGGCTCAATTGTATGTTTTTTTATGTGCATAACCAATAACCATATAACATGAAGAATATCTACATCGATAATTTTTATTTGAACTGGGTCCCAAGAGCTTTTATCGGCTTCTATAAGTCATTGGTATAATTTATAATCTAAGTGTAGTGTAGCCGTAGGATGCGCGTACGCACCGAGTGTGCGGTCGCCATTCAAGATCATGCCTTATTGTCCCTTTGTGCGTCTGTCAGTGGCGGCCCAAACATGTATTCTCTCAGGCATAAGAAAAAAACAATGTTTACCTTTATAGTAGAGCACATATTTTTATACAAAGTATGGTTCATAATGAGGAGTTTACAGAATAACGCCTGTCCACAATAGCCAAATGTGGGCAGGAATTAAAGGTGCCGTGATAAATGGACACGACTCTACCTGAGTACAACAGCACGAAAGTACTGAACGTAATTATCACACTAGAGTCGCCAGTTGGAGAAGTAGTCTTTATCGTTATTTTATTTAACTTTCAAATAAGCAATCATTATACTGCATCAATCGTGAAAAGTAATATTTAAAATCAATATTTATGCATTTATGGTGCACACCTTTGCAAACTTTGTAATCATAAAACGCTTCTTATCAGGCAAGCGCACCCATAAGATGAAACCTACATTAAAAATAAATTTGACCGTCAAAAATCTGGAACAAATGTTGTAAAATAAGGTCGGAGAAATATTGGCACGATTCTCCCGACATTGAACATAATGTATACGTAACTTACAGAAACAGTTCCCGTCATTGAACAATCAATTTTAAGCAAATGATGTTTTACGAACGAAATATTTTGTGCCAAAAATTTCATAAATATAACGAGCAGCTTGTCTGTAAAATATTCCATTGTATGAGATAAATTATTTTGTTAACAAAAATAGATGTAAAAGAAGTGAGGTGATGAAAAATTATTGTAGATGTGACGATAAGTTACCTATTATTGTACCTATTGGTTTGTTTCTTATTTTTGTGACCATAATAATGAGCGAATAAAAGAAGAAAAGTGAGTTTACCAAAGTCAATATTCACAAACTTAATGAAATTGTCCATCTATTATAAAGTCTATACCTATCTATTAAATATTATTTATATTTATTTATAAATTATTTATAAATATAATTTCTACTAATACGTGATACCTAATTTTTTTCTTACCATTTTCTTCCATTATTTACTTCACAGCTAGCACTTTCTCCATGCTGTACTGCAATTGGCTACTCGACCGCTACACTATGGGTGGTCGTGAAACTCATTCATTCATCAGCTTTGTAACCGGGATCAGTGTAAACAGACCACCGCGGACACTCACCGGACATTTCCGGACGGATGTTCCACGAAATTGATTGTCCAACCGCTGATATTGTATTAAGAAAGTTTCATAATTTCTCATTAGTTACCTATAAAATGAATAATTTTGGAGAAAACAATAATAATTGGATTTAGCCGAATGGAAGATTGGCTGTCCATTACTATATATTTATAAATTACACTATTAGCTCCTATTCTTATAATACCTATTCCTATATTAAATGAGACATATTAAGTCAAAGTTGTTAAAGGTACTTCATAACTGACTCCAATTTATTGAATGCTGGTTTTTCCAGTGTTTCCGACATTTTCATTTTGATTATATCAGACAATCAAAATGAAAATGTGGGATTTAGTTATGGACAACCAATCGGCTCATCTCTTTGCAAAAAATATATGTATGTATATAATATATGTTTATTTTTCGTTCTAAGTGACGTAGCGGACGTATGTCGAATAATATAAAAGCATACAATCATAAAGATGCACGTGACAACATTATGTAAACATAACATGATGTAAGTTTACTGTTTTACGCAGAAGTAGTAATGGACAAAGTTGCTAATAGGTACTTAATATAATTGATGGTAACAATATTACGAGAATATACGAGCTTTTCACACGGCCCGACTTCGCACGAGTAGCAGTAAGTATCAATTTATGCTCATGCAAAATTTGTCATGATAATTACCTACGAACACAACAAAAATAAAAGAGCCAAATCAATCGAGTCATTCTCAATTATTTTACGCACATGCATCCATTGATTTTTCTTTATATAAAATTATGTATTCGATATATTCCACTGTTGGGCAAAGGCCTGCCTCTTATTCATCCATCTCGCAGCAATTCTACCCGATTTCCGTCTCCATGAAAAAGGAAACGGAACGCATATTATTATTTAACTTACACAGGTGTACGGGTGTGTAAACTATGATATGTTACTTCTTTGTAAAAACATAAGCCAAAATTATTTGGTGTACAATAATGGATATTCTATCTATCTATCCAACCTTTCCACGATAATGAGTAATTCTGAACAAAAACACGTAGACCCTCATCTGTTGCCCAAACTACAATTCGTTATTTCGATCTATCCCAAACACATGGCGCTTTGTTCTTAAAAAGGCCTTGGACACAATCAAGAAAGAAAAACAAACAAGTGTTGGACTTGTCACTTCATAAACTATTGTAATAAGTAACTGTCCACGCGTGGGAACTCAGCCTCACTATCGTTCGCATCCGGATCTGTACCTGACTTAACTTTTTGCAGCATCGCCTGATTGTAAAACACTCGTCTTTAAATGGGTGTCCATTGATCCATTGAACGTTCTATGTCTCGAGTGTCGGTGTTTCTGAATGAAGCTTGAGGAATCATTGATTTGCCGGACGAGTGCCATTCGTTGAGGATGCTTGTGTGTCCTTAAAACAAATGGCCCATTTTTTAAGAGTGACGAACGTTTCTATATTTGTAACTTTATGGCAATGTGGTTTTTGTCATAACTTTGTAAAGGTATCATCTCATATGTATCTTGAAACAGTAAAGATAAAGTTTATCAGTTAGTCCTTTCTAATAGTACACACGCCTACATGTTGAGTTAACTAAGACCTAACACTAACTTAAAGTTTTAAATAAAATTTATAATTAAAAAAAAATATATTTAAATTCACAGTCTGAGTTATTTGAACAATTGAAAGTATAATAAACTTCATTCATCAAAATACTACGATTCTCTCTACCTGCAAATATCCGTTGCCCGTAGTCCGTAGTACGTCGAGTTGTAAATTTTTATGAATGAACCCTATTTATGAATGAAGGTGATCAGATATAGGTAGAGGCTTCCACTTTTTCAATGCTGTGGAATAGAAATCAATTTCATGGTCCCGCGCCGTTGCATAAAACTAAATTCTAACACAAACATTAAGACACCGTGACTACACCGCATTTTTGCACGCGATTTACTTGAAATACCAAATTGTATGAATGAACGCCTCCAGAGAATAAGCTCTATCGAAAACATGGCTGCCATCAGGGACTCTATTTAACCGAATAAAATGTCATTTGAGATTATGTACGAACATCGTTTTGTTGTTGTAGGTACCCCTAACGTGTGTAATATGGCCATTTAATTTCAATAGATTCTGTGACGTTTTTGGTTAAATGCTTTAATATTCGAAGCTCATTCTGTGCAACGGTTGAAATTTTTATAAAAGAGAGTAGTTGACTACATAGGTATATCAAATATAAATTTGCAGATTATATAGTAGCATTACAACTTCAATCAAGGTATACCTATAATCAATTACCAGTAATTGCGATAAATGTTATCAAACAATACAAATAGATAGATATTAAATTATTGTTATCATTATTGTTTATTTTATCTTTATATATTGTAAAAATGAGTGGATCATATTAAAGATAAAATCAGTATTTCTTATCGACAACTCCTTGAATAACAGCGTTGATATATCTAGTATAGCCTGTTTATATATCCTGATATAAAACAATAGGTATTTATACATTTTAATTGTAGAGCCTAACAACGTATCTGCAATTTATTGTTTTTGGAGATCTTATTCAGATCTCCAACGATTCCAAAATATTCGTAAGCGTGTTGGGTCTAGCTTGTTTTGTGTGCCGACGGCGACACTCTGTCTGGAGTACAAAATACTCGCCCTTTATACTAACGCATAAATATTCTCACTTCATTTTTGCCATTACAAATCCTTTTAAAGGCGCGATACATTGACGTGGGTCTCCTTTCCGGTCGCCACGAATAAAGGAACCAATTATATGAATTACTAACGCGTAGCCGTCCTCTCAAAAGGCCCTCCAGTACAGCTTCCGAATTTCAAAGAAATGCGCGTAAAAGGATAAGGGATTAGCGTAATTTAGATTATTCAATAGAATAATAACAGAATGAGAGATGAATCTGAGACGTCCAAATGTGAGGTATTTGTTATATCTGCGTGAGATAAAAAAACTGCGTCAAAACCATGATATAAATTAATTCGTGTTTTTCTCCGTGACCAGATTAAATTTATAGTAGTTAAACTTTTTTGTCGTCCCTGTTGTTATCGAGTCCTACGTTGCCTTTGTCAGGCGATAGAGTATTGGAGACCCCCCGCAGAAAGCAATTCCCCCTTCCAGATGGACAATCTAAAAGTTTAAACGTCTTATTTGTTTCTGTCGGCTGGGCAACAATTACATTAGAAGATCATCAATAAAACCGTAACACCTACATTTTTCTACTATATTTATTTCTAAATATGATCGTTAGCGTAAGATACGGCTCGATTCATCTGTATTCAAATGTTTCCTTACAAACTTTTGTTGGTAGGTACATACACATGTAACTTATGAAGTTACGAAGGTATTCGGAGGCATCATTTGGAACATTAAACAACCTTAATCATTAATGGTTATAACCAAACCTTACTTTATTACCACTTTTAACATAACTAATAGATATAATTAAAATTTAGTTCGTCTTGCCCTTAACTGACTATCATAGTTTGCAATTACAGTCTGCAAATCAGATAAGATTAGCGATATGGCTAGAATATAGAAAAAATGCAACGTGCTGAGCGATAGTCACACGTTGCACCTATCCGCTATCACTGACATGTTTTGTCCTATATGTATAGGTAATATCGTTCATAGATAATGCATATGTTTCCATTACCATCATATGCAATACCTATTTTTATCCACGTTCAAGGAAATAGAACGCACGATCCAGCTATCTATTTTTCAAGGGCGTCTACCGCTTGTTGCACCACTATCACACACAGAGATAATACCTAATACTTATTTTTACTATGGTACTGAAATATCCAAAAACTTTGTCTTCTTGTCTGATAACTCATTGTAGATCTAGTAAAAAGATAACTGTAACAAGTAAGTAAGTACCTAACATTAATGGTGTCAATTTACGCTTGTAACTACTACTACTTACTACAAGGTGATTGAAGTACTTTCTTAAAATCCTAATACTTTTACTCGAGAGAGTAAGAGTCGGGGGCCCACAAAACAGATCCAATCCAGACGTATTTTACTTTATTTTATGTCTAGTCTATATTTTTCAAGACTAAATGCCGTATCCGCACCTTTTACAATGAAGCTCCTTATATTTCCTAACCAGCTCTCATCATTGAGCCATCAGCGGGGCTCGGGTGGCTCTGATAAGGATAATTAATCATGAGCCAACAGACCGAGTGACCATTAGCTAGGTGCGCTGAGTCATCACGACGCGGTGGTCGAAGGACGGACCAGATAAACGTACTGCTTCAATGGCACACTTGTTAAATACTAGTTATGGATAAACCTTGTTACACAATGTCATCCGCGAGAGAATTTGTCTCTAAGCGTTTATATACAAATGCTAATTTTGTTAGTGTATAAATGTTTAAACGACGTGAAAATAATCGGATATTAAACGGGGGCAATTAAAGCAAATCAAATTGTTAGATTTCACCAGATAAGCAAATTATTGTAAAGTCTGCTTTTTGAGTATAAGAATGAATCGTTTTTTTCTTCTTTCAATTTGCTTCAATACCTAATATAAAGTCAAATTAAGTCGTCTCAGCTGCCAGTTTTTATGACGACGCGTGTGTCCAGCACATAGGTGGGCTCATTGCAAAAGCCATAAATTCCTTGATCCAATTGTTGGTTGGTAACAAGCAACAAATCTGTTAGTAATTAATTGGCAAATGTTTGACAGCTCATTCACAACAAGCGGCGGGGGCGCATTGTGGCTGCGACCGGAATCGCGATCATATTGACGTCTCAATTCCGTACTTCCTGACGCGTGCGACAACGTCACGCTAAAAGTATTGTACTAAGAAATATTAGTCATTCTGTTCAGTTACACCAGTGGTTCGTATCAAGCTGTTTAAGTTACTGCAATAATATATGGCCACGTGATAATTGAATCATCCACGCAAGAAATGGAAATAAGTAGATACGCATGGATATTAATCGAAAAAGACCAGATTTTTACTCTATTTACTGTTATTACTCTTATTGATATTAAAATTTGGTAGGTAAGGTTATATCTTATTGATATATAGGTAAGGTACTTATATATTATAACCGTAACTTATTTTTATTAAGTAACAAAACGTTAAAGAAAACCAATAGAAGATTTAGCTGTCCACTGTACACTGTCGTATAAGACAAAATTGGAAACTTTTAAATTGGACGTACGCGGGACGGCGACGTGTAATAAACGCAGTGTTCGCTACGTATATCGATTTTCTGATTTAGCCTCCCCAAGCAGATAACGACGACAGGTAACAGGCCAACACAATAGCATGATAGACTCAATAATTGTATCTAGCGCATCCTTTAAAGTTTTTGTTTTGAAAACTGTACTTGGATTTTTAATACGTAGGTAATGTGATATAGTTATCATATTTCATGCGTAAAATATTTTACTTAGCACTTTTTACCTATGTATTTTTGTATCTTAACAAAATAACTGATCTCCACTATTGAGACATCTTATACTGTCTAAAATACTATGGTATTATAGTTATCAATTAAGCTAAATGTACAACAACAATACAACCGATAAAAAGCCCAATAAAATAAAGTGTAGCATTAACAAAGATATACGGCGGGCCACGGAGCAGACTTTCCTTTGATTGGACGCCGATTTATTGTGCGGAAATGCCGTTACTACGTAATATTTCCGCCCCGCACTATTCATTTTCCCTTTTTTACAGAAAAAAGGGCGCGATACGTCTTAATCGAAGCATCTACTTTGTCGAGGGCGAATTCCATATCGCCTCGAACGCCACAGCCTAAATGTATCCGGTATCACATCGCTACATATCTCCGCAGTAAACAAAACCTTTATTACAGAACTTTTTTATCATATGGAGCACAATGTCAAGCAATGAGGATCCCGATTTCGCAGCGGGAGACTGTCAGTGACGGTACTATTACCTTTATTAGTATTGGACCTTTTTAACACAAAATAAAATAAAGATTTTAGATACAACGCAACGCTTAAACAATCAAATCCAAATAAATATTACCTACGTAAAAATCAAACCGATAAATTATTCAAACGTTAGTACGTAAAATAGATACAAATAAATTAAATAGATTAACAACAAATAAGAAAATTGGCTGTTAGTCCAATCGATAAGACAAATGATTATGAAACTCGCCCTGCGGAATCGAGACATAACCCCAAAACGCTCGCATCCGCCGGGGATGATATATGCGAGGGTATTTCCTGACACCGGCCAGTAGCTACTTGATTTAGCGGAAAGTCAGATAAAACCTAATGCGCACAACAAAAAATATATCACAATACCAGCGCCATAAATATGACGGCCTGTCGTAAACCTTTATGTCTGTGCGTTGTTGCTGGCACGTGAAAAATGGCTGTTGCGATACATATATAGGAAAACTAAAACATTTTTGTGCGAATTGTGGATACTGGAAGAATTATTATATTACAAGGTTTGGTTCATAAAACAAGCAAAAGAAAAAAACTACGCATCTTTCCGTTAGACACACATTGGTTTTCCAGTAACAAGCGCAATTTTGTAACACAACAATGTTATTAGTAGCTGTACCTACGTTGTCTCTTGTCTCGTTTTGAGCTTTAAAATATTCATATTCGAAAGGTGGTTAATCTAATAAAAGCCGTAACGACGTGACGACAGGCAATAACAAAAATGAAAATCATCGGGCGCTCCAGGAAGTGAGTTATTAATATTCGTTAGGTATACAACATAACGTGTTTATTAGAGAATGGCAATAAATCGAGTCGGGTCGCGAGGGTGCGCGGCTCAGGGTTAGCCGCAAAATGGCTCCAACGCGTGTCGGCTAAGCTCTAACGATGTTCTTCAGATCCTACTAACATATTTGATGACTGTGATTTACTATCAGATCAGATTATATTTTGTTGAAATAACTTTCACGACACGTGACAAGAGAGGGTTTTGATCTAGTTGCAACTCAATTTTAGTGTTATAAAAACTGTGTGAAAAAAAATTACTTGCGTGGTGCCAAATTTTTTCTGGTACGCGATATATCAAAGTTCGGAAATAAATAAAGCCTATTTCAGCATCTCCGTTAAGTCTCTATTAAACACTTAAATTCCAATAAAATTGGTCCCATTTAGATTGTGCCTATCCGGACAATATAACTGACCCCTTATTGAAAAAATAATAAAAAATATTGAGTTTGGAAGGTTTTATTTTAAGAAACAAATGCCCACATAGTCCTGCTTGACGGTACCAGATTTAGCTGTCCAAATACTGCTCCTCTCCTCCAGCCAGGTGCATAGTTAATGCGGCCACGTTATCTGTTTCAACTCGACTGCACGCTGACCGACCCACTGCTCGTCCATCATAACGATATTACGCTTACACCGACAATATTGTATTCCATATTGCTGTTTTGTATCCATACTTACAACCAAAAATATATCCTATCTTCTCTGTACAAGGATAAAATTTCTTTGCAAGTTTATAACAAAATCAATACACCCTGCAGTCATTCGGAACAAACCATGCACTATCACCATTGCTTATTGCTAAAGGATTTTGAATCGTATTGAAAGTAAAAAGAATCCAATATTGATACGTGTTTACTGTCCGTGATTGGTAATGTTTTGTCCAAGCGGCTATAATACGCTAAGTCATAAACATGAAGCACTTATTAGGTCATATCATGCTTACAAATGTGCCAATGGATGAGATACAGATAAGGTAATGTACCGCACCCCTGTACTGCAAACAAATCTGTATGATTTTTCTGTAGCCCCTTACCGCTAAGGGCATTATAAGAGAAAGAGAACTATGGACATAGTAAGAGAGAAACGCAGAAGTGAGTAGATAGTGTCAACCAATAGATTTCTAGCTTTTTATATTTCCATGGAATTATACTGTCCAGTCTAAACATGAACACCTATCTTGGTTGGCCCTTAATTGGAATACTTCCCTGAACACCGAACTTGTTTTTTTATGCTCACATGGAAATGGACTTTACGGCTGATATTGGACATTTAGTTATCGGTGTGAGAAAAAATGTGCTTAGTAGTCAGGGACAACGTTGAGCATAATTGCTACAAAACACATTTTTTTTCCTGCAAATAATAGTTACAATTACTTTATGATTTTTAAGTTCTTAAAAAAACCAACATGGACCTTTTACATCCAGAAGAATTTCGCTTTTCAGATCGTCTATTAACACAAGATTGGCCCACACGAACCGTTTATAATAACAAACTGACAATCCGTCAGCTCGACACCCAACCGCCTGTATTTCTTCATGTTGTTGTATTAAACTAATCGGCTTAACCCCGCTTCAACAATCAAGCGCGTCTATTGGGCCCTTTCACAGCGACAGAATCGAAGGCGTTTCGAGAATTTATTGAAAATAATTCTCAGTTTGTTTGCCATTGTTGAGCTACCGACGACTTCAGTCCTTTGTGCTCTGTTATTATTTATTTAATAAACGGCTACACCTCTTTGTTGGAATGTTTTTGATCAACGTTACAGAGGCTGAATACATTCTCAGTTTTGTAAGATGGATATTCACACATCTATAATAAGGTCTTTAATACTTCTACATCATACATACCACCACACGTGTATTTCCAAGGGACCCAGAGATCGAAATACTGGCGTGGATGTGTGTATACATGCACAAATTTTAGATAGATTTGGTTCGCTAGTTATAGAAAATGCATCGTGAAGTCGTACATTGAGATTTTAAAATTAACAAATAGATTGCCTCGTTGGCCTGGTGACCGTAAGTACGACTGCTGAGCGAGAGGCCTCGAAATGTGAGTGTACATTAGTACTGGAGTACTAATGTACACTACTTATAGTGTTACCCACTATCAGTTGGCATACCTTTCCAAAACATTACCATCCACCACTTCTCACCTTTTTAAGTTTTCCAGCCAAAGATAATCACTACGCACTGCTACTCGCCAGGCAGGCGCCACACCAGAGACACTACAGTTTAACTGTTTAACAACACTCATGTTGTTTTGTTTCTGTATCTCCTCATTTACTAACGATCTTGCAATGCCCATATTAAAAAAATATATAAAATACTCAAAAATAATAAAAGGCATGTCGGTGAACAAAATTATATAAAGTAGGTTCGAATTTTGCCCTTTATATATTTAGGTTACATGATTTCATTTTAATTCGTAATCCACTGTTCAGACCAGCTAGCTATCACGCCTTTCCTCCCTCACAAAAAATGGGAGGACAGAGGGACATGAAATGGGTTTCAAATTGTTTTATAATTACGTTATTATTGATTTTACTATTAATTGTTGCAGAGAAACCTTTTACCCGCTAAACATCTGCATTATATTGTAACTACGCAACATTAAACTGCATCATGTAAGTAGAAATAAATAGAACAGGTGAATAGAAAACACTAGAGGCACAGGTATTTCAGTAATCGGGTCGCAAGCTATCGCGGTTGGCAGCCGGCGATAAGATAAACGCCCGGGACTGGTAAATATTGTAACTGTAAACAATGATCGGTCACACACCGACTTGTGTCGTCCGTACTATTGACTCGTTACTAGGACTATTTGATCGGAACATCCTTGTAAGCTAATATTGTTTGCAACACCACAACAGTTTTTATTGCTTTACTTTGCTTTGATCTAGTGATCGTAAGTGCGACTGCTGAGCAAGAGATCTTGGATTCGATTCCCAGGTCAAGCAAAGCGTTATTGAATTTTTATTCAATTCTCAGAAGCAGTTCGAAGTTTGCAATAGGCTCGTTACCTCTGTACATGGGATCGAAATATGCCGGCGAAATGTGGGTGTAAATGGGTTAGGCAGAGGTGTACTATATAACACCTCTGCCTAACCCTTCGAGTATATCAGGCGTGAGGATAGTATGTATGTACTTTATTGCTATTACATCGTAATTAAAATATATGTACTATATTTTAGTATAGATTTAATTATGGCCTAGACCTATTATCTAGTAAATAATAAAAGTACAATAGGTTAAAGTTCCTAAAAATACCATATTTCTAAAAAAGATTCAGTTAGCAGAAGTTAGGCTCCAGCGCAGGTGGCCTAATGTTGATTAGCAGACTCTAGATACATTAACTATCAACGTGTTTTTTTCCGACATGACAATAACCAAACTTGCAAAGCATATCTTGCTTCTGCAAAAGAAAATCTATATAATTTCCCCCGAATGATTGTAATAATTGTAGTCGTGATATAACACAATTTTGTTGGTTTCACTAAAACCTTAAATCTTTTTTTACAAATAAGATAATTAATGATAACATAACAACATGTATTTAATGTATTCCTCTCTGGTTTTTGTGAACCCTGAACCCTAGACCCTACAGCTACAAGAGAGCTACAAGTATTTAAAAGTAGGCATATAAAATCACTCGCTGAATTCAGAATACTTAATTCAAGAACTCACGTAGAAAACTACAATAAATTATGAGCTGTCTAATTGTGTGGCGATATATTGATATCAGTTTTATTTTAACACAGTCGGCTAGTAGGTGCTAAGTATCAAGTAATTTTTACAACCTGACAACATTCGAAATGTATTTTTAAGACAGTTAATTCTGTAAAAGCTTTTTACAAGCTTAATGGCTGCTTACCTATTGGCATTAAATCGTTTGGTGAAACAGTTTTCGTAAGGTTTGTAAATAAAATAATAAATACTTTCAATAATTTTAATAATCTGATAATAATTTATATGTAACACATTTTTACAATCTTGCAATATATTTATCGTCTATTATGGGAGATTTTAAACATTGTGTGATTGTCGATAGAGGATATTAAAATTGATATAATGTAACTAGTGAAAATAATGTGTATCGGTACGTACCAATATCACATCTATTATGAATGTAGATAAGTATGTTTTACCATACAGGAATGTTTTAGTATCGGTAACTAATCACACAAATATGTACATAATATACATTTACCATTAATTAATCTTAGTGTATACGCGTGTGCGTATATTAATATAAAACTTTATTCGAATATACATAAATAACTATTAACTAGGCATATTTGACTATGATAATACTGAAACTTACATCTAGATATTGCATTCTGATAAAATCTGGTCATTTCTCATAATATTCCTTAGCTAAAAGTGACACAGGTTTTTACACAAATATACAAACTCCAATCTAACCATAATGGAATGCATTAGATCACTACGATACGAGCAATCGCACATATCAGCCGAAAATATTCACTTGACATTAATATTAGACATAATATAATTTACACATAAGTAGGAACTCCAGATACCTTAAATATTCCAATTCAAGTACTAATTATTGTACTTGTTATTAGTATTCGAGTTACTATTCGAATTGAACAATATTTTTAACAATTTTAAACTACGAAACATTTGCTCACATAATTTAAATGTCAACTTATAAATCAATGGATTCAAAATTCGGTATATTTTATGGTATTCTTCTACGGCGGCGACAGACTGTTAAAAAAGAAATAACTCTTGACCTACCCTGGGGTCTACTCAGCACAAAAGTACGGAGTTTAGTACGAATATGTTTTTTGCTACGTTCTCGAAAATGTTATTATCTACAACAAACATACCGAATTTTGTAACCAACCTGCGACGAATGGACTAGTTAATCACTTATACTCTCGAAATGTACTTTTCACCACCAGCAGCCCCCGGACTGAGCTCCATGGCCTGCCACTGGCGGCTGATGATGCATGGACTGGTGGTACGGGGGCAGGGACATACTCAGCGGCGGCAAGCCATCAGGCTTACCTACGCAGGGCCTCCCGTCTTTCACTAACACAGGTACCGCAACTCGGCGCGGAGAGTTCAGGCCGCCTACGTTCAAGTCATGAGCTCCATGACTCTTCTCCTGCACAGCCCTCTTAGTCTTATACCTATGGTTCTGGAACCAAATCTTTACTTGCGTTGGCGTCAGTCGTATCAAACTGGCGAGGTGTTCCCTTTCTGGAGCCGATAGGTACCTCTGCTGACGGAATCGTCGCTCCAGTTCGTATGTTTGGGCCTTTGAGAACAGTACTCGTCGTTTGCGTTTCTTGTGTGCGAGGCTGTCGGAGCCGGGGTTTACTGTCGGTTCGTGGTCGTGCTCGTCGTCGTGTTCAATGTCGTGCTCATCAGGGTCGTGCTCATGCTCATGGTCGTGGTGCGCGTCCGTTACCGGCGGCGAGGCAGCCGACGGACCCACGTAAGATAACTCCGACGCACGTGAAGTGCTGTCTGGACTCGCTTGCTGGCCAATCACACCTACGACAAAAGAATAATAGCCATTAGAATATTTTTTAGATGACATCAAATGTCGAATAAAGTAGTAATTATGCTGATAATCTTTATGTTAAAGTTATCGTGAGAAAAATTTCAATAGCTCATAAAATTCTTATACAAAACTAGTAGCAATAACAACACTAAACAAAACTGCGACGCTTATACTAAGCACTCACATCAAATCTCCACTTAATCTCTGTGAGGGTTACGCTCTATTTAACTCTAACTAGATGCCATGTTACAGCAAATAATGGGACGTGAAAAAATCACGGCAAATATTACATTGTTCGGTATTCACCCCTCAAACGTTCAGTTGTTTCACACGGATATGATAATACGGGCGGGCGGGAGCGCGGCTGGGCGTGGTGGACACCGGGGCATGGAGCGCGGGGAGAAGGGGGGAGGGGGAGGCCGACACACCCACCCCCCGGCAGCTGCCAGCTTTTGTTCAACTATCGTCCTGCTCACCTTCATAAGCGCAACCAGGAAATTTAATAAAGCATCGCAGTCACGCGCTTATCTACTAACTTAGTAGCTTCTTCTTTGAGATTCCGTAAACTTATTTTGGATTTCCTAATATAAATATTACTTTCATAACATTTTATCAAGGAAAGTAATGGTAAACATATATTCTTCAAATAATATCTTCAATTAATGCCTGTCTAATCTCTAAATTAAATGGTATTGACTATTCTATTCCTGTACCTAATCGTCAAAATCAAAAAGCTTAAAAAACATTAAAGTAATAATTACGTAGATGTCATTAGAATAAAATAATTAATCAATGGCACATTATAGCGACATTACATTCGTGGTACACGACTAGATAAAGGCCGCAGCACAATAAAATCTATAACTGTCATCGAATAATGAACAAATAGCATCCCTAACAGCCGCAAACATTGTGTAATTGATAGCCGCCAGCTGGCTGCGACATCAGCCCCATGAGCCCCATCACCATCTATTGGTGACAAATTCGTTCCACGTCGCACCCCTCGCGGCTAAACAATCACGGTGTTTGGTAGCTACCCCAAATTACCACGAAGGGCGTGAACAAAACACAACCCCATTTAAGACTCATGAGATTTTATTTATTTTGGAGTTCATTGCAACATCCGTTAACAATGAGGAATATAGACGAAGGTTGCAAACGACAGATATTTGTCTTGCAAGTCTTAGGTATATAAAATATTTAAAATAAACATAAAACAACCTTAAGTCTTGAAAATAAACAATTTCCATAACTTAAAACATCCCCCTTAAGGTTGGCGTCGGAAGTTCGGAACTTAATTATCCCTACTTAGTTGTTTGTGGGCTACAAATAACTAAGCAAACAACACTTCCAAAACATATAGTATTTATTCATTTTGGTAGCCACAGTATTAAAACGGGTTTTTAACACCAAAGTTAACGCCATACCATTAATGTAAAATCTTATAAAGTTTTCACATCGTCAAATGATTCATTTCAATATTTTCAATGTATATTCAAGTACTAACAATTAGTTAATAGCAAATTACAAATCTACAAAATGAAAATATATTTTTTTAGATAAATTACTACATAGTTCCTGATCAATTTAATTATTCCACACCACCACTTAGTTATAGGTACCTTTGATGGTTTGCAAACTGATCAGTTCAGATCAGTTTGATGATGACCATACAAGTAATCCAATGCACGAGTACCTACGTATACAGAATGAGCGCCGAAAGTGTTAGATAAGCGATAAAAATAATTAATGACAACACTAGATTAGCGGGTGAAGGCACTCGAATGAAGGAGCATTTCAAAAAATAATCTCGGCCTCTCCAACAGCTACCGAATACACATTATTTTCGAGTGGGTCAACTTATTTGTGTATGATAATTCAGAGATGACAATTTGGGAGATAAATAGTACTTATAGGCTTATTACATGCAATACATTTCGAGTGTATCAAAATCGGACGCACAGATTTATTTTCTATTTATCTAGTCCATAATAGGGTTGATATATATTTATTTATATTTATTCTCGTTTCAAATTTTGCAAAATTTCTAAGATAAGATAAAATCACGGTGCAAACTGCAAGATGAAAAGTTAATCCGAATGACGCACGGTAAAAAAAAATGATGGAAAATATTGTATTTTGTAAGAATCATTTATTTATTTAGATAACTAATATTGATAACTAATCACGTTAGGTATCGGAGGTTTAGTTGATATATTTATCATTTATCTCCGGATAAAAGTGTCTTTTGGGATGAGGACTTATTTCGCTGGGCGCTAAGGCGATCAGTATTACGCACGAATTTGATAATAGTATCTAGCTGATAATCTTTACATCAAAATAATAATATGTTGTGTTATTATGCCACACAAAAGTAGTACTTAAATAATAAGTACTCGAGTCACTTGTCGAGTAGCCGGTTACTCATATTAATTTTGGTAGATAAATTCCGAAAAAACCCCCGTAAAGAACATTTGACACGTAAAAACTAAAAAGTATTTATTATATTATTTATAACCTAAACCTCTTTAATGTCCTACAGCTGGATTCATACCAATGGCTGCAGGATAGCGGGAGAAGAGAACCAGGTCTCTTCTCAGGCTAGCCTAGTGCAGTTTCAAACGCGGCGCCCGACGTCAAGAAAATGTCTCGGGTTTCTTTACGATGTTTTTATCACCGCTCAAAGTTGTTTATCACAGTATCTCTAATATTATAATTATTTGCAAATCAGATGTTAATCAGATGAAGTTAAATCTGAGTGGTTGCACCTACTTCATACGAAATACTTGTGTTACTAAATTGAAAAACCAACGAATATTATTAAAGTATCTCGTAATAACTTTTATTACTGTCGCTTCTATCCAGTACATGTAATTCATTCGGAGAAAATATACTAGAAGCGTTATCGAACGCACAACCTTGTTTTATTTTTCAAAATACTATTTTTTTTAGAAATTATTGTAGACGACTTAAATTAAATGTAGGGGTCGGTTCTGTGTTTAGCAGTGATAACACGATGGTCGATGATAATGCGCTTCCCAAATAACTCCGGGCCGGTAGGTATGCCTTATTTCTGATTAAACAGATTGTTAAAAGATACCTATGTCGAAGTGTCCATTATGTAATCATTGACAGATATCCTGTTTCAATAGTCACAGGCGCCACTTGGTTACCCTATTGTGTTTATTAGTGTACTCATTCCGTCGAAAGCTTTGGACTCGAATGAAGCATCATTAGAGAATTGCTCTTCAATAGAGAACCTAGATCAATACTAAATGCTTACTACTGATGTTTGTTTTAAACTTAACGGGCAATTAACGGGTTCAGACAGGCCTGAGTGACTCTTAGATCTATGAATTACTGACAAATAATTAGTTGATGTTTTTTTCATATTCATGAAAGTGTATACAAACCTAGTTATATGTCGTTAGATGGTATCATCATGAGTTAGCTTATGTAACTGTGATAATACACACGTTATCCTATATTCACAGTTTACCGCAGTTATGTTCGTATCATTTTATCCCGACGTTCCAGATGTTATACAGCATTTATGTGTATTATTTAAGTAAAAACTAGTTTTTTTTGTAGCTTTCACAGTTCTAATTTAAAAATTAAAATCTCTTATTACGTATACCTACATTATATACAAGTTAATACATTATGTATGTGCATTGAAGTTAAACTAAATATATATGTGCGCACGATACTTACAATTATTATGGGGTTCATGGTGTTCAAGCGACAGCCAGGGCTGATGATGTCTCAGCAGCTCGTGGGAGTAGGGGTGATGCGGCGGGTAGGGGGGTAGCTCTAAAGAGCAGCCCCCCAGCGCGCCCTGCGCCGGCGTAGCCTCTAGTCCTTTGCCTTCGTTCAGACCCAGGATATCCGAGATCTGAAACCCTGGCCGCTGTCCTGGCATTTTCATGCTGTCCAACAACCTAAGACAAAAAAAAATTGGTTAGATTTTTCAGTATAAAATATCAAATATAAAATAAAATCAATTTAAAATATTAAAAAAAATATAAATGAACCGCAATAAAAGCTAGATAATTATGCGTTCGCATAACTCTCCCGTACTTGAAGGAAAGATTTAAACGCGCGAATTATAATTTAGTGGATATCCACTACAGGTAATTGATCAAAATCATTCATCGGAAGCTAACAATCTGTTCATTGTAGTCAAGAAGATTAAGAACCACATTATAATATTATTAAGGAATGATGATGACATTCTTTATCTGAAATAAATAACGATATCCGAAACATTTAAACATGTTGGATATCGTACTAAGTATTTCAAAATGTAAATATTAAATCTCAAACAATATTATTAGAGGATATTATCTATTCCCTTGCCAACCCGCAGTAAGCTAGCGTGGTGGACTATAGCCTAATCCCTCTCAAATGAGAGGAGACCCGTGCCCAGCAGTGGGACGTTAATGGGTTGATGATCTATTCCCTACAGTGACACAAACATCTAATGAAATCAAACTAGTACTCAATGCACAATACTCAAAAAAGCTCACGCCTACAAATCCACAACATGAAATTATAAAAGGAATCTTATAAAAAAAAGGACATAAAATCGTCTCCAAACTCAGTCAAAAGCACCTACACTTCTCACTTCAAACGTCACGTCATCTTAAGAAACGACAAGTCTTGATGGTGTGTAATTGAAAGAAAACATTCGAAATTCCATCAATTCAACCATTATTGTTAGAGAGCACCTCTCGAGAATACGTGACCCTAATAATAGAAGGTTTCTTTACATTGTATGAGTGTACCATCGGCTGTGTCAATGTCTGTTACATGTAGCTGTGAGGTTCCCGCGAGCCGCGTCCCGGACGTGACGCCGTGAAAGGCGGCTCACATAAGGAGCCCGCAGGTTGTAAACAACACTATTAATAACCTCTCACTAAAAAGGTGCAAAAACTGACGAATGTCGGGCGTGGAATGTCACGATCACAATCCTACAAACAAAATTAAACGACTCGAGATTGTTCAACTAATCATAAACTTGCATTATTTCTGATTAAACTTAGACCATTCTTTTTACGCAACAAATCTAGCTAAACGGTTGTTATGAGACCACCAAAATCAACTAAAGGAAGAACCATCTGAATGTTAAAACTATCTCTGGCAGTAACACTGCAGTTATCTTATAACTTAAATAATAATTATTATAATCACTGGATCACTTTGATTCACTAATGATCACATATCCGTGCCTCACCCGGGAAACGCGGACCGGAAGGCCGCTGGGTAGAGCGCGGGCAGGAAGGCCGGGCCCCACGGCGGCAGCAGGATGGGGCTCCACGCCAGCAGCGAGGCTGGCGGCAGCAGCGGCGGTGGCGGCGACCGCGCACTCTCACCCTCCTCGCACTTCATCTCCCGACCGGGAGAACTCGCTTTCGGGATAATCTTGACGGCTATAGCTACACTCGCGTGAACACGTGCTGCGCCTTGCGACGCCGCGTCTACACTAAACAACCCTCGAGTGGTGCTCGGGGTGAAGAACACCCCGCGCCGCCCTCGTGCCTCGACAGCCTACTCAGCTCCGGACTAGCCTCGAGGGTGCTCCACAGACCTCCGCCAATAGCGGCGCGCCGCCGACTGGGCGGGTCTCCCGCCGGCCAATCGCGACGCAACCGAAGCCTTCCCAACAAAAAAACTGGAGTATACACTTTGAATAGAGGAGCTTTCAACGTAGCGCGTTATGTTATGTCGCTTTTTGTAATGAGTGCGAGCATTAAGCCCATTGTTGAGGCCGGGTTCGTTATGGACGCCGCTCCAAATACCCGGATAACGATTTTCATTTAGAGTGTTTTAATAAGCTCGTGTAAGCCCATGTTAGCAAAATATTCGAAAATGTTTTTTGTTAACAATTTGTGCTCTACCTTTGGTGTATTTAAGAATTTTGTCAACTTATTGAAATATGTCTTCTTTAAATCGTATCTTTATGTACCTTTGCGCATATTCGAAATGCCCATTCAATTCTCGTAAGCATTTTTATTCTTTATTTAGGTATATCTCTCGAAGTTTGAAGAAAAAAATAAAAATTACTTGACTACCCCGATATTCCCTCAAACAAGTTCATACAACTAGAATCAATTGAAATTCTAGTTAAAATCATCAGTTTAGACGTGATGGTCAAATCTCTTCCACATGTTGAAGTACTTAGCGTATTGAATGCGGACAGACAATACGATATTCCGCGAACAGGTAAAAAGTCCTACGGTTATCAGTTTATGACTTGCACGTGTGCGCAAGAGTATTGTTTTCGGCTAGATGCTTCATTCGTTATAATAGTTTATTGTTTTACTAGTCACTTCAAATAAAAATCAACCATAACGGACACATGCTCAAACTTGAACGGGTACTTTTAGGTTGAAAAAGTGAAAGTAATGATAATTTTTAATAACGTTATTATAAAATTAAGTAACTACTTACTAGGAGTAGGTACTGCAATAATAACCGGATGAACATCTGTTCTTATACCAATGGCATAAACTCTATCAAGCGAGAGGCTGGATAAGGAGGGAATTGGAAAATTTAATTTTTTTTACTCCTATTTAATTTCACTGCGAGTTCCAACACAGTTTAAATCACTCCCGTGGGACACGTTGGGCTTCATAATATCGACGATTTCCTGGATGGCAGCTATTGCTGATCCTGGTTTACAGGAGTTGCGGTAGGTAGTAGGGAGTTAATGTGGCCGGTTAGTACTAAATAAAAATATAATTGAATGAATGAATGGGTTTAATTGCCGAATATTAAAACGCTACTCAATTAATCATTATAATAGTAGCCATTAATATTAAAATTATAAGTATTTATATAAATTAACTTGAAAATATTTTTTTCCGGTTTAATTATCTCCTAAATATACCGATATAAAAAATTAAGTAAACAAATAATAAGCATCATAGCCTACCATGTCGAAGTAATAAACCAACAAGATTTTACCAACCACTTAACTTCAACTGAAGTAAAATCTATATAAAAAATTTAAGTCCTAATCAAAACAAAGCAGTTTGTTACGACTTGCAGGTGTGCAATTGGAGATTACGTAGAACAATAGACGCTAATACTGTTAAAAGCTCTTTATCCGAATAAAAGCTTTGTTGAAGTTAGGTACGACTGCGCGGCTATCTAGACATGTTATAGGTAATCTAACTGTCGAAACAAAATGTTCGGAAATGACAGAACCTAACGACAATTCTTTTTTTTTTTTTTCAAAAAGTAACATAGGTGTTTTATAGGTAACGGTTTTGAGAGTGAAGAATTTATTCGATTAATTGATGTTCACTTTATTCGATACTACATACTATATTTATTATGTAGCAATGCCTGCCTTTACTCGTATATTTCCGAAGGGTTAGACAGAGTTCCGTGTACTAACAGTTGTATATATAGAGGTCCCTTTTAATAGAGAGCGAGCCTCAGATTATTATTTAGGTGCAAATCCCATCTGTTAACCTGGACTTAGTAATTAGTAATATAATATATTCCCCTGATATTTGAGTCACTTGCTTGACTTAAAAAGTCTTAATGAAGAGTTAACTTTAAAAGCTCATTTTATAGCTTGCAGGTGTGTTATTGGAGATTAAAATAAACAATAGAACTAGCTACAAGCTAAAAAATTATGTTCATAGTGACTATTCATGTCATTAAGAGGATAAGGTCGCTTGAACCCAACAAATTCAAATTTCAATAGGCCGCAAATGGTAGATCAATAACACATCGAAGTACCTACATAATCATATGTAATCGGACCATGTTCAGTTTCTAATATAAAGACATAGATATATAATTTTTTGTACGTTTGTATTTCACTGAACTCCTAAACGGCTAAACCGATTTGATAAAATTGTTTCTATTTATTTAAGTTGGTCCCTGGGTGGTAGCCCTGTGTGAAGCCGAATTGAGTCTGTAGATAATAATAAATAAATCGTCCGCCTTAACAGCTATGAAACTTCATCATTTAAAGATGATGAAGTTTCATAGCTGTTAAGATGATGACAATATTTTAGAATATTAATGTATTAAAGTGTAATATTTTCTAATGGCAGACTGCCTTTACCTCGCATGAAGTCCGTCGCCGTCGGCTCAACGTATGCTTCGAGAAAAAAAAAGTCATAAATAAATAAACTACAGTTCGTAAGACACACATTCGTCTACTAAGTAATTTATAGACATCATTAAAACATACGTTCTTTAGATACATTCTAAAGAATGTAAGTTTGAAGAAGGGAAGAGAAAGCAATATACGGAATACAATGAGTTTTTATATCATTGACGGAATACAATATAATTATTTAATTAAATTGACGACCCGATTAGCGCAACAGTATTAAAGGCTGCCTTCTGTGGTCCTGGGTTCGCATTCCGGTTGGGGCAAATGTTTTTGTGATGAGTAGGACATATTTGATCTTAGTCATGGATATTTCTATGTATAATACTTATTGATGTATTATAGAAACATAAAAAAGTCTATGTAGTATACGTAACACAAGCCTCATTACCTCGCTCATTGCTTACCTCGAAACTAGACGGCGCTGTATCATAATGTGGGGATACCTATATGTATTTATTTATTATTTATTTAATTAAAAGAAACGCAATTGCTTTCCGTGGAACTGCATAAACGTCATAATAGTTCTATTAATATCAATTGTAATCCTGAAACTGTTATTCTAATGTATTCATATTCGTTTCTAACTAAAATCAGTTCAATAAGGATGGTATTTAAAAGTACTTCAGTTTATTCCCATTTCATTTACCTAATTTTGCCTGTGTTCCACCAAATATACTAAATTTGCACCAAAATATGTTCATTAAAAGTATTGTTATTAATTATATACACTTTCTTGGTATTCAGATTTGATTCTGGCACTCGCTGGCCGCTCCCGCGGCATCGCTCGCTTTGCTCGCTCGGCTCGTGCGTTGTGTGGTCACAGTTCTAACCTAACCTAACCGATATCTGTATTTTGCTGCTCAATCAGTAATTTTGTCGCTCCATCAGTATTTTTGATGCGCGGTTTATTATATTCCGTTCAATAACAACATTGAAACCACGGATGCTACCCATCCCGATATCCCGTTGTCCCGCCTTCTTATAAGAAAGAAATATACTGTAATATGCTCCAATAGTACAACATAGCTAATAAGCAGCTTTTTCCTTCGGTCTTACAAGATTTTTATTATATACAAATACAAGAAGATCTGATCTCTTCTCAAGAAGAATAATAGGCAATAGATAGTCTCACTCCCTTTTACATGGGACCAAACATACTGGCAAACCGTTGGATGCATATTAATACACCTTAGAAATTACAAGCGTGTAAGACAAAAATGTATGTCCTGTCCTGTAAGACAAAAATTATCTGTGTCCTCCCAGTCTTGGTGTTCGATTTCTAAATAAATAAAAAAACCTCACACAACAAAAACCTAAAAAAATTAAGCCTAAACCTAAACCTACTCGAATAAAGGGCAATGCAGCATGCACAATGTTTCCCCGTGGAAGCGCAGCAATAACAAAGGGCAATTATTTATATTGGAACGAACCCCTAAGTGGCGTGCAGCTCACGAAATGTTTAATTGACTTATTGAGAATGAGTTTTTAAATCTATCGCTGAAATCGCTTGCGCGCCCATCGCTTTGTTAAGGGTGCAGTATATGAACAATTAACAGATGCCACATGATTTATTAGTTGTTAACTACTCTATATTCGAAGAAATGTATTTTACTATTTCTATCTACACAATATTTTTATTTTATCATTATTGATATAATCTCAGAAGCTTTAAACTAGTTTGCCTGGGAAATATGTAGTAACCTCGCAGATTGCATATGAAAGGAAGAAGGATGCGTATAGGTATAACTTTTATGTAATTGTATTTTTTTTAAAGTGCTGTCATATAATCAATAATAGCAAAGGTTATGGGATACAGATACTATTTAAGTCTGTTGAAAAGTAACAACAGAGTTAAATTGTGTCTCTGAATAGTTGCCAGTAGATATAATGAGCTTACTATCACCATGTAACACCCACGCGAAATAACAAAACAGAGAACATCGCTTATTGCTCGGACTTTATGAAAATTACATTTTAACTCATTTAAATTTCACTAATCATTACCAATAGATAGAAGTAACTGAAACATTGACTGACTGACTGATTCATCAACTCGGAGACAGACCTAAACTACTAGAGTTCAAAACTTGAAATTTTGGCAGCAGATGCAATTTATGTAGGTAATAAACATTAACTAAGAAGAGATATAAAAAGAGTAAAAGAAGGCGAATGGAGGATTTTCATACAACCATTCTTGTTGTATGAAAATCCTCCATTTTATAATGTCATAAAAAGGTTTCTTATTAGAAACTAGCTGATTCCCGCGACATCAACCGCGTGCAATTCAACTAAAAAAACAAAGGTTTTCGTATTAACTTTGCACCCCCGTTTTACCCCCTTAGGGGTTGAATTTCAAAAATCCTTTCTTAGTGGACGCCTACATCATAACATCTACCTGCATGCCAAATTTCAGCCTGATCTGTCCGTAGTTTGGGCTGTGCGTTGATAGATCACTACGTCAGTCAGTCACCTTTGAGTTATATATATTTAGATAGAATAATAGATATACGTGTTTCGGTGTTTTCAGAAATAAATATATATTTAATAATAATCTATATTTTGTACATGTGAGATTTCATGCTTTTTTCACTCGAAATACGGAATGACATTTATGGAGGAATTCTATAAAACTTTTAAAATAAGTAGCATAATATTGAACAGCAAAGCTTTCGCATAAAAATAAACACAAGTATTCTGTCGTTTCTGAAATTTCCGACGGGAGGAAGAATGTGGAAATACTTGTGTAGAAATAAAGTAATTTATATATTTTATGGAAAGAAAAGTCGACCTTATATTATAGTACATTGTACCCCTGCGACGACTAGGTTTTTACAATGTACAAATTCCTACAAACGCAATGCAAGCTCGAGCCTATCAAATAATGTTTTCATTGTAAGTTTCTATTATAAGAATTGTTCTTTTTATATATATTATAATTTTGTTAAACTTGTGTAGCATACGTATTCATTCCAAAACCTTTTAGATGATATTGTCTTACTTTAGCAATAACCATCTGACTATAAAAGTTTTCCAATGTTCCAAGCATTGGCTCACCGATTTTATTCGCGTTTTTACGTATACTGTGAGTATTCTAGAGGTAAGCTGCGAGGGCCAGATTTGTGAGGGGCGCGAGGCAGGTGCTGTGGCCCTCTGTTACACGGGTCACTAGTCACTACGCTTTACTAAAACACATTGTAATCTCCCACCCAATAAATATACAACTATAAATTAATCATAATCATTACAACTTGGAAAAAACTTGCACGCATCATTTGAAAATAAATTACAGGTACCGCGATTGACTTGTGATTTTAAACTATTCTGGCCTGGTTACGTAAAGACTGAATATAAATATAGATATTTTCCCATCTCCAAATACTTTTACGTGTAACTTATATTTTCGTCTAATTTATTTCACGTTTCCTATATAATTGCGAATAGTTTATAAAATATAAATATATATTGTCCATACCTACACCGTTGGTTCCGTAGGGTAAACAAACCACGCTGGATTGACCAGGTGTAAAAGCTAACTCGTAATCTGTTAGGGCGGAGACTTTAATGAATCATAATTGTTCAAGTTTAACCATTACTTGTACACTATTCAACTTCTATTAGATATTTTTGATTTATTACATACTTATTTCAGGCAATTAATATGTGGTAAATCCACGTTTATCTAACGGTAGAATTGAACAAATTAGGTACTTTGTGAATAAGTTCATGAATTAGTCACCGAAAATAAAAAGAAAATCGTTTTATATTTGCACTGGTTAATGATAAAATAATGGGAGTTGATATTAAGCACGATAGAAATGTAATTTGTATAAAAGTAGAATATCATATTGAGGAGTCGCGCTATTCGTACCAAGCGCCGCTGTACGCCGTCACCGCGAGAAAAAATTGCCTTATGACCAAACTAAACCTCAGTTAAACAACACAATGTCAACAAATTACACGACAACTTTTGTATAATAGCTGATTTTATGAACTGCGAAATGTGGCTTGAGAAATGTAAGTTCAAGGGTATTAAGTTCGAACATTAGAGAGTAATAAACATAAATCACGTGGAAGCATCACACCGCATTCGTGACCTACATTGTTTGGCGCAGAAAGTAACAAACGACACCCGGTAGCACGTCAGTCAGCACCTATGATACTTAAAGCGAATTTATCACTGGAGGAGCTCCTTTATCCAAGTTTCTACGCGATCACGAGTGAATAGGGTAGGTCGATGGGGTTTCACGAATATTTCGTTATGGCAATCTGGTTAGGCGCACTGAGCCTAAATGGGTGGAAGCACGCTAACCTGCGAAGAGGGTTTCCAAACCAATTAAGGGCTCCACGAAGGCATGGGAGAGCTCGCAGCTGGTGGATTACGAGCTCGATGGTACTCAGTGCGCCGATTCATCGCCGACGGGACTATAAGTGTGCGACACGCGAACCGGAGCCGATCGACCGGAACGTTCCTACTACCGGTATACTAAACTTAACAACATGCTACGTTTGATATTTCGAACTCTAATATTACGTTAAGAGTTCGGGTACAAAAAATAAAATAAGAAGACTCATATTTCTTGACCCAATGTTTGACATCGCGGTACCTACTTGCGTACAAGTAGCTATCGCGACCTATTTACTAAATAGGATATAAATCATTTAATTCTAAGTATTAGGTATGTACCTAAGTAAGTAAATTAGTAGATTTATTTTTGATCTTTTGCTTCATATACCGTAAAAGGTACATAGGTGTTCACCTAGTTCTAGTATCTAACGTACAGAAGTTTGATTTTATATATTACGGGGAATCCCGACCGAGAGTGATATTATGAGACTATATACATTTTAAATACATATACTCACTCATATATATACCGAAAGATAAGTAAATACATGTACTTCATACTAAAAAGCCTCTAAGAGGCACATAGAATAATTAAATGTGCTTCGATTTTTTTTAGACTAGCAACAGTAAGTAGTGATACTTGTAAATACTGCATAACATCTGGATAGGGGTATTACCTACGTGCACTCCCACATTTAACTCTATATTAGCTATCAAAATGAGTCATTCAATAGTTTTTGGGAAACTTGAGTTATAATGGGAGGTAGCATCCGTGGTTAGTTCTTTTGACTACGTACACGGTTTCAACATAAATGGTTCATAAAAATTAGTATCCTATTACGTATCAACCTGCTCCCCTAGAAATAATTAACCCAAAGCAGCCTAGTTCCATAATCCATGTGATTCATTCGCAATTAGATAAATAGACTGCAGATATAAATCGCAATAAGTAGATACCATAAAAGACAAATCAACTAAAATAACCACGCTGCACTCTCATATAATTTTGTATAGAAAATTCGTTTCAATAAAGAAAATAACATGAATATCATGCTGAACGATATAAAGTTGTTACACCGCGCTCGTAGTCAATTTCAGTGCACTCAGTTAAATTCGTCCGCAAGACATTTTTCAACGACATTGTCATGATCGCGTGCATAGTGCACTTATTTTTGGTAAATGTACCAATGCATAGGTCTAGCAAAGTCTTTATGGTTTAAGCACCGCCAATATTATTTACATTGGCGCAATTTATTTAAAATGTCTGTTGATAGGGTTGAGTGCTTGGTTCACAGGGCTAAAGGTTAAAAAAATATTATTTTTAATACTTACGCATAGGAGTTGTATTTGTAGTCTTCTTCTATCTGTGGTTGACGGACTTGGTACCCCTGGTCGGCGCCGTAATCCGGTGGTATTATAGACCAGCTGTTATCATAGTTGTAGTAGTCCCCATAGGCCATCTCGCCTTCGCCCATCATTCTCATCATACACTATCAAGTCCACGATATTCTGATAATTCTACACGATACACTCAAGTTTCCGATGACGGCTCAAAAATGTTTTGATTACCGAAAATCACTGCATATATCGTAAATTCATAACAAAGCTTAATTATTTGATAGATAATGATTAATGCGAGCGCGAAGAGCGACGCAGGGACTGAGGCCAGTGAGCCATCGACTGATCGATGGTTCACCGGTCCTTATCAATAAAATTGTATCGTTATCATATCTAACAGCTTTCCCCCGCGATATGGGACTTTTATAATAGGTACCTACACACTACGACAACTCACATCGACGCCAATATTGTAGGTACTAGATAGTTTTATCTGTGTCAGATGTAATGTGCGGGCAAAACGTGCCAGTGTCGCCGTTCATGTTATGAAATCCTGGAATGACAGGTGATGAACTAAGACTTGATAAATGCTTGCAACGAACATTATTACTTCTTATCTTACCTGTAGGCGTTTAGATACACATGTGGTTTTCCTATACCTCCCTATAAAGATAAATCAATAGGTAAAGTAAAGTTACTCCTATGCCTAGGTTCGGAGTTACCGAACTCTCTTCCTACAAATATTGTAACAGATAAGTGTTTTAAATTTAAATAAGAGATACCGCAGACCTACGATCCAGGTTGAGTAGAAGGTAGATATTTGTACCTACACGATCGACTATAATCTAACTAACAATTATATATAAAAAATTAATTAAACAGTTAACCAGCAAAAAATAACATAATTAAATAATTAAAACGTATAAAAGTAAAAAAGACGGTTATTGCTACGAAACTCTTTGCAAGAGTTATACATATTTACAATCAGACTTTCTTACAAAAAGTGTGTTGATGTACCTCTGGTGGGACTCGAACCCACAATCCTCGGCTTAGGAGGCCGATGCCTTATCCATTGGGCCACAGAGGCGAGCGGCAGAGCGACGCGAGTAGCCGCACCCGTTCTCCGGCGCCGACGACGTCGTTGCGTCACCGCGCGTCATAGCGGACGCGTGCGGTGCGTTCACACATACACAGCGATCATATATTACTTTACCTACTCATACATACATATATTACAAATGTAAATATATAAGTTCAATGTCACGTGGTCGGAAGCAGCAACGTAAGATTGGCCGTAATAAGATCCGGTTATAGGAGTAGGTACCACCTGTGTCTACAACACGAGGAATCTTCCCATTTATCATCCATATTTTACAACATAACATACAAATTGGACATTAGCCTACCGCTAATGTCCAATTGAATTTAACATCTATCCACCCATATAACTAGAGGTAAGGTAGGTGTGTCCGTTTGTCCTACGACTACAAGACAAGGTGCTAAGGTACATAGATACATATCGTACAGAATCTACATCTTGACTGATAGCTAATTAAAACAGATTACAATAATTAATATATCATTTATCTGAATTTGTTTACACGATCTTTACAAAGGTCATTTTATGTACCTACCCATATTTTGATTTAAACTAGTACTTATCTGCTGTAAAATGTACTAATCAGAGATTATTTGTTACGATTTATTAAATTCCGTAACGATTTTAATTCCTGATAATATAAATATAATATTTATCCTGATATTGCCATGTCAATGAGAAAATATTCACTAAAAGAATGTGGGCGGCACGCGTCACCGATCCGTCAATGTTTCTCAATTTCGAACCGGTACCCACCTCATCGTTCTAATTTTAGTATGACTGCTATTGACACGACACGATAGACTTCGAGCTATTTCAACTTATACTGTGTTAGTTACGAGCAAGTAAATTTCCACACGTTATGGAACATTTTACCGACCACCCGTTTACTTTTGGGCACGAGTCTCCTTTTAGGTTGAGAAAGGTTGTGCTATTGACCACTAAGTTGGCGTACTGCAGGTTTGTTCCCATGCCATCGAAAAATCCCTGGGATGTGTTAGGGATTTTTCGCATGTGTCAATTCACTGAGTGATTTCAACACGTCTTATATTACTTACGTACTTACGTACTTGGGACCTATGACTGTGCAATCCGTGGTCTCATCACAAGGCTATAACAATTTTTCCCGTGTCTAGGCTCCTCCTGAAGTCTTAAGTAGCTACTCTGCAGGCGAGTATAAAAGGAATTTTTACAAAGGCATATTTGAGAGCTACTAAATATTTAGTAGTGCTTGATTTATAAATTTGTAGTTTGTTCACTCCAAAAATGTATCAATGCTAAGCCTTTGTGTAACCGTGAAAGCATATGTATATGTATGTATTATATAATCTTAATATTTAAGCTTTTATTATTAAATAATTTTTGAGTAATTAGGGTAGAAATAAGACAATTATTGTTACATAAAAATGTTACATATATTATTTTTATTACAATATATTTATACATGGTCTATTTAAGGAATAGTGGTAAAATATCGATACAATACATTGCTACATTTATATTACACTCTGTACATTGATCCTTGACGCAAGCATTGGATTAAATTTCTATACATAGCTAGGCAATCATGAGTGATATAAATAAATGAAAATAATAGAATGTTTCAGAAGCCGACATACTCGTAACTACGTCATTTCCCCAAATGTCAATCGGGTAGATATTTTATTATGATCGTATCCACTGACTTGACAAAATTATTTCTAGTGTACATTAACAATATCACAGCCAAAGCATAAAATCAGGCTATAAAGGTAAAAGACTATTTTAACTTCACATAGGTACAATAGTATTCGTTCATGTTACAAAAACGATAAAACGCAACTAATCATTGAAAAAAACATTAAATAAACTTTATTGGTGAGCCACCTGCTCGTTTGCCCTCTTATCACCATAAAAAAAATGATTTGAAAGCTTTAGAAGTTGTTGAATAAACAGAGCAATTTCCAATCAATGATATAGAACAATAATTTCAAAAGGATTTTTTTAATAATTGAGAAAAATATACACCAGTGAAATAGTTACCATACACAATAATCTTCCATTATATATAGATACACTCATCGTTTATCCTATCGGCTAAGCAGAAATTACATAACGCTACGCGCTACGATCTCTGAATAACACTCTTGTTTCATCCACATTCATACATCATTCATAAGCTACTTCTATAAATCATATAAACTTTTCACAATTTACTTATGTCAACAAATAATACAATGAGTAAGCATATAAGTTGGAGAAAGACACTTCATTTAATATATATACCTAGTCTATGTCGTCACACTACTTTCTTTGAAGTTGGTCTACGTGGCAAATATATATTTTTTAATTTTTCTACTGACCCATTTTAAGGATTTTTTTTTATTTAACTAAGTAGTATTCATGTATAAAAAAGCAAATAAAAAAAACGTTTGATCTTAAAACTTTAAAGACTTCATAAAATTTCCGATTGCCTTTTTATGAATACTTGAACCGATTTTTTTATTCAAAGTTCGAAATCTCTACGTTTCTACAATACAGTCAGATACATTTCAGATGTTACGCCTGAGCTGCACGAGAACTTAAAGTCAAAATTTAATGGGAAATACTCTACCTTTAAATCGTTCAATAGAATTCGGATGGTTTAATTCAAGTAAATAATGTATTCGAGTTGAGAGCTCGTATTTTACTTTAAACTCAAACTCAATAAAAATGTGTTTTAAATATTAACGCGAAAATATTTGTAATTTGCATCTACCTATCTGATGTAGGAAACATTTCAAACAACTATTGTGTATATTGTAAATTATTGTGATCCAATGGGCGCGAATATATGGTATATTCGCGCCCATTGGATCACGCTTTAGGCGTGACCAGACCCACTGCCACCAGAGAACATGGAACCTTCAGTATAAGGCACATATTTGCCTGTGCCACACCCAGATGCCAGTGCTGAGGCACTGAGCATCTGGGTGTGGGTCTCCTCTCAGATTATAGTATCATGTATGTATACATAGAGTTCTTAAGTCCTTTTCTTACTTGTCAAGTCTACAACTAAAATGTACAATGTCACCGTTCGGGTATCTGACGAATGCGCTTTGGTTTCCAAAACGTTTCTTACATACAAGACAAATATTATAGTCTCTTATAACTACGCTCTTCGATTCGTGGAATTGTTTCAGTTCTTGCACCTGTAACATAAATATTAATAATATGACTATGAAATGTTATATTTAATACTGTAATATACAAAAATACTTTTTCGTGGTCAAATTCTTTATTTATCCCCATTGTGTGTATTTTAACATCTTATGTTACTACACGTTATGTTTGAAGAACGGTTACCGATACTTTAACGACATGTTATATAGTCTTATTTATCAGCAAATCCACCAAATGATAGCCTATTTTTTTATAAACCGCAATAGGTTTTGTTAAATAAAACAATATGTTTATTGCAATCTGCAAGTCCTATAGATATGCAAATAACATTATTGTTAAGTTAACGTATCTACAGGCTATTAAGTTATGATTATTTGTACAGTTGCTGTCAACTTACGTACAATAAAAGTACCCTGCCAATATGTGTCTGAAACGACGAAATTTACGACGAAAGCGTTTAAAGATAGTAAGCATTAATGTTTCTCACCTGCATATGTTCGGCATACAACAATCCTTTGAGAACTTGCGTGCGTCGCTTTAGCGTTAGCTGCCCGTCTAACGCACTCTCTAGGAAATGTTTCAGGCGACTCAGAGGTACTGAGTCTGGTAACACTGAGAGGGCCTGAAAATAGCATAAATACATTTCTTCAATACGGAGTGTATACATAGCCACTACAATGATATATAGATAATTTTGTTATATGAAATAGTGTATCTTTGCTGAAAGGAATGTGGGTAGTGTAACAATACACATATTTGTAACGCAAACTGAAACAACTAACTAAAATCACGGAAAATAAAATACACATATGGTGCCCAAATGTGTCTTGTATCCTCTGTGCCCTCGTTAACCAGTTTCAATGCCGTAATATACGATAATTATACAAAACTTACTTTTAAAGGCGATATTTTATCAGCATGCTTCTCCAAAATATTGAGTGCTGTTTCCAAATCCGGTACAGCCGTCTTCGGATTCCTCGGTACTTCAGATAGGGGGGCGTTCAGTTTAAGTTCAGGGTTCATGAGAATCCTCATGAGTATCACGTACACGTCTTGGTTTTTGTCGTTTGGACTTGCGCTTACATTCTCGCAGTAGCGTATTGCGCGGTCTACGTCACCTATGGAAATAAATGGAAAACTAATTTCTGTTTCGGAATTAGTCCTTACAACCTATACCAGTAGTACTAGTTTAAGTTAGAAAATACTTTTACCTAAAATCAATACGTAAATAGCGAGTGCCTGCTCATGCCTCCCTAATTTGCCGTATATGATAGCTCTCTCTTCAAACAGGCTATCCGTAGGGAAGTGCAACACCACTCTCTCCGGAGTATAATGGTTAGATTTTTCTAAAAACGCTACTAGTTTCGATTTTATATGTTGTACTTCTGCGTCAGTTAAATTGGCCTTCTTATCAGTAATTTTATCTCTGTACATATTAATTAATGCGTCATGAAATAATGAATTTGTGTCGTTCCATGTATGAATAACATGTTCCAAGTACGGTATCACTAATGATTCGTGTTCCCTTAACAGAAAATCTAGTATCTTTGGACGGGGCAAATTTTCAACTTCTGCTATATCCTCGGTAAATATTTTTAAACCTTTTTCTGGATGCTCTTTTAAGATCCAATCAGAGAATTTGAATATCAGATTTATGTGTTCAGCACCTGGAACATAAAAATTGCTATTTCACTCCAGTTTCATATTACATATGAACAAATATAGTCATTGACCGCAAAGAAATACTTATGACGGATTGTATATAAGAGAATGAACGCGCATATAATGTCGGGGCACACAGGAAATTGTCCATGAAACCTTAATAATAAACCATCTTAAATCATTGTTAGCATGCAAACAGCTGGAATAGTAGTTATATAAAACAGCGGACGTCAGTAGAGCGTAATATAGATAGTATTATAGTATAATATTAGAAACGTATCGGCCACGGTAAGGGAGCGTTCAAGTAATACGTAACGCAATTTGGGGGGAGGGGGGGTCTCGTAAAACGTTACGATGCGTTACAGGGGCGGAGGGGGTCTTTCTTACAACACGTTACGTAACATTGTTTTTTTTTTATAAAAAATTAGGGAATTAAAACTCCAAAATTGGCAACCCTTTTCATTTACGTTTTAAAAGCTAAAATAGGAGAATGAAGGATGAAAACAATTGTGTTTAAAGCCAAAAATTTATAAAAAATAAACAAAATACGCAGGTGTTGCGGATTAAAAATCTCTTGTTTTATTTAGTATTATTACCGTAAAGGCAATTAAAACTATACCAAGGGTAAAATCTGTAACATACTTTTTTGCGACTTTAGGGTAAAAATGGTCACTTGAGTGTTACGTAACGTTTAGAGAGTGGGAGGGGGAGTACAGAAAAACGTTACGGTGCGTTACAAGGGGAGGAGGGGGGTCAAAAATCTTCAAAAATTGCGTTACGTAATACTTGAACGCTCCCTAAGTTCTGAATAGTGAATATTTTCACAAATACTACTACTACCAAAAAAAATCGTTTATTCATTTGTAAGCATCTAACGAAATGTATTTGATGAAAATACAGTAGTATCATACAAACCAAGTTGCTGCAAATAGTTCTTCGTTCCGCGATAACCATCCAGACTAGAATCTGGTTCTTTAGCCTGCTCTCTCAGCAACTGTAGCGCTTTCATATGCTGCCCTTTAGTTTGATACAATATTATCAGTTCACTGTGTTTTCCATGCTGCAGTAGCATCTTTTCCGCTTCTTCTAAACGACAATTGTTGATTCGAAGTAAAGGTGCGACTAAAGCATCGTTTACCTGAACAACATATGTTATATAAATATAAAAACAACTTTGACAAAATGAAAAATCTTGGTAGATTATGCGGCTAAATCCGAAAGGACACTTGTCACTTTAGACCTGTAACTTATCCTATTACATAAATTATAACTTTCTAACATAAACTCAAGACAATCTAAAATTGTATAAAATTGAGAATGCAGTTAATAATAATAATAATAATAATGATTTATTGGATAAAAGAAATGATTGTAGTTACAGATGTTATAACAAAATGGGTAATACAATTTTATATTAATAGACAACAATCTAGTGGATGAGGTTCTGTCACCCTTGATAGGTTAGATGTTAACCTGTAGTAAGGAATGACAGTCCTTTTCCCTTTGGAGTACACAGAGTATTACATAATTGGTACATTATTTATTTTTTGCAGACTACAACTACAATATTATAGAGATTAATAAGATTTAATGCATGCAATGTGTGTGTGTGTGTGTGTGTGTGTGTGTCTGCGTGCGTGCGTGCGTGCGTGTGTGTGGGTGTGCATACGTATGTGTGTGAATTTTACCGTATGTATACATACATATTTAGATATAGTTAATGTATTTTACCTGCAAATAGCATTTCAATAGAGTAGTATCAATCAATTCAAGCTGCTGCGTAACATTCCTTTGCCTGGTCGCTTCATCCTGGCCGGTGCTGTTTCCAATATTAGCCCTCAACTCCTTCAAATACATGATCAACGCATTCAAAGCATTCTCTAGATCTCTGCCTACCAATTTCTTTTTTCCTTTATCGTCACTCGCTTTACAGTCTAGTTCGGGAAAAAGTTTGATGACATCGGCGGGATCGGTTTTCAGTTTGATGAATTCGTTCATAGCCGGGGTATATTCTTTGTTGTCAAAAAGTTCCAACGCGTACAGGACTTGTATCGAATGTATCTTCTGTTCCTTTTCCTCGAGAGTACAATCCGATAGGCTCTGTTCAGACATGGAGAATAAAAAAATTAAGGGCCATGAATTCAGTTAAATTTGTCAGCAAACAGGTCATGTTATCGTTTTGGTTTTGGTTATATTATTCGGGAAAATGTAGAAACCTCATGAAGATCCAAGACAAGCCAGCGATTCCTAAAGAGTATTCCGTGAATGGAAATTACTTTTATCATTAAATCCTTGAATTATAATTAATAAATATGTGGTATGCAGGGACCGTAGCGCGTGGCATTCTGTAGTTTCTGCTTATCCCCATGGGAAAAAGGCGTGAGTGTATGTATGTAAATATGTGAGATTAATGTATTTTATTTCATGTTGAGTCTTTTTTTGCTTTAGAAGTTTAGACACCTCCTCTTACCTATTCATGGACATAATGATAAAATAAATAAATATATCAACATCGGTAAACTTACGAAATCGTACGTACAGTTAATAACAGCCACATTGTTTGTTTACGTTCTTTTGGATTTACCGAAAATGGCATCTTCACACACAGTATACAAGCTAGAAAAATCAAATATTTAACTCACATTAAGCAATTTAATAATTTCGGCTTCCCTCTTTTTTATTTTTGTACGAAACATGTTTACAGTAGCTGGTGTTGATATTGTAACTATCAAATGATTTTATAAATCAGAACTTTTTCCTCTAACGTTAACTTATCAACATACCATACGCGCTTATCTTTGGAATACGAATGCGCCTAGACCTACATGGATATAATTCAAAAAGATTCAACAATTGACTGCATCATGGATGGTGGTGCCAAAAGCAACCGTTGAGCATATAGTCTTCATTTACATAACACTCAATTAATATTACATTGATGAGATATAAAAATATGCAAATAACTGTAGCTGCACCAGTACTATTCTACCAAACCCAAGTTTGTTCATATAAATGGGGTATTGTGTATACTAACATTAACTTATTGTATTTTTACGTTTTCTATCTATATATTTCTCAAGTTCCTTCCAGAAAATATTAAAATGGCAAAAACGTATTAACATTTGATTTTTCTAGCCCACAACACAAAAAAAAACACATTAAATACTACACAACTTGAACATAATTATAAGACTGAAATCTAGCACAACCAATAACAAATTAAAACTGATGCAATGACGAGGAAAATTAATATTATATATAAATATTTATTTTATGGTCATGTCATATCCCTATAGTTACGCTTATATAGATTATGTATGTGTGCGTGTGTTTATCCACAGCCACACCCTGAACACGCCATACAAGCTTTCAGTGGTGCCTTATACAAGTCTACGAATTAAATATATTTGACGGTCGCAAATGTGTCACAAAGTCTTTGGGTTGCATATAATGTTATTCTCCATTTTTGGAGTGGCGGGAGGTAAAGTGTGGCCTTCTGTATGTTTTAATATTTATTTTATACTACGAATCAAAGTATTCCAAATACACGACACGCTCTGGTTTTCAAAACTCTTTCTTATACCGCGGGTAATCCTTATTGATTACCCACCATCTAGCTGCAGAGTATATCTAACTCGTACCAACTTAAAACCACACTTGACTTCCCTTGCTTTGCTTTTTGCTATTTCATCTAAATTCCAATCACATCCGTCTTATAAATTAATTCTTACCGTTAATTGTATAGCTAACTGGAAATGCTTATCCTTCAGTAACTGCTGCCTCTGTTTCGTGATGTCAACCGAGCTTAGACACCACACTTGACCTACCGATGCCACGAATATCAGTCCACGCTTACATCTGAAAAAAGGGGTCAGATCAACATGAATCACATTTTAATTCTAATACAATGCTGTCACTATGGCTGCAATTGGTCTATTGTTTGTGAGCGAAAAGGGCTTTGCAGAGCTGGGGCAGAAAGGTGCTTGAATAGAGACTACGACCCCAAGAATAAAGAAGGACTGGACCTCTAACGAGATATCCGTAATACCCGGTTAAGGTCGCAGGAAAATTTTGGGTACAGGCATCATATAAAAGGTCATTGTGGAAGAATTTTGAGAGGGCTTTTCAGCAGTGGATGTCCTTTGGTTAATATACGCGGTGCAATAATGTTATTTACTGAAATTTAACAAAGTTGTAGCATAGTGAGGAAATCACTGGGGATCTAAGAACCAATCAGCCTTAGTAAAACAAAGCCCTAGAAACACTATTTTTATTTTCTGCGTAAGAAGAATGACTAATATTTTTCAATAGACTATGGAAATATTTATGTACCTACTAACCTATACATCAGTCTTGCTTTGTTTAGTTCAGGTAAGGTTTGTATGAACAGTGATGGTTCCACTGCCTGCACAATGACTTGGTCCGACAACAATCCCAAAAGATACGGCTCATCCCACACTGAAAAGACAATAAGATTAAACCCAAACAATTACACTCTTTGAGCGATGACTGCCTAAAAATTAAGTTTTAACTTTAAAATTTTGAACCTATATCGCATTTACGACAGTTGAAAATCATTACAGATGTTCACTACCAACTCTTAGTACTCTTACCGTCTTTCACCACACTTTGTTTCACGCTACACGATCCTGATTTCGACAGGTTTGAATCAATTCCAGGTAATTATATTTTTATTTGGAATTGGTTTGTCGGTTTATTGACATGTTTAGTTGAATTCGACAAATGTTCACAATGCACGAACACCTAGTCCATGAATGTACATGTAGATTGTAGCTACCAGACCAAGCCAATCGCTCAGCCACTGCTCCAATCGTATTGTTTTTTTAAGTTTTTTATTACATTAAGAGGTTAGTGATGGGGCTTACCGACGCCAATTGGAGCTTCAGACCATTTTATGGTTTTCTTTATATCTATATTTTTGGCCTCTTCTACAAGTACAGATGTCTGGTCCCGACCAAGTAGGAATGAGGTTTCCGAATATTTTGCTACGGTCGGCTCAAGAGATTTTGAACTGCCTGTTGGAAATAATTCCTTTGGATTACCAGACGAGAGCTGCAAGTATATAATTTAAAAATGAAGGACATATATCAACAAATATATAAGAAATTCATAAAAATCTGTTTCGGAGGAGAATGTTATACAGGTTTTCAATACAAAATTGACACTTCGATAAATTTATTATACATAAACTATATTATCACCTACATCATACAGCACATATTCAGCTTTGAATCCCACGCACACATATTGCTGTCCCCACGACATGACCTTTGGTACATCAGGGATAGTAAAATCAAACAAGTGTTGCTTGAATTCTCCATTCTTTCCATAATACAACTGCAATTTTCTTCTTACAGCAACACATAAGCGCACAACGGAATTGGATTCTCCTGTCATCGATGTTGTTGGCTGAAAAATATGAAATATTATTCAGATCAACCTGTCAAGGAAGTAATTGTACAAGATCTTTAGAGCTCTCAGACCCGGCGCGCATTTACAGGATTGGATAAAGGGTCGTTATGTGGGGCATGTTGAAAGATATGTTACCCAGGCAAATAAAGCTATAGTTTGGCAAATTCGTACGTGACACTCCCATGGGCCATGCAGGTTGCGCATGACGCATTGTACACCACTACACACTATACGAATTACGTTACGATTTGGTCTGCAGATCTTTGAGTAAAATTTCTTGCGTTATATTGAATATGATGTGCTGTAGATATAAAATATTACTAAGAATATTGTGTAGAGGGTGGGTATTTTTAGTAACCCTAGAAACCCAATTATAGGACAAATTAATATACACAAATATACATTCTTGTGACTTCGTTTATTATGCTATATCTATTAATTATTATTATTAATATACATTATAGAAATAGGTAAAAAATATTATATGTAATTTGTTTGGCTTGACGTCCAATAATTTGCCTATCGGCTGATTCATATTCATATAGTGATATTGTGTGTGTTTTGTCTAAAGTGTTCGCACTTGGAAACATTTACCGTCAACGGCGACGGCAGCTGACTGACGCTCCCGTCAGGTAGTCTCCGTCCCGCGCACACGTGCCACCACCCCCGTTGCCCTACATCCCCCGTCGCCCGCGGACCATGGGAGTGTCGCGTACGAATTTGCCAAAATATAAGCTTATTTGGCTCCAAATCAATTGCATTAGTAAATTACCTAGAATAGGTTGGAGGTAGTCCAAGCTTTTATATAGAAAAAAACTTACCGTATTGTCTAATGCAAACAAAGAAGCACCTTTTGTTAGTTCAAATGTCTTTACTAATGGAAAATTAACACCATTTATATTGTATGTAGATAAAACATTATCTGTTAGACATAGCAACAGGTTTTCTTCTGAAAAAAATAAAATATTTCTTATCAAAATATTTGTTGGACTGTGTTTGATTGTTTATTAAAAGTACAATAATTTTGTCAGTGAAATACATTCCTTCAGGAAATCAAAATACGGATAGTATGCTTTAAATGCCTGAATATGATTTAACATATTTTAAAGTTCATATCCAATAAATAATCAATATATAATAAATAGACACAATTTTAATAAAGTCATAATTAATGTGATAAATTCACTTAAGAATTACCTTTTTGTCAATTTTTATGACAAAGTAAATTTAATATTGCAGTACATATATTAATAAGTTGAATGGAAATCTGCAGTTATATTATCGTAGTAGTTAAGTCAAAGTCAAAGTCTTAATATCATTTAATCAAAGTAGGCCAAAAATTGGCTCTTTTTGAATGTCAACAATAAAGACAGCCCCCAAAAACACCCACCCTTCACCGCTTCCTAGTGTTTTTGCTGGGAAGAAGAAACACTACAACAAACTCCCCAGCACACATTTCTGTCTGTTTATTTAATAAATGATTCTATATAGTACTATAATCAGTCTATACAATATAGAGTGCAGTTATAGTAGTGATCTATCTATCCAGCCATAATGGGCTCCCATCATACCCAATGTTGAGTAAAGGCCTCTTCTCTATTACACCACTGCTGTTGATCTTGTGCGAGTCGCACCCACTGATTCCCCACTGCCCTCACAATATCATCTGACCATCAATACTAGTGATATATAATAATAATTTTATATAATCAGAATAAATTGGCCATCAGTAGAGTATTTGTGTATTCTTGTAGTACTTGTATTACTACTTGTATACAATTAATTTGCTTGTATCTATGTTTTGGAATGAACCAACAATCATCAAGGCCTTGAGTTAGCTGCCTGACTGGCTTTATGAGGTATGTTTCTAGTTATTAATAATTGTTACTATTGACCACAAGATATGTTACTAAGGGTTCATTGAAAGTTTATGAAAAGGCTTTAAACTACACCCTTAAAACTGTGTGAAGACCCATTATTACTATATAGATTACCTGGTATTACTTCTATTTGTTGTATAGGTTTTTTACTAAAGTTTTTGCAGTATCTGAGTAGCTGCAACTCATATTTCTGGTTTCCATTTGTTTGAGATAGCGAATACATCAACAGATGTCCTTGTCTAGTTCCCAGTAACAAATTGTTATCTGAAACATTATAAAAATAAACATCTCTTGATATTAGAATTCAAATTAGTAACAAAATAGTAATAAAATTAATAATAAAATCAAATTAGGTTAATGGGTGGTTGAGTATGATTCACATTGTTTTATCAACAAAAATAATGTTGTTGAAGAATATTAAAATGTACTTACCATAAGCAGCTATAGCTTCTATTTGTACGGTTGCATTGAGCAAGTGAGATATCTCGTACGCTTCGTGCATTGTTAACAAATATAAGTAATTAAATTCTTCTCAAATAGAATATTTATTGAATGAAACTCCCAAAACCATACAATTTGAAATAATTTTACACAGTAGAAACACTAACATTAAAAGCTTTATAGAGTAAAGCTATTTCAATTATCATCAACTATAGTTTATTACAATTGTTGTTTGATTTAAATATTACCCAGAACTACCTACACATTTTATTATACTTCACTAAAAATCGCACAATTTATTTTGAAAGCAATCTTTGTCATTTAAGATTGACATTTGTAGTGAAGTGAATGTTGTATAATCGTGCTGACATATATTACAAAGTGTTTTTAGAAAAGTTAAATTAACTTGAGTTGTCACTTTTAATAAAAAAGAAAAATAAGTTTTATATAGGTATTTTAAAAGAGAAAAATAAAATATAACCATGGTTTATTTTATCAAAATAATAATATATAATTTTTTGTAGATACCTATAGAATCAATATTACATAATTAATAATAAAATTAATGTAATGTGTACATTAATTATTGGTGTACAATAAAGTATATTCTATCTATCTTTAATCAATTATATTTTAAAAGACTTAAATTCTAATCGTTTGGCAATAATCCTATTCCTTCCATCACATCGTCGTTCATTAAGGAAGTCGAAGTTTGTAGATGGATGCGACTGGAACTACATGTTGAAAGGTAAAAGGTCAAGACGATGAAAAAATTCTGATTCTGATTCGGATTCTGCACGTCCAAAAAAATCTGATCAATAATCTTTGACTTCCCAAAAATAACTGCAACCTTTCTAGGCAAAATTTACATCCCAACCCGTCAGTGCCAAAATTTTCTTCATCCAAAGATACCTGCTATAATATAGATAGAATATCATGTAGAATCCAAGTTATGAGAAGGTGGCCCGGTTACTTTTTAGTAGTGATGTGATTGCGCCGTGCCCTCCAGAAACCCTTTCAGTTCTAGAAAGCAAACACCCTACTCCGGCAGGCAGATGACCTTTCTTTTCCTGATCCAATTCTAACACACTGGTTGTTACAGCTCGTGATTTGGCCACTGTAATTTCCTTCCGAAAGGGTTCTGCGGCCGGCCTGGACGGTCTGTCACCTCAACACCTATAGAACCTCACGAGTGTAGGCACGAGGGACGCCGGTGAGACGCTTTTAAAGTCGTCGACGCTTTTCGTCCCATTGCCGTGGGAAGCACATACCGCCGTACGGTAGCCAAAATTTGTTGTAAATTTTACAGCCAATCTATTTCGGAAAAATTGTAGCCCCTGTAGCTGGGTTTGGGTCCAAAGGGGGTTGCGAGGCTGCCGTACATGCTTTGTCTAACTTTGTCCACAACAGAAAAGGTGAGGTCATACTTAAGGTTGACTTAAAACATGCTTTTAATTCTGATAGTAGGGACACCCTGTTGGCAGAAATTAAAAAAGAAGTGCCTAAAATCTAAAGTTTTCTCTAGCAATGTTTTTTATATACCCTTCCAAATTGCTCTATCAAGATCATTTATTAAAATCTTCAGTAGGCTGTCAACAAGTTGACCCTCTTGGGCCTATGATTTTTAGTTTAGCTATTCATCCCACTGTTTAATAGTTAAATTCGAAATTCAACGTTTGGTATCTGGATCCTAGGGATCCTCGGGACCCTAGGAGGAGATGTAAATACAGTTTTAAATGATTGAACCTTTGATTGGCCTCGAACTCAATACTTCAAAGTGCGAGCTATTTTTATTTGTACTTAATACACTTAATAAGTTCAACTGTTTAACTCCACAAATAAATAACAATTCTTGAGTCACCAATTTTTTATGACTTCTTTCAACAATTTATTGAAGAAAAAATTCAAAATTTTAATGACGTCTCGGATAGACTTGTCACACACATTCGGCTTTCACCATGGACGCATAAAAAAAGGTCCATGGCTTTCACTATACTTCGTTTTTGTTGCTTTGGTCTTCAGTTTACTTATTTTCTTTATGGAAGCGTACGGATCTTCTGGGAAAAATTAACAGTATTATCCGTTCTACCGTATCATCTATTTTGAAAGTAGCTCTGAATGATCGGGCCTGGGTACAAGCTACCCTACCGACCCGTTTTGGAGGTATCGGTATCCACAAAATTTCCAGTATTGGTTTACCAGCATTTTTGTCCTCGGTCCATAGTACTGAAAAATTAACTAGGAATATCCTAGCTCCATCTTAGGTTAGATTAGCCGAGGTTCGGTTTTAGTCGGTAAGAGTCCGACAGAAACGGGGCGGGGGACATCCATGAGGATTTCTAACCCGTAAAAAAAAAGAAAAAAAAAGGCTCCCCCCCCATTCCGGGGTTCTCGGCTTGTCGTGCCGGGGAGAGTGATGGCTCCGCGGTGAAGCGAAGTGGAACCCTGAGAGGTCGGGCCGCTCCGACACGGGCTTTCCCCAGGAAGCCTGGTTGTGGAGTGGCCCTGTCGCGGGCACCTGCGGGTCTGACCAGCCCAGCAGGTTGCATGTTGTCTGCGACGAGGCGGAACCTTCCGCTCCGGCAGGATGCCTGTGTAGGTTGCGGTGTCATCGGTGTCATATTAGAGGCACCGCACCTATTTTTTTTTTTTTTCGAAGCAGGCCGTGGTGTCGTATGGGAGGCACCGCGGCTGAAGGTTGTCGACAGCCTTGGACACCATGGTTTATCTTGTAGAAGTGCAGGTCGTATAGCGCGCCACGCCAATAATGTCTCCGCCGGCGTAGCCGCCGTTTTAGTACCAAACGGCCTGTTATATGACGTTGGCAAGAGACCAGACGGCATGTCGTTACTTCCTTGGAAGTTTGGTAGGCCTCTTGTGTGGGACGCAACATGCGTAGATACTCTAGCGCCATCCCATCTTCCCAGTTCGGCGAGACGTGCTAGCGCTGCTGCTGCAGCTGCGGAGACCACCAAGCGGCAAAAATATATCAATTTATTAAATAGTTATATTTTCGAGCCGTTTGGGGTTGAAACGCTCGGTCGACGTTTCACGTGACCCAAAGGCTGGCCTATATTTTGGACAAAGTATTAGCGTTGCCATTCAACGTGCCAAAGCCGCCAGTCTTCTGGGCACTCTACCCCCTGACAGCGACGGGGACGAGTTTTTTGACGCCCTATAACATAAAATATTTATTTATTTTTAAGTTTGTAAATAGTAGTTTTTATATAATTTAATAATGAACTGTATAATGTGCTATTAGAATAAAATTTGTCAAGTCACTTTAATCGATGCGATTAGTCGAACACTGAATAAATAGTATTTCATGTGAAGGATTATACAGAATAACAAAAGTAATGAACAGTACTACGGCAACATTCCACTGACATTTCGGTTACCTCAGAGCTCCCCGCATTTCTTTGTAAATCTGATAAAAACTGAGATTTATTAAGTTTATAACGAAACACCTACTATAGCCAGGGATAGGACAATTATTCTTACTAGGTCCAGCTAGCTTTATAAGTAGAGGTAGTACCACATCCAGGAGGAGCCTCATACCACTTAGGACAAGCTCTATATATACCATGGACCCATGGACCTATAAAAAAAAGATCTATACCATAAATTAACCGTCATAAAAAATAACTTAGTCGTATTCGAACATGTTGTAAGAGGATGGATGAAACAAGTTTAAAAGACGATGTTATCGTTGGCAGTAAATTCCACATCATGATTAATGGCTAGGCTTAATAAGGATAGGTGGAAAACTCTAAATGTGTTGTTGGTTATAGCTTAGCTTATACGGAATCACTGTATATTATATAAATACCCTCTGCAGCCTCTATTCGCCTCAACAAATGTGAAAAACCATCGAACGGATGTCCACAAGGTTTTTACCGGTAGTCCGGTAGAAACTGTGTATCCACAGTTTTAATCATCCGATTTAGGAACCCCTGGGCCCTAATAGTTTGCATAATCTGGCTAAATATAACTATGATTATAATTATCTAAATATATATAACTCAAAGGTGACTGACTGACTTAGTGATCTATCAACGCACAGCCCAAACCACTGGACGGATTGGGCTGAAATTTGGCATGCAGGTAGATGTTATGACGTAGGCATCCGTAGGCTAAGAAAGGATTTTTGAAAATTCACCCCTTACCCAAGGGGTAAAACGGTCAATCAAGAATTCGCGCACGTGTGCAAACGAATGAATACAGATGATAGCACCGTTCTTAATATCGATCAGAATTTTACCGAATATGACGGTGTATTGAAGTAGAAATACTTTTTCTCCTATGAACCAACGATAGTAGGTATTTAAATTTTAGTAGTGCATACCTGCAAAATACAAGACTACTTTTTAGGTCACAATTGCTATGTCCACAAATGGTTTTATAAAGGATGGATGAATGACCTTCAAATTAGCTGTTTGCCTATTAAATGGCAAGGGTAAGTTACATTTTTCTGAATGACGAGTAAGCTCGGTCCTTGAGCGACAATTTTAATAAGATATTCTTAGTAGCTGTACCCTTTGTTAACACCCACATCGAACTTCTCAATAGTTATTACTATTAGTTTCGCGGCGACTAGTATTATATTCACCGCATCAGTCAGAAGAAGCCCGAGAAGATTGCAGACTATTTACGAAATAATTTTTTGTTTTGGTTCGAATGTGTCACTAAATTTTGTTAGCTTTGTGGATGTAAAGACTGCAATACTTCGTTGGCCCAGGGCAAATAAGTTTTCAAAATTCGCCCCTAGTAAATGGCAATATCAAATATGCATCAGTATACTAAGTTTTTCGGGATACATAACTAGATAGGATTTAATACTACTGTAAAAAATAAAAAGCCATACTTACTATTCATTTAATTATTTACTTTTAATAATTATGTTATTTTCATTCATAACTAACAACGATATGAGGGTTATGAAGTATTTAAATTCAGTAAAACAAATATGAAAACAAAATACAAATTTCACTCACTATTAAATTTAATATTATTACAGTAATAAGAAAATTTTACTTTAAATAATTTATATAATAAGTCATAACTCCATTTCGAACTATGCATTTTACGGGAAATTCTCATGTTGTAAATGTGCACGCAAATCGTGAAAGTGAGAATTCAGTGGGATAAAGATTTTTAATAACATCGCTTCAAATATTCAGGTCACTAGTATGTCTTATAACTTTTTACACAGAAGGTCTTAAGAAGCAACGTCGATTACAAAATTCATATTAGATAGATAGACTTAATAAAATACATGTAATATCTAAACTACTGTCTCTTACTGAGTTCGCTGCGGCATGGTGGCGCCGCTCACGAGCGAACCAGCGAACAACCGCTGCCACCGACACGCGTCACTCAAGAGTCGTACCATAAAGATAATTATAATATATTTACACGAATTATATGGGTGTTCCAGCAAATTAATAGCCTTAACGACAAAAACTAAGTTCCACTATTATGTGATTTCAAAGCGAAGCGCGGAGCGCTTTTCTTAAAGTACAATAATTTATAAGTAATTACAGGTAGGTATACCTAACTCTGAACCCGATCTTTCACAGTGGCATCGACACGGTGCGATAAGAAAGGGGCCAACTACCTACGCTATTCAGGAGAAAGACCGAATTCAGCACGTTCGACGTTCCCGTTGTAACATGGTATACAATAAATGATACGTTATAATTAATTATTTTAATGGTCGGGGCCCTGGTTTATGCCTAGAAAAATATGTAGAATATAAATGTTTAATTGAATCAGCTAAGCGTTTATAACTATTTTTAATGAGAATGTAACAGTAAAAACTGAAGTATTGATTACTTATTGGATTTTTGTATCAATATTATCCTGCAAGCTGATGTATTATTATGAGTTTGGTCCAAATAAGATTTAAACAGTATCTTATTAAAGCATGCTTTCCAGCTGCCTCAATTTTAAAATACCAGCTTTTTTTTCTAAGTAGTGGTGCAATAAGTAATCGACATTACACCAAGGAGTTTTGCGTTTAGGCTACTTCTACACCATGAAGAAAAATTTGTGTTAGTCTATGCTTAGAGGTTACCCTTTCCTAATTTGTAACGGTATTGAAAATCGAAGTGCAAAATGAAATTACTCGAATACTTAAAACTATGACAATGAAATTTTACCATTATTTAAACATTGTTTCATAAATGACTACTAATAACCATAGTGTTCTCAATGACAAATTTCATATAATAGAAATATCATTTATTGAATATAGAATACAATATTATCCAAAAACTATGTCGTTATAATTAGGACACCGACAGTGCTATTAAATAGGTACATTACATTTATCCAGCATTGGATAATTTAAAATACACAGCAAAAAAATGTTTAACATAGAAGTTGCCGAAAACAAATATTATTTTATATATGTGTAGTACATCTAAAAATTTATATCCTCTGAATTGTTTATACAAATATTCTGAGATATCATATCATTATTATAAATTATCTTGAGAGATCAGTTTACGCTAGTTATAAAAATTTACAATGCGTTCTATTGTTGCAAAAAATATGCCGTTTGCTAAGTTCCATCGTTGAAATAACACTAGGCATGCGCTTCTTAAAAGTTTGTCGAGTTAGTGATACTTTTTCAACAATAAATACTCTAATACACTACTGAATATGTCTTCCCTACAGATTACACGGCCCAAGCAAAGTCAGTATCATGTGTCTACCCCTCGATAGGTGATTCAAGTGAAACAAACAGGTGACTAACCTCTCTCTATGATAAAACGTCTCACACCGAGTACATTAAGGCTACAGTTATAAGCGAAATCATATAAAAGAGATAAATTGACGAGATATTAAAATGAAAATAAAACAAAACAATTTATCCAGACGGCAATTATCTGTCGTTTACTAAATAAACATTCAAACTCAGCATATAAGGTATGTACATAAGGGGACAATTTGAGCTTACAAAAGTACAAAGTAATCACATCGCGACGGTTTAGAATCTACAACGGATTTACCCTTCTTACCGACTACGACAGCTCAAGCTTTATCGACAATTACACTACAGTATCACACGATTACTCGCCGAAAACACCTATTATGCATGTAATTTTCCCGATGGCCAACACGAAAGTAACTATCACTAGGTCGCGTGCGGGGCGTGCGGGGCGTGCGTGCGCCGTGCCTGGCGGCTGCGGGGCTCACGGCGGGGCTGCGCGCGGGTCGCCGAGCGCCCGGCCGCCTAGCACGCGCCGGCCGCGCCGCTGGGCCCGGCCGCCTAGCACGCGCCGGCCGCGCCGCTGGGCCCGGCCGCCTAGCACGCGCCGGCCGCGCCGCTGGGCCCGGCCGCCTAGCACGCGCCGGCCGCGCCGCTGGGCCCGCCCGCGTCGCCTGCACACACACGGCGTTAGAGGCCGGCCGGCGCCTACGCGCGCGGCTCGGCCGAGCAAGTACCTGGCGCGTCGTCCGCCGGCGCCGCGCCGCCCGCCGCGTCGGCCGCCGGCCCGCCGCCGCCGCTGCCGGTGCGCGGCTTCAGGAAGTCGTTGAGCGACGGCTGGATGCACAGCTCGTACTCTGTGAAGTTGAACAGCGGCGGCAGCGGACGCCCGTTGGGCAGCCGCGCGGCCGGCTCGCGCAGCTCGTCGAAGAAGCTGTGCGCGCACGCCTGCAGCGGCGACAGGCGCGCGCCCGGCGTGTACTCCAGCAGCCGCGACACCAGCGAGATCGCGTCCGGCGGTGTGCACGCGCGGAAAACCTGAACATACATTCAATTGTATTATGTATATACACACGTACACGATGTTTTATTACTGTATGGATGTTCTTTTTATAAAACCTGCTATTTTGTATACCATGTAAAGTATTACATGATATATAAAATAACAGAAAAAATTATATACATGTACTACATTTCAAAGAATGATAACCCTTATGTATTGAAAATTGTAATATCTGCCACTTTGTTATAACTAATTTAAATTATATAATAATTTCTAACTAACCGCAAGTGAGAAACCACAATTTAATTGTACCAATTACCAATTTTTTTTTGCTATTTGGTACAGTTAAATCGCTACAGTACATCCGACATTTTCACTCTCACCCTAATCGTTATGAAACAATCTATACATTATATACGATCATGGTTTTATTATAAATGTAGTCCAAAACTTAACTCCACAAAAAAATATATTTGATATTATTTGCAGGCAAAAGTTCTTTTTTAAATTGGCAAATATTTATTATTAGAGGCAAGACACCTCGAACTACAATGCATTTTTTTTTAAACAAGTGCCATATATTACTTCGACGTCTAATTTTCTATGTGAAACGGATATAACGGCGTATGTATACAGCGGACAGACGCCGAGGCGATCATTTTTGTTCCAATCTTGTAATTTTGGTACGGAAAACGAACAGTTTTGCGTTTATACTTTTTAAAACGTCCACCGTTAACAAAGGCCACTCATAGATTAGATTTAACCGTATAGTTTTGAAAAACTGATAACGTTCTTTCTGCTTCCCGCGACTCCCGATTTGCATTCGTCAGTTCGTTTTGATGAGGGCATCCCACGCTGTATTATAGACTTTCCATACTGGCCTTTCGACCTCGGCAGCTATCCGTTCCACGAGCTATGTGCGGGGGGCATACTGCCACTTCGGTAAAACTTTCAGCTATGTCAGTAGCTTTGGTATGAGTCCTTTAAATAAAATAGTTGATGTTTTTTTTAATTTTAGTTGAAAATTTTATAATGAATTTTTGATCCAATTTAAAATATTAAAGAGAGATAGATAGCTACCCTTTTCCTACCTCAATTCAGCATAGTCGTATGCCTAGTCTAGCATTGGCCCCCCAATCCTAAAAATTAAGGCATGTTGGAATACTTGTAGATCGTCCCACTAGTGGATATAACCCTTACTACGTTCTTATACTCATACATGTATACTTCTATACTTATTATTAATACAGGAGTGTCAAAATAAGGAATATCTCTTGGTATTTTAAGTATAAGCTTTCCTGCTTGTCACATTTTCAATAGTAGTTATGTTTTTAATAAAGGACCTGCGAATAAGTAGGGCAACACTACAGTGGATATCGCTAACATAATAATATGCGTTCGCAAGTACTTAATGTTTTTTATATTGACGTTTCTACATAATTAATGGTGAGTCAAGATTATGTTTACGATGGATAACTAAAAAGCTAAACTCCAAAATATAAGGTTTTAAATTGGTTTTGGATCACAGTTGTACGGTACCTGCTACAAAATAAAAACCTAAATAAATATTAAAATGTTAGCAGCTGAAACAATTCTTTTCAGTTATACACACTAAGAAATATAACGGCAAGTATTTACAAATGTTAATAATGTTAGACAACAATCATTTAATTTCGTCAAATGATTTAGTTACAACCCTTTGTAAAAATAGAAACAATGATCGAGTGCCACGCTGCAGGTTTGTTTCTGTTCTGGTTTATTTGTATTGGGAATGTTTAAGTCGCGCAGGATCCGACATTATTAAATTAATATTAGTAACTATAATTATTATGTGAGAAACAAACTGGAGACAGAGTCGCACAGCACGAATGCACACTGAACACCAACAAACAAATTGCAGTAAGAGACAACTTCAACTCATTAGTTATATGTGGCATTCTGTTCAACTCATGCCGAAGGCTATTTTCAACTTCAAAATTATGTACTCTAAATGTCTTCATTTTTGTACGGGTAGCCTGTTTATATAACTGGGTTGAAAGCATATAAATATTGTTGTAGCACGACACATATTATAATGAAGACATCTAGAAAGCCCGCAGAACGATATCTTACTCGGATGCGCTGGTGGTCAGTGGCAGACTTGGGCGTGGACAAACGCTCCAACATGAACTGCAAGGACGTGCGCTTTTTAATGATGAATGACACACAATGACATGTAAAGTCCTTGTATCCGATCCCTGTAACTGAAACGAGTACAGCCACCGGTCCTATGTATATACGAGCTATATATTACAGTTGTTTTACAGCATTATTATTATTATTTATTATAATATAGGTACATACGTTCATACAATGTGTCTTTTCCCTTACAACTACAATAACTTTGCCTTATATATTACCAATACGCGTGACGTAGCTGCGGCGCAATGCACTGTGTCGGTAGTACAAGACAAGTCATTGAACCATATCACTTATTACAAGGTGTACGCGATTTAAATATCAGCATAAGTGAATGAAAGGAAAGTCCGTGAAAATGTCTTTGTTATGTGCATTATGTACAAGTATTCACCTCGGTAATCTACTTTAATGAATTTAACTCTTCATGAACTAGATATAAAAATAAATGATGATACATTTTGTTTGACAGGGTAAACTAGTCCTGATAGAAACCAGTCTCTCACAAAGGATTTATTAAATATATGAACATATCTAGTGTTATTATTTTAAGGCACCTTTGTGGAAGAGATAAATAAAATTATGATTATAATTTAGATTAGATTTATGGGCCCAAATTTTTGTGATTAAATTCTATGCGTAGTGTAGTGTCGTAAAATTTCAAGTGTTTCTTTTATATCTGCCAGGTATACCTAGAGTTAATTGGTATTCTTCTCTCTTATTTTATTTATTTATTTATTCTCTATGTCCTTAATATTTTGACGAATTCAGTTATCAGTATTAGCTAAAGAAGGTAGCGTTTCATAGATGCTTACGCATGGACACTGCGTTACCGTGCTTCAGTGACACATCTACGGTTAGCGACAGTCCAGGAATGTAAAACCGTTTTCCCTTCATTTCATATCGGTAGGTTTCTTAAACGCATAGAATATGACAGGCATTCCAGGGAGGAGGGCCGTACCGTGAGGAAGTAAAACGTCGTTACTAAAAGTTTTCAAGCAACATGTTCAACAAGCAATCGCTGTCCTTGACCTAATTAAGGACTAAGATTACTTTATTTAATTTCATTTAACTATGCGTATTTGCTTAAAAATAGCCTGCATTCAAAGTTACTATAAAAAAACAATAATGACTCATGACAAATAATGACTAGAATTTCCTGTATATTTACGAATGGACGATCATTTGTATAAGGGCAATTAGGTAAGCCACGGCGTACATACACTAAAGAAGTTTATTAGAAACTTACAAATAAAGAATTTTATGTAACTATTTGTGTATCAAAAGTTATTTTTGACCGAGATTCCTCGCTCAAATTTAGCTGCCCGACTGGGGAATTACCTCCGCCTTACAGAAGACCGCAGTGAATCAACAATACCTAGTTATATTTCTGTGGGTGAGTAAGGTTACCAGAGCTCGTTGGGGGAGTGACTATTCTGATAACATGGGTATTCCGTTTGCTGTCAGTTTAGTAATTCCCTATTTTAAGAAACCTTAACGGATTCTGCAGCAACGCATATGCAAGCCTTCTGGTATTGCAAATCTCCATGGGCGGCGGTGATCCTGATCACTTACCATCAGGTGAGCCGGCTGCTCGTTTGCCCCCTTATTACCATAAAATAAACTACTCTTGTCAATTGGCAAATTACCATATGAATGAAAACTTGTTTCGAAGACGTTATCAAAATTTTAATATTTATAACTAAATATAAGTTCTATTGTATATTTTGTTATTTCCTATTTTAGAATAAGCAGTTATTTTGCTTCGGTAGTGTATAAATGATATGTTGGTGACTTTGGATCCATTTACAACATTTAAAGTAATGTATATTTATGTAAATTATCTACCGAATAACGATTTCTAATTGTTAACCTACTTGTCAAAAAATTGTCCATATAAATTTGTGATTAAAATATGCAGTTTATATGCGACCATTTGTAACTTTTAAAAAGCAAGCAAGTTCTCATATTTCATTATAATATCATCAGATTTGTTATAATACTAGTATGGTCGTATATAATATTCTACAAAATTAATTACTTAAATCAACTAGCTGATTAAATAATGTAAATAATAAAAGTTAATAAGTAATTGACATTACCTTAGCCCAAGGGTGGCTCTTGATTTGTGGGAATTTGAATTCTGTGTAATTAGGATTCATCTCTCGTATTTGTTCTCGTGTCGGAGTACCTAGTACCTGCAAATTATTATTTTTTAGATACAATTATTTATAAATGTAAGGCATATCAATTTGGACAGCAACATTACCTTGATAATTTCGACCAATTGATCGACACCTGAATCTCCTGGGAATATTGGCTGACCCAATAATAATTCTGCTACTACGCACCCGGCGCTCCATACATCTGTAACAAGTAGAAATAATAAAATACATAAACGACTTACTATCAACAGCTATCGTAAGGGCACCGACTTCTTTTCAGCAAGTTTCATCAATGATAATACAAGGCAACACTCAGAATTAAGTTATTTCTGTGCCTGCTACTCTAGATATGACATAATATGACGGAGGCGATATGTGTGAAATTCGAACCACCAATTGGCGAGGATTGAGAGAGATCATCAGTTTCGGAGGCAAACACGCATTTGTTCGCTTAGCTAGCTGGGTATTCTGTCATTGCACTGATTTATTTTTGGATTATAGGACACTCTTCGTAGTCACACCTTTGTTATTGTATGTATGAAGCAACAAAGAAAGAGGATCACAACACATTTATACAAGTGGCTATACAACTATGTGCTGTTGTATTGATAGAATCGATACATACATGTGGATTTTACATATGTATGTATTTTATCAGAGTTCAGACACAGATAACAATTATCCATGGTTGTTATGTTGCTGTCAGTCTAATCGCCTAGTTTGTGGTGATCCATATCGGTCATTCAACATTTTAAAATATAATATTATACTTATTATCATCCTAAGTTTGAAATGTGTTAGTACATAACTACAGACATCTAACGTTTTCCCGGTATTTGATGGAATATAACAAATAAAAACATCGTTTCGATTTCTTTCGATTCTTAATTTACGAGGTTCATTTTCAGTTATCCTAGTATTTTTTACTATAGTAGGTAAACAAAATTAAACTTACCAATTTTAGTGGTATAATCTATTGCTCCAAAAATGAGTTCCGGAGCGCGATAGTATCGGGAGCATATATAGGATACATTAGGCTCGCCGCGAACGAGATGTTTCGCTGAGCCGAAGTCGCAAAGTTTGAGAACACCGGTCTTAGGATCAAGGAGTAGGTTCTGTGGCTTGATGTCTCGGTGGCAGATTCCCAACGAGTGAATGTACGCGAGGCTTCTGAACAACTGGTACATATACAGCTGTTGAAGAATAACATATATTAATCACACATGTTTCTTGGAAAATGCGTATTAGTTGCGTTAGCCACATAAAAACTATATTTAATAACCTTTATAAAACTAATGGGTATGGTTTGTTCATCTTTGGAGTAGTGACGTGCCACTTTATACACAGTCTCGGGTATGTACTCCAGCACCAGATTCAGGTACACTTCATCTTTCTGAAATGGAGAAAATATAATACAAGTTACTCTAACATAATATCTAAGTCCAGCTATAACTTTACTTATATAGGTATCGCCAAACTTTATGGTCCGCTGTAAACACGGTTCGCCAAAGCAAAATAAACTTAATTCCTTTATAATACCGCACTCGCATGTAACTTTAAAGCCGTCATAAAGTTTGGTAACGCCTCTACCTAACTATGTTGTTGTAAATAACAATGAGATTATATGTAAATATATTGCGAGTTTTATAATTCTGTCTGTATAATGCTTTCAGGAAGGAATGATAAAGAAAATCTTTAAGGATATAAAATACACAAACGTGGTTTACTACAAAATGAAGAAATATTACAAAATATAAAGAAAAACAGAAAGAAAACAACCGCAGTCGATATACATTTCCATATCATAAATACACTTTGCAAATATTCATTAATAGAAAACTGGTGCAAGGAAGACATTTTAAAACTTCAAATATAATATTTGGAGCTTTCCCGTAGAAAAAGTTGGAAAATAATATTCCACAAGACTAGTAGATTTCATAGTTGGCTTGTATCCAAAGGTTCTTGGCTCTAGTGATACACACCTCTGATTATCTACTGTTGAAAGCCAAACCTTGAACTACACACACGCGACAATATAGGTGTTCTAAATTAATATATATACAGAGATATAACATTTGTGTATGTTTTTGGAAGTCATCAATACAAATCTGCATTTGCACCTAACCTTTTTACATGTCTTATTATATTCACGTATGGTGAAAACAATTAACCTTGACTGATTTTAGATTTGTTAATGATCTTCTCTGTATCTGCTATATATGGTCAGTCAAGGTTTAAATAGAATGGTATGTGACCGATATTTTTTAAGTTGTTTAATTAACTCGCAACCTTTTATCCTCAAACAATTTAAAAACAGTCTTATCAGGCATTATCGTCAATATTAACACTCGAGCTAATCCATTGTTTTCACCAGATGGTATATAAACCTTCTTAACATTTTTAGTGTGCGTGTAATGCGTTACGAAGATGTTTCTGTTTTCACAGGTGAGTGCAAATAAACCACGTACATGACAATAAAACACTAAAGCTGTCTGTAAGAAAACAATATGTATCAAGCAAGCATCAGTTAGAATCATATAACACAACTTAGATGACACAATACAGAACAAGTTAAATTTTATGAAATGATGATGGAAGAACATAGGGCGTCGACCTGATCAGATGGAAAAGCTCATGGCTGAAAGATTACGGCTCATGACGTGATAAGACTTGCTCTCAACAAATCATGTATGCACAAAACTGTTTGACGGGCATCCATGGTTACCGACCAATATTTTTAATTTCAATATCATTAAAATTCCTAGTCATGTGTAATTTTATTCTTAAAAAATATTGTTCGTTAACCAAAGCCTAAATTTGGAAGCCCTAATTTGTGCGTTAGCACACTAGCGCAACAATCTAATTGATTCATAAACGTACTGCGACATCAAGAGACTGCATTGCGTTTAACATTGAGCTCACTGCTGCGGGCACTGCCGCCTTCCCCCAAATAAAACACACAAATAATACACCCTTAATAAAGCGAACTAGAAAAGGTATTTGATGATATCAGAATACATTGTAAATAAGTCAATTTAATTGAAGATATAGGGTTTAAAGGAGATTTCTCATATCAATAGGAAGGTTGTTCAAAACATTTACTCATTAAAATACAATAACTTGACTCATACGAAATACAAGATCCATCGTATTGCACCTAAAATGATTTGCATAAAAGCATGAACTACCAGCAGCACAGACCTAACACAAACAAACAGAGAAACAATCTTTTTCACAATCTTTTTCAAATATAGCAGTCAGAAAAACCAAAATTGAAAATTAACCAAATAATTAAACTAAATGAGATATCTCCTTTCTAGTTTGCAGACCCTTCCGAAATTATTTCTAAATTCACAGTTAGAATGGGTCCAAACCAGAAGTTAGATCCAAGTAACTACTTACTAGAAAAAATAAATCTAAGTAAATTATTAGACACAAATTGTATGTGTATTGTGTACGTACCTTTTCTCCACTGGAGTAAAAGAAATATTTCAATTTGACAATATTACAATGCTCCAGTCGTCGCATGATTTGAAGCTCTCGGTTCTGCAAAGTTTAAAACATAATTAATATCCTGATCTAAAGGGTTAGATTAATAGAAAAATTTTCAGTGTGAGGGCACACTGAATTTTTTTTACATTATTTAAATCCATATAATACTATAATGAACCAGTTATGTTACGCCTTTGCAAGATATGAAAATAGATGTGAGCCTTACAAACTCGAATATGATTAGTACGTATATAATCCCCCGTTCGGTTTTGTTAACCCTTAACAAATATATAATAGTAAATCACGCATCAGTTAATGAGAACCGCTTTTTATATTTGTTCAAATATACAGCGCAATATAAACGAATTACCGATTGTTCTATAAATCTAACGAATCAATCGATACTTTCGTAATATTGTAAGTATAATATAACGCCTAGACTTACCTTAAACCTCTTGTCCTGGAGCACCTTCTTGATAGCAATAAGCTCGCCGGTGTCGCATAATTTGGCCTGGTAGACGACGCCGAAGCTGCCGTTTCCGATGAGTTTCATGTCAGCATAGCTCACCTCCTGTGGCCGGTCGGGGCCTTGCCCCGGCGTCGCCACCACAGTCGTCACCTTTGAGCCGTCCTTGCCTGGAAAACGGATAACATATTTTTAAATAAGCATAATTCCGTCATTATAGAACTTTTAAGTATAATACAATTTCAATAAACTTTTTAAACCACCATCTCATAGTGGCTGTTGGATACTTGTTGGGCCATATAAGTATTTATGGCAAAATGGTAACTTCACGATTATTCAAGAGCTGCTATATGTATAATTTAGCATCACAAACATTCGTATATTTTTCAACAAGATTTTGTGGACAGTTAAGGCAATAGAAAGTTATTTAAGCATTATTTGAATAGCTTCTCTAATGCAATTTAGTAACGTAAAAAAAATTCACAGAACCGTAAAAAAAAGAGTGGCGTGAGCGGAGACGGACGTATTATAGTAATTTACGTAGATACAAAACAGCTAATGAAACTTAATTTCCATTTTGGTGCTAAGAAATAAAAATATGTAGTTAATTTTTATTATTTGGGAACGACACTTGATCGGCTAACCTTCCGCGTCTGAATTATTTAATGTGTATGTACAGCGTCTATCATTGTCCATCATTTTTTTGCATATTTTTATTTAGAAATAAGTTTTTGCAAAATAACAAATTAAAAATAAATCATTTCATAAAATTAAATCTTAGCCATCTAGACACTGGTTTCGTGACACCAACCATCTTTAACATCACAGACAACATAAAACTACAAGATATATTTTCTTTCTCTTAATAATTTGAATTAAACACAGTACACGGGTATTGCAAGAACCTTTGTACATATGTACATAAAATAAGTGGCTTTGAGCAAAAGAGCGAGATGGGCTTAGGGTTAAACGCAGAGCACATTTGTTTACGGTCCCGGCAGGTTACTTCAGACGAGAGCGAATACATCCACAGAGTAAAATAAGTATAGAATTTAGACACAAAGGAACCTGTGCGAACTGAGTGCGTATGTTGGCGGAAATAATTTTGGCACCGAAACGTTTGACATTCTGCTATTTAGTATGGTAATGGTAACAGTAGTTGTCGTGCTAGTTATGATTACAAAGGTTAGCCTTGTGTTACTCTGAAACGAGACACCCAGTAACTTCAATATTCTTATATACACAACAGAAATTTTAATATTCTTTAATAAATTATTATTTCAAAAGAAATTATTAATAACTACAAATTATTTTTTACAACATAATAGAACTAAGGGCGCCTTCACAGTCACACTGACGTTGGTCCAGCGTAGGCGTTCGATGAACGTATACGCAGCACAGACGCCGTGACGGCGCTGCGTACGCGTCGCGTTGTCGCGGCGTCCCTACTGGGTGCATGAATACGCTGCGTTAACGCCGCAGATGCGCGACGTATACGCCGCGTTACTGCGGCGTCATGTATAGTTAAGCATAAAATCCAGTTTTTCTGATTGACAAATTAAGTCACATGAGGGTCAAGAAAATTCATTTCATTTCACCACAATAAATTCTTAAAATATAATAATAACAGATTTTAGTGATATTTGTATGATGTTACTAAAAACAGAGTACAGCTAGTAAGAAATATATTTTTTAATATTGCTATTATGTATTAACTTAGTGTATGTCTCTTTATTCAGCCGATACGCAAGGCCTCAATTGTGTATCCTGAAATTGTATACCACTTTACATTTTTTTGTAACAGTTTATCAAATAGAGGTCTCAAAAACAGTTCTTCAAAAAATTCGAGTCTTTTTTTAAGTAATTACAATAAAGCCAAATTAATCACTTTCACTTAGCCGTACGCTCCATAATTGGTTCTCCCATATTCTTTTATTTATATTTTTACGTTTTAGCACAAATTTTCTTTTTAAAAGCAAATCTAATAATATAGTTTCCTCGTCAGAATCAATTTTGTTAATGATGATACCGAAACAACAATGAAATTCAGTGACATCTGCGCCGCGATAGCACAGCGTTCAATTGACTGCAGAGGAAACGCCGCGACAACGCGACGCATACGCCGCGCAGTCGCGGCGTCTGCGCTGCGCATACGTTCATCGAACGCTTACAGTGTGAAGGCGCCCTAAGACCTTACTCTTACATTTTTATTAAGAAAGAAAAATTCAACCTCAGGCGGGACTCGAAGCCGCGTCTTCTGGATAAATACTCCAGACGCTCTGCCAACTGAGCCATCGAGGTATCCGCCTGATGTGTTGAATTTTGCCTTCTTTATGTTACTTATGTGTTACGGCGACATAGCAACATCGATTGGACAATTCTGTCCAACCCAGAATACTCCCTGTACAGCGAGTAGATTCCTCTTATAATATTAATTTGACGGCGCATGCGTGCGTCGTCGATAATGCAGAATTTGAGAGTGTCGGTTAACAAAAAAGTCGCTCTAACGAAGCGTCGTGTGAATGGAAGCGGTGCGGATACCTTGTTTTGGAGACGAGATGTACGGGAACCGCAAGCGCACCACATCTGCGACGTATTGCTTGTAATCTGGCCAAATAGTGTCCTAGTATCTGATTATAATGAAAAGGCAGAAGGAGAAGATCGAAAATACGCCCGCTACAACTGAATTCTCATGAAGTCTCTCCTGCGCCGACAAATTCAATTGAAGGTTCTATGGCAACAGTAGGTACAGTCGCCAGCAGGTCAACCTATCCGAAACTGTCAAATTTGAACATGAACCTTATTAGTTTGTCATAAAGTTGAAAATCTATCAAAGAAATTTGACAGATTGTGGTAGCTTGATGTGCTGGCCACCGTACTTAGTTTATTTACCGTGCATAAAAGTTATATCGCAAACATTCAACTAAAACGGTTTTATTGAGATATTTCGATATATATTATTAGATATATTATTATTATTATACATAAAATAAGCGAGAAACCAAATACCAACTTAAAATAGTACCCACTTTTATTGCCTATCCGCCTTATTAGTTTCGTGTTCGGAAAAGTGACTGCTAAGCTCGAAGTTTAGATTTTGACATGTTAATTTCTGATTTTACAAAACTATATTTGCATTTATTTATGTTTTTCCGAATGTTGGTAAGGATATTCTTTAGCTTTCCTAGTAAGTACACTCAATACGTTAATACACAATATTACACATACTCGTAACTGTTAGATTATCATCAATTGGGGTCAAATACGATGACGTAATGCTAAGATACATTATATAAACAAGGCAATAGTTAATATGAAATTGCATATTTTGCGTCATTGCTAACTAATGTTCATCATTTCACTAGACTCACTTCAGTTGCATTTGTTTACCTTACCAAGTAGGTACGTATCAATAACATCCGAATATCTACGTGTGAACTCATTAATAATACTAAGGAGCTATCAACATCTCTTTCATAAAATATACTAACGTAGGTTGTTTTCAAAACGTTAGCGTTAGCTTCGTCTTTTAATTAGTACCAGCTAATTAGAATATCGTCATGAACACTTGTACAGAACAGCTGTGCATAGTATTAATAACATTCATACATGGGAATACTAGCTGCACCCACGATGCATTAAATCTAATATATAAAATTCTCGTGTCACAGTTTTCGTTGCCATACTCCTCCGAAACGGCTTGACCGATTTTGATGAAATTTTTTGTGCTTATCCGGTATCTATGAGAATCGGCCAACATCTATTTTTCATCCCCCTAAATGTTAGGGGTAGTCTACCAACCCCTATAATGTGGCAAAACAACGTTTGCTGGGTCAGCTAGTTATCAATAAAATCGTAAAATATAGGAACTACGTGCCAAATTTAATACAAATACAGTTAACCGTTTATTGTTACTATGGAGGTCTTTTTAATGTGTGTTACGGACAGTCGGAGCATATTCATTCTTAAAAGGCCGGCAAAGCATTTGCAAGATCTCTGATTTTGCAGATGTCCACGAGCGGAGGTCGCTTACCATCAAGTCAGGCTCCTGCACGTTTGCTCCCTTTTTTCCATAAAAATTGTTTTTTGTTGTTTGAACTTGACCAGACTGTGCTGACTGTCAGATTTTCTGAGGGCCAGAATCAATAACTGGCGATCGTTTTGATTTAGTCAAAACATTGGAAAGATAGTAATTCTGGTATTAAGTCAAATTGTTTAGCACCTAACTGCACAATCAATCCCTTTTCTGGAATGGTTACACTATTAATCGTACATGTAAACCGTCAATTTTAACAAATTTCAGCTCAATTTTAGAACTTTTTTAATGCGGTTTAGTTCGTACGTGGGTTGTAGATTAGATATCAACTAGTTTAAAACGGATGACGTGCAAGAGCGCCGAGACAATATTACTAACAGGTGAAATCTTATTTGAAAATCATTTAATATAATTTTATACGAAAAGGTACTAAGTTTTCCAGAAAAATAAAAGAAATGAATATTTCTCAGTTTCTTCCCCAAAACTGAAGCGTCTATGTGCTGTGGTGTCTAGTGCTTACTGTCCGACAACCTCTTAGCTTAATATCACATCAATATCGAAGTTCCTCGTATTTGGAATAACAATTTCATTTCTGTTCCGGATAATATTGCACTTTTTAATTGTTTAAAAAATATTGCGATATTTCGACAGTATGGTGTATTGGGAATGGAAAACAAATACAAAATAATCTAAGTTTCTACAAATATTGTAATAAATGCAGTTTGCGACTAAAGTAAAAACGATCATCACTAAAATGTTGGTTAATAACTTTTAAGTAACGTTCATGAATTTTTAAAAAACCCAAATAGTTACACTCCATGATATAATATTATGTCCAAGTGTACATAGTACATACATAAAATCTACCTCAACGATCGACTTATTTGGCGACTATATCATGTGTCCTATCCCGTAATACATGACTTACCCTAATGAGGTAGACGTGGTCAAATGTTTGCACCAACAACACATGTACAGCTGCTAAGTATATTGAAAGAAAACGTTTGCTGGCTTGTAATATGTTATGTTGTTGTTTGCCACACATAGTTGAAAATAGGAGAATTCGCTATAGACAACAAGTTTCAAACATTCGGTTTAAATAACTAATGTCTACCAATTACAGCAGATGGCTGATCAATACTTTATACGTGGCCTGCCTGACTGCAGTGTTAAAAATTTACTAGGGCGCACTTTATTTACCAGGTTTGAAAAGTTAATAAATAAGCCTTTTTCTCAGCGTATCACCAGAAAAGGATAGGAAAGAAGGAAGCAAACAGAATGAGAAAACTGTTCTCATATTGCATATAGATAAGCGTCCGGTACGCGAGATAGAAAGGAATTTAGTGGTCTTTTGCAACAGCAGAAATTAGCGCGCTGTCTAATCAATGTGATGTAAGAGGTGTACCCCCCACCCTATATCCCCTCCGAACTTGCCTATTTTAGGATATTATTTTTAGTTGATTGGTTTAGTCTGAGTTTGTAAAAATTATGCTCATAAACCAATATTTGCAAATGGGCTACCTATATCAATCATTGCTACCTTGAAGCAGCTCCGTTTATGCGATGCCCTACCAGCCACACCCATCCATAGCAACCCTTATCGCAAACGTAAGTGCACTCCACCCTTGTTTATCAGCTTTTTATCTAACCACTTTTTCAAATTGATTATGTTATTTAAGTTGTACTGAAATAATAATATATGTACGCTTACATTTACACTATCCCAGATATTGCAATTAAAATGGCCGCCATTACTTAAAAATATCGTACCCCATATCCAGAAATTTAATTTATCACGTAATTGAATGCAACGTCATACGTTGTGCAATCTTGTAAATTTTCACGTTTATATTTTAATAATAGAGTAGAGCGGCAATGGTAACGCGTAGCGTGCTAGTGTGAATTATTTAGAACATGAGCATAAATACATTAGAAAGTAAAGACGAAGGTTCGTCACGCCGCAGTTTGCCACTGCAGACGTTTACGTGTCCACAAACAGGAAGCAATACGGAAAGTAATTGAATTTTGTCGACTATTCCGCAAGCAGCAGACAAATAGTACTACATAAAAGATTTTTAACAGATAATGCTCTATTTTTTCGCCTATTGTACATTGACTCAAACCTTGGATTTCTTTGATATTGTTACTTGATTAGCTATTGAGTTGGTTTACTACAACAGCTCGGAAATTCTATTCTATGCCTGCATCTCTTATTTATAAAATAAAATAAAAATACGAATGTTGAAACTGGCGAATTGTGCGCGCGATTATTTGGCAGAGACTGGTTTTGACAAATCTTATACATGGTGGAATTTTGTAATGCCACCTGAAGGGGAAGTACTCTTAATACTTTAGATAGAAAATTTTACTCAAAGAAAACATTCCTTTATTTTTGAAAAGAAAGAAAACGGCATTCAAAGGTTTTTTTAAATTCGCTTGCCGCACACGGTAATCGAACCGACTAAAATCTGTAAAAATTGCACCCTATACTTTTATTGCATCGATCGTTAGGGTCAATAAGGATGAAATCTCTTTAACAAACTTCACAAGTTAAATGAAAGGAAGACAATGAAATCTTAAATTAATTTAATTATTTACAAAAATGGTATAAATCCGCATGCATGGTACACAACTGATAAAAGTTTTCTAACACAGATTGAAAGTTCCATCAAAGAAGAAGTAGCTAGATATTGATAAGATTTTTAACATTTCTTCATTACAAAAAAATATCTCTATTTCTATGTTTATAATAAGCGAATAACAAATGTTCATATCTTTAGGGAATCTCAAAATCTGTTGCCTTTTTAACCGACTTCAAAAAGGAGGAGGTTCTCAACTCGTCGGAATCTTTTTTTTTTTTTTTTATGTATGTTCACGAATTACTTATAAACGCCTGGACTGATTTGCAAAATTCTTTTTTTGTTTAAATGGGTATACTTCACAGATGGTCCCATTGTAACCACATCACGATATGATGATGGGATCCCAGGAAAATCGAGGGCAACCCTCAAATTTTAAAGGCATTTATCACGTTTTTAATATATGTACTGAAATTGTTCCAGTATTTGCGTCTGATAATCATAATTTGATGTTGATGAACTGATGGTGGAAGGTAGAACTCCTCAACAGTTAAGAGTTAAAAGATAAAAATTCTTTCAGTTATTTATTACATTAACATGTATTCTCCAAAGCTGTTCAAGTATTTGCATTTGAAAATCACCATCTGATGTAATATTCTGATGATGGAAGGTACAACTCCTCAGCGGTTAGGAGTTGAAGGGAAAATCTTTCATAATTATAAGTATATATGGATCGATAGTTGTATTCTTTCAGGCTATTAGATTGACCTGATATGAAAAGTTTAATATATACAACACTGAAAATAAAAATAAAAAAATTAACTTTTTAAAAAAAGAAAAACCAACTTCAAAAACTAAAAAGCAAAAAATAACTTCATAGAGTTTTACCTTTGCTTTAGTTTTAAAGGTATAAAGTCGGTGCCGATGATGTGGTGGTTTTAACCACCCCGCTCAAGGTCACTGTTACGTTTCAGTCGGCTTGGCACCGACTTCATACCTTTAAAACTAAAACAAAGGTAAAACTCTATGAAGTTATTTTTTGCTTTTTAGTTTTTGAAGTTGGTTTTTCTTTTTTTAATTTCCGAAACTATAAGAACTAACTGTTGATACTTGTTAAGTAGATGTATTCTGTGAACTGCATTAAGATTTTCACACAAAAAAAAGAAAAAAAAATATATCGAATTTTGGGGGTTCCACATAGGTACTTAGAACTGAAACTCAAAACATTTTTTCATCAATCCCATACGCGGGGTATCTATGGATAGGTCTTCAAAAATAATATTGAGGTTTCAAATATCATTTTTTCTTAACTAAATAGTTTGCGCGAGAAACACAAAGTGGTAAAAATAAGAGAATGATAAAACTAAAAAAAAATATGATGAACATTGCCATACAAACTTCCACCGAAAATTGGTTTGAACGAGATCTAGAAGTAGTTTTTTTAATACGTCCTAAATCGTAAATCGCAATTTACCTTTCATTCAATTGTGTACCTACTGTTGTTTACTAATTGTTGGCAGTCCATGGCATGGAACCCTTTGTGCGCGATTCTCTTACTTGACGCGAGAAATTCAACTCAACATCTATGTTTCTAACAAATGAATGGTATATTTGGAATTGGAATGACAAGGGATAAGTATATTTTGCTTTCATTACTAGCCCCATCCGCTTTGCCCCGATGGTACATAGATAAATAGTAGCCTATGTGTTAATCCGGATAATGAACTATCTGCATATCAAATTGGCCAAACCGTTTTTGCGTGAAAACAAACATTCCCACATTCATTTATACAAACTTTTATAGGTTTAATTGGTGTTACTGATACAAATTTATGAAAATCTAGGTATCTATATGATGATGCTGGGTGCGCATGACCTGATCACGCGATGGCATGAAGTTGTAGGCACGGCAGGTAAGTTATAACTATGGCAAAGAACTTTAATGCGCCATCCAGTCTAAACCGCAGTTAAGACTGATTATTTGAAACATCAACATTAACCCGAAATATATAGTTAATGGATAAAACAGTATAAAAAACTACAATATAGTGAGATATATCATTATTTATAACAACGGTGATATAAGTGAGAACAAGATGATTTTAGTTAATATGCCATTACCTACCACAGGAATGAATAAAATATGTCTTATTAAGGTATTGGTTAAGCCTTTTCCCAGCGACTGAAACGTGAAGTAAACAGTAATATTCAAATGTATGGCAAACCCACACGGATAATGTAAGTAAATACCACGCAACAAACTTACAAATTATTAGAAAAAACCTAATTAGATAATTATAGAAAAAACGTGAACTCACATGATCTACAAACATCACAACATCAACAATCAGGACAAAACATAGAAGACAAGAAATGATTTTATGAGTTATATTGCGACTTGCGACTATCCTCCAGTCTTCTACTTTCTTTAACAAATTACTATTTATCTAATGAATGCACGTGAAATATGATATCGAATGGAGGATTCTCGCTTTACAAATAGTGAAATGATAGTCTAAATCTAAACAGAATCAAGTGGCACTACGCCGAGCTAATGTGCGCAAAAGTAGCACTTACGATGCGAGGAGGCAGCCTTCTTTTCCGAAGCCAGCTCGTTCTTTTTAGGAGTATCCACGTCGCCTGCATGACGCAGCAAAACACAAAAGCAGCATTAGAACACTGGTGAACATTTATAAACATGATGCAACGTTTCATTTATCGCGATTTATAATAGTACAAAACTGGTCTTGATGGCAATCTAGGACTATTCTGAAGGTCCATGATCTATTTTATAGAGATAGAGAATATTGTAGGAACACTCACTAATGGTACGTCGAAGCTTTTTACAGAAAGAGGAGAGACGATCACGGGCTCGGCTTAATTGACCACTTTTTTCCGTATCAAGTAACCGAAGCAGGGAGGGTTCGGAGCGAGCGGCTACCTCTCCTACGGGGCGAAGAGCCACCGTGGCTCCATCGGAAACTCCTAAGTTGTCGAAGCATACCGGCCCTGCGGAACACTCCAGCTTGGCAGAGGATCGCACGCGAGCGCGCGTAGTGGTAGACTGCCGGCCCGAAGTGCGGGGACTAAAACCGCCGCCCCGCCCCGTAAAGGTCGACCCTCGTTACTACAACATGTGGTGCTAATTCAAACTTCGCGACTAAATACTCTCCAACCAATTCTAGTCATTAATATTGTATTGTCGTATAAATACCTTTATCAACTAACTATGAATTATACAGAATCAAAAAATAAACTCAAGTACTTACCACGACCTATGAGTTATATATTTTTCATTAAAATCCTAGTGCCTTAGTTTTTTTGTCATGAAAGTTTCCTAAATTTCCTTTTCGCGTCATACTCCCAGCCTGCATAGTACTTTTATGGAAAGTGAAACAAGATAGTTGAGAAAACGTAATTATTAAAATTACCTATACAAGGGTATTTTTTTTAACTAAACCCAATTTCGATCTGTTTGTACTCAAATGACAGAATTATTTCTGTAATTTGGATCAAAGGAAATTCGTGAATTAAGTATGAACAATTTGGATTATTTTTTTGTAAAACCTAAGTAATTATATTTATATGTAGTAGCCCCTATCTGTAAACCAGTATAGGCGTCGCATACGAACTCTATCAGTCACATCGCATGCGCGCGTGTCTAGCTTTTTATACTACCGGTGATAATTTTAATGTGACGTCACCCACTGCTAACTCTAAATAATTCTCAACTTTAAATGAATGTGTACACAAAATAACAACGACAAACTAGTGCACTCTAGGAGTGTTATTTATTCGTTTATTGGAAAACTAAACCTCAAAATACGGGTGGTAGTTGCACGATCCATTTTCACAAAGTGAACCAAAATATGTATTTATTGTATTTTAATAAAATCGATTAGAATATTCATTCAATAACAGAAAAACACGATTGACTAATAATGAAATCTCAAATACTTATTTCGATTATAATATATAAGTAATTTGATTATGGATCTGGAGATGTTGATTGAGAAAAGATATAGAGAAATTTCCATGGGACTGAGAAAACTAGATCAACGCGGATATTATTACTGCAATACGTAAACGATTTTTAAACAATGGCAAAAAAAATATATCACACTTTCTGTTTCTAAAGTTCCAAGCACTTTTGGAGTGATTTCTTAGTAAATACGATATTGCTCCCAGCAAAGGGCCGTACGATATTGCGAATGCCTTGAGCTTACATTGATAAAAAAAAAAATTTTGCTTCCGCTTCGTTTCACTAACAAATAATATATATATATATATATAAAATTGGTGCACAATAAATACTTCAACGCCTGATAATAGATTGTTGGACGATCTAAGAATTTTAAGTTCTAATGTATCAATATAGGCAACTTAAGAATTTACTTTGTAATAGAGTGAACGCCACAAAATGTTACAGCTTGATTTACCCCGTGGTTGTGTCGGGTCAATAAATCGATGCCCGCCCGGAATGAATATTTGTACGATCTACGGGATTAGTTAAACGATGTGTTGGATGAGGAAAATGAGTATCTTTTCCAAGTTTGGTTAAGAAACTAAATGGACTTTGATTTGGTCCTGACTATATCCAAGTTAATGGTAAACGTTATACTAAGAAAACCAATGAAAACCTAGTTGTTAACTTGGATACATTGGACCATCTCTGATGATGATTTTTAGCAAAGAACGGTAATGTTCTGCTAACAGCAGCAGCTCATTTGTTTATATATTATCATTTTGCAATATACAACCTAGCATAATATAAAGGGCCGCAGTAAGCAGATATATTTTTAGAAATTCACAAGCAAACTTATTAAAAATAGAAACTACAATATTAGTATATGGTCACAAATAATTAAAACGGTTGATACGGTCATGTCGTCATCGATACTTTATGAGAGGAGTAATGCGACTTATTTACTCAGTAAGTAATTACTTTTATAGGCAATAGATCACTATCTATAGACACGCTAATAGAATTATGGTTGCTGACTCGCGGCAATTGGATTAGAACATTCGGCGGAGTTTGTTGGGTTCTCGGCACGTGAAGGGCCTCGGGACCATGCCACGTACCAGCGTTCGATAGGTTTTCATCTGAAAGATACAAATATATTTTGCGGAAAATCTTTAGTCAATAAACAATAATAATAACGATAATCGTGTTGATCTAAGATTTTTTAAATCATTTAGCGAAAATCATAGCCACAATAAATAACATAATAGTTATTCGAATTAAATAATGACAACCAATATAATACCACAATCCAGACTTGAGGATTGGAATTAGCCATTAAAATAATAAGTTGGTCTCAAGAAATACCTCAAGTGTATATCGTGCGTAAGTACGTAGTGACTATACCTAAATCGGTGATTTAGGTATATTTAATGCACACAGATACGAATTAATATAAAGAGGTGTGTGGCTAAACTAAAGGCGATGAATCTCAAGTCAATGAATTTATGACCATTTTTTAATTTATAGATCTCATATCCCTTTAATTTCAACTTTGAGATTAAGTAAGACTGCCGCGTTGATCAAGCACATTTCAAAGATTTCTTCTGAAACTCGCTCTTTCCAAGAGATTATTGATTAATTTATTTTTCGGCACGAACACTTGGTGCGCATTACGATCTTGCGAACTACATGCATGCGAAGCGTGCACAACACCATTGTTCTTGTAAAGCGACACCTTGTTTGCGGTTCTCTACGCTTAACGCGCACGCTCTCCGTCTCTGAATTCGACCAAGGCCCTATTGTCGCAAGAGACTAACCGCAGATAATAGGGAAACCGGTTATGCCAGCTTTATGACGCATCGCTCACCTTAAAATGCGTCTTCGTGTTACTAAGAGCCGTCAGGTCCTCATCTTTTGACATTGGTACAGCAACAACCCTTTTTATAAATTAGTGGAATAATTAATACGTCATCCCTTATTTTACGTTGTTAAAAAATCGATCGAGGTGCTAATTACAGTTCTAATAATCTCTGTGTCTACCTATTTCTCAACACGTTTGTTATTATTGATATTTTAAACTATCACATTTTGCATAGATGGTGATTATTGCGATAGATATATTTTTACAACTACAGCGAATGTACAATAGGTTAATGACCGGTAAGTAATAGCCATTTTGGGATAAAGTGTTCTCACACCATAGATACATTCGAAGTCTTTCGAAACGTGAATAGCTATCGTTATACATAGTAGTTTGTCGAAAGTCAAAACTGTAAACTCCAATTGCACCTGCCAATAATATTGTGCTTGTAGTTTTATGCAGCCATTTTAGTGTTTCGTTAAATTACTACAGTATTCAATTTGATTTGTTTGATTGCCACTAGTGGTATAATATATTATATTAATTTATAGGTTTATTTCCAGAGTAGATACCTGATAGCTTATGGGAATGTTTTTTGCTTACAAAAAAACAAACCATATACGCCAACTCTACTACTGCTGTAGCGAAGAACTCTGCTTGGTTTACTGATATATTGAATCCCCTTTTGTAACCGCAATATGGCGGGCGACGCAACCGTAGCTCTACTGCCGCGATCGTCCCACATACTACATGTTGATGATCAGTTAGTCAGTTACGGAAGAATTAAATGTGCCTAACAATTTTTTTTTAAAGATATATAATATATAAATAACTAAGTATTTGACTCAAGCTAGATAAGCTCTTCCGCATAAAATGAGCTGATTTTGAACAAAGATGTTGTGCCATGATTAATGTTTAGATAATTTAATTGATTGAATGATCATGAAATCTGTAACACATGATAAGCTGAGATTCAAACACGGTTGTTGAATTTAAATTGTTTAACAAAAGGTAAGTTAAGAGGCTTTTTGTTTGAAATTCCGATGCCACATTTCTAATTATATCTCCTAAAAAAATGGGCTTATTTCCAAGGCAAGCAATGTATGACGCTAGCTAGTGTCATCCAATCCTATGTAGAAAAAAGCTCCTAATCAAAAATGTAATGTGGTTGAGATGACTGAATAACGCACTTAGCAACCAGGTTCTTTTGATCTTGAGCAGGCTTGAAACCTACGTTACGTTAGTGAAACCTAGATATTCCGAAATCAAAAGATACCCAAATGGTAAGGCGACATTGCACGGCATTGAACCAAATGTAAAGTAAATCTTGTCGGTAGAAGGACACAGTGATGTATCCTCAATAGATGTTGCTAACGTCATAGTATGACAAACAATGTGGAAGATGCGTACTTTGACTTTGAAGAGTTTGATATTTGGGAGCTCTTTACTATATTACTCTGGTTATTTACTGGTAAGTAGCAAATAGGTAAGTAAAATAATAATATTATCACCTATTTAGCGTGTGACTGCTATTAGTACAACAGGGGACAAAGCATTATTATGATGTTTATAGGAAAGCCATTCCTAAAAATATAATAATAATAATATAATGTGTTGTGGTGAAAATTGTTAAATAACTGTTAGCTTTACCAAAATGGCTCTAGAATAAAAATATCTTATCAGAATGTGTAAAATATTTTGATGACGTTGATTGTTTTATAGCATTCAAAAATGATTAGATACATACTAACACGCCTGTATCCCCAAAAATATAGGTAGTAATGTTTAGCTACAAATGTAGCAAGGTAAATTTAGGAGTCAGCAAGCCATTAATCATTATTCCAAGCAACTAATGACGAAATGTTAAAGACCTAAGACTCGTGGACCAGTTCTTCAAGAACTTGCTTTAAATTACAATTATAAGTAGGTACCTACCTACATCATTGTTAAGTTGGTGTGCTATTCATCTACCGCACCTAGATTCATAGTTAATTGTGTAATATCAAAGTAAACTGACAATTATGTCACACCATCAACATCGCATAATCATTATCACAAAAAACTTCAGAGTTTATTCTTTGTCTAAGACATTTCATTTTAGGTTACTGAGGAGTTATCTTGCTTGATATCTTAGCTCAGAGGTTAGATATTACAGCTATGTATCGTCACATAGTTGAACTTTAAAATATACATCGTTCCTACGCACTTAACATGCCGATGTGCCCGGGTCGAACTCAAAACAATTGCATTGTTCTATTATGATAAAACAGAGGGATTTACACTAGAGCCGACATTACAAACATTGGTACATTTTATAGATAAAGATAGGTATAATATCAAGATAATGATTAAAATATGTCTCACCTCACATCTACATAATAAGATAAATTTGACAGCTGCTGTGAAGTGCTTTTTGTCCAAGAGTCAGTGCACAAGCTGAATAAAAAGTTGTTCCTTCTGAATAGGTATATAATATTGAATTGTTAATAAGGACGTAATTTTTTATCTAATTGTTACGTACCAGTTTTTTTCACCACAAACGACGAAGTATCTGCCGATTTTGGTCTATTATGCCGATTTTCTGTATCAGCATTAACAGTATAAGTTCCGCGACGCCGTAACATGATCTTTATAAAGCTGTCTGCACAAAAAAAGGTCTTCTCCAAGAAGCACAGCACCGATCACTATCATTCTCATTCGACCTTTTCACAGAATAATCTTGTCTTGATATAAAATATAAATGTATCACATCACGTTTCACAGATCGCAACCGAGTGTAAATGATATAACTGTGTATATCGCACTGTTACTCACTGTATAATATTTGACACGCGTACAAGTGTCGAACAAAACGACTGATTGTTTTCAAATTACTCGCGTACCGGATAGCTGCCGCAATGGCGCAGCACCGAGGAAGTGGGTTAACGAACCAATTGGTAATTTTGCAATATGCACCGGCTCTGGCGACCACGTCGTTCGACTGTGACCGGCCGCCGAGCGAAAGGCAACTTGAAAACCGAGAGTGCGTTGGCACGGTTCTTCCGCGAATGACAGGATGGTGCGGTCACGCCGACCGCGAGATAGCAAGATCGACTATAGCCACTGATAACGAACGCTAGCGATAACCGTGAACAATTGACTAATACCTAATAAACTATACGTGATACGCAGATCGAAATAAAACTTATCGACACCTAATGTAATAATTTATTCATTTAATATTTAGATGTCCCCATAAAGTCAAAAAAATAGTCTGATCACATATGTACTATTCCATATGTGATCAGACTGATTTTTTGCCTTTTTACTTGATTCCTGGGCACCACTTATAGTTGAGCCATGTTTTGCTACCCCCTCATTAGTTTTGTTTCCGATACACCTCTGCCTAGGCCTTCCGAGTAATAAGATTAATGTTTATAAGTAATCATTAGATGCGAATACACACCGCAGTGCTGCTTCAGTGGTTCGTCCCAATGGATCGAATTACAAAATTAAATAATAATTACTTCGTTCAGTGATTTGTTCCATTGATTCCTTCCTTCATTTTAAAACAAAAAAATACGAAGAACTGAAAGACTATCAGCATAAAAAAGCTCTATTATATTTGTTTAGTTCATTGTAATTTCAATGTTACAGTAGCAAAATAAAGACTTTGTGAGTTACAACACATTGTACATCGTTTGATTTTGGATACGGGATATTTATTTTATCCTGCATTAAAAAGCGTATGTCTTAACGCGATTAAGACCAGTCCGACTCTAATAGGTTAGCTTATAATCACCCAAAAACAGTAGCCACCGCGCCAGGCAGGGCCACGACAAATAAACTTAAACGCAAGGTTACCGACGTTGACCCCCAAGGTTACAAATATCGAAATGTAAAACTTAACAAACTATTAAGTATTTTTACTGGATAACTTTTAATGACATAAAATTGCGTTGCCGATCGGTCAAAAACACGTCGAATAAATAAGATCAATATTATTATCGTAAAAATCAATATTATCTATACACATTGTGATTTTTCCCATTGGGTCGAATATCGGATGGACCACTGAATTAGTCGACCAAGGCAATGGTAGATGACAAACTTTAAGTCAGCGGCACGCGTCTTTGCAGTTGCACTGTGAGGCAACTGGTAAGTGACGAGGGCGTTTAGTGGGGAGAAAAACGTATATCACCGTTTCCCAGTTCGTCTCAATGGGTTGTCTGCATTATCTTAAAAACAATTAGATTGTTTTATTATGACCTACGTAAATGCGAAAGTATACAAATAATGACTTCTAAAGCCTCGAATTACTTAGTCAAGGTTTTTTTTAAATATTACACTAAATATGCACAAGTCGCGGTCGTCTTGTTAAGGTCCCCCCCCATTCAGAATGTTATTAACACCCAACTTTCACACTGCAATGTCAGTTTTAGAAACATACTGTATTTAATTTTGATAATCATTATAAGACAAACAAATAGTGACTTATAATTGGCAAGATAATTTAAAAGATAATTGATTAGTGTTTTCGACATTAAGTTAAGTTTATAAGACTTATTATTTAATTTGAGTTTATTTATATTATATGTATAAGTAGGTATATACTAAACCAAACTTTGTGATCAACAGGATCTTATATTGTTTTGGTATAAGTGTTTTGTAAGGAACAAGCACAATGTAACATCATCAATAACATGGACAATAAGTAACAGGCAAGTGTACATTGACACTTGTGAAATTATAAATTACTAGCAACCTGCCTGGATTTGTATGGATAGCAGAGTATAGTATACCTTAACTAATTTATTCACCAAAACCTTCATCATGAATCACTCCATCCACTGGTGAAAGTTTATCACAAGTTCAATCAGATGGATAGATCTAGCTTTCTTTTATATTATGTAGTGATAAGTTTCTTACCTAGTTACATTTTTAGAGGATATGCTAATAACTAAACTCATTAAATAAAATAAATAAAAACCTTGACACATTTTATGGCAGCGATCTTGGACCGATTTTCATACATAGCTAAGAACACTCCCGACTAACTTACCTTTCAATAAAAAAAACAATATCAAAATCGGTTCATCCATTCGGGAGCTACGCTGCCATAGACAGTCTCACACACAGACACATGAAACTCATGACACCCCATTGTTTAAACCCTGGGCAGTCAACCATGATTTTCACCTACTAACTGGCACTATTATTGTGTAACACATTCCAACACCATCAAAGAAACAGGTATAAATCAGCAGTAGCTTAATAATTCAATCAATAAAAGGTGAAAGGATAGGACCACTCCCTCCCAAAATTTAAACCCATAAATTGCAAAACATGAAAAATACAGTTTTTTTTTTTCAATATGGAAAACATCATTTTATATTTTTTTATCTTAACTGAGGGCTTTATTGACTTTGATCTTATTGCTTTATTTTTATGAATTAAATATATTTTCAGATCAATTATTCAGCTATCATTTAAATAAGTAATTAGAATTAAAAATGAATTTGGTCAGTAAAATAGTTTGGTGGTCAGCAACCTATGGGCTATCTAACTCAATTAGAAATTAATTTCATAACCGACTGTTTTAAAATTATTTGCAAAGGTAAATGCTTCAATTGATCTGTCTGAATACAATAAACTCAAAACCTATTGCTTTTCAGATGTTCACCAATGGGTAGTGATCCCGGGGCCTATAGGCTTTTAGGCCTATAATTAAGCCTATTAGTTCTTTTTATTGGCCATGATAGAATAGTAGGCTTTTACTCACTTTAAAAAGCCTATAGGTTAAAAAATGCCTATCGGTTAAAAAAAAAGCCTATAGTTTTAAAAAAAGCCTATATGTTTAAAAAAAGCCTATAAGCCTTAAGCATTTTTTTCGACTAAAATCTTTTGCAAGTAATAGGCTTATTTTGAGGCTATCTAGTACTATCTATAGTCATTATTCAGATTATGACTTAGTATGAATTAAACAAGATTTATTTTTGTATTTGAAATTGGAAATACTTGCTACATATTATTTTCAAAAAAATGTAGCCATGATGACAAGCACATTGAAGATCTTATATTTTTGTCACCCAGAGGATTTATTTTTTTATTAATTAAAACGCTTATCCCCCGAGATAAGAGTGTAATAAAGACAGAAGTATTCGGTCAGACGTGCTGTTAATATATTCTCAAATTAGGGTATTCTCTGTAGTATCAGTACAGTTGATGATAGTCTGGGGCGTCTCCCAGCACACCTAGAAGTTAAACAGTGATGCAATTTGAAAAAATATTTAAAATTGTATAATTTAGTTGATGATTATTTCACTTGAACAATAAATAAAAAAGACCTAGCCTAAAGGACTAAAAGTCTTTATAGGATTTTATCCCGCAGTAGCCCCTTAATTCATAGGCTAGCCTTAAAAAAAAGTCTAAAAGCCTATAGGCCCCGGGAACACTACCAATGGGCAGAGTAATTTATAGGAAGGTTCAGGATTTTAATCTAGGTTTAGTAAGCACTCAAAGAGTTCCCATAATTATTATTACTATAAATTTCTATAGATCATTCAACAGACCCATGCAATGAAAGGCTGGTACTGCAGTAGTTACATATTAAATCACTTTAAACATTTCCACCGTTTAAAACAATGTATCAGAGTAACACTGGTTTCAGTTAAGACATTATTATTTTCTAACATATACTTAACTTTATTCATTTTTACCAAGTAAATAATGGTAAAAGTCTGAAATTAATGATGATGAGAAATCACTTTGGACTTTAATAAAGAATTTGTAAATCTAAGGTTGAAAATAATATAAGGTTGGAAGTTTTTAAAATTTGGTGTTGTTAAGTTTTATGTGGGAAGATTGATATGTATTCTTTGCTGACCGATGCTGAAATTTCTAGTAATGTCTTTGCAATCCAATTGTTTATTAAGGAAACACATGATGGTATCATTGCTTACAGAAACAGAGTAACAGCTGATTTTTAATTATTGCAAGCATTAACTTGTCCAAATTATTTAACAGCTTATTTTTGTTGCTAACCTATAAGCAAACTTCATCTTCAAACTAAACTTATTTTTTAATATATATTGATAGTGTAGATAATATTATATAAATGATTATATCAGGTATTATTCAGGTATATCTAACATGGACTAAAAAATTAAGCAAAGGTTATTGAATGAAAGTAGGTAAATATTTAAATTGATGATGCTCCTGAATTGAATTGATGAATAAACAATATAAATGTAGAAAAATTGTATTTTAATTTATAAAAATTGTAAACACAATTTAAATAATTACACTAGTGTAGCATCAAAGGTGCAGTCTAGCATGCCTTAAAAATAAAAGGTATTTATTTTCCTAAACAGTGGAATCAATTATAAATCAAGACAATAAATTAACCATTCTGGTCACACTACTGATTTTTTTACTGAACGCTTGAACATATGAAAATAATGAATATGTATGTTACACTACTTCTTTAAAAACTAGGCATTAAGGACTTAGGAACTGATGTGGAAACAAGAGCATCATAGATGACACCTCGTGACAGATAACTTGTTAGTATGAAGATATATATTGGCCAATTGTAGGAGGGGAATTACACTAAAAATTCCATCAAGTAATTAATGACTACTGGTTTTCTACAAAAAACCCTAATTTATTACGTCATGATAGATAGCAAGTAACCTCAAAGACTCGATTTATTTCTATAAAACATGAAACTCCCATTAACTAGCTGAAATTACGAAATGGATTAAAATAGTAGAAACAGATATTTAGAACTAACAATATCACGTAATATCCAAGAAGTATATTTGAAATACGACGCATTTCTCCTCCAATAGATATTTTGACACGATTAATCTGTCACACGCGAGGCTTATGTGGCAGAGCCTAAGCACCGCCTGTGGCCATTTTTGAAATACTGCAGACATAAAATGCTGTCGATATTGATTATTATGCCAAATTTTGGTAAATTACATGCTTAGAAGTTGATTTGTGGCAGTTTGCAGCCATTTTTAAAATTGTCAGAATCGAAATACGTCACAGGCGTAAGAAATCACGATGGCCGACAAAAGAATGGTTAGGTGGTAGGTACTTACTACTGATTTTTACGCCTCCTAGAGGTGGTTTTGGTGGTTGATTATCGAAAGTCTTTCGAACGGATTTGCTGCCCTCGGCGAATGACGTGGTCCTAGGGCGTCCGCTCATTATTATAGGTATAAAATAAACGGCCTTAGAATCCTGAACTTCATAGATGCTTCACATTTCTCGTTACCACCCTTGCACTCGCACTGAACTCACTTTGCCGACGAAATACAAGTTAAGGATGGTATAGTCAAAACAATATCACTAAGATACAATTGAAATCAAAATAAGACTGTCTTATTACGGTTTTACAATATCATTTTGTTAATTTTTCAAAATTTACATCACTAAAGTGTACGACAGATTTTAGTTTCTTCAGACTTGTACTCGCTCGTTCGGTTAGTTTCGGCATTCACTCGTACCTTCGATTACTGAACGTACGAAGGTGACGTCACGTAAACGCTTTACACTGCCATCTATTGGGACTTTAGATTCCTAGAACAAATTCTATCGGTAAAACAGTACATCACAGACAATCTTTTTAAATAAATAAATTAGAATTATATTCTTCAATGGAATGTTACATACTTCTGTAACAAATACAATAGTATGCCGCTGTAGGTATAATATTTTTTTTTAATTCTATGTTTTTTTTTCTCATTAAATTGCAACTTTTAGTTGAAACTTGCAATACATCTTTATACTATACTAGTAACGGAACCTCAGAATAAGGACTTTATATTTTGGTCTTCCAAGTTCCAATTTCACTTTTCATTTGTTAATATGCTCATGCAAAGGGTAAAATAAATAATAATTTCAATGTCAATGATATAGTTTTCAAAATGAACCCAGCAATAGCTAGGGACTGTCACAAGCTCAGATAAAATTGATTGTTTTCACGAATGACAATACTAGTCCATGTCTTGTGGCGTTTCGCACCAAAGGCATTTTCTATGCCTTCTTGCACATGTATTTAGCTTATTTAGTGCAGATATTGTACCCACAGCTAGCTAATGTACAAAATTTTCACGTCTAAGTATGGTATTATCCTGTATCTACACATGTATACATGTCTTTAAATCTGCAATTCTGTGGTAACTGGTACCTATACCAAAATTCATAGAAATTGGTTTAGCCTTCTAAATAAGAAAACGTAAAAAGCAGATAGCCAGAGTTAATTTAGCATTTTTATTAAATTAACATGGATTACATTACATAAACTATACTTATTTTTTTATTTCTAGCTAAATTAACCTTTGTACTGATTAAGTAAAACTATATTTTTGAGGTCAGGTCATTCACTAACAAGATATTTCGTTAGATTATGTAATAGAGACCCCAAATATATTCCAAACAATAAGATGTACTTATATGCGATACAAACTACAAACGTTTTATACATTACGTGTCTTGAAATTCTAGATTAAGTAATAATAACTCTTTATACTATCGTGAATCTGTAGACAATCCGCAATGTATACCAGACAAAGGAATGGGTCGCTTGTTGTTGTGAGAAATGTTAATCAAGTTGAGTACTTAGGCACTACGCAGCAAACGCTATCGCTCTCAAGAGTAGTTGCGCGTGCGCCGCGTAGGAGGCGAGCGGTCCGCTAGCGGCTGACACACCTACGATATAATGTGATTTTAATTCAATAAATTCGCATCAAATGTTTTCAAGACCGTTGTTTCGCAACACAGTCAGGAAAAATGGAATGCTACACTTCGGATAGTTGTGACAGCGACACCAGAGACCAGAAAACCCTCGATTTGTCGAATCAACTTTTGGAAACGGTCAGCCTATCATCGGAAATAAAAGGTATTGTCGACGAGAAGGATTGTGCAGAAAATTACGAGATAATTCTCCTCTACAACAATAGGATACAGGCACTTCCGGAGACAATAAACAGGTTCAGCAACTTGAAGATTTTAGATGTGAGCAACAACAGACTGACGATTCTCCCAGATATCTTCAAACAGTGCCAGTTAACATCGCTGATAGCAAAACATAATCAACTCACCAATGAATCGCTTCCTAAATCTTTCTTTAACAATAAGACTTCTCTGCGAGAGTTAAATTTGAGCGGCAATCATCTGAACTTCTTTCCGGAGCAAGTTCTAGACATCATATCTTTAAAGTATCTCTACTTAGGCGGTAACAACATAGTCAACATACCAAAGGACATATGGAAACTTAACAGGTAAATTTTATTTTCTTCTAAAATTCATTCAGCTTCTACTTAACTACTTACGAGGCTAGTTAACTAGTACCTATAATAATGTAGTACAGGAAAGGATTTTTGGTTTGTACTTTTCCTGTTTAAATTGTGTACCATGACCTATGGCTGTATCTACAGAATTACAACTCAGCTACGGACCTACGGTTCCCACTATCTTGTCATAATAACAATCGCCAATTTATAAACATTAAACACTGGAGCTCTTTGTCTAATCAATTACCTACATACCTACAGGTCATTATCAAGATAAATATTTTACCAAGTCAATCACTATACGCCAAACAAACATCGTTAGCTTTAGTATTATAATGGATAAACAATTCGTTCTGAGCTTTATTTTGGATGCCATATTATTGCAGTACAAGATTCATAATAATAAATATAAACAAGACAACTCAGAAAAATATACAAATAAGTATGTTTTTATTTAATGCATCCTGAATCCGAAGCTCGACGACTTAAATTTTCGCATATCATGCCAAAACTGATATAAGCATTTAATTTGTTATCAGTCGGTTCAAACACACAAACACCCAGTTACTCTGGATATCGATTGCTGTATCACGCCATTATGTGCTAAATGATAGCGCTACTTCTCTACAGACTGACGACACAGATAAAAGTATAAATACTTATAGGTGGTTGTACTAAGTTATTTATCGCTAGTGGCTAGACGGCACAAATGATCATAAAAAATACTTAGGTACTTTCTTATCAACAGATAACAGAGCGAGCATTTATTAAGAAATTATTTTATATCTTATATTTAAAAGATTGACGCTATAAAATTGTTTAATGTGTATTAATTAGGAACATGTAATCCATCACAAAACTGCATTTGAGAAAGTAAGATTTTAAAGTTATTACTTACTATTATGAATCTACCCTTATTTATGATTTTTCAACAGTTTACAGATTTTATCATTAGGTGGTAATCAAATATCCGAAGTTCCGGAGTCGGTTGGTCATCTAACTGGTCTCCAAGCTTTAGTTCTGAGTGACAATCTAATAGAACAACTACCAGCGAGTATAGCTAGATTGAATCAACTACGTTCATTGCTAATCCACAAGAACCGACTAAAGACATTACCCACGCAAATAATCAAACTGAAATGTTTGACAGAGGTAAGTACATAATTATGTATTTTAGGTAAATTAGGAACCGCTGAATAAGTTTCTTTTTATTATTTTTTTATTTATTTATCAGAAATACATTCACAACAATTTGTTTTTTCCTGTTTTCCATAATGCCACTTAAACCTCTTGGGTATACGCATCTATCTAAATAAATTGTTGATATCACCCGCTACTGTCTTATCACGACGTATATTATCCCGCCAATAGCCGATAGCACGAGCCGATGCCGCCATTAACCTTACGTCGTCCATTTAGCAAGATCCCTGGAACCCGGACTCCGGAGATAGTCTTATATTTCTCGGCCACTAACATTCTTGCTAAGTCGCCTTTTCTTGCATTTATTACCACAAGCTGCTGCCCACATTGCCTTCGCATGTGACACTCTCGTCTCCTATGATCATTCGATATTCAACCCCCTAAAAGCCACAACTCATGGAGGCCAGAGGCTGTCAGAACCCTTGGTTGGAACGACGCGACCACGAAATTCTACGGATTTAGAGAGAAATGTGAGGCTTCCCAAGTTCTATTAATCCTGATCAATGATAATTATATAATATGTCATTGATCCTGATCATTTATGTTGGATCAGGAAAGCGATAGGTCCCCAACGGCAGTTCTATAACGTTGATTTCTCTGATTCTTGTAACTCAATTTTCAACAGTTTGAACTTTATTCAACGTAAATGACCTCTTGGACGAAGTATTTTTTGAAAATATGTACAGTCCTACAGCTGAAGTTTGTATTTAAATTTCTTGATAATATAAACAAGTATACCTACACACTAATTATTATTATATAAACAATAAATTATTTACGGTTAGGTATTTACTTAATCTCTAGTGTTCAGTGATACCCTACCCTTAAGTAGGCAACCTTTTCATTATTGCGTGTATATATACATATCTAGTACATACATAATTATGCATACTTAAGGATACTAGGAAACTATTGTTTTGAGACAAACATAAGATATTTACTTGGTTATTTTCTTTGAAGAATACCTATGGAATGCGCAGTTGATCCGTATTTAAATCTACATACTGATACCGCCACATCGTGGTTAGGTAGGTATCTATTCATATTCACGGGTGTCGCTCCAATGACAATCTTATTGTATACAATAAGTGACCTATTCTTTAATTTACTACTGAGCGGTTGCTTAAAAAATCTAATACGAATACCTAGCCCGGATTATATCGAGCTACCTACATTAAGTACCTACATTTAATTTACATTTAGTCCCTACTAGGTTACATACATACATACACTCACGCCTTTTTCCCATGGGTAGGTTACTACCTATTTAAAGTGATATGGTTGCTGTATCTGTCGCAGCCAAATACTATAAACCGCCGTTTTACATTACGGCTAGCTTTTGCAAAACAGCGCCGTTTCGTAATGAGGCGTTGCAACGATTAGCCGGATTGAATGCGGCCGAATGAAAATGTTTTTCCGGAGAACGGCGGATATACTCTTTGGCTGCGACTTTTATTTGTTTTTTTTTGCTAATAGGGTATTTGGATGTAATTTTTTAAGCGGCTTAAATTTATCCTAAGTCGCATAGATAACTTTACCACATTACTAGATTCGAAAAATCTTTTGGTATCGGTATCAAAAACGATTATTATTCAAGATTATAAATAATGTTTGACACTTAAATTAAATTAGACAACATCCAAGTATAGATTATCTGAAATTGTGACTATGACACAGTTATTTGTGCAAATGGTATTTTTATGAATGTGTTATTGACCACTACATATATTTAAAGTTAGCAGACCCCAGCGGCCAAATAACATTAGGGTCATCATATCATCAACCTCTTCTTATTAGAGAGAGGGATTAGGCTTTAGTCTACCACAGTAACCTATTAACTACGGGTTGGCAGTGTTGGCACATCGAGAATCACTCAAGCTTGCAGGTTTCCCCTCATACATAGACAGACGGACTAATACAATAATGGCTTTGTAAGAACGTATTATGAGAGTCCTTAGATTAGAACAACATCAAATACAATAACAATGTCATTTTTTACAGTTGAGTCTGCGTGATAACCCTCTTGTGGTGAGGTTCGTCAGAGATATGACGTTGCAGCCGCCATCTTTAATGGAATTAGCCAGTCGTACTATCAAGCTTCATGATATCCCAGTCCAGCCTGGCGAAGTACCCATAACCTTGATAAGATATCTTGGAGCAGCACAATGTTGTGTTAATCCCAAATGTAAAGGTAAGGCGCATTTAATCAATGATACACTTTTAAAGAACTCGACTCAACTCTATTGTATATATTATGTAATGCGGACTAACTGGGGGATGGGACTCAAACCGGAGATTTTACGCGTTGTGTAACGATTCTAAAGGAATAAAGAAGAACAAAGTATGCCTTTTCTTCTTACGTTCTTTCTTCAGTCTCATCTCGTTTCTAAGTACTCAGTGAATACCACAATTTTAACTGATTTGGTTCAAAGTCAATATTTTGTCACACGAGTATCTAGAAAATTAACGTAAGACGGTAGGTCTTACAGTCACGGTTACTGTCTTAATTTTCTAGATACTTTATAATTGACATCGACACGCTTTAATAAAATTAAATGGTGACTTTCTATCGGTCTTCGTTCTACAGTCCGAAGACAAACTTTCGAATAAGTATAATAATTATTAGATACTGGTCGCGAACAGGACTGCAGAGTTAAGATCAAATTTCACATACTTTTAGCTATCAGTTAACTACAGAAAAACAGAATTTATTCTGTACTTTTTAAGTAAAGTACCTAGGTTTACTGTACATACATAATACTAACTTTGCAAGGCCAGGCCGGGTAAAGGTCGACTTGTATCAACGAAAACTTCAAAAAGTAGTCGATAAAATTTGAAACAATGTAGCACATAATAACCTCGTAAGGCCCAACCTATAATTAGGCCGACATACCTATATTACGACCTATATGCTAAAAATAGGAACCATTTTAAACAAAAAAAGAATTTTGCAAATCGATCCAGGCGTTTTTAAGTAATTCGTGAACAAACATAAAAAAAAATAAGATTCTGACGAAATCAGAACCTCCTCCTTTTTGAAGTCGGTTAAAAAATAGCCTACGACCAATTCTCAGACCTACCAAATATACATACAAAAATTTCATAGTTCAGCCGTGTCGGAGGAGTTCAGCGACAAACACCGTGACACGAGATTTTTGTATTATCTTAAATGTATTTAAACATATGTATAGGATAATACAAAAAAAATATTAACCATGAACGCTAATGGTTACAGTGTGCAGTGACATATTATATATTTTGGAGACGGTTTTTTTTTTTTCTTGTAGTAAAAAAAAATAATAAGCCAAAATACGGGGCGCAAAATTCTTATCGACCCCGGGCGGCAAAACCCCACGCTACGCCAATGCATGGTTAATATTATTTTATGATTTAAAAAACTGTCTTGGGCCGGAGTGACAACATAGTATACCCGACTTCAAAAAAGGAGATTATCTATTCGACTGTATTTTTTTAATTTTATACCTTTCGACTGGGTGAACCATTTTGATGATTCTTTTCTATTTGAATTTGGTCCAGTTCTGACATTTGAAGTCGGTTTCTTTTCGACAGAATTATTTTGTCAATAAATTAGGTCGTTGGGCCTTACGTGGTTAACAAGAATGTCGGCCGGCATGCGCAGAAACTATTATTCGGTAATAGTTTCTGCGCGATTATTATTGATAGGATCCTCAAAATAATGTTGATTTACAATTTTATTCAATTCTAAAATATTATTTTTAATTTAATCACCCTAACGATACGTAAGGAGGTGTGGTAGCCTAGTGGTGTGACCAGTGGACTGAGATGTCAAAGGTCTCGAGGTCGAACCCAAGGCACATGCTCAAACAGTGAAGGAAAACACCGTGAGGAAACCTGCATGCTTGAGAGATTTTCTAGATGGCATGTAAAGTCTGCCAACCCGCAGTAGACTAGCGTGGTGGACTATAGCCTAATCCCTCTCAATAGGGATGTTGACACTTATCACAAATTCATGTTTCTTTTATAATTTTATTAAAGGTTGTATTATTAGAACATCAAAAATCTCACTTTATTGATTTAATATATCAAATTCAATTTATTAGAAATAATTTTAAAAGTTTTTTATTTATCACCTAATTTCACGTGACTGCAAACACCAAGAAGAGCGCATAACGTCACTAACCGATAAACAAGCCGCAAACATTTATTTTTGTTGTGTTCATAGTTCACCGACGTGAAACTGTGAAAAATTGTAAAACTTAAATATTTCTGGACATTATGACACATCGCCATGTAGTTCCGAGCTAAGCTACGAGGCTTGTGTTACGGATACTAATTCAACTAATTTCTTGATATACTACATATATGTGAGACTGTGGTAGCCTAGCGGTGTGACCAGTGGACTTAGACGTCAGAGGTCTCGAGTTCGAACCCAAGGCACGCACCACTGACTTTTCGGAAGTTATGTGCGTATTTATCACACGCTCAAACGGTGAAGGAAAACATCGTGAGGAAACCTGCATGCTTGAGAGAATTTCTCGCTGGCATGTGAAGTCCGCCAACCCGCAGTAGGCTAGCGTGGTGGACTATAGCCTAATCCCTCTCAAATGAGAGGAGACCCGTGCCCAGCAGTGGGACAATAATGGGTTGATGATGATGATGACTACATATATGTATACTTTATTTTATTGTAAATACATACATGTATATTTATACATAGATACATCCAATTATGTGTTCATTTTGATTATTCGTTTTAATTTTTTTGGATGAAAACAAGTTCGATGAATTTTCATCAATCGCGATCCGTCAAGCAGTAAGTGACGTAAACGCAATTACCTATTTGCTTGACAGCTGTGAGAATTTTTTGGCGGGTGAAATAAATTTTCTTCTAATTTAGTATAATTTCTCATCGAAAATACTTATATTAAATAAAATATATTGTTCTATGATAAACAAGAGTCAAACTTTAAAATAAAAGCAACTCCGTAAAAGCAAATTGTCAACATCCCTATTGTGCCCAGCCGTGGGGACATTAATGGGTTGATGATGATGATGATCGATACGTAATCCGAACTTAATAGTCACTAGTGTTGTAATTTTATTGCAGGTGTCTTCTTCGACAACCGCGTCGAGCACATAAAGTTCGTAGACTTCTGTGGGAAATACCGCATTCCATTACTGCAATATCTGTGCAGCTCTAAATGCATCACTGGAAGCTGGGAGAGTCGTGAAGTGGACAGTAATCCGCATCCTCATATGATGAGGAAAGTTCTTCTTGGTTGACTATGAACAATCTTGTTCTTTTTATAACTCAATACAGTTTTATTAGTTTATTTTAAACAAAACAAATTATTGTGCTGATCACCCAGTCTTGGTCTAATATTTTGATTTTTTATTTAACAATCAATAATTTTGTATACAAACCTACTTGTTGAAAACACTGGATGATTGATATCAGTAAACTATCTTAATAAATACCTAAGAATAATAATTATTGTTTTTTTATTTGATTGTTATTTTTATTTTATTCAACTTAGGTATTTTAACATGTTTAATTTTTCTATAATTATAGGTAATGCCCTTATTCATGTTATTCACTGAATTAGGTACTTCTAGCTGATTTTTTTTTTATAGAAAAGTTATAGCTTGGCAAATTTGTACGCCCAATTATAGGTAAAATTAATACACAAATATAATATATTCTTGTGACTCAGTTTATTATGCATATATCTATTAATTATATAATTAATATATATTAATGTTCTAAGAAGTGGTAGTGGGTGAGCCGTGGTAGCCTAGTGATGTGACCAGTGGACTGAGATGTCAAAGGTCTCAAGTTCGAACCCAAGGCACGCACCACTGACTTTTCGGAAGTTATGTGCGTATTTATCATAAGCTCAAACGGTGAAGGAAAACATCGTGAGGAAACCTGCATGCTTGAGAGATTTGTCTCGATCGCATGTGAAGTCTACCAACCCGCAGTAGGCTAGCGTGGTGGACTATAGCCTTATCCCTCTCAAATGAGAGGAGACCCGTGCCCAGCAGTGGGACGTTAATGGGTTGATGATGATAAAGAAGTGGCTAAAAACATTGTATGTAATTTATTTGACTTGACGTCTAATAATTTTGCCTACATTCATCTTCGTGTAGTGACATCGTGTGTATTTTCTCTAGTGTCCGCACCCGAATACACGTTACCATCAATAGCGACGGCGGCGAACTCATAAATTACTAAATTTGCTGGGCCAATTGAAAATCCCGTCAGGTAATGCCCGTTCCGCGCGCACGTGCCGCCACCCCCGTTGCCTTACGTCCTCCGACGCCCGCGAATCATGAGTGTCACGTACGAATTTGCCAAGCTATAGTTTGTAATGGAAATGTATTTGGTGAATAAAATATTATAGACTACAATTTATTATTATATCCTCAGGTACTTGTATGTGCCAATATATTGTGATACCTCTATTATAATAATCGGTTGTATAGAAATAAACTATTATATTTTTTTAAGCTGTTTCTTTAATTACACTAACTCCCTTAATTACTAGGACTTCAATTGTTTTCTTGTAAGAATTTCATTCTTTCTTCTTTGCCTCTTAAAATTGCAGATTTAAATAATTTGCAGTATAATTCTATAGCAGCTGGGGTGTCATCATTGCCTGGGACTGGGTAGGTGATCAGATTAGGATTGCAGTTTGTGTCAACAATGCCTATTGTTGGTATTAACATTTTAGCACTGTCTCTTACAGCTGTGTGCTGATTAAGAATGTTGTTCTGTGTATTTAAAAATACACATAAATCAGGCAACCTTGTGACTGCTCCAAATTGATGGTTAGCATTTGTAAAAATACCTCCTCTCCAAAACCTTGTGTGTGCATATTCTCCACTTTCTATAGCAGTTTTCTCAACCATGTGAGAATTAAGAGCATTTCTGTTGAAGAAACAAATTATCCCACCTCTATATGCAATATGTGCTGTAAAGTTGAGTGCTTTGCGTAAATGTTCTGCAGTAATATCTAAATCAAAAATTAAATGACCAAGTCTTGATCCATAAATATAAGGTCTCATGTGATCATTTAGTGAACCTTCTTTGTGACCATAATGAACTCTTGCATCAAATAAATCTTTAACTGTAAATAAATTATGCACATTGAAATAATCTGGATGGTCCAACGGCTGTTTCTTGGCAACTTGACCTAAAAAAAGGTAAAGGTGTGTAAATGGTTGAATATTTTAAATTACTGTGTTGTGGTGAGATTTTAGCCTGTACATTTAATTTATGTACCTATGAGGAAACCTATAAATGAACCCTCCAAGTATCAAAGTAGGCATTATAATTAGTAGGTATTTATGTTTACTACATTTGCCAGGAGATCAAGATTTATGCTGCATGAATTAATTCATAAGGGTTGTTGTATGTTCATAATAGTCTGTTGACTAGCATTAACACTAGTTTGAATCATATTATTACCTTCAGAGAAAGGCACTGTAACCGGGTCGGTGGCAGTAGAATTATATCGAAGCAAAGGTACGGTACGCATCAGCGCTCGATGTTCTGAAAATGTTAAGATATCTAATGTAATTCGAACGAGAGAAGAAAACGTATTAATTATTAAAATTTCTTCAATAAACACTTACTTATACAACTTGTGTACATATTTGTTGACCTCGTATAAACACTTGAATTAGTGTTGTTGGTAAATTTTCCACGATAGTTAGTTTAAGGTAAATAAATAAGCGAATAAAACAAGATTGAATAACAAAATCTGAAAATTGACGATCTTGTTTTGAGGTTATTTTTTTTTTTTATTATGGTATGGTTAGTTTGTTACAGCAGCCTTTCAGTTTAGGATTTCAAAAAAATATTATTTATTGATAAATAATTATGTGATGAGAGTTAATGAAATTGAAAATTTATATGACTGACTTATACATATAGCTGTGGGGCTAATTACCCAATTAGCCCTATTCCGACATAACCTGGGCACCTTCAGGTAGCACAAATAAATTCACTGTCAATATTTTTATAATCGACTTAGAAACGATTGTATAGCTTGTTTAACTTTTTGACGAGAAAGTAAAGTAGCAAGCTATGAGTAAATTTGATTTTACTGAAATTTATCATCTTATCTCCTGTGTAATTTATAAAGATTAATTTAATATATGAAAATAATAGATTAATTAAAAATAAAGATACGTAAAATTAGGCAGAATGGACTAGATTTCTTTGCATTATTCCTGACAAAATTCTAAAAAAAAATTATATTGCTAGCAACCAAAATGTCACACTTTTTGGCGGGAAAGTGAAGAAGTGTTTAGCAATAAAGAGTTTTGAATAAGGATTATTTATTTATTTAAATATCTCCAATAAAGATTGTACACAATTTGTTACAGAAGATAATGCCCACATCACTTTACTCCTTCACTTACAGGAGGACAAAAAATAAATGAAACAAAACAGTATAACGTGATTTTCAAATTCTCCCATGAGGTCCGCGTTAGGTTTCAGTAAAGAACCACATCTTTATTAAAACTAGGAATAAAATCATATTTTATAGAGTCAAATACAAATGCGCGGCAAATTTAAAAAATATCAGCATGGTAACCCCAAAATTAGTATGACATACCTAGATTATCTCATTTTGATACTTTATAAAAATTTGTTGGAAAATCATTATATTGTAGTACATTATTGTTGTATAGAAATACTGCAGTATCAAAAAACACCTGCCAATAAGTTTGTAAAAATTATATTTCTATAAATTTAAGTACTACTTAATAATATAAAAATCGTATTGTATGTCATTAACAGTTTTTTATACTGGTGAAGTAAATTGAAGACACAATAGAATCATGATACCAATCCAAATCAAAGTGATAATATACGAAATTTCTAGAAATCAGTTTACTACGACTGAATAAAAAGACGACTGGAGGTATGAAAAAAAAATAAAGCATTCTATAATCATTTTGGTTTATTCACTACTACAATAATAAAAATCGGAATCTAAAACATCCACGCGATAAAGTGATAAAATTCATTTTAGTCACTAGAATCACTGTTTCCTACAGAAATAATTAAATGTTCTAAATTCTTTTCTGTAATTCTATCCTTTACTTTTTATTTATTTATAACATCTATAACATGATCGGTCATTTTATTCCAGTCCTCTGGAGTTATAGTTTTAAACGACTCTTTTTTATCTCAATTGCAGTAAGGGCAATATTTTTACTTGCCACTTTACGTTTAGCTAAACTCCATATCAGCGTGGGCTTATGTGGCCGTTTTTTCCCTGGGGTATTCCAGATATCTTCATTTACTGCACCTTCCTTTTTATTCTTTTTAATGGTGTAAAACTGACTTCTGTAAAGAATGATGATGATGAAACAGAATAGTTAGCTGGTGCTGCATTCATTTATAATGGCAGATCATGTATAAAACGTATTATTTACATACGTTTTATAAAAGTAAAAGTAACCAGTGACTGAAGAAATTTCATTCAAGTTCTGATTTTTCTACTACTTCTACTGAGGGTTCTTAACCTATCTTTCTGTTCTAAATCAGTAAGTTTTTTAATAGTTTTCAACTTTTCACTATTCATCAACCCCTACTATATCCTCCAGATTTTCTGTAAAAGGAAACAATTTGTGTTGAAATTACAATGCAAAATTTATTAACATAGGATCAATAAGTATAATGCATTATTATGAAATTGTTAAACGTAATATATACAATGGATGGATAAATTAAAATAGAGAAAAAGATAATGAAGAATGTTAACTAATTTTGATTATTAGCACTCCATATTCTCTGTCAAAAATAAAAAATACTAGTGAAAGAATTACGTCGATGCGACAATTAGTTTCCGATTTATAAGTAAAACAAGTTGTAACCGTACGACGCGGGCCGCCAGTTACGGTGTGACGTCATCGTACCGCACGCTCAGTCTGGCTCACTCAGTCCGCTCGCAGTCGCGCGCCCGTACCATTGAAATTTTACCTAAATATTTTTAAAATGTCCAATCCAAATACTAGGAAATCATGTGTTGTCCCTAAATGTAAAAATACAACTACCAATTCACCGGAAAAGTTGTTTTTTATAGTTCCAAAAGACGTTAAAATGCGAAAAAAAATTATTTCCGTTCTGACCGGCTGAATGAAGTGTTATACCACTTGTACCAAAATCTTTAGCTTTAATCATTTTCAGATTGGTACCAATACCTGAAAGCTTAGATTTTTTCCAATAACACTTGGTAGCACTCGTTGAAGGCTTCAACGATGTAGCCACATTAAAAATGCTATAGTATGTTTACAGCCACCTCTGCTGGCGGCACAATCTTCGCAGGTTTAAACTGCAATGATAAGGTGTGGTACGTACGCGGTATTCTGGCGTGATCCTACATTTAACCGTACATACAGCACCTACTCTTTTTACTTGAACATAACCAATAGCATCATCGCCATAACTGTCTCTTGCCGAAATAAGTTTCAAATAAAAATAAATGGCCTTACGTATTTTGTAAGTAAAAAAAATACAAATAAAAAAAAGTTTTAGTACATCTGTAACGTTCAACCCACTATATCTACATCCTAAGTACCTATCCTACTCCCTACTAATATTATAAATGCGAAAGTTTGTGAGTGTGTGTGTGTGTGTGTGTTTGTTATCTTTCACGAAAACAATGCTGAACGGATCTCAATGAAGTCTGGAATAACACATGATATGTACAGTTCCCGAGGGAAATGGGGGTGAAGCTGCTGGCCTACTGGCGGAAGCTAGCTTGCAATAAATCAATGTATGTACCTATGTATTAATTTAAATTTACTAAGAAGAGCTGTACCTACCTATATATATATATACGTACCTACCAATAGCTACAAAACTATAATACATATTTGTTGTCTATAACGTCAATTTAATGGTATATAGGTAATGGTAGGTAGGTACTTCTACTATTTGAGTTACATTCTTCCATTATGACATTAGTTGGGTATTTTGATTTGATAAAACAATTTAGAATAGGTTAACTATTAAGCATAAGTAGTAGCACGGAAAGTTCACTCACCTTTGCTTTTTTTATTTCTCGCATTTCGGCGGCAACGAAATCACTATTTTTTTATAAATAATGCGCAACTAATCCATCTATTTTAGGTAGATTATCCGATTGCCCTTTTTCGAATCCTTCATCCATTTTATTAATCGAATAATATTTACTATTATTAGGACGAAAACAACAATATACCGCGCAAGCTTTCACATCTACTACTATAACCGTACCGCTGGCGACTTGGTACTACGCGGCGCGTTGTGACATGACGTCACAAGCGGTCACGTGACTGTTAGCGGGACTCGATATTTTTCGAAACTTTGAGTGCCTATAAAATCAAAACTACTAGGTACTTTTGACTACAACAAAAACTAGTGTATTTGTATACATACAGGCTTTAATGAGACAAAATTTCAAGCGATTTGGCATACCTAGTAACATTCTCCATTATTACGAAACTAAATCAAGTATCAAGTTAGTAGCGTCATACTAGGACTGTTTTACATTAAAATAAAACAGTTATTATGTGCCGAAAGAAAGACACAGCGTTTATATGAAGAAGCTGTCTATGATCTTGCCATCAAGGAGCATATTTAGTTAAAAACATACCTGTTTGTCTCTGTTTTATTGAAGTTACCATGAATTTCCGGCAGGGGTTGTGCGTCCTTCCCGCGCGTCCGTTGATTCACTACATAGTGTCTTCACTCACCAGCAAGGCCCTTGCTCTAACGCTGTGTCTTTCTTTCGGCACATAATAACTGTTTTATTTTAATGTAAAACAGTCCTATTATATGCCTAGTCGAAAGACACAGCGTTTATGTGAAGACTTGTTTGATATCTGCTGGTGATGGTAACTGCAAACGCTATGTGAATTGGATATAAATGTGTAAAATACCAAGAATTGTTTCTCATAGATTAAACATTTATTCTTATTAATAATCAATTATTATTTTTTCTAACATTATATAACAAAATATAAGTAAGAATTATAAACGACTCATTTATATAGTTACTGTATTATTATATGCCTAGTCGAAAGACACAGCGTTTATGTGAAGAAGCTGTCTATGATCTTGCCATCAAGGAGCATATTTAGTTAAAAACATACCTGTTTGTCTCTGTTTACTGAAGTTACCATGAATTTCCGGCAGGGGTCGAGCGTCCTTCCCGCGCGTCCGTTGATTCACTTCATAGCGTTTGTGATTTTCGTCGCGTAAGGAGCGAAAAAAGTGAGAACTAAGTGTTCCTACTTTGATTTTTTATTTATTTAGCTGAAATAAGTGCTTTATCGCATAAGTTTAATGTAGTGTGTGTGGGTGTCGTCGTTAGCGGCAGTTAGGTGAGTACCTACTTATACTTATGAATCAGTCGGAGGCTTCCGATGCGCAAGTCGTCGCTCCCGAGGGAGGGCGAAGTGCTAGGAGCTCTAGCTCAATAGAAAGCAGCAGCTCTTCCTCATCTTCAGAAGATGAGGAGGGTTTTGCGGACCCACCACCAAAATAATAGATCCAGGCGGATGTCGAAGCAGGTCGAAACCTGTTAAGACTCGCCAATAAATCAAGTCGATTTCCTTTCAGAGTGCGTAGCTCAGATTCCATCATACCTAAATGCATTAAATAGTAACTAAACTCATAATAGTTCAGATAATGCCGGCCATTCCAAGATGTCCGAAACAATTTTTTCTTTTATACCTACAACTAATATGTCATTAGGAAAGTTAATAATAACTTTATACCTAGTGCTGACCCAAGTAAATTAGCGGAAATCAGTAATTTACAACAGTCTAACTCGCAAGCTTGGAAAGGCATAAGATATAAAAAAGCATTACAGGCTCACTTCGCTACCCGGAGTAGCGATGTGATTGTGAGATTTACAGGTCTGAAATTAGATGAGGAGCTCTGTCATTTAAATAAGGGAACAGATTATTAACTAATACTGAACATTTACTAGCGGGATTATCGAATGCAGTCTTACATAGTCGACAACTATTTAAGTAAATGGTTTACAGGACGTCATAGATTAGGCTTCTAATGCAGGTACGGAACTTAATGCAAACTCGGGTAAATTTACAGAAATATTTGGTCTGTTATCTCCATCATATAAAAATATGAAGTCATGTATGCAGGTTAATTGCGCAAAATAGGCAGAATGTATTGAGGTTATATGTGACCGTATTCTAAAAGAAATAAACAATGTCAATTTAAAAATTGCGTTTCAAAACATTCCACCCAGTTTGAAACACCTAATTAATAGGGATGCTCGTATTCCGCTGGTATACTCTTTGGGGAGATCCCAGGTGTGGCTAAACATGCCAAGTTATTTAAAGAATAAAAATAAATTTAGTGACAGTAATAATACTAACTTAAATAAAAAAAAAAAAAAAAAAAATAATTAAATAGTCCTCTAAATCAAGAATATTTGATAAGGAAAATAAATCAAAAGTTGAGAAAAATTACTATAATAACTATCATATAAAATATTCCCCTGTCTCACAGACTCCCATGACAACTCCAACATTAATAAAGACAAGTGACTATCAAAGCAGGATATTCAAGGGGGGTACCATGTTCAGATATGAGCACAGCTGAGGGCGAGCAAATATGTTCAAAATTTTATAGCCAGGGGCTGTATACCCTTTTTTAACAAAACCTCCCGTGCAATATCCTTGCAAGAAAATAATAACCAGATTTGCTACAAAGCAATCAGCAAAAATGACACAAGTCATAAGCGAACTCAAGGAAGTGGGCATTTTAGAGAAACTAAAATTAACCGCACCGGGTTTTCATTCAAAGATGATTTTGATAAAAACCCAGACGAGGAGTACAACTCATATTCAATTTAAGAAAACTGAATATGCATGTCTCAACTCGTCATTTCCAACTCATTTCTCGAGTGGATATTATTCTGTTCCTTCAAGATCAGGACTGGATGATAAAAATCGACCTCTACCAAGCCTACTTCCATTTATGCATAAAGGAAACCCACAGGTGTTTTCTACGTATAATATATGGAGGCGAGATATTGCAGTAAACAGCCCTAACCTTCGGTCTTTCATCAGCCCCTCACTCTTTCGCTTCTGTTACCAATTGGATTGCGGAAATCCTTCAGAGACAGGGCATAAGGATAAAAATTAATTTTCATTTATTAATTATTAATAGTTTATTTAACCAATCAAAACCAAGCAAAGCTTGTAGAACCCTAATAAAGTTGGGTTGGCAAGTGAATTATCAATAATCACTTTTCACCCCAACTCAGTAACTAGAATACTTAGGCATGACATGGAACACAAAATCCAATTTAATATCTCTTCCTGTCAAAAAAGTACTGAATATAACAGAAATGTCAACCAATTTATTGGAAAAGAAAATGGCCTGTCTCCGGAAGGTACAGAAATGGCTGGGTATAATAAACTTTACCAATTTAGCGACACTGAATGGTCACCTGCACTATCGCAGAACACCGATTTTACTAAAATCATTCAGAGGAGGCAGACCAAGGCAAGAGAGGATGTTACCTCCTCTAGTAGACTCTTGAGTAGAGTTACTAAAGTGGCTAAAAAATGCAAGGTTAAAAGTGCAACCACAGACGCGGCGGACGCGGGCTGGGGAGCACACCTGAACAACACAATGTTGTCGGGCAATTGGAGTCCTCGCCAGCTAAAGTGGCACTCCAATGTGAAGGAGATGTATGCCGTGTATGCAGCCTTATCACAACAAGGTGCAGACATGAGGGGTGCACACGTACTGGTACACTCAGACAATCGCACCCTGATAGCCTACATAAGGAACGAAGGGAGTACCCGTTCCTTACCCCTGTTGGGCCTAACAGACAAACTCCTTCACTTGACCGAGCAGCTCAACATAACGCTGTCGGCTTCTTACCTCTTAGGGAGGTTAAACAGGATTGCAGACCACCTCTCAAGAGGAAAGCCTGTGCCCAAGTGGCATCTGCAAATCCAAGCCAGGGTGGCAATATTCAAAAAATAGGGCGTGCCAGACATATACTTGTTTGCATCAAAAGAAACCGCAGTCGTCCCGCGGTACGTAACCTGGGACTCGACAGATGGGTCAGCAGTTTTCTGCGACGCCTCCAGTCAAAATTGGAACTGTCAGTTGGGCTGGGTTTTCCCCCACCCAATCTAGTCCCTTGGGTACTGGCACATTTGAACAAAGCCAAGGGAATGTTCACCTTAATAGTCCCACATTGGGACCAGTACTTTGGGTTAACCGACCTCAAAGCCAGAGCCCTAGCAGATCCATTGCCAACATTGGATCTGCAGCAGAATCTAATCGATCAAACAACAGGTCTAGGTCCCCCACAGGTGGACAAATTGTCCTTCCAAACCGGAATCAAACCTCCCAAAATTGGGGGGGGGGGATCAGCTCTCAAACTGGAATAGAGAGGAAATACAATTATTGAGTAGCAGTTGGCGAACTAGCACTCTAAACACATACAAAACCCCTATAAACAGGTGGTTAGCATTTTCCACCACAAATAATGTTAATAATAAAAATCCAGATGGCAGAGATGTTGCAAGGTTTTGTAACAAATCTTTATTTAGAACTATTTTATAGTGTATATGTATATATAATATACACTATATACAATAATATTGTGTTATATATACTATAACACAATATTATTACATAAATCTGCTATTTCTACTTATTGTGTTTCAACAGTAGAAAACCTTTCCAAAAAATTTCCTTTGTTAACAAGTAATAAAAGCCATTGCATTGATTAAACTCAAACCTACAAAATCGCCTTTATGGCATATCCCTTTATTATTTAATTGGTTAGAAACCACTGTTTATAGCACCAATTCGCTTTTTGATATATACATATAGAAGAACTGCATTAATTTTGCTCTTAGCATCAGGTCCAAGAATACATGACCTTACCTTACTAGACATATCTCAAAACAACTGCATAGAAGAAGAGGACATCATTGTGCTGTGGTCCAGGTTTGGATAATAACAGATTCAAGCCATTACAGGCAGTCAGGATGGTCATTGGTGAAACACCCAAATGCCCTGTACATATGTGTCCTGTAAGACATATCAAACAATTAATTTAGACTTCGCAGCATAGTCGGGTAAATAGTAATATATCCAGTTTATTTATTTATTCCTCTTAAAGGGTAAGTTAAGCCAACTACTAGAACCCTAATTGCAGGATGGGTTAAATTTGTTTTTAAAGCAGTAGGCATAAGTGCACCACCAGGGAGTATTAGAGCTGCAGTAGCATTCAAAGGCTGGTGGAAAAATGTACATTGTAATTGAAGAAAGACTAAAAACAGGCAATTGGAAAAGTGATAAAACTTTAAGAAGATTTTATTTCATTGCAGGGAAATCATTCAGTAAGATAAAAATGAGGATATAATTAGATCAAATTTCTCATGTGTCTAGAGTTTATATTTTAATTGATAATTACAAATATAGAATTGATCTTAATTAGCATCTACTGTAGATGCACCTTTTTTATAATATTGATTGTTAATGATCATGAGACTGAGTGCCAAATTATTATAATATCTTAATTAATAACATTTTGTTTATTGTAGTAGTAGATAACCATACTACATAATAATATATAACTATATAAATGAGTCGTTTATAATTCTTACTTATATTTTGTTATATAATGTTAGAAAAAATAATAATTGATTATTAATAAGAATAAATGTTTAATCTATGAGAAACAATTCTTGGTATTTTACACATTTATATCCAATTCACATAGCGTTTGCAGTTACCATCACCAGCAGATATCAAACAAGTCTTCACATAAACGCTGTGTCTTTCGACTAGGCATATAATAGGACTGTTTTACATTAAAATAAAACAGTTATTATGTGCCGAAAGAAAGACACAGCGTTAGAGGAAGGGCCTGGCTGGTGAGTGAAGACACTATGAAGTGAATCAACGGACGCGCGGGAAGGACGCTCGACCCCTGCCGGAAATTCATGGTAACTTCAGTAAACAGAGACAAACAGGTATGTTTTTAACTAAATATGCTCCTTGATGGCAAGATCATAGACAGCTTCTTCACATAAACGCTGTGTCTTTCTTTCGGCACATAATAACTGTTTTATTTTAATGTAAAACAGTCCTATTATAATAATTTGGCACTCAGTCTCATGATCATTAACATCAATATTATAAAAAAAGGTGCATCTACAGTAGATGCTAATTAAGATCAATTCTATATTTGTAATTATCAATTAAAATATAAACTCTAGACAATTGAGAAATTTGATCTAAGTAAATCCTCATTTTTATCTTTCTGAATGATTTCCCTGCAATGAAATAAAATATTCTTAAAGTTTTATCACTTTTCCAATTGCCTGTTTTTAGTCTTTCTTCAATTACAATGTACATTTTTCCACCAGCCTTTGAATGCTACTGCAGCTCTAATACTCCCTGGTGGTGCACTTATGTCTACTGCTTTAAAAACAAATTTAACCCATCCTGCAATTAGGGTTCTAGTAGTTGGCTTAACTTACCCTTTAAGAGGAATAAATAAATAAACTGGATATATTACTATTTACCCGACTATGCTGCGAAGTCTAAATTAATTGTTTGATATGTCTTACAGGACATATATGTACAGGGCATTTGGGTGTTTCACCAATGACCATCCTGACTGCCTGTAATGGCTTGAATCTGTTATTATCCAAACCTGGACCACAGCACAATGATGTCCTCTTCTTCTATGCAGTTGTTTTGAGATATGAAGTGAATCAACGGACGCGCGGGAAGGACGCACGACCCCTGCCGGAAATTCATGGTAACTTCAATAAAACAGAGACAAACAGGTATGTTTTTAACTAAATATGCTCCTTGATGGCAAGATCATAGACAGCTTCTTCACATAAACGCTGTCTTTCGACTAGGCATATAATAATCTACGAAATCCAACACAACATGTAAACATTCTTGTTTCTGTTTGAATGAGGCGTCTTTCTCATGATGTTTTTCTTCGAATATAGCTATCATACAAAACAACATTTCTCTCACTCCACTCGTGATAGTTTTATTCATTTTCGGGTTGTTAAAATGCGCTATCAAGTTCATAACAAATTACCAACAAGACGCCATTTTGAACTTTGACTTAAATATAAATATTGCCATATCAAAAGTTTGCAAATAATTCCAGTGTCTACTTTCATTTGCCAGACTCTATCATCCTTCTTAATCATCAACCATAGAGAAATAAAATATTAAAATATTGAAGACTTGGCTGCATGAAATAGTTTCCTTTGCCTTATCCCTATCGCAAAGAAAAAATCAACAGAATGTCAGTTTGACAAATCTGGATTTCTCTTCAATTAATTTGCTTTTCTGTTCTGTTTGTAGCTTAGTATTATGAACTAATAATTGGTTGTTAAATCATAATCGATAACGAAATACTAAACACCAATAAAACAAAAATAAAGAACATGTCAACTAAAAATATAGAAGACGTTGATTTATATGCATTATTGGATATTTCAATAACAGCTACCGAGTCCGAGGTACACTTGTATTTATTTTATATTACACTATATTTATTTTCTATTTGTGTCTAATTATATATTTTTAATGCACTACGATCATATTTTCAGATCAAAAAAGCGTACAGAAAAAAAGCATTAAAATGCCACCCAGATAAAAATCCTGATGATCCTAAAGCAGCAGAAGCTTTCCACGCTTTGTCACAAGCATTAGAAATATTAACAGATAAAGGTGCTAGATCAGCATATGATACAGTATTAAAAGCCAAAGCTGCCGCAAAACTTAGGCATCAAGAACTAGATAGTAAAAGGCAAAAACTAAAAGAGGATTTAGAAAGGCGAGAAAGAGATGCTGAAACTGGAAAAGGCATGAGTAATCTCACAGATGAACAAAAACTAGCAGCAGAAATAGAGAGACTACAAAGAGAAGGTAGTAGATTACTCATAGAAGAACAACAGAGAATGAAACAAGAAATACAAAAAACTATGGGGAATATTAGCCAGCCTGTGTGGGACTCAAGCCTTAATAGAATAAAAATAAAATGGAAAGCAAGCAAAGCAGAGCCCAATAATGGTGGTTATGATGAAGCAACTCTGAGGAGATTTTTGAAGAAGTATGGTGATATAGTGGCACTTATTGTGTCTCCAAAAAAGAAAGGTAGTGCACTGGTGGAATTTGCTAGTAAAGAAGCATCAGAAATGGCTTTGGAACTTGAGAAAGGTAACATCAAATGTATAATAATTGACTCAATAATTTTATTAACTAAAAAACAATGAAGGTCTCTAATATAGCCATAATTATCTTTTCTGATATATTATGGTTAGATACTTAATGCTAAAGCTTGTATAATATTATTTACACTAGAAATCATTACATTATAAATATTTACTGTGCACTTCCAGGTTTACCAGAAAATCCACTGGAATTGAAATGGGTAAATGAAAGGCCAGTCTTGACTACAAAGAAGGACATAACTGGGCCATCTGTTATATCTGATAGAGATTATGAATCTTTAGTCCTAACTAAAATGAGGCAAGCATCAGAAAGACAAAAATTAATAGAAGAAATGCTAAAAGAAGAGAAAAAATAATAAACATTTAAATCTGAGTAGACCTTCTTATTTACCTTTTAATAGGCACAACATAAGCCATATGTTTGTGTAAAGTTATCTAATAAAATAGACACAGAGCTGTGCAGTTTGGCTTATAATAGTCCTTTGGCTGAAAGCATTTGAGCTGTTTCCTAACAGCTGAGCAACCCTTGAGCAGCTAAGACAGGATATAAAATAAACTTCAGAATGTAATCAAATGTATTATGTAAAAATAATTATTCCTTATTTGTCATAGGGTCAAAAGGTTTCCACTCCTTCAAAAAGTCCAGAACTTTTTTTCTTTGTACATCTCCATACTCCTTCCGAGTATTTTTCCACAAGCTATGGTCTAGATCTAAAAATCCTGCGATAACTTCCTGAAAAATAAAAAATAAGCATTATTAATTAAACAAATAGATAATTTTACCTTGTTTCCAGTAAATGTCTACAGACAATGGTTCTAGTGCCTACACAATTTCAATGGTTGTTATTTGTATCTTTATAGATTAATAAAATGATCAAAAACAAAGCTAAAATTAAAAATTATGTAATTTTGTAAACATTAAAATACTTGCCTCTGCAAAAGTATTTGGAAACAACTGTTGATCTTCAATAACATGAGCAAAGCCAGGATCCATACCAAAATCTATCCAAAAATATGGCAATCCTTTTGGTATTCCTTTTCTGATGTTTTTCCCTTTCAAATCTACAACTTTTTTATTCATAGACCACTCTGTTTCACATTCTAGAAGGGCTTTTTTGAAATATATTGCTGCCATGTCACCAACATCTCTTGGTAGAGGCACACAGTTTATTGTCAAATGAGGGTATTTGTGTAATTTTGTAGCTGTTTCAAAAAACACAACATCTTTGTCCTGGGAATTGTAGAACTGTGTAAGGGCTTTCCTATAATCCTGTAAAATATTTTTATAATTAAGAATGTGATATTAATCTAATCCAATCTAACAAAAAAAAGAACATAATTTATCAAAATCAAATAATACCATTATTTCTTCCCAGACATCTTCATCTAAGGCTGTGACACATGATGAATGTTGTATTGTTGATATTAAACAGTGATCTTTAACAAGAGATCTCCTGGAGGGTAATGCTAAATAAACTTTGCTGCCACAGCTTACCATAAGATGTTTTAACATACTCTTGGATTCTACACAAAGCTCACACCCTTCTAGAGTCCTTTCCATCTTAACATGATGGTTAATTGCCCTCTGTTTTTCATTTTCACTATCTTTTGCAGGATTCCTGTTCTTTGATATTTTATCCAAGAAAATATCTTCCAAATCATCATTGGGATTTTTATGTTGAGAAGCAAGTTTGGCCAAGTCAGCTTCATCTTTATAGCTGTTATTTCCATATTTTTCTTCTTGAAACTGAAACAATATTGATATTTTAATGTTTTGTAGATGTATAGCTAGAAAAAATGGATGGATGGATAAAAATAACCTCGTCACTGATCATAATATAAAATTATGCTTACCATTTGTGCCAAATCATACTTGTCATCATCACCAAAGTACTTTGACCTTTCTCCAGAAACATATGTTTCTGCCCTCCTCTTATTACCCTTACTTTTTGGGTCACCTTTCACACTCCTCATAAGTGGCCGGCTATTTCCAGATGTACCTGTGGATATCAACATAACCCCATCTTCAGCTTCTTTACCCGCATCAGGATTTTCTTTGCGGTATTCCCTTGCCGCTTCTAACTTTGATTTTAGTTCAGTAACAAGTTTAGTGTCCCCTAATATTTCAGCCTTTACAATTTTTGCAGCTAATTTGTTCATTTTCTCATCACTTAAATACTTAGTGTCTTTAAGAATTTTATCATGTACTATTGTTTTATCACTTGTCATTTCCTTGGGTTGAAGTACAGAATGTTCTTCACTATCTTTTTTTACTTCTATCTTTGTATCATATCTTCTTTCACTATTTTCACTTTGCTTTCTCCAGTTACTTGATCTTGTAGATGAATCACGGTCTGTTTTTTCTCTATCTCTCTGTTTTTCTCTCTGATCCATGTAATAATCTTTATGTTTATCATGCATACTTCTATTTGAATGGGTACTAGAAGTGCTTGCTCTGGAACTTTTAGACTTTGAGTAATAGTCATCATCATCATCAGATGGTCTTATAAAAGGTCTTGATTTGCGGAAGTCTTGAGCTGTTTGTGGCAAACCAGTTCCTCCACCCTTCCAATATGGATTTAGTTCTCTGCTGCTTGTTCCTGGATTATAGGAATCAATATGGTTTTTATTTTTTTCTTCTCTCTTTTGCTTCATGTCCTCCTTAGTGTAGGTCTTTATAACTCCAGTCATTGACATCCAATCCTCTCTAAGCGCTTCATTGCTTTGTTTTGTTTCTTTTTCTACCCACTCGTCAGATTGCGAATCACTTGAACTTGATGACTGTAAAAAAGCTAAAATGTTTATTGAATGTTTGAAGGTTAGGATAAATATGTTCTAAAGTTCTTAAAACATGATAACAAAAACTAAACATACACTAGTTGATCGTCGTTTGCGTTTTTTTTCATAATCTTTACTTTTATGTGATATTGTATGCTTGGCTTTCTTACGTTTCTCCTTCATATTTATTATTCAAAGATTTGAAAAATCCTAGTTTTCTTTCAGACGTCAAACTTCCACTGTTCCTTTTTTTTTTAAACGTTTCTTCCCTTTCGGGATGAGGCAAAGGAATCTAGTCCATACAGCCTAGTCTTCAGTATTCTTTTATTTTATTTATGGTGGATGACTGGATGATTCATGATGATGGTTGATGATAGGGTGAATTAATGGTTTATGAACGGTGATAGATAATTGTTTTTTTTTACTAGTTTCAGTAAATATGTGGTTCTTTACTGAAACCTAAGGCGGACTTCTTGGGAGAATTTGAAAGTCACGTTACACTGTTTTGTTTCATTTGCCAACACTCATGCACGTTTTCAAACACTTAACGGTTAATAATCCAGCATTATTATACATTAAAGTTTATCAAAACACAAATTTTAGAAAATAAATCAAAGCTGCTGTACATGACGTTTCACTTTCGCGCCAAAAAGTATCTTCCACTGTTCCACTTCCTCAAATCAAACTTTATTGTTTACATTAGAGATGAAGCGTATATACTAGAACAGATCCAGGGACTACGTATTTATCGAGACTAGGTAGCACCTATTCCTAAAATCCCTAAAAATATGTACTCAATGTGTATTGTGGCGAGAAAATAAATAAATTATTATTATTATTATTAATTATTATTCCCACGTTACTAAATACTCGATCCACCTAGCCTGACTGTTCTGCACACGGCGTGCGTCGTGGCTCGTGACACTGACTGTGTAAAGTATGAAGCGAAGATTACAATTCATTACTGCGTCCGTAACCGTACTTTCAAGTATCACTAGCAGACTTGACTAGCAGACTTTAACCGAAACATACTATAAAGTACGCGTACTTCATGGACTAGGTGGAATAGGTATTTAGATCGAGTATTTGTACGGAACCGGACTGGATACACCTAGTATCAAATTTACCTAGTATGACTCATCTCTAGTTTACATATACCACAGACAAACAATAATTTACAGACTACTTATGTCAATAGTCTCATAGCTCAAAACGTAAATGTCACAGATTACATTTCTTTTCTTTTGTTTGCTATCAAAAAGTAACTAACCTTTATTCTTAGCCTCGACATCCTTGGTTTCCTTTCCCAATAATGATGATTAATTTAATGAATCCTGGGGCGGGTACTGGACAATACTGGACATTCTGGGATGCACTCGGAACCCCCCTTAGATATGCCCATGGTTGTAATGACGAATATATTTTTTATTTTTATGACTCATCCGAGGTTGGAATAATTAACGGTACTGTTATTTAATCCATACCTACGGAGATGCGGTCTACTCTCTAGGAACAGCAAAGCTTTGACGGTATCATATTCCACTATCACCTATCATCGACATTCAATTTGCTTCTCCCCTAACATCGACACAGCATCATAACTACTATAACGGCACTGGGTACCTTGGTACCCAACAACGTCATTAACATTAACACTAACATCGTCGGTATGTAATAAATAAACTTATCGATAGTATGGCTGCTCATAGTTTATATTTATCGTTTATAGGTCAGCGTTTGACCACTATCTCACATGATGGTAAGTGACGATGCGGTTTAAGATGAAGCACGCTTACCTAGAAGATACCTATTCACTCGTGAGTCGTGACTTGAAGACCCCGAAATTGTACTCAGCGGGAAATACAGACTCAGGCAACTGATTCCATTCCTCCGCTGTGCAGATAAAAAAACAACGAAGCGAAACGCTTCGTGCGGGTTTCGGGTATTTCCATCATGAAACGGTGCTGCTTATCAGTTAGCCTGGTTGTCCGATGGTAAAAGGGTGATGGTCAAACCAGATCGTGCAGTTCTGATGCACGAAATGTATCCGGTAAAAGACCGACAAGCCACCCTACGACGATATTCAAGACTTTGAAGCCTTTTGCTGGAAAGTATATCATCGCCAATAAGTCTCCTGGCTCTCTTATAAATAGTCTCCAACCCCTTTAGCTGGTATTTGGCAGAATCATCCCAAAGGTGAGAGCAGTACTCCATGCACGAATCTGCACGATCGGGCGTGTGCTTGGTACAGGTTGAGCAACTGCCTAACTTATTTGACATATATTTTAAAATATTAAATATTAAACATAATATCGATTCTATTACTATCATCTAATATAAATTTTATTTCTCACTATAAGAATATATTTTGAGCCATTGATAGAATCGATACCATGAATAATATCCATAGTAATAATCTAGTATCCGTCAACTATCGAACAGTAACTCGGTGAGACATCACAACAACACTAGTTTCGCAGTTTTGGTCGTTGTTGCCGTTGTTGTTGGCTGTCGTCGTTACTGAGAATTTGTAATTTAGAGACAACTCTGTTTATATATTATTGTATTGCATGTTTTCATAAATATATGGAGTAACATTTGCCAGGGGTGTTTTATAATATCATTACGTTAATTTAATTTGTTGTGATAAGTACATACATACCTGTATAAAGTATGGATGCCTGCTGAGGAATGTCGGAATACGCTCATAATTTAGTATTCAGTGTGTGTTCATCATAACTACGAAGCTTGGTGTGCGACGTACCTTGAAAGTATCGGTGAGTTGTTTTCGTTTTTAGAATTTAAAAGTGTAGATAAGTAACTGTGTCGAATTGGCTCAATTGTGGTGTTATCATAAAAGAAAGTATCAGTAAGCTTTCTTTTTCATTAGTATTGTAAATTTGTAACATGTAATAGCAGCTCCAATTTGAACAATTAGCAAAGCAGGTAAAGGTTAAATGGTTTTACTATTGGATATTTTGTTTGCAGTGCCTCACACTATGTTTTCTAAGAAAAAGAAAAAGCCTCTGATTTCGCCGCCTAGCAATTTTGAACACAGAGTACATACGGGTTTCGATAAACGAGAGGGAAAGTTTGTTGGACTTCCTTTGCAATGGGCCTCACTTGTAGGTAATAATCAGGTAAGTGTGTATTTGTACTAGCCTATAACAATTTTCCTATATTTTGTTTTATCTTGTAACTATTTCGAAATATATATTTATTAGTAGATTCATTCATACTTTTGATAACAATATCAAAAGTATGAACAAATCATCTGAGTGACTGATTGAATTTATGAGATTTACTTCTGTGTATATTATTACAACCTTTCCTATCAAGTTAGAATCATGAAAATTCAGTACTTAAATCCTTTCTTTCTAAAATCATCAAAAAAGTTTTTAACTTAGCTAACATTAAATTTGCATGGGATATAAAAATATGCAACAAAGAAACTGCGATGTCCAATTTTATAATATGTTATGTTTTTTATTTCAGATATTGAAATCAACAAACCGACCGCTACCATTAGTAGATCCATCCGAAATTACACCCACCGAAATTCTAGACCTAAAAACAATAGTTAGAGGTGACCACAGAACTACCTCAGTGTCATCAATAGCACGGCCATTGCCTTCAAACTTACCACCACAACCTGTGCAAAATGGTGTTGTACTGCCAAAGACATCAAATGTTGCTAGGTCAAACTCTTTACGGAGTTCCAGCCCACCGAGAATTAGGAGAGACTTGAGGAGTCAGCCTAATGTTCCTCCTTCTGTGCCTGAAGAATCACCACCTGTGCCACCTGCCCCACAACAATATATGAGTTTGAGACGAGAACACAGCAACTATACATTAAACAAACCTATAGCTGAGTCTCCTGTAGAATGGGGTCAGCATGCTCATGAGGCTACCATAAGACATGTACCAGAAATCAATGATAATCATCATGCACCAATGACATATCAGAACATTCAGAATGCAAATGTGCCTTACCAACACAGTCATCCACCACCACCTATGACTCATGGACCACATGGACTTAATGGAAACAATGTTAATATGTGTAAGTTATTGACTATCATAATATACATTAACACTAATTTAATAACAATGAATCCCATATTTATATTCGAATATCTTAATATATTTCCATACATAAATCTTTTGCTACTGAATATAGCAAAAGATTTAAAATTCAAATGAATATGCTTATTTTTCTGTAAAGCATATACAATGTGGAGATGACAATATGACTTTAAATGAAAACACTGGCAATACTGGTTTATAGAAACATTTGTAAACTATCAAATAAATCCGAACATGGAAATTAAAAAAAAAAAAATTTTCTTACAAACTAAATAGCTTAAAACTGCAAACAAAATAAAACACCATTTATAAAAATGGTACACTGACCTGCGATAAGAATGGCAACGCAGCTTGGTTTCATTCATGTTAAAGCTGTGGCCGACGCAGCGACGTAATGTTTGGCGCCATTATTCTTATTGTTATTAATGCTCAATTACACAAATCAAATCACAGAATATTAACCAAATAGTCGGGCATCATTCACCCGCGAGTTATTCACTGATCAATTTATTATTCACAATCACTTTTCGATCACATAATTATGTCGCCAGTCATTAAATTTTTTTATTTTCAATATGTCCGCCGTGTTCTTGAATACACAAACTACACCGACGTATAATGTTATTTCTCACTCTTGATAATAGGTCACCATTAGCAGCCATTTCTTTCAATTTATTAAAAGATATTATTATTCTATTTTTTAATTCCTCAACGGTAGTAACTTCTGTTGAGTATACCTCATTCTTTATGTGACCCCACAGAAAGAAATCCAGGGGCGTGAGATCTGGTGACCTCGCTGGCCACCGCACTGGTCCAAAACGGCCAATCCACTGCTGTCCGAACATTTGAGTCAAACGCTCTCTTGCAGACACCACTGAATGAGCTGGTGCTCCATCTAACTGGTACCACATCTGCCTGTACACGTCCAGCGAAAGTTCGTCCGTGTACTCGGAAACGGATCCGTCGAGGAGTTCAATGAACTTTACAGCATTTAAATTGCCATCAATAAATACCGGACCAATAATAGTATTTCTGTGTATGCCAGCCCACACATTGACCGCAAATCTGTACTGGTGTGAAGACTCCCGTACTAGATGCGGATTCACGCGGCTCCAGTACCGAAGGTTCTGTCGGTTCCATAAACCATTCCTTGTGAATGTACTCTCGTCAGTCCACAGCACATTGTACAGGAAGTCAGGATTCTCGAGATGTTTGGTTTCCAACCAGCGACAGAAAGTTTCTCTTATTGGCTTATCTCTCGGTAACAATGCTTGTACTTTCTTGTACTTATAAGGTCTGCGTTTGTCACGTTTCAAAACTTTTTGAATAGTTTTGTGATTTACACGAAAATGTCGACCTGCATTACGCAGACTGGACGTCGGATTACGATCATAATAATTAATAACTCTTTCGTCTGAAATCACATTTGCACGTGGAGGAGCACCATCTACGTGCGGGATCAAAGATTGATTTTCCCGTATCCTCTGGACAGCTTGTACAATAGTGCGCCCGTGGGTCGGACACATACGCGTGTTCCCATACCTCTCACGGTATGTCCGTACAGCTAAAGCGGCATTACCGTGACACTCCCCATAAATTAAAATCATATCAGTGTACTCCGAAGCGGTATAATTGTAACGAGGCATGATTATTTAATAATAAAACCTTGAAACACCAAGTATTAAGCGTCTAATTTCGCAAAGTTCACTTAGCTATTTAACTAAGTACCTATAATACGTTTATGTGTCCTGTCACTATTAAAACAAAGCGTCAAATTTCGCACAACACAACACAACACAACAACAAAGATACGATAACACTCGCGCGGCGACTTCAAACGGGCGCGGGCGCATCCGAAATTCCAGAGAAAATAAAATGCGTCACAGGCAGTAAGGACGTCCGGTGACACACTGACCGCGTAACCTAGACACGTCGACAAGTAAGCAAAGAGGAAACAAGCAAACTTACCTATCTCTTTCGCACATACATATTTTGCGATTGACATGAGTGCGTAACAGGAAAGTAATAACTTTCGTATGCATTTTTTCTTATCTAGCTGTGATGACACGCTTTATGACTCTTATGGCTCGGGCATAAAGTATAATTTGCATTGAGAAAATAAATTTGATAGAAAAGGCGTAGGTTTTTAAAGTGGCGAGCTGGCAACGTAAGTCGTTAACCTGTCGCGTGCTCTCCTGTTTACAAAACATCATGTCGAAAATACTTAAAATGAAAAATAATGTCCTGTGGCTAAACTACTGGATATATTCATTTGATTTTTTGTGTGACGGTTGGGAATATCATGACTTATACGAAGTTTCATTTATGATCATATTGTCCTCCCCACATTGTATATTTTTATCATAATTTGTATTTGCATCAAGTTAATTAATACATCTGGCTTTTGTTATATAACATACTATATTTACAATCCAAGGATATTAGTAATTGAAATGACACACTAATTAACTAGGGAGCACAATAATATATTTTTTATTAATTGTAATGCTTACATTAAATAATAAAGCAATAATGGCAGTTTCTAAAAAGTCTATTCCATCATGCATTCCAATCATTGTTTTTCTAAACAATTTTACTTCTTTACCATTTACTAGTTAACAAAATCGGAGTGTTAGCTCTGTTATGATCAACAGATGTAAGTACACCTTAATTAATGATTAGTTATTATAATTGTTGATAAATGGAATAGATTAGATACCTACATATCAGTTTATATGTAGTTGCTTGTTTTATAATAGTCATGCACACACTCTTATGCAATACTTGTGTACATAGACTAGGCTGTGTTAATAAACTTGAAGTTAAGTCTAACTTTGTATGAAAGAATGTTGCTAATAAGTAGATCCTTTGTAATATGGTTATTATTGAAAAAAAAGAATGAAAAATAAAAAAACATTTATTTTAAACATACAATTTAAAAATTAATCAACTTGCAAACAGTTTTAAAAGGACATTTTAGTTTAATGTTGTTCTACTAAAAGCATTATTTGCACCATCTGAAGGTCTAGGTGTGGTGGATGAAAGGAATACTATTATATTCAAATCGTTAGTTTTTTTGTGTTTGAATTAATTTTATATATTATAATGTATGTATGTCATCATAATTATGTGAATAATTTATAGATTTCATTTTTTTTAACACTACAGTTAAAACTATGATTGGTGTCCTTTAAAAGAATAATTTATTTAATTTCCTTGAGTAGGTGACGCATATGGCGTGTCGCGTGCGCAAGGTGCTCCCGGCGCGGCGCCACATCTGCCACTCGCTGCCTCCAAACATGAACTACGATTGACCCATGAACAGGTATGCCAAATGTGTAACTACATTTTATACATATAATTGTGCTAACCTATGATATTTTAAAACATCGAAAGATCACTCTTTTACTCAATCTCTAATTAATCTACATAGCTGAAATTTCGAAGGTACAGTAGTTTGTAAGTAGCAAGACTTTAGCTAAGATTGGATTTCTTGCAATTTTTAATTTTAAACAGGGAAGGAAGGTGCATTTTAAGCCTCGTTCTATCTTACAATACTCATAACACAAATATTTATATACAACTGTGATTGTAAAATGGCACTTTGATAATCCTTACTGAGTATATACAATTACCTGCCTACCCCCATGGGAAAAAGGCGTGAATGTATGTATGATTGAATGAATGATTGATTGAATGATTGTTTATTTCTGTAAATAGATCTTTTTATAGACACTTTTACAAGTCATGTACATTTTTTTTAGTATCTAGTTGACATCGGCATTTCCTAACTGACGACCTCTGAGAAGAAATGCCGAAACAAACTCAGAGAATCATGGTCTCTTTTAAAGTCCAAACATTTCGGATACAATATGTGAGCCTGACTATGTAGGTTAAAGTCTGAGATGGCCTTTTGAAGAAAGCACCAGTGCAGCTTTGAGTTGACCTGTCTATACTGACAGCACGCATACGTCAGCCATCGTTTAGCTCAACCATTATTGAGGGAGCTTAACGACCCGACGCACGTCTATGCAAGATCAGCGGGACATTTGCGTAGGCCATTTCAAAAACCCAAAGCCGCCAGACATTAGTTTGTAAGCGTATGTTTAACTACCTACAAAGTGCTCACATTCACATAGATATGTATGTATGTATATACAATTAGTAAGTATAGTTATGATATCTAATATCTCTCTTCTGCCTTTTTTTGTAGTGATTAAAAGTGACCCAAACCTATCACACCTATCTATATAGGTCACATTCTACACACATTAATACAATTTTTATCACATTAAATGACGCTTCCATTTCGAAGTTAATTTTATCAATATAATAAATATAGGTATTTGGTATTTGGATTTTATAAAAAAATAATGCATTACATGCACATAAATGTGTGTAACTAATATTCCTATTACTGCTGAATTCATACTGAAGAAATTACCAAGTAGCGATCGTTTTATGCAGCTGCAGATCATAGTTTCCATTCCAACACGCAACTAATAATATTACTGCCCAAAGATAGTTGTTACTGTTAGTTTCCAGTTTTGATAATTGATTCACAGAAAGAAACTATACATAATTAACAATTTTGTTTTAATTTGTTAGTTTCGAGCTGCTCTCCGCTTAGTGGTAAGCGAGGGAGATCCTCGAGCTACTCTGAGCGGGTTCAGTAAGATTGGCGAGGGCAGTACAGGCGTGGTGTGTGCCGCTACAGACACGCGCACGCGCCGCCGCGTCGCAGTCAAGATGATGAACCTCAGGAAACAGCAGAGGCGAGAATTACTCTTCAATGAAGTGGTAAGTCCTACTAAAATATGTTTCACACAAAACATTAAGTAATAATAGAAGTATCAATTGACTCTTAACCAATTTTAGTTTAGTTGGAGTCAAGTTGGGGTAAAAAGATAATAAGTAGAGTTCGCCCTAGGTTATTATAGAAATCGATCTTGTTAGATACACAATTCATATTTTCCATATTCAGTTTCCGTTTATGAATTAATATTATTTTACGTCATCCATTTCTAAACAAACGAGAACTAATGAAGGACTTCAATTGTTTACCCAGGTTATAATGCGCGACTACCCTCACCCGAACATAGTAGAGATGCACGCCTCGTATTTAGTCGGCGACGAGCTCTGGGTGGTGATGGAGTACATGGCGGGTGGAGCACTTACTGATATCGTAACGAGAGCACGAATGGATCCGGAACAAATCGCTACTGTCTGCAAACAGTGTTTGAAGGTAATGTTTCTAACGACATTTTTTAACCCTACTTCCGATTTTTTTTAAACATGATTTCATAAACAATATTTCGCATACACAAACTTTCAGACCCAGAGCAACTAACTCTAGATTGTATAAATATTATTAATTCCGTGTGGGTATTTTATCCGCAACGGGTTTTATCCCTGCGTGGAGTAAATGTGCCGTGACGCAAGATCTAATCGCTCATCAAATGTGTCAATAGAGTCGTCAGAACTAAACTTCCCATTAAATGGGGCTATAGCTCCAAAACAAGAGACATTTTAATGACAATCACCCAACATTTAAGGATGTGATGAAGGACTGTATTTAAGAATAAATTAACTTTTGACGAAATTTCCCCAGGCATTGGCATTTCTTCATAGCCAGGGAGTTATTCATCGCGACATTAAATCAGATTCCATTCTTATGACTGCTGATGGCCGAGTGAAACTTTCCGACTTCGGCTTTTGTGCGCAAGTATCAGAGGTTTGTAAAATGTTATAACTTATAATAAGTAATATACAGGATAATTGTGTATACTTGACAACATTATTTTTATAAAAATATGTTCTGGTTTCAGGAGCTACCTAAAAGAAAATCGTTAGTAGGCACGCCATATTGGATGTCACCCGAAGTGATTTCAAGATTACCATACGGCCCCGAGGTGGACGTGTGGTCACTCGGCATCATGCTCGTGGAAATGGTCGATGGAGAACCACCTTTCTTCAATGAACCACCATTGCAGGTAGTTAAAAGGACAGCTTATTAGTAATATTTTTTTTTATAACTTATGCCCATTTCGATCCACCCCGGGTCGAACCCCACATTTCTTACCATCAGATGAGCCGCCTGCTCGTTTGCCCCCTTATCACCATAATACACAACCTTATCACTTAAAACTCCGGAGTTTTATTTTATTACAGTCTTTCACAGTACCAGTGTATGGTTCAGAACGTCGTTTAGTTGTAGTTAGTAAGTTAGGTATAGTTTGAGTGAGTTGACGTAAACCACAAGTTAGGTACTAGTATAATATAGTTTATTACGAAACGTCACAAAGTAAGTAGTTAAAGTTGGATGCCAATCCGTGGCGCTCGCGATGGTTACGATTTGTCAACTGACTCTTCATTTAATTATTTAAAGTATCGGCCACTAAAAGGAGGTCGCATTGTCAGCAATGTAAGCTGGCTGTACGTAACTCGTACATGCTCCCGAGGGAAAAAGTGAGATGGGCATCCAGTACAAATTAAATATAAGTGTATAATAAAAGGTAAAAGTAAAAACAAAGTAAAAAATATAAACAAAGTATAAAATGAAAAATAATTAGAAGTAAATTAATTTGCAAGGTCGTCAAAATGAAATCTTTTCCTTGGTTCCGATTGCGTCGAGTTTCGTATTTCCTGCATTTCGATCTCGACTCCATCATTGTCTTGTCCATTTCTTTGTTTAATTCCGGTTAGGGTAGTTCTCCGACTAAACCAACCTTTTCTTATAACCAAGTATAGGCTGGCTGATATCATTCCTCCCAACAGCAACGAAGTAATAGAATACAAATATATGTCGTGGTTGGAGATGTTTGACGACGTCGTAGGCAAGATTTCATGTTGTTTTTGGTATGACAGCCGTCGTTCTATTTCATGGAAATAAGTCGATGAATTGAACTCCGTGATATTTAGCTGTGCGTTTTTCCAACCAAGATCAAAGATGCTGTTGATCGTCGAGTTTAGAGTAGGTAAAAATTACCTTTCATTGAGGATGTCAGGATATATGGATTTTATAAGAATAATAGCGGTGTACTGTGTATTGCAGGCGATGCGGCGCATCCGCGACATGCCGCCGCCGCGGCCGCGCGGGGCGGCGCGCTGCCCGGCCGACCTGCTGGGCTTCGTGGAGTGCGCGCTGGTGCGCGACCCGGCGCAGCGCCAGTCGGCGGCGCGCCTGCTGCAGCACCCGTTCCTGCGGCGCGCCGGCCCGCCCGCGCTGCTCGTGCCGCTCATGCCGCCCGCGCCGCCCCACACCGCGCCGCACACCGCGCCGCACACCGGACATCACGGACCCACCGACCCTGCCAGTTAGTAGTACTGTTTGCCTTTTAATGGTTTCGAATTATCAATTAAATCTTTATTTAAATTCTTTAACACAAAAGATTTTATGAACTGCCTCGTTGGTCGAGTGACCGTACACTGTACAGTGCGGCTAACGAGCAAGAGGTCTTGGGTTCGATTCCCAGGTCGAGCAAAGTGTTATTGGGTTTTTCTATGAAATTCTCAGTAGTAGCTCGGAGTTTGGATTTGTGTCCGGTTAATAGCAATAGGCTCGCCCCCTATTACATGGAACCTAAAACATACTGGCGAAACGTAGGTGTACACCTCTTGTTTTGTTTTTAGTTAAAATACAATGGCTACTCCCAAATGATAACTCAGTATTAACAAACATTTTTCTATATGCTTCATAGAGTTGAGCAAATTATATATATTTTTAAAAATAATATGGTTAACCATAAATATGGTTGCCTATTTGTTCCAATATTATTTGCGATAATAATAGTGTATTATTAAAATTAACGAAGTTAAATCTCATATTAGATGTTATTTACCATTCAGCAAACTTCCTCACCCGAAGCGATGTTCCATATTTTTTTATTGTAGAACAATAGAAGAACAACATTTTTAATTGTACACATTTTGTTTGGTTTATCAATTAAGATAACCCAATAATTGAAAATACTTATACATAACATTAAAATTTCAGATCAATCGATGTCACCCGGTCCACCTCGATAAACTGGTCAATGTTAATTAAACATAATTATTTATATTTTAAGTTGTGAGAGAACAGACAATAGCTTTCGGACATGACATACCAAAGTTGTTGTAAGGCAACTTAATTTAGTTTATTTCGTGTGCAGCACTAATATAAGATACTACATTGCATTGCAGCCCCAGTGAAAGCATTCCATTTTAATTGTTTTGTGTTTGTAACAAAATAGTATTTATCACATTCCTTCTTTAATTATTCTTATCTTTACAAATATAGTATATACTGTTGTTGTTAAAAGGACTTATCGGTATCATGAAATTCGTTTTCATGATCCATAATGTATTCAAAATTTTCGCCCCGTCCAGTTAGTCAATTATTGAGTACCTTCTAGACTAGTAAGTTTACACGAAGTAAAATTAGTGTTGTTGAAAAATAATATATATTATTATACATATTTTCTTCTACTCTATCATTATTTCGATTCTTTTATGAAATCAAATGCTTTTTGTAAAAAGAGACTTTAAATGTAATTAAAATTAGAACCATGAAGTGCCACAAAATTATAAAATCGATTATAAATCAGTATTATGGATTGCCTTGTACTTATTATTAAAAACTTTACACTTTTTGTATAGGTTAAGATTTAGCTTTCGGTAATTTATTACTAAACCAGCAAACATTCCGAATAAGTTCTTGTTTGTGTGTGTAGATACACTCTCAAGATGACGGTCAGTCACAAACAATTCCGGAATCTTTAAATACATTAATACATAATGTTACTTATTTTTTCTTAATTAGTTGTAATGTTTGGTCTGTACTGTACTGTGATTTCATGCGCCTATAATATAGAGCCTCTCTTGTCGTGCGTTACTTAATATTTCTACTGACATTGTACTCATTATAACGAAAATGTACCTAATATATAGAAATATTATATTAGTGATTATTATATATCGTATAAAATTAAAGCAGCTAGATGAGAAAATCATACAGTGAATTATAATTTTAGATATTGACGACTCCTTATTAGGATTTGTAGTGCCTTATTAAAGCCTTTATTGTTTATAGTGATTTAGTTATTGCACTTGATATTAATTGTTATAATATCTAAGTTTAGAATGACCTTGTTAATATTAAGCACATCACAATGATATCATCTTAAGTCTCAGTTGATGGAGTAAAAATTATTCTAATTTATTGTTTTACATTCACATCATTTTTTATAAGGTATTATGCCAAATATATTGTATTATTTCATATTTGTAAAATCACATTGTTAAGAACTGTTACAGAATATAGAATTTGAAAGTATTTGTAGTATTATTTATTGGATATACCCTGTCTCTCAACTACTTAGCCAATAGCTTTACGTAGTCTCCAGCTACAATCCGATCCGATTGGCAGGTTAAATATTGTTGATGAACCACAGCAATACTTGCCACGACATGAGGCTGACTGTCTTAGGAACAGTGCTCTAAGGCGGCATGGCACGACAATGAGAGCGATCCTGCTGTATCACTTCAGGTAAGAATTTTGGCGGCAACTAGACAGCGGTGTCTGTAGACTTCGCTTGCACTGGTAGTGGTAGCACTGCACTTACCAGTGCAAACCGGACATGTCAAGTGGGGTAGCTAAAGACGTCACAATTAACTAAATTTAACGAGTGAGACAGGCCGAAGCCAGCAAATGACTGACTTTTAAAAAGAGAGAAAATTGACTTTTTCATGAAATAGACAATCAATGCAGTTATATGCACTCTGAGGGCTGTTTTATTGATTTAAATGATTATAATTCTGTAACTAAATACCTATTACAGGCGCAAATCATATTTTGTTTAATGTTCAGTCTGACGATGACCGGCAAATTGCAAAAAACGTACGAAAATTTAAATTTCGCGGGCTACCGTGAAGCTTCCTAACGTATTCCTTTCGAAGTCTTCTTTTCATCGTAATTTTCTTTCAGACAAATGTAATTATTGCTGTCCTTCGGGTCCAGTAGCCACATGTAAAAGTAAATGACTAAATTTAAACAGTTACTCAAATCTTATGCACCACATTCTGTCAATCAGTGAGTACTTACATCTACGTGTGTACGTCAAAGTACGTGCGGTTTGGGGCATACTTGAAATGATGATAATTATTGATTTCTCTGAAGTAGAAAAGGACAGGCAGAAGGACTCAAGATAATAACCAATTTATATAATTAAGTGACCACTAAACCAAATGCATATATTTTATAATAAAAGATAAATTAATTTTATTTTATTACGGTTTATTAATTACAATTCAAACAATAGAAATATATGTATATGACAAAACTTATTTGTAGAATTCATATTCACTTTCATCCTTCTTGATGTTGTTCTTATAACCCTTCTCGAAGTCTTTGGGCAGGACGATATACCTGAAATTATATTTAAAACCGTCACTAAACCTTCATAACTGGGAGATATTCTCCCTTAACCAATTGATATTTTATTGGTTATTGGTTACATTTTTTTCATGCCGCAAGGGTGACAAAAATGCTTACGGCCCGCCTAATGGTAAGCGGTTACCGCAATCGTAGAGTTTAAACGAATGCAACAGCGAAGGGTTCGCTCGCGCGTTGCGACTGTAGAATCCGTTAAGGTTTCTCAAAATAGGGGATTGTTAAACTGACCGCAAATATGTCAGAATAGTCACTCCCCTAACGAGCTCTGGTAACCTTACTCATTCGCGGAGACACCACTATTGTTGTTTCATTGCAATCTTCTATTCTGTATGACGTTACACTTACCTATTCTCGCGGACGGCGTGCATACCAGCTTCTTGGCATATGGCGTTAATGTCCGCACCTGAAACGCGATCTGGTCGCGCTACAAACTCTTCTAGATCTACCTCCTCAGAAAGATTCATCTTCGCAGTGATTGTAGAGAAAATCAATCGCTTTTGACGCCTGTGGGCGGTAAAGTAAAAGTGTCAGTAAAATATTATATATTTTAAATAAATCAAACAAGTAATGTATGTATTTCCTTTGCAATACTCCTTACCTGTCAGGTAGAGGGAACTCAATCTTCCTGTCGAGACGGCCAGGTCTAAGCAGGGCGGGGTCTAGAGTATCAGCACGATTTGTTGCCATAATCACCTGTAAAATATCAAATTTAAAAATTAAATTAATTTAGTCAATTGGAATTGACATTGAGCACATCATCTCTTTTAAAATAATATAGAATCACTGATAATTGTTCTGTTTTATTCCTTGATGAATTTAATACCTTAACATTAGTAGTTTGATCAAAACCATCCATCTGGTTGAGCAGTTCAAGCAGGATTCTCTGTACTTCTCTGTCAGCACCAGTCTGGGCGTCAAATCTGAAAACAAATACATGAAGAATAATAACATAACAAAAAATAAACTAATAATTCGGGCAATATACAAATAATAATATATATATATATACCGTTTTGTAGCAATTGCATCAATTTCGTCAATGAAGATGATAGCAGGGCTGTTTTCTTTAGCTAGACGGAATACATCTCGCACCATACGCGGGCCTTCGCCAAGGTACTTTTGTACGAACTCCGAGCCCACCACGCGAATGAACGCCGCTGCAAGAAGTAGAGGTTATTATTTTATTATACATATCAAGAATTCTAGGATATATTTAAAAACCCACTTCAAAAATATTTAAAAGCACTAAAAAGTTAAAAATAATACTAAATCTAATAAACCAAATCTTCACTAATTAATCTATAAAAATATCCTACCTTTAACCTACATCCACAATAATATTGAACTATTTTTGGATTCTGCCAAGTCAATCAACAATAAATTAATAGTAATTTATTGTTTATTGACTATAAAATATAGACTTTATGTAGGTACTTATAATATGTAACTAACTAAATAATGTATAATATATTTATATATACAGGTGTGGCACCGACTACAAAAGACAATATAAGTCTCTAGATGTGTGTGTTTAGCTGCAGATGTAACCTACCTGTAGTATGATGTGCCACAGCTTTGGCTAACATGGTCTTGCCACATCCAGGAGGTCCATACATGAGCACACCGCGAGGAGGCTCAATACCAATCTGTCTGTAAAGTTCTACATGAGTGAGGGGCAACTCCACAGCCTCTCTGATCTCCTGCTTCTGGGTGTCCATGCCACCAATGTCTGAATACTGCACATCAGGCTTCTCATCTATTAAATAATAGAATATCAATAAATTATCAGTTTTTTTACTGTCTAGTAGGGTTAACTTCATGATATGAAGAAACTAGTATTATCATTTGGTTGGTTATCATTTTGTTTTTTTTTATTAATATTCTATTGACATCAGGAAAGCCACTGTATCCGAATATTGCTTGTCACTTGTTAAATTAAAAAAAAAATGTCTAAGAGTATCATACTTCCTGACTATACATTGGTAGAGAGTATCTATGATATAGAACTGTACGTACCAGCTTGTAACATAGAAATGGAGCTGTCAGCTTCTGGTGGCAACACATCCACAAGTGCATTTGAATGTTTGTGCAGAGCCACAGACGCAGAAGGCTTCAACAGTTCTCTGTCAATTGTTGATAAGATGCGGACATAATAATTGGAACCTGTAGTACTGCCAACTGTGAAACCGAGATAAAAAATAATTTAACAACTTTAAATAAAAAAATCTATGAAACGTTTTTCCACTTTTAATACCGTTGAAGGCTGTTCTTTAGTAATTTGTATTTTCTTAATAAATTTATGTAACTTTTAGTAATAGTTAAATAAAGACAAACCTATTCCAGTATTTTGGTCAACAGCTTCCAAGAACTGTCCAATTACAAGTGGTACAGATTGTATGCGCTTGACTTCTTCTTGAGCATGAAGATATTCTTTTTTGAGGTTCCTTTGTTCATCTTTAATGTATTCCTCTTGAACTTCCAAAAATTCTAACATACGTTGGAGTTTCTAAAAAAAAATCATTATTTATTGGAATTAGTTAAAGTACCTATTTCTTTACCACAATATATATAATGCAGACTTCTTTAAAAAAAATCTGCCTCATAACACATCTTAGTTTTTGTGTGAGAAGAGCAAGATATGTCAAAATAAACTGCTTCAATACACTAAACCAATTAATTGATAACCATGATGTGATACAATAACTAAAACTTGAAGGAAACTGAAATTTGATAAACATAAACAACCATTCAAATCTTATAAGGAACTTTCTGGCATTCAATTGTAATATTGATCACTAAGAACAAGCAATATTTTAATAGCATCATGAAAATAATGAAAAACTCATAGATATAGGAAAAATAAAATCTAACAAAATGAAATGGTACATTTACTTAACATGCTCGTCAGTTAGTCCTTATAATTTAGTTATATGATGAAAATCAGTGGAAACTATGGATTATAGTTTTAACTACTTTATTTTATTTGTAAAATGTCACCCTCAGGTTCAGCATTAAGTTTTCATATTAACAAAAGAGATCAACTTTAAACTCGGTCACAAAACCAATTAAAAAGGATGGATCTTCAATGATTTAAATTTAAGGTAACACCGAAAGTACATATTTCCAGTAAATCCTTATTAATGGTGAAATCGTCTACAAAGAAGATAGGATAGAGTATCATCTTGGGGTAAAAATAATTAGACTGACTTATTCTATATTCTAATTCAAATAATCAATATAAATGTTCCGTAAACCCCTAAAGAGACTCTCTAACTAAATATCCCTGATGATAGTGTATTACTAGAAGACAAATTAATTATCTTGGGGCTCATCAAATTCAGCGATTGTGTACCTTGTACTTGGTGTATAAATCCTCCGATTCCAATTCATCAAACGATTGAGGTCCGGCGAAAGGTAATCCCTTGGCATCGATGACTTGGTCATCCTGAAACAATAATTTGAGTAAAATATATTATTATATGTACAAATACTAAAAAGAGCAGTGACTTTTGGCATCTTTACCTTTTCCGGTAATATGATTCCAATTTCTTCCATTTTAAATTAAATAAATTTCGTATTTATTTCCAATGAGATGTTCACAGAATACAAAGTTACGAATACGAAAATAATAAGGTCCCGACTCCAACTTTCTTCAGTACAACGAACGAGCAGCTTTTGTTCAGCTCAATGACAATATAATTTGTACAGACTAAAAAAATAAAACGAAACAAATATATATAATTTCAAGTAAAGTAAAAGAGATATAGTAGTATACTATGCACCAAATTGTTCATAATTTAACTGGACCGTAAAATATTATGAAGTTGTCAAACTGTCGAAACGCATCGTCACTTACTTTTCTATTCACGCAGATACTACTTTACTAGAAATGAATTATTGATTTCTATTGGTAATGTTTAGATTAATAAAATTCAAATATTAGCTTTACATTTGAGACTGCTTATCTCATTTCATGTAATTAATATATAAATTTACGGGTTTGGTTGGCGCCTACACAAATGACATTGATCGCCTTTTAGTGTTTCCGTCAGATATTTTTTTAGGGTTCCGTACCCAAAGGGTAAAAACGGGACCCTATTACTAAGTCTTCATTGTCTGTCCGCCCGTCTATGTGTCTGTCACCAGGCTGTATCTCAAGAACCGCGATAGACACGAGATGCGAAACGCGCAAAGGCAGTTGAAATTTTCACAAATTACGTATTATTATAGCGGTAACAACAAATGCTAAAACCAAAATAAAATAAATATTTAAGTATGGGAGCCCCTCCCATACAAAAAACACCATATTTTTCCTAATTTTATACGGAACCCTTCATGCGCGAGTCCGACTCGCACTTGGCCGGTTTTACAAATTAACGCAAATAGGTCTAATATTTTAGAAATTATACTGTTTGTGAAAATGAAATGCGTAAATAATTATAATCTCCATTATTCTGCATTTGATGGTGGATTTAAAATGATTATATAATTTAATATTATGAGTAAGTATTCTCAAAATTAAACTACCTAAAAATATGTGCATGATCAGTTATTAATAAAAACAAAATACCTTCAAATTGAGAAGCCTTTCATTTTTCTTTTTTTTTTAATGTTATTATCTTTTATTTAATTGGGAACAATGCTGTTGTACTCTCTGCTTTCAGAATTAAGAGGTATGGATTTAACTAAGACTTAGTTGGTTAGGTAAGACCAAGTACTACAGGGTACAGCTAAAACCGAATGATTATTGTCAAAAAAAAAATGTATCCGAGCCATTAGATTAGAGTCGTCAACTCTTAAAAAAATTGCGTGTGATGACTTTAGTGTCCTATGTACATGTACCTGGCTGAAATCGGCATGTTTGTCCGCAATCATCCTCACCTATTCTAAGGTTAGCGATAATTGCAGGTTTTTACCGAGAGATCCCACAAGACTCAGAATGAAAACATGTAAAAGCACTCTTCTTAAATAAGTCAAATTAAAGAATAATAGAGAATTAACTTACCAATTTTTTTTTACTCATTTCAGGAATTTTTAAATTTTAAGGTATTCAATTATTTGTTTTTCCCATGTTTAGGTTTTATAGTTTTATTAGTAGTAAGATTTTGTTGATGTTAAATTTAGCATGCCTATTGAAGGCGAGATGTGCTGAAACTGTCTCTGCCGAATAAGGATCTATTCTATTTAGAAGTTTATATTCTCCGCGTTAATAAATAGTTTCACCACAAAATTATTCAACTTGCAACACTTCATTTACCTTGTCAAATTAACCTTAAATTTGAATCGGGTTGCAGATATTCAATATTGCCTATTTTCATTTGTTAATTTTGTTTATATTTAATATCTTCGTGTATTAACTGATAAATTATTACTTTTTAGTTAACTCCTCACTTTCAATAGCTGAAATGGCGTCACCAACTGAGATGAGCGAGGCTGACCAAATCAAAACAGTAATTGTCGCACTTTATCTATTAAAATTTAAACTTAGATCTTTTTATTAATCGGGCTTGTACTCTCTTTATTGCGGCGAAGAACATGAGACATTTGTATCTTGCGGCTGTGGTGCTCGTTAATAAATCAATTTTGTATATATGATTTCAGTTCAAGGACTTTCTGGTCCAGTACAACAAGTTGTCAGAGCTCTGCTTCAACGACTGCATACACGACTTCACCTCCCGAACACTTAAGGCTTCAGAGGTACGCATTGATACTTCACAGTCTTCACTTCTAATCTTTATCACAAAAACCATGTGTCTTCCCAATTATTCCATAAGATGAATGCAAATACATTGTTATTTTGACCTTATCAATTAATAATAATAATAATAATTTATTATATTAATTACATTTTAACTGCTAGCTGTTTTTACCATATCCTCTTTGGAACGAATAGTTCGAAGCTGGATTTGAAATCGCTATGTTCAGTAAAAATTAGTACCTACCTATAATATTAGTTTGTACCTATTATAGTATCATGATAATCTTTTCAGGATAAGTGCACATTGAATTGCATGGAGAAATATTTGAGAACAAACCAGCGTGTTTCACAAAGATTCCATGAGTTCCAAATGCTTGCTAACGAGAATATGCTAGCGTTGGCTCAGAAAGGCCAATAACCTCAATCCAATTTAAGTTTAGTAATTAATAATACAATATGATGTATTTATTTTATTTTGTTATAGATTTATTGTCCTGGATGTTAGAAAAATACAGTGTTGTTGACTGACCATATGAATTTTATTTAAATTTAATAGACCTGCTTGGATCCATCCCTTGTCTCTCCTGTCCTTATTAAAACATATTACTAAGCTACTATAACTACCATTTTTTCATTAAGTTCATGCAGAATTCGGTCAAATATAGCAGGAACAGCAATATCACCACATAACAATGAATTAATATTCTTATTAATTTATTGCAAAGAACAGAACATAACACTTATTGAGAATAATGGTTTTGATTTTATTTTCATTATATTAAATAATGATATTGTTTTATTGTAAAGTACAGAAAAGAATATGGAGTATTTACAAGTGTATTTGAATTAGTTATGTAATGATGTTGAATCCTCATAAAGAATTATAATTCTATTAAATAATCATTCTTTCTTAATAAAAATTTAAAAATCTTAGCTTGAAATATGCTAAAATTTACAAAAAAATAGAAAATAGAATCTTGTTAATTTATAGTAGGTCTGTCAGGGTGAGCTATTTTCTTATGTAGGTATTTCTAAAAATAATGGCAAAAATATTATCGAATAACTAATAAGTAGCATACATAATATGTAATATTATGTAAGATAGAACTTCCATAGAAATAACCCTAGATTCAGGATTTAGGATAATATAAATCCTATATACGGGGGCGTAGCCAGAATTCTATATAGGAGGGGGCAGACACAGAAAAAAAGTGCAGTAGAGAATTTTGAACATTGGTTAAGATTAAATGCACTGGACTATACAGTTTACCAGCGCCCCCCCTCCCGTACCTCGCTACGCCCAAACCTATATACATCGTACTTTGGTAGAATCAATAAGTACTCAACGAAAATTGGTACACATCAATCAGTCTAAATGCTTAGCGTTGGCTGGCTGCTTAGATCACGTATCCATTATGCGCCGCCTACTCGAATTGCGGGTTAAAGAAAACCGTGATTGGAAACGATTAATATCCAACAAAGTCTAGATGATGTGGCACTGCTACTTAGTAGGTCGCTATTAAACTACAAAATGAACAATGTTTGTAAATCTATAAAAGAAAAAACCTAGAAAATCAACAGCTAGCAGAGAGTGGTATCAAATATCAATAATGATGCAAGCGCGGCGGGAGTTGCAACGTTCCGAATTTAAGTAAAACACATGGAAAATGGTAATCTAAGCTATTTAATGAGGTCAATATCAAATTTACAGTTATTTAAGTTTTACTGAACTTCAGTCTCTCAATGTCTCATGGTGTATGTATAATAGTGTGTAAGACAATTTTTTTCATGCGATATTTTAAATATTTAAACCAAACGTGAAGGCATAAAGTATCCATAAGTAAAATTGTTGATATTACAGGTTAAGATATTTAGTATAATAGGTAAGATAATTGTTTCTTAAAATTAATAGTATAATTTTCTAAGACTGTATAATGTATGGTTTATTTATTGAAACCTTTTATATCTGTTTTACACAACATACATATGAAGCTCCGCTTCGGGCAAGGTTTATAACACTTTTGATCAGGTGGCGAAAAGTCTAGTACAAATGATGATTGAGAACTAGTGTAGTCAAAGTGATAATCATTAAATTTCGCTTCTACACTGTATATAGCTGCTGAAGGATTTTTTTCAGGTTCCTCGTCATCCCCCATGTTAAGAACATATTTCAGAGGATAGGGTCCAGATGGGGCGTTGCTTATGTTAGAAGGTTTTGTGCAAATTGTGTAGTTTCCGCCGTGTCTAATGATCCTTATGAGCGCTTGGCCGCTTATTGGTGGTTTACAACAGGATGGCGACGACGGGCAGACGGAAAGGCACTTAGGTGGAATACAGCATGGCTTGGAGCACAGGGGTCGGGAGCATAACGAAGGGCAAGGGGTGCACTCGCTAGTTTTCCCGCAGTTGTGGGCTTCGATCCTTCTAAGAACCGGGCAAGAGATATGGCCTGGGCGCCATCCACACCTTAACTGCAAACAAGTACGTGCCGCTTGTTAGATTTTAATCTAGGTACCCGTTACTGTCTATGCATTATTTTTACCTGATGTTCAGGGGCATCTCGAGCGGTATATAGCCATCCCATATGCTTGGGCACTGGTCCCGGTTTTATTTCTTCTTTATCTAAGCACCTATGTTTAGGTAGATCGCACCGGCCCAAGCAACTCGCCGAGGATTTATTTGCTGAAATTATATTACGTAATTATCCAATTTTAAACATCAGAAATGAGCTATTGATGATGAATTTATCATCAATAAATAAATCCGCGCCATAAATGTATTGATCTATATTCTATGGTAGCTATACACAATCGTTAATTCTAATTGTAAATGCAGGGTTTTTTTTCGTATATTTACGTCTCTTACGTTACTTAGTCTACTGTGACCGTGAAAGGGTCTATCTACCCTTTCACAGTTCAACAAATAATTCTTCTAAAGACATGTATAAAGTTTGAATGACACTTACATCTACCAGCTGTTTTACAACAACAAGCCATCCTTAGAACTTAAAGCATCTGAAAAGTATAAATACAAAGTTAGTTTCTTACAGAGATTAATTATTAAAAACCTAACCGCTATTTACCCAAAGAATTGGTAATTTGGTATACCAAAATCTATTTCAAATACAAGCCTTCTATAGTACCTAAGCGAGTAAGAAAAGTAAATAATGATCATTGGTAATAATAAATACTCACGGGAACGTTATGGAAAGATGTTCATTATCAGTGTCCTTTATGTCATCCATTAGTGAAGCCAGCATTTAATATTCAACTGATTGGTTGCAGTTTAGGGGTTATTAAAAATATTGAATAGGTACCTATTACTTGGGAGTTACATGGCGATACTTTTGATGTAAAGATGACAGAATGTAATGTTGCAGATTTTTAATCTTCGAATATCTTGTTTTACTTTTTCGTAACAGAAATCTTTTTAAACGTGAAATGTAAACTTTTTCTAAATGATAAATCATAAACTTAATCATGTTCTTGAAGCTTAAATTATGTACGAAACGATAGGTAGGTTACACGTACCTATCTTAAACTAAAAATAATTTAAGTCTCTCCTATGATCACTTCAATGCCTTAACTAGGTATAGCTGATCGACCAACGGATTGTATTTCTCCATCTACTATCGTATTCACTATTCCTAACATATCTATAATACTTACAGTCATAACTGAGTTAATGTTTCTGTCGTACATATCTAACTACCGGTTAATCCTGTGTATGCACGACCTATCATCTAAGTACCTACTGCGCTAAATTATAGTCACCTACCTGTAGTAGTCACCGACATGTACCTAATGCGTTAGAATTTTAGATGGATCACTATCAGTTGTCCTATAGCATCTTAGTGAAATAGTCGCGCTGTAGATTATTTAAGTTTGAAAATCGCATATCGCAAATTGTATGCTGTAGTTGGTTTTACAGTAGTTTATATTGATTTTAATATGAATATATTTATAGTTCTATTTTTATATTTTGTAGAAAATTGTGATAGTTACAAAATACTGACTATTTTCCCCTACAACGGTAGAAGTCACCACATATACTATTCCAGTTTTGTTGAAGAATTAGCTAAGAGGCAACATGATGTTACAGTGATAAATTACCACCCTGTTCAAAAGTTACCTATGCTACGTCAGATTTCCCTTCAAGATACAGAAAGTACTAGTGACCGCGTTGATATTGAAGAACATCTGAAAGTACTATCTTCTAATGACTTTTCTGTGGCATATGATACAGCTCACGCATTTGCTTACATAGCAAACACGAATTGTAAGAAACTGGTGAAGAATCGAGAAGTACAAGATTTAATAAAGTCAACAACGCATTTCGATGTCGTAATAGTCGAGCAATTCGTGACGGATTGCGGCTTGGCTGTTGCCTACAAGTTTAATGCGCCCACAGTGGGAATGACCGCTCATATTTTGATGCCATGGACTTATTCAAGGTTAGGCGCACCAAACAACCCGGCTTATGTACCGAACCACTTTTTTGCTTCCGCAACCAAGCCGGATCTATTGACAAAGATAAAGAGTGCTATTATAAATTTTGGAATGAATATGTATTTTAAATATGTCATACAAAGCTATGACCAAGAAATTGTTAATGAAGTATATCCCGGCATGCCGCTCTTGGAAGGCCTTGGGAAAAATATGTCTTTAATTATGCTCAATCAGTATTTTCCTCTCACTAGTCCACATATATGTAGTTCTAATGTTATTGAAATCGGTGGCATGCATATCAAACAAAATATTCAGATAGAAAACAAGGTGTGTTACTTCCATTTACTATTTATTGTGAAAAAAAAACTCATTGCGATTGTATTTTATTTACTTTGAAGAAATTCTTTTGGTTAGGTTTTGATATCGTATTTCCAAAGTTATGGAAAGTTGCTGACCTACGAATAACTATTTCATTACAGGATTTACAAAATTTCTTGGATACAACTACGAATAAAGTAGTTTATATTAGTTTTGGCAGTGTTGCATCGAATTTCCCTCGCAGAATAACAGATGAAGTAATAAAATTTATAGAGAAAAGTAGTATGAGTTTTGTTTGGAAATCGGACGTCACAGACTGGGTACCACCTAGTAATGTGTTTGTAGGGAATTGGATGCCGCAAACAGCAATCTTATGTGAGTGTATAGTAAGTAGTGTATTTATTTATAGGCATTTATAGAAGTTATATCATTACACCTCGCAAGAGCTAGGTGCTACTGACCATTTACTAAAACCCCAACAAATAATTGCTCCACTGTTATATGATCAGCAACTCGAATATGATCAGCGGCTAATATACCCAGTAGGTAATTGCCCGTGCATGTTTTAGATATCTGCATATATCATAATAATACATTAAAAGTATTTGCGTCCTCTGCAATCAATATCTACATTGAAATAAAACTACTTTTTACGGATTTTATCGCGGTATATTGACATTACTTTAACCCGACGTTTCGGGTTAAAATAATATCAAATATACCGCGATTAAATCCGTAAAAAGTAGTTTTATTTCAATGTCTAATATTCGCGTAAGTGTACGAAATCAATATCTACATGTTTTAAATTATGGTAGGTAACTAATGAAGCTAACTTAATTAAATGAGAACATAAATTTAAATACTCTTTACAGCATCGCTCTATTATAAACAATGTAAACGTATATCAGTAATTCATAATACTTGATACAGGTTGTCTAATTATAATCATATTTGTGTTTTGTGTTGTAGGTCATCCAAAAGTAGTTGCATTTATTGTATGTTATCGCATTCTGGAATGTTGAGTACTTCAGAAGCTATACACTGTGGGGTACCGATTATTGGTTTACCACTATTTGGGGACCAATTTGCAAATGGACAGTCAGCTGTTGAAAGTGGTTTAGGAGTTACTGTTGATGTACTAACTCTTAATGAGTATATGCTAAAAGACGCATTAAAAGCTATTCTCCAACCGAAGTAAGTTCCTATATTATTGGATTGCAAATTAGTAGATAGTAGTGGTTAAAGCTGATGGTATTTTCTACTAAGTTTGTTCAGGTTGCAATTTGGGACATACATAGGTGGATATACCTATATATTTTACTTCTACTTCTGATCCTACTTTAAGGGATAATAGGACATATGGACAACAGTTTGTAGGTACTTAATAAATCAGAAGGTAAATATTTAAAAGTGCGAGTAGGAATCGCGCACAAATGGTTCCATACCATTGACTATCAACAACTAGTAAACAACAGTAGGTACACAATTGAATGAAAGGTAAATTGCTATTTACTATTTAGAATGTATTAAAAAAAAACTACTTACAACTACTAGATCTCGTTCAAACCAATTTTCGGTGCAAGTTTGTATGGTAAATGGTAATGTTTTAGTTTTATCACTCTCTTATTTTAGAAGTTACAGGGGCGTCACACATTTTACCATTTTGGAAGTTTCTCTTGGGCAAACTATTCAGTTTAGAAAAAAATGATATATATTAGAAACCTCAATATCATTTTTGAAGACCTACCCATAGATATCCAACATGTACGGGTTTGATGAAAAAAAATTGTTGAGTTTCAGTTCTAAGTATGGGGAGCCCCTAACATTTTATTGTTTTTTTTTCTATTTTTGTGTGAAAATCTTAATGCGGATCACATAATACATCTAATTACCGATTATCAACAGTAGGTATAGTTCTTATAGTTTCGGAAAAAAGTGGTTGTGACATACGGACGGACACACAGACAGACATGACGAATTTATTAAGGTTCTGTTTTTTGCCATTTGGCTACGGAACCCTAAAAACAATTTGTGATATTGTGATAATTATTAACTATTCTCGTATCCCCCAAAAGCAAATTGTCAGTGTTTTCATGTACATCTGCGTATCTAATAGGGTTCGAGCCTATTGTCATAATAAATTGAACAGTAAACTAAGCTGCTGCTACGAATTCTATAAAACTTATTAACATTTTACTCATTCAATCTTCTTTTCTTCAGCGCTCATATCTATATTGTTTGATTGGCGTATAAATAATCCATTCAGACAGTACATACAATTTAGCCTTCATATTCCAAAGAATGTGTTACAGTACGTAGGTACTGTCGAGACTTAAATGCCTCCATACAGGGTATAAGTAGTTATACCCTGTATGGAGGCATTTAAGTCTCGACTCTCGAATCAAAGTTTCTACATGACAGTACGTCACACTACAGACTACAGTCGTGTTATTTATGCTAAAGTCATACCAATTTCATTTTTAAATTCTAGGTACCAGAAAAAAGCAAAGGAGTTATCTCGTCTCTGGAAAGACCGACCACTGTCTCCGATGGATACAGCGATATTCTGGGTTGAATATGTAGCAAGGAACAAAGGGGCAGTCAGCTTGAAACCTCTAACAGTAGACTTGCCGCTTTATCAATACTTGCTAATTGACATAATTGTGGTCTTAGGATTAATGGTAATACTAACACTGTTCATAATGCTACAAATAGTATTATGGGCTATATCAGGTAAGAAAGAAACGCTAGTAAAGAAAGCAAAAAAAAAGATCAAATAATGTAATAATAGGCAATAATAACGATGTAACTTATATTTTTTAAATAAGTAAACGAGTTTGTAGATAAGTTATAAAAGGTTTTTATATAGTTTTTTACAAAATAAATATATTTTTTTTTTTTCTAAAACATCATAATTCAATTTGGTATTTTTTAAAGCTGTGTAATATAGCAGTCGTACTATTTGTTGCTTATCTATCAGCTTAATTATCGTAAATTACTTTAACAATAAAAACCCGTACAATAATAATCGATATTTTTTAAACAGGCGTATCTTAGGTAGCATTAGGTTTCTTTTTTGTGAATCGTCATTAGTTCTACTATGACCTATTTCAACGTTATCCATTCCATTCATTACTGGACACCCTGTAGATAGGTATATATTTAATATTAATTAACTATTTTTAAATGTCACCTAACATCCGAAAGTTATACTTATTTACCAACTTGAGGTAAAGATTAGTAATTAAAGCTATGTGGCTTTTCCTATATCATAATCATGTATGTATATCTATGTAGAGTTAAACGTCACGAGGAAATGATAGTGTCAAAGCCAAACAAATAAAAAGGTAGGTATTATTAAATGTTTGCGCGTATGCTATCAGTAGAAGTAGTGCAAATGTTTGATAATTATGTAATTTTATTTAATGTGAAGTTGAATAAAAAATATTACTATGTATGTAGATAAATCCTGCAAGTCTGATAATGAAAATAATTGATTTTTGTGTTGTGTGTTGACATTGATGTCTTCACCTGGTCATATGATAAGAGGAAGTGTGTGAATTATTTTACCTATTATGTATAATCCCAAATATTTTATAATCCATTCGAAGGACAAATTGTTGCATTAAAAGAAAGTAACGTGTTAACCTTAAAAATAATAGTTAGGAATTTCGGGGATCGATGATGCGACAAGAGTATGTCGATTGGCATACAAATCACTGCCTTAAGTTCACGCGGGTCACGGTATTGTTAAATATTAATTATAATACAAATGTAAGTAATTTTACGAAATAATCATATAACATAGGTGTGTTGATCCGGGAATCCGTTATCTGGGGGCACGGCAGTGCCCCCGCCAAGTCGAGCAAAAAAAAAAAAAAGCGGCACGGCCGTACTATCTTTTGTCGAACCAATTCAGGCCATTTTAGACCCCCTATAACTTCGTTGTGGATTAAACTAGAAGCCTGAATTTTCATGACTCAAGCACGCATTGTGTGAATACGGCATATTTCAAATTTCATTCAATTTGAACCAGTAGTTTAGGAATAATAACTAGTCAAACTTTCTTAATTTTGTAAAATTTTGTCACTCACTGACTGACCGATCATCAAAACTCTAAGGTACTTCTAGCAGATATAGAAGCTTCACATTTAGAATACAATGAGTGTTTAGTGTACAAATAAAGGGAAAACTAAAATATCTTGCGATTTCAGTCCAGTTTTTTAGTTTCACTAACTGCATAAATAACTTTGTATTCCTATATACATATATAGGATTACAAAGTTACATTTGCGTTGCATTTAGAATGAATCGTAATTATAGAATAATAGGTGTAGATAGGTATCTAGATATAATTATGTTTAACAATCATCATAATTTCAGCTAAATCACGTCCACCGCTTGACATAAGCCTCCCTTGAGGAATTCCTCGATGACCGGTCCTGCGCCACCCGCATCCAGCGGATTCCAGCGGCCTTTACCAGGTTGTCGGTCCACCTTGCCGGAGGCCTTGATAAGCTGTGACTTCCTGATCGCAGTTGCCACTTTAGAAACTTTGAGCCCTACCGGCCTTCAGTTCTTCGGAGCAATGTGCCCTGCCCACTGCCACTTGAGTTTGGCATTTCTTCTGGGCTAGGTCAGTGACCCGGGTATTTCTACGGATCTTCTCATTTCTGAAACGATCGCGTAGTAAAACTCCTAACATAGCCTTCTCCACCGCTCTATGAATGACTATCAGCTTTCATAAAAGGCCCATTGTTAGCGGCCACGTCTCGGTGCCGTAACTCATTACTGGTAACACACACTCGTCAAACACTGTCTTCTATAGACACTGTGCTATTTGGGAGAAAATGAATTGGCATATCTTCCCGAACATTACCCAGCCGAGATGGGTCCGACGATTGAACTCTTTCTAAGAAGTTGGACTTACCTACCACGTAAACGCAATCATCAACAACTTCGAGGACAGAGCTACCGACCTTCAGCGGAGTTCTAGCCAATACAACATGGATATTCAACATCACTTTCGTCTTGTTCATGTTTGTTTTAAGGTTAAAGGTAACAGGTTCGATTCCCAGGTCGAGCAAAGTGTTATTGGGTTTTTCTGTGAAATTCTCAGTAGCAGCTCGAAGTTTGGATTCGTGCCCGGTTAATGGCAATAGGCTCGCCACCTATTACATGGGACCTAAAACATACCGGTGAAACGTGGGTGTACATTAGTACATCTCTGCCTAAACTTTCGGGGACAACAGGCGTGATAGTATGTAAGAGGTTGAACAATAAACGCGTCATCTGCGTATAAAATATGAGGGTTTCTCTCGATTTCCCCAGGATCCACTCATCAGATCCTCACCATTTTATGAAACCACACGGGAAGCATCAGCTTTCATATAAAAAAAGAATTTTTAAAATCGGTTCACCCAATCCACAGTTATGAGGTAACAAACATAAAAAACAAAAAAAAATACAGTCGAATTGACTAACTCCTCCTTTTGGAAGTCGGTTAAAAAAAGAAAAACTTACAGAGAGTGGGCTTTAATAAGATGGGCGGAAAGAAATAATTGTAGGACAATCTACAAAAAGAAATGAGATGCCATCAAAAACATACTTGTAAAAAACCCAAGTCGCGCAATTCAGTTCTCCTACCGTAAAAAGTTGTGAGATCCATGTAATACCAAGTCGGTTAATTTATTCAGTCCCTACTTTTAGATTTAGATTGACTTGGGCATCGCATGGAAACACAAAGTATCTCACAAGTGCTACATATTATCCTTAATAAAATTATAAACGTGAAAGTTTGTAAGTACGAATGGATGGATGTTTGTTACGGTTTCACGCAAAAACCGCTTAACACATTTGAATGAAATTTAGCATACATATAGTTTATTACCTGGATTAACACGTAGGCTACTTTTTATCTATATACCATGCGGGCAAAGCCGCAGGAGGCAGCGAGTATTAAATAAGTTTGTATATTGCGATGCCCATGCGATGCACATGGATCTCACAACTTTTTACGGTAGGAGAACTGAATTGCGCGACTTGGGTTTTTTACAAGAATGTTTTTGATGGCATTATTTATACAAGATCTGTGCAAGTTTGTAAACGAATTTCCCAAAAGTATAACTACAACAAAAGTTTAAATTAATAAAAAACAATATTGGTCAAATATAGAAAATAGTAAAAGAAACTCCTTCTATCTCGAGTTCATATTATCGTTACTCGAATCGAATCGAGTTATTCATTGTGTGGAAAAGCGAAAACTACGGTACGTTTAATTGTACTTTTGATATACATATTTTTAGGTTTAATTTAGAACATAAAAGTACCAACCCACTCATTACGGAATGGTAGAAGGTTGCATGTATCAAACTTGAATATTGTTAAGTTTCAAACTTTCAATAAAAATAGGATGTCAGATGATTGGCTCATTGCAAACATAAGTATGTTATACCTGATATTTCGGCAATGAATTGAAAATCATATAGTTATGTTTTACTAAAAAATAGTAATTTTATTATTCTTTATTTCTGTAATACTACGCGCGCTTTGCCTTTTTCTTTTCAGTCTTTGTTTCCTTACGTTTCTTTTCTTTTGAACAACAACAGATCTTAAGTAGTGACCTAAATATTACAAGGATTAAACTTAATATGGCGATTAAAACTGCCGCTACATCGAGGTTAACATACTGGTAGAAGGGTACGTCAGCTGCGGCAGTCCTGAACGTGAAATTAGGATGTTTAGCAGCAAATTCTGTCCAATATATGGCTGTGTCGAGAGGCGGTAGTGGGCGATCATGCCATGCTTTTGATATTTCCTTTACTCTATGGCGAAACCTGGAACAGCAAGAAATAATAACGATATTTTTCATTAGTCAGTGAGAGCAGTGTGTTCCACACATTCACACATGCATTAAAGTAATTTAAGATAGTCTTTTAATATTTCGTGGATAATGATAATGTAATGACACTGTAGAGTTCTAATGCATAATGTGAGAAGCCTCAGTTGTCAGTAATCAGCCCAATCTTATTCATGAAATTTGCACCGAGACGTAGTAGTCAAAGTTTCGTATTAATTTCACGGTGTAAAAAAAATTGTACATACAAACAACAAATACTAACTTGGGATCTAAAACTTTCTTGAGAGCATTCATAAGGTTTTCCTCAGTCAAATCCCTTACTTGCAGCTGGACACCGAGACCACTTTCTTCTATTGCTGCAGCATTAGCAGGCTGATCTCCTAGTATAGGCATCGCTACCATTGGTACGCCATAATGTATGGCTTCTGTAGTACCACCGTTTCCAGCATGTGACACAAATCCTAATGTTTTTGGATGAGCTAAAATTTTACAACAATTATTTATTTCGTGTCTTTGTCTCGAATCTAGGATCTAGTTATGCGGAGCTCTACTTCAAGATAAGTTGGTGTTCTATAAAAATATTAAGTAATTAGATGATTCGTAAATTCTTAAATATTATAAGAGTTTGGAAATAAATATTTTAAGGCATCCCTTTGAGTGCGAAAATAGATATATAATAATAAATATTTGCTGAATCATAATTTAAACTATTTTATTCCGTTCGATGTTATAATAATGATTACGATCCCTATGAGCCTCAGATCTGTAATTTAGTGATAGCATCAATGTATTAGCATATATATTGATACACTTCACTATCGCACATCAATATAATGTGTAGATGTTACTGATATAACCCTGGCTTCTGTCGGACTCAGGTATATCTAATCTCATTATTTTTATGATTAGCTACAATTTGTTGCGTTGACATATTAACCACTCATGATTGTCAGTTACTATTGTAATATTGCAGTATATTATTTTATAAAGAAGTCTGCAAAAGTTTCAAAATTTTATAACTGGTTAACGAGATATCAAATCAAATGTACAACGAAACGTGTATATTTCTTACCTACTCTCATTTTCCATAAGATATAAGATATTTCCAAAAGTTTATAATATAATTTAAGAGTATTTTATACTTACCTAAGATATCAACTTGGGGTAGCCAGCTATTTGTATAAAGTTTATTCTTTTCTATCAATAAAGTTTTGTCTTCCCATTTCCAAACGAACCTCTGGGGCAGTTTCTTCATAATGTTTAAGAATATTTGTACTTTATCAGCTGGCATTGTACAAGCTTTCACTACTGAACCAAAACTGATGTATACTACACCGTGTTCTGCCTCATCGAAGAACTTTTTAAGATCCTGAAAAAACAACAACACTATAATATGAGCATAGACTTTACCTTATTATTAATGGGAAATTTTTAACTGCACCTCTATTTAGAAATTTAAGCAAACAAAATTTCTCCAATAATAACCTACTGCATATCAAATAAATGACTGTACTACGTATTTAATACTTTAACTGTAAATACCCTTTTTTCAATCAATATATTCGAAATTACAACCAAAAATACTGAATTGCACACTAAATTTGAACCGAATCGGTCCTATTCATAATTATTGGTTTAGGTTAGGTCAGAACTGTGACCACAACGCCAGAACCGAATCGGTCCTATTAAGCTTTAAAGATCTAGCAGTATAGTATAATTGATTTATTTGATGAGCAAATTTAGTGTGCAATTCAGTATTTTTGGTTGTAATTTCGAATATTTTGATTGAAAAAAGAGGATTTACAGTTAAAGTATTAAATACCACCGATTATTAATGTACTCATTATTTATGTATAAAGTTCTATTCATCATATCAGCTAGATGACATCCACTCCTAGACATAAGTCTCCCCCAAGGATTACCGCAACGACCTGTCCCGGGCCACCTGCATCCAGCGGATTCCAGCGACCATTAAAATCCTGGGTCGTCGGTCCATCTTGCCGGAGGCCTACCGCCAGTCGAAAAAGTTCTATTAATTAGCGGTATTTGCTAAAATTGTTATTTTTGGCATTCTGTAGTTTTAGCTGATTCTTAAAATGATAGGCGTCCCAAATATAGTAAAGAAATTATCAACCCAATTACTGTTGCTGTTGCTTGCTGGGCACGGGTGTCCTCTTATTTGAGGCTAAATTCCAACACACTAGTCTATTGCGGGTTGGCAGACTGCACACGCCATCTAGAAAACCTCTAAATGCTGGTTTCCTCACGATGTTTTCCTTCACCGTTTCGAGCATGTGATAAATAATGGTTATTTTTTTATTGAAACTGTGATTGTTGTGATACTTACACCAGTTAGCGGCTTCGAGTCAACCACGTGATAACCACCAACTTCGATAACATTGGACGGGAACAGCCTCGACCCAGTCAGCACAAAGTTATGATACACTAGAAGAAACTTTAGGTCCCGAGCCAAATCTTCCAATGGTGGGATATCATCGAAATACTGCGCAAGAGTATTTTGATTTTGTCTTTGTGTGTAAAAGTAGTAAAGAGATCTAAAATAAAAGTCAAATAGTGTCCGTTCTACTCTTTGATAGAGTGTGGGTTTGCTGCCACCTTCTAAGAAATGAAAAGGAACGTAGGCAGGATTGTGTGGAATGCCTAATCTTTTATAATGGAACGGCATTAGTATGTGAGACATCATGCCGACAACCGGAGCTTGAAACTTGTACGCAATGCCCAGAGCACAATCACTATTAAACTGCTCCACAACAATAACGTCGAATTTTGGCTTTTCTTTGATTAAACTTTGCACTTGCTCATTTGCTAGCATTGTTTTGCAGTTTTCCACTCCACTGCTCGCGAGGAAGAGGCTGGTATGTAAGAATAACACCTTATAAGAGCTTTTGAAAGGTGTAACACCTTCAATGGCTTTCGTGCTTCCAGCTAAACTAATATCATTATAATTTATTGGTGCATCTTGTTCAGGAAAATGAGAAATTACGGTCACATTGTGACCTCTTCTAGCTAGTTCACGTAAATACACACGGAATACTATAAAATGGCTTTTGCCATGGTATGGAAATATTCCTAGGATATTTAGACCACATGTGTAATCTGTTAATAATAGTAACGAAAGTAAAACAGTTAATACACTCGGCTTCATTGGTGCGATTTCGAGGCCGGAGCCTGCACAAAAAATTGAGATTAAAACCCGGACCGCGTCAACCGGGGACTCCGGCTACAGACTGACTGTCAGTGACTGAAAACTCGCCGAGTATTTTGCTAATAGCTAGTACTTATATCACTATATTATATGAAGTCATATGCGTTAACCAATACACGATAACTTGACGAGATAACAAACAAGCACAGGATGTACAGTTGGTACTTGTGTGAGAGAGAGAGTGAGATTGATAAACAATATAGTTATAGACAACTCTATTTACAACATCATTTATTTTTGTTGACGTATTAGTCTATTTTTTCTGCTAAGCAACTTATTAATAATCCATACTGTCCCGTTTTGGTAAGGTGCTCCCCTCCACACGACTCTATTTATAGCAGACTGCTAATCTTGTTACCACGAAGTCACAATCACATTCACAATGGTCTCACAGTGGTCAATATTATAGCAAAATTGGAACGGTCCAATTCCAATCGAGTAACAGAGGTTTAACCCTGAAATTCAAAATACGAATTGTCAAATTATTATTGTTGTTGTGGAAACGTAATCTTACAGCTAATGTTCCAAGTACATGCCTAACTACACTTCATGTTTCCTATTTAGTTTCTGTCGAACTTAATAGATGGCACTGTTATCATTTTTTATTTGTATGATTTTATTACTGGGTTATTAATATTCGTATATTGAATACATTTGAATATTTTCTTAAAAACAATTTTATCTTTTAATGACACCTAATTTAAGTATTTATATACATCGGGAAGACCAATGAGGACATCTTCCTAAAAAAAACTGCGTTTAAAAAAACCCACTTCAAAACTAAAAAGTTAAAAATAATATAATACAGTTTTAACTTCTTTTTAGTTTTAAAGGTATGAAGACGGTGCCAAGCCAAAGTAAAGGTATGTACACTCATCGCGCGGCTTCAAACCAGGCACCGGTACCGACTTCATACCTTTAATACCTACTAAAAAGAAGTTAAAACTGTATTTAGTTATTTTTAACTTTTTAGTTTTGAAGTCGGTTTTTTTAAACACAGTTTTTATTAATTTTTTTACTTTTTAGTGTCTGTAATAGGTTCGTTGTAATAGGTACTCGCCATATCATGTAACACCAATTGTACACTTAGCATGCAATAAAACTTTGACTTTGACTTTAGTCTCGTTGGTCTAGTGGTCGTACAGTGCGACTGCCAAGCAAGAGGTCCTGGGTTCGATACCCAGGTCGAGCAAAGTGTTATTGGGTTTTTCTGTGAAATTCTCAGTAGCATATCGGTGTTTGGATTCGTACCCGGTTAATGGCAATAGGTTCGCGCCCTATTACATGGGACCTAAAACATACCGGCGAAACGTGGGTGTACATTAGTACATCTCTGCCTAACCTTTTGGGGACGACAGGCGTGATGGTATGTAATAGGTTGAACAATAAATGAGTCATCTACGTAGAAAATTTGAGGGTTTCTCACGATTTCCCAAGGATCTTCTCATCAGATCCTCTCCATTTTTTATAGGACCACTCGGGAAGCACCAGCTTTCATATAAAAAAAGAATCATCAAAATCGGTTCACCAAGTGGAAAGTGAACAAGGTTAAGGTAACAAACATTAAAAAAAACAGTCGAATTGATAACCTCTTCCTTTTTGAAGTTGGTTAAAAATAAGCGAGACAAAAAATGTATAGGCTGCGTTTTACATGTAGGTAATATAAGTATGTATGTACCGAATATTGTGTCAAAACAAAACGATCTAATAAGTATAGTGTTGAGGCAACCATATTAGTGGTCTAGGGCGCAGATATGTAGGTAACACTGAAGATTTCATTTCAGCTTAGAGGTACTAAATTAACAATGTTGATATATTTATATCTCTTATCTCTTTACTAAGGCTCGACCGAGATGGGTTTTTCGTTCTCGGCCGAGACCGAGAGCCGAGACCGAGAATAGACAAAGCGTGAAAAACATGTGTAATACTGTTAAATTTTTACTACATTTTTACCCTTACTGTTTAACAAAACTAACTGTTTTCATAATCAAAGTTTGTTCACTTGCTACGCTGGTAGGCGGCGCAGATAACTTATTTGCTGCAGGCTTAAGCAGCTTATAAGATGGCGAAAACCAATAGGTACTCAACAATATTAGCATTTCTTTGAAGTTTTTGCTCTCTAAGATAGCTTTCGATCACAGAGATAGAACTATATTTGTCATTGGCCATTGGTTCATCTTCCAACTCTATGGAATCATGTGCTGCCCATAAGTTGTACCAGCCATGTTTGACGAAATAGTTGAAGATGCCCATTTCGTCTCACGAGAATCTGATCCTACATTTCCATTGAGAGCCTCGATAATATTAAGCTTGGCCGAGATTACTTCGCTTTCAGTCAGATATTTGGTTTTAAACCGTGGATCGATCAGTGTTGCAGCCAATAATGGCAAACAACTTTTAACAAATCAAAACCGCTGATTAAGTGCATCCAATAGCTTGCTCTTCATCGTCTCTGCGTGATTTTCATTTTCATTATCATCTTCCTGGTCATTAAAGGACTATATATTTTGTGTTGGCGCCAATTTTCCATTTAACATTACCAACGGTATTACCACTGAATCATAGGACGAGTCGAAAGAAATATCATATCATAATGCCGTTTCGAACAACGTTAAAATCTCGGCCATGACCGAGAATCTCGGCTATTATTAGCCGAGAACCGAGACAGAATTCTCGGTTGGATTTGTAGCCGAGAATGCCGAGAACGAGACCGAGATCTCGGTCGAGCCTTACTCTTTACCTAAAATTCTTAATCAGATGGTATGCAGATTGTTATAAAAACAGCCGCTGAGTCACCGTCTGTCTATCTGGCAAATTTAAGTGGAGTCCAATCAACCGGAGCTAAGTCCTAATTGACTTGACCAGTTTTTTAGATAAGTATTGATCACTGTACAAACAACAGATTAAAATAAAATACTTAGTTTTTTACTTTCGTTTTTTTCGATTAATTACTATCGAGATATTTTTTCTTAACTTGGTATTTTTCATATGAGAGTGTTTTATGTTAAGTTGTTAACACTATAACAGCTGGTCCACCATGCTCATGACTCAACTTACTTATTATAAAGTTTACGGATATTAAGACGGACCCGCTGTTCTATATACGCTGAATGTAAGTAATGTAATAATATGTGGAATATTATTGTCATAGTTTTCGTTCGATATATGCTTAACGTGTTGTCGGAGACACTGAGCATACACCCACTAACGAATTGTAGCAAATACAGCTTAATCTTAAAGACCAGTTAATTGATTTAGCGGGTGTTATTAAATTACCTATTTGATTTTACTTTAAATTATAATGCCATTTTGTGGGAATTGAAATCTCGTTGGGTCCAAAAAGAGTTAACATTTTATACTGACTGAATAAAAAAAAAACAAATAAAACTTTCAACTAATAGAATAATACTTTCCCAAACATGAAACCTATTTGCTTTACCTGTTACACAGTTGAAGCAAATAGGTTTTATATCGGTACTTATTAAAATTATTTTATTTTTAACATTGTCATTATTTACATTTTTTATGGTAACGCGGACTTTGGACATTTATATAAAAATATATAATTGAAATAAAATATGAAACTACCTATGATGTTGTAAAGGATACGATACGGCGGGATTTAAGTAAAATTAACGTACTGCGATAAAATCCGTAGTATCTTCCTACAATTATATTATTTATTACATGTATCGATTACCTTTTTCCACATGGATTTTGACTAGAGTATTTAAAGTATTCATAAATCGAACTCTGGGAACATAATAATTTTAGTTTTTCATTTGCGGGACTGTCTGTGACTGTCATATGTTTTTTTCAATATACGCCATATTGAAAAAAACATAATATATGACAGTCCCTATTAATAGTGTGTCGTAATCACAATTAATTATTAAACTTGTGAAAAAGTTTGCTTAGTGTTTTTTTTTTACGACAAGAGAGTTGCGAGCGATTCCTGTTGGCATATTATGTAAAATAATAAAAATATCCTACATCCACAGTAATATTGAACTATTTTAATCAGGAATCAGTGTCACGCCTATATAAATATATGTTATACATATACATTATTTAGTTAGTTACATATTATAAGTACGTACACAAAATATAGTAAATTATCGTTTATTGACTTGGCCGACTCCAAAAATAGTTCAATATTATTGTGGATGTAGGTTAAAGGTAGGATATTTTTATAGGTTAATTAGTGAAGATTTCGTTTATTAGATTTAGTATTATTTTTAACATTTAAGTGCATTTAAATATTTTTTAAGTCTGTTTTATTTTTGTTAAAAATGTTTTTTTTTATTTATTTTTAGTGACTGAATTTTAAATTATAAAATATGGGTATGCCAACTAAAAATGTTGCCTACTTGTATAAGAATACAGTGTCTTAGTCGAGACGATTTACCTGCCCGTAAGCGATGGTAAATGCGTTCTAAGAAGCTATTGAAAGACTTTGAAAATGAAGTCGTCTTAAAAGACTGGACTCACTGCTTCACGCAATGGTTTCAAGGAAATAATGAAAACAAAAAACGATCATTAATATAATATCTGGTTTTATTTACCAATATCCAGGAACTTTCTGTATGACCCGAGCATAATATTTAGGTATTTGTCTAAGTAAAACCCGGAAATTTTTAAAGTTTATTCCAGACGTACTTGGAGCCTAATCTCCACCTCTCACTGCAGTGCATGATACACTTCACTCGCGTTATAATGACACTTTTATAACCAAATGTTTTTTACACCACAATCAATTAAAAATAAATAACTAGGATTAAAAAATAACAACTTATTTTGTTTTCACTTTCCTTTTAGATTCCTGTTTTTTACTGCTCTTTAGCAAAGAAAATATCACTTTTAATGTGAATAGGATTATGAATATGACAGCACTTGAGACGGCTAGAATGTCCAAGTATATGTACTGGTACAGTGGGACGGTGCTGCCTGGCGTCCGGAAAGTGTAGTTGCCCGTCCGGGCCGCGTACTCTGTCCAGTAAATGGCATTATCCATCGGTGACAGCGGCCGATCGTGCCATATTTTTGACAGTTCTTTTACCTTCCTTCTAAATCTGAAATAGATAAGGTTTTGGTTTTATATTATTGTAAATTTAAAGAATTGGTAAAAAAGTTTACCATCTAGGGTTCTATTATCTATAACTGTGTTATTCAGAGACTAGTATAGAAATATATATTGTAACATGTTTAATATTAGTAAGTAACAAGTAACAAGTTTAATGTTTAATATTAGTAAGTTATGTGCGTATTTATCCCATGCTCAAACGGTGAAGGAAAACATCGTGAGGAAACCTGCATGCTTGAGAGATTTTCTCGATGGCATGTGACGTCTGCCAACCCCTCTCAAATGACAGGTGAGCCGTGCCCAGCAGTGGGACAATAATGGGTTGATGATTATGATCATTAGTAAGTTCAAAAGAATGACCATCCTAGCCAGGCAAGGCTTACTTTAGATTAGAAGCCCTCGTATATCTCAAAGCAGTGTGACACATTGTGGAAACGGATAAAATTCCATTGATTTTGTGCGGAGAATAGCTTCTACGCCTGTACATATATCGTAAACCAAAATAAAATTTTAAATAATTTCAAACATGTGTGTTTGAAGACTTACTCAGGATCCAGGACAGTCTTCAACTTCTTCAATAAATTCTCCTTTGTCAAGTCTGGAATTTGTATCTGTACACCTAAGCCATTTTCTTCAATGGCAGCTGCGTTTGCTGGCTGGTCTCCGAACACAGGCATTCCAATCATGGGCACGCCATGATAAATAGCCTCTGTGGTACCCAACATACCACAGTGTGAATAGAAAGCCAGAACTTTGGGATGCGCTGGAAATGTAAAAAAAATAATATCTAATTATGTAGTTTTGCAGTAACTGGACATCTATTTTAAGATCATTAGTCTAAATTGTAACAAAAATATCCCTTAGATAAACTCCACTCGTATCCTTGAAATATAAATGTGAACCAGAAATGTCGTGATTGTCACTAATAATAATATGTAATTATCAGAAATATTTATAGGCAAAATGTCCGTGGACATGTACAGTTGTTCTACAGGCAATCTAATTCAGGCAGACATTGCTTACTTTAGGAAATCATAACCAAATTGGTGTTATCACTTTGTTCACTAGTCGAGGGGATTTGCTAATGACATCAAAGTAATCATACAATCAGAGTTTTTATCTTTACCATCGAATGTGGACATAGCACCTACATTCCATTAACAACATTTTTATTGTATTAAGTTGGTTGCTGCGTTTATATCAGTATAAGAATGAATAAGGTAAAAAATAATTTAAGTCTTATACTAACGTAATACTACGTATCGTACTATATATACATAATAACGTTAAGATAGAAACAAACAATGCCACCGCACTGTTTTTTATCACATTATTTCACCGGTGGCGGCTGTATATTTGTAGAGCGCCTATCTATTACGAGTATTTAAAAGAGTATTTGCAGGGATAAAGATTTTTTGAAAAATAAAATAAAATTAAACAAAAAAAAACTGGATATAAACAAAAAAATACGTGTAAAATTGTTTATAGTCAGATCGCACTCTTTTAGTATTTTTTTTTATTGCGATTCTTATTTTATTTGCATGCCAAGGAGGCCGGCGCGCCGGTCAATGTCAGATATTTTATAATTAGAATTAGACCCGAATTATAGGTAGGTACTTTAGAAGGGTCACAACTACCTGGTTCCAAGAGGTAGATAGATCGTATTAAGAAGAGATATATTTATTTCATGCTGTTTTTAAGTTACAATTGTTAAAATTATAAAGTAGGTTGTAATTGGTTTTGGATTACAATGTTGTGTATAATATTAAAATGAGAATAATGCAGTTTGATGTGAAACATATAAATTATACGGAATGGTAATAAAAAAACTAGTGTAGGTTGCCATAACATGTATGAGCCGACCAGCTAAACTGACACGACCAGCTTGTTCACCAGCATGACGAATATATCGGCGCGGTCGCTCTACTTAACTATGTTGTAGGGAATAAAAAAACCTGACACATAACGCGACCATCAGCAGGACATTTCAGTGCGCATAACAAGTCCAGACTAATCTATGCCTGGCCATTCTAATCCATGTGCCTGGCAACCGGTAGGCGTTTTAACATTTTATGAAAAACATCAAAGCCAACATGTCTTATATGTATTTTAAAAGATACGTTACTAACTCAGTAAACATTACGTTAATAGTTACATAATGTTAGTTTGTAAAAGTATATAATTAAACATGTCAAAAAATAAATATGTTTTTAGGTACCTTTATGTAAAACAAAAAAAGTCAATATAAAAATAACACGAGGTTAATAAACCTGTGGAACTGGACCAGAATTTTTCCAAACGTTTTATCTATGTACAAGATAATCTTCTAAATTTCTAGGAGGTTAAAAAGGAGGGCTCAGGGTAAAATAGTGTCGACATCACTATTTTAGGGTACAATAGAAACTATGGTTGTGTTTGGTGGACTAGGAATAGTTCTTTGTGAAATAATTAGGATGTATCGAAACAGTCTTGTTATCCAGCTACACGAAAGCAAATTTTGTGGCTACAATTTAGAGGCCAAATATTCTTAATTGTTTTGTACCCGTGATTATCTTTACTTAAGTACATGATTAACTCTACGTAAGAAATACCGCATGTGTGGGACATGCGGTATTTCAACAATTAATAACAAATTTTCTTTTGTGTTTGTGCTTCGTTCCGTAAAGAAGATAGTTATTTGCAAAACCAGTTCTAGTGGCACTATATTTTAAAGTATTATTTACCACAGGTAACTTAGTAAAAAATTAATTGCCTTTTATGATAAAAACTTCCCAGAAGCTGAACGATAAAAATAATTTTAACACAATTTACCATAACGTAGGCTTCAGTTCATAGTAGGTACCTATATTCTTCTCATGTGGAAATTTTGACGTATGCCTATCGTAATGGAAGCCTTTCCTGATGAGTCGGACTAAATATCGGCTACAAAAACGCAACCATTTTTGGAATCTAAGGTATCAAATTAATCTTCTAGTTTGGCAAATGCCAAACATGCTGCTTCTAGCTCATTACAAGTTAAAAGGCTTCTTGAAGGCAACTCGAGAAACTTGTAACTTTCCAAGTCACCCTTGGCCTAAATGATGGTGTAAAAAGTAAGTGCGATTTAAGTCAGTACATCCATCACAACTCGCTGCTTGCTGTGAGGCGAATTATAATAAAAACTTTTATATCAAAGATGTGCAATATAAGAATAGAAAAGATCATTGCTGTTTAAGTTTAAAACGACTACAGAATTTATTTGTCAAGCTTACTTTACTTCAGACATAACAAGTCCCAAATAGGACAAGAAATTTGTGTCACGAATTTTGTAAGACAGAAAGCCGCTTGCCTCAAAATCGATATCTCATATAGTATTTACATACGTATACCTACACCTCAAACCTATATTTTTGCTTCATAGTAACGATAATGTTTCAGTGAAAGAGTTTTCCCTTCAGCGTCGGGTAACGAGATATCTTATTACAATCTATCCTGAGGGGAAGTCGTAATGGAATAGTAGATTCAAAAATCTTACAGTGAATTAATATATTCGAGGTAAGCTATGTTGATGATGAGTTGAGACAAATCACTGTAGTATGTAGGTTTATGATTCTCCTAATACTTATCAGATAACAAATAACTTACTTTTGCTGTGTAATAGAATTGTCTGAATATGTTTATACATTCAGATAATACTGTTATATAATAATTATTTTATCAAATCTCTGTACTTGTATAATACTTACTTCTATTATCACTATATTGCTCATATAAGATAATTGTAACTTATTCACTAGTGGAACTTTACGTGCGTAGGTTAGGAAGTTTACTGTAATTATGAAAAACATACCTAATATATCGTTTTGCGGCAGCCAGTTGGATAAGTATATATTTTTGGGGTTCCCTGGTAATGTCTTGCCGTCCCACTTCCAAACGACTCTCTGCGGTAATTCTGATAAAGCTTCGATAATGGCCTCCAATTTATTTCTAGGCGTTGAATTGGCCTTAACCATTGATCCAAAACTTATATAGATTACTCCGTGCTCTGATTCTTCTATAAATTTCTTTAATTCCTGAAAATGTATTGAAGGAGTATGTATCATTATTTAATTATAAATTTGGCGAGAATGCCATGAAAGAATAAAAGCAAATCGGATGAACAAATTTTTATCTACAAGTTTTTTTGCTTATACATAAATTACATGTGTGTATTTTCTATGTTCTCAGCATTAATGTGGCCATGAGATTATTATCTCCCGAAGATGTTTGCTTTACTATGTAGGATGTATATTAAGATTATACCTACATTAATACTCTCACAATCCTGCCAGCTATATTAAATACATTGCATAATTAATTGTATATATTTTTTAAATCTGGTTCCCACATACTGACTAAAATACGATTATAAAAACACATTTAAAGCTATTATTAGATAGACATTCTGACTATAAAATTAAAGCTTATTTTATTAACGCGCTAAAGGTTTTTTTGGATTGTTATATACATAGTTATAGAAAATATTATATTCTTCAGATCTAAATTACGTATTTCAGGTAATTTGAATGAATATGTGTTACGGTAATTTAAAAATGACTTAACTTTGTAAAAGTTTTTAATCACACAAGAATTAATTAATTAGTATAAAATGATCTACTTGTTCAATATTGTGATATGAACTGTAAATATTCTTCAACAGTGATAAGTTTGACAAAGATTATTAAATTATTATTATTCATTAGCCATAAGTTGTACATAATATGTACCTAAATAATTCTGTTCATGAAATCTAACAACTGATTTTTTAAAACTCATCTTGAAGTAATTAAGATTATCTTTTGCAAACACGTCTAGTTTGGATGACAAAGAATGGTTAGCTAATTGACTTCATTCTAAATTCTACAGGCAAATAGTATTTTTTTGTGCACGCCAGAGCTATGAGGATTAAATGAAAGGGTCTGCTGAGAAGAATACATAAAATAATATGACTTTACTCTTAATACAATATGATGGCCCAATCTAAATAAAATCTTGTTTTAAAAAAGTGCTTTTCAATATTCATTTATTATTGTCATTGATACTGTTTGTTTGCGAGTGACTGTTATTGAGTGAATCTGAAAATGTATCATATAAATAGTACTACTGAACACGGTTTTTGCACGGTTTTAGTAACGTGGGTGATAAATATTGGTTCGGTCTCAAACTACCTTGAAAACAACTTCAGCTAAGGACCAAGGACTAGCTAAACTCATAATATGATAAAAATATAAAAAAAAACATATACCTACGTGAAAATGACATATAAAAATAAACTACTTTACTAATTTTATCGTGGTATATTGGTATTATTTTAATCCTCAATACTCAATGCTTTATTGCATTCCATAAATATTCATTTCTTCATTAATCTGAGATTAAACATATTTTTTAATGAAGTAGAATTAATGCCTGGTTACATAATGCTAGTATGGTATGCCATGCTTCAATGTTTAATTTGCTTTTATAGCCCATATGGCTGGTTCCCGCAAAAAAATAATCTCAGGGTCAAGACTTTAGGTCTGTGCGCAATCGCATTCGTGTGATAAATTGCGTTGAGGTTAAAGTAAGTTCGAGTCCAACATGATTTTCATCTTATACATATGCCTTTTAGACTATCTTGTTATCAACATCGATGTTAATTTTAAATTTTATAATAATTTCTTTCCCAAAATGTGAGATTTTATGTATTTAAAAATAAAGTTATTACGTATTTTACGTTGTTGTTTCAATGTTTTTCAAGTAATTATCATAAAATCCCTCACCAAGATCAGGAAAAGATGTCTTTGATATTATCTCACAAAGACGAGTTATTATGACCTCTGTGATTTATCTTTCTGCATGGATTTAGAGGTTATTAAGTCAGATATTATCCATAAATATCTAAATTATTTGTGTTGGTAAAACCTACAGCCCCAGTGGCCCCAGTTTAAGTTATTATTAAGTCAATATAAAATTTACTATTTTATTTATTATATGATTTAAAATAAAATGTACTATCTTTAGTAAAATACTTGATATAAAGATTTCATTATTATTATTATATCAAAATATATCGATCGGTTTAATGAAGTAAAATTATTTGTAGCTACCAACATGATTGAACAGTGGTATTCCGGCAATTAAAGTTTTTCATTCTTATAAGAAGGAAATATTCCATTCGTTTTTCATAGTTAAAATTTGATTAGTTACTTAGTCTTACGTGAATATAACACTATTTATTTGTAGGATTTTATCTCAGTACATTGATATTATTTTAATCCCAACGTTTTGGATCCTTTAGAATGCCCACACGCAGATTTAGTACCACTTATACTAATTAATATAAAATAATTTATCGTGGGTTTTTATAAATATATCGTAATATGAACCGTAAAAACTATTGTTTTTTCATTTATACCTGACTTGTTAAGAACCATCATCAGGTAACTACATTAATACAAAAAAGAAAATTCATCAATAGATGTTAATCTTTTTAGGAGGACAAGAAGAGGACAAAGACAAGACACGCACATCGGGACACCGGGGCTTTATATATAAAGTGCCTCTTATCAATCTAATGAACTCTATATATACATTGTTAAATATTTATCGATTACACAACTCTGTCTAGTGTCTCTTGACTTAAGTGATAGGAACCTAGTCTACTAACGTCACTCGTATGTGTGGACAATCTGTAATACGAGACTGGCACACAGTATAATACCTCATTATGTGTCGATGACATACAAAAAATGTTCGGTAATGTATTTATATTCCTACGGTCACTTACTTACGTAATAACTATACAAACACGGAATAATACATGCTTTGTATGTTTGTCTAGTTGTTAGAGTGTACCTGATAATTTAAATACACGTTATGCGTGTACGTTTTACATGCAGTTATATTCTTGGTTTATGGTCCAATGAAATTGTGGAATCCGAGACTCTTTATTTTCAATCACTGTGAATTAGATAACACAGCAGTTCATCGTAACTAATGTAATAGTAGTATTATTGTGTGATCGTAAGACTAGGTATAATTAAGGAGACGTTGTCGGATATGAGAAAATGTCAAGATATTTTTAAACTATGTATTTATCTATTGTGCCGCTTAAATTGTTTCAGCTGTTTAAATATTTTATTCGCGATCATAGCTCTGACGTTGTTGAATTAAATTTAAAGCCACCGCGTCGTGTGTTTTTAAAAATAAACGTGTTTAAATGTGTTTGGCTCGTTTAGTTGATGGGATTTTGTACAAAGTGCTTACCTGAGGCAATTCCTTGGGTTTGGCCACATGGTAACCATTCACCTCTATAATATTGGGTGGGAACAGGCCGGGGCCCGTGAGCACGAAGTTGGAATACACCAACATGAATTTCATATCTCGTGCTAGCTCTGCTAATGGAGGCACATCATCAAAATATTGCGCTAGCGTTTTTTGATTTTCTCTTTGAGTAGTTGAGTAGTAGTAGAGTATTTATATAATGTTGTAAAGTATAGGTAGAAGAAGCTTCTTTCGATTCTTTGATAAAGAGTTGGCTTGGTGCCTCCTTCCAGTAAAAGGAACGGTACAAATGAGGGATTGTATTGGACACCGAGAGGTTCATACTGCCATGGCATCAGCATGCACGACGTGATGCCGACTGCTGGTACTCCAAGTTTGTAGGCAAGCCCCAGGGCACAGTCACTATTGAACTGTTCCATAATCATTAAATCGAATTTTGTGTTAGACTTCCACAGGTTTTGTACATTTTCATCTTCTAGTAAAACTTTACAGTTATCTATTCCCGAACCTGTTAGGAACAGACTTACTTGTATTATACTCCAATATGACCTGTAAAGGGGGAATACACCTTCCAATATTTTTGCTTTGCCAGCTAAACTTATGTCATGATAGTTTTCCAATGGTTTTTCTTGTGGGAAATATGATATTACTGTCAAATTGTGACCTTTCCTCGCTAACTCCTGAAGATACGGTAAAAATACAAAAAAATGACTTTTCCCTGAGTATGGGAACACTCCTAATATATTAAGAGATAGCACTTCATTGAAGAGAACACTGACGAAGAAACATAATAACTTGTTAAACTTCATTGTATAAAATCGCGAACTACAGGTCCCGGAGCCGCATTTGTGTGTGATTGATGCTCGTGCGTCCTACTCACTGAGGTATAACAGGACTGAACTGGCCATTTAAATACAGATAACGTTCTCGCTGAAATTAGAATGGTTTCTATGTTATCAATAGTAACTATTTATCTATGAACAATTCATCATCAGCATTCACAACCGTGTCAGATTTAAAAGATTTGAAATATAATAGTCTATTTGTAAAAATTATGTAATTATTTTAAGAATTAGTATTTAAATTAGACCTATGATTCAATTAATGTGGTGTTAAAAATACCATGTGTACACAATTAATTATTGAATAAATTATTTATTATTATTATTGAATAATTTACAAAAAGCTGACTTCGTTTTATGGCTATTTGTACTTTACAATCTAGTGCAACTAACGGGAGACTATAGCAATACTCAAATGAGGAACTGAATAAAAGGGTTTTAATAAGTAATAAGGATTCAATCACGAGGAGAGATGTACAAATTACACGAATACTTTCATATACATAGATTATATTAAAGTATTTGAGTAATTTGTAATAGGTACCATTTACCATCGTCATCAAAGGACGCCAACTGCTCAATATAGGCCTCTCTTATAGATTTCCATGAGGCCGATTACCGAGATGGGACCGATTATATGCATGTTGTTGGAATGCGTAACCGCTGTACCTATCATCTAATCTAAAAACAAAACGAAACAAAACCAACAATTTTGTATTTAATTTAAAAAGAGTATCTATGGAGTTTCTTGCCGGTTCTTCTCCTTAAGACCTACTTTTTGGAACCGTGCAACTAAATTCAATTTAATTCGACAATTCAAAAGTACCTGTATTGGTCTAATTGAAATAAATGATTTGATTTGATTTTGATTTGATTTAACGCGTGATCTTCACTCCTGAGCTTTTTTTTTGCATTTGTTATTCGCAGACAATTTCTTTTTTTTGTGAGCGTATAGCTTTTGCTGACAATAGTAAAACCATATCCAACCATGAATGTCAATAATATTCAATAATATTTGAAAGCCAAATTTTTGTCTGATAAGAAATAATATGTATAGGTGCCGTCACGAGTTTAGAGCGCTGGCCTTGAATGCGCAGATATCAGTTTTTGGGTCCGTTTGGCGGGGTGGGCGGTGTGCGGAGTGTAAAGCGGCCAGTGCCGGCGCGGCGGCGCCGTATTGGTGTATCAGTCGCTCGTCGCCTAAAGTACATTCACGCACATATTGCTTTCGTATTTATAGGTGCCGTCACGAGTTTAGAGCGCTGGCCTTGAATGCGCAGATGTCAGTTTTTGGGTCCGTTTGGCGGGGTGGGCGGTGTGCGGAGGGTGAAGCGGTCAGTGCCGGCGCCGTATTAGTGTATCACCCAAAGTACATTCACGCACATATTGCTTTCGTATTTTTTCATCGTCTTGACCTTTTACCTTTCAATAAGTAGTTCCAGTCGCATCCATCTATAAACTTAGACTTACTTAATTAACGACGATTTGATGGAAGGAATAGCATTATTGCCAAACGATTAGAATTTAAGTTTTTTTAAATATAATTGATTATTTGATTATATGTAGTTAGATAGATAGAATACACTTTATTGTACACCAATAAATAAAATACACATTACATTAATTTTATTATTGATTATGTAATATTGATTCTATACGTATCTACAAAAAATATAAATTATTATTTTTATAAAATAAACCGTGGTTATATTTTATTTTTCTCTTTTAAAATACCTATATAAAACTTATTTTTCTTTTCCATTACAAGTGACAACTCAAGTTAATTTAACTTTTCTAAAAACACTTCGTAATATATGTGAGCACGAGTGTACGACATGCGCAGGTCTCCCCACTACTTTCGTCGAGCGCTCTAAACTCGTGACGGCACCTATACCTTTCAACAAGTAGTTCCAGTCGCATCCATCTACAAACTTCGACTTCCTTAATTAACGACGATTTGATAGGATTATTGCCAAACAATTAGAATTTAAGTTTTTTAAAATAAAATTGATTATAGGTAGATAGATAGAATATACTACTAGAATATAATATATTGTACACCAATAATTAAACTTAACATTACATTAATTTTATTATTGATTATGTAATATTGATTCTATAGGTATCTACAAAAAAAATATAAATTATTATTTTTATAAAATAAACCGTGGTTATATTTTAATTTTCTCTTTTAAAATACCTATATCAAACTTATATTTCTTTTCCATTAAAAGTGACAACTCAAGTTAATTTAACTTTTCTAAAAACACTTAATATACATGAGCACGAGTGTACAACATGCGCAAATCTCCCACTACTTTCGTCGAGCGCTCAAAACTCGTGACGGTGCCTATACACCTATTACATTTCTTTTTTGTTTCTTGAAATCCAAATCACCCGTGAACTGTGTTTAGGTTACTAAAGTTACTTGAAGTGGTTTGAAAGGTATAATGAACTACTGAGCTAATAATGTTGTACCGATCACGTTTCAGGGTGACAAGGCGCAACACGCCGTAACTGGTGTTCATGGTGTTGCTACTTCCTTGACGATCTCGCGGTTGATTCCCACTTAAGTGGTATAAAAAATAAATCGGTCAAGTGTAACGTCTATCTGCGGAATGATATTGCATTCTATAAATATAAATACTCGTTGGATACACATTTTTGATTTAACAGTTTTAGATTATCTATAATGTTTATCATATAGGTTACTCTTATCGGCCAGAACATATTATATTTTAAAAAAAATGTATAAATGAGTTTCTAATCTAAGTTTTTATTATCTGATGTTTGTGATTTTTTAGAACACAAAGCTCTTCTGGTGGTAAGGTCAAGTTCGATTTTTAAGAAAACGTATATTAAATCATCCCTCTGTTGACACTTATCGGAATTTACATGATAGCAGCATTAATTACTGTATTAACTTTAAATAATATTGCGTTCTGTTAGTACCTAATTCATCATATTTTGGCTGAGTATGTATTAGATATGTGTACTGGTGACAACGCATTCAATGTACTTACGTTGAATGCGTTGCCACCAGTACACAGTTAATTTGGAATGTATACAAAGTGACACATTGTAGTTATCCTTAAAGTAAATATGACGCGTAATTTTTGACAGGGCGAATTATAGCAACTCATAAAGAAGCGTAAACTCCAACTTTCCATTCAGGCGTCGGCGTCGGCGTCGGCGTCGTTTCTCCTTTTTTTTTCTTACATCTTCCACACGAATTTCACTGTTTACTGATATTCGCCCAGACAATCTTAAACAGACCTACGCAGTTTCATTCGCCACAAACATTAAAACGTTAGTTTCAATAATAAATAAAATTTAATTAACGTCCTAAAACCAGTCAAACATTAAAGATATTGTACTTGTAAGTACTTGTGCATTGATATGCACAAGTACTTCGACGACCCGTTTAGCTCAGCGGTAGTTAACGCTGCCTGCTGTGCTATGGGTCCCGGGTTCGAATCCCGGTAGGGACAAATGTTTGTGTGATGAGCATCAACATTAGTTTCCGAGTCATGGATGTATCTATGTATAATATGTATGTATTTACAAAAAAAAAGTATATATGTAGTATATCAACCAACTAGTATCCGTAACACAAGCCTCGTTGCTTACCACGGAACTAGAGGGCGCTGTGTCATAATGTCCAGGAATATTTATTATTACTTAAATCGCTTGGTGATCCAAGCGATTAAACTTAAACAACAAATTATTCAAACTTCACTCTTTTCGATGATCTTCTTTCTTCTGTAGACTCAGTTATGGTTTCATTTTGACAACAACAACAGCAAAGTACTGATAATATTTTATACACCACGTAGCTCATGGTGTACAGGACCAGTCCAATAAATGCTAGGACGTCGAGCTGAAGCTGTTGGTAAAGGGGTACTTTAGGAGCAATGGGCTGAATGTTTGGCGCCCCCTGATATCTGGCCACGTATTCAGTCCAATAGATGGCGGCTTCTAAAGGTGACATTGGTCTGTCGTGCCATAATCTTGAAACGAGTTTAGCACGTTGTTGCCATCTGCAAGCGGGAAGATGCATTTGAATATAGTTCTAAGTGATACATTTAAATTGAACTCATAAAAGTATTACAACATCAAGAATATCATAAGTCTTCTTTTGATGCTTCAGGCAAATATAACTGGAACCAGTTAAATAATTAATTAATAAAACAAGTATTATCACTTAATTTTATTTGTATAATACCGATTGCTAGCTTTTGTCTGCGGTTTTGAAGTGCCTTCAGTCAAGATGGGTATTAGAAATTTTCAAAATAACTCGTTCTTAACCTTCCTACCAATTAATTATCAGCTTTATAATAGATCAAGGTTTCGTGTTGCGGCAGTATGTCAGTTAGATATATGTAGATATAGAGATAAAGAAGATTATTTGATTGTTGGCTTACTCAGGGTTCAATACGTCATTGATGGCATCCAAGATGTATTCTTTCTTTAGATCCTGATAATGAACGATGGTCGCCATGCCAGCATCCCGAAGGACAGCTGCGTTGCCATACTGGTCTCCAAACAGGGGAATCGCTACGGCTGGCACGCCAGCATCGATCGCTTCAATGGTGCTGAGAATTCCTGCATGCGATACAAATGCCTTGACATTTTCATGTTCTGAAACGTACATAAATAACATGGTATTAAGTAACGTAGGTATGTTTATATATAAGTAATGGAATATTTGTATTATCTTTATCTGAAAGACTAAAATTTAATTAAGTGCTCAAAGATTAATGATGTACACGTTCGTTGAACCGTTTTTTGGTAATGATCACAGCTATTGTGCGTGCGAAGACACTATATACTTCAGTAAAACAGCTGGAGATCAGACTCGATGATATTCATATAAACAACCTTCGCCTGGCAATTAAAAATACGTGGTATTTTGTATAGAAGGTACATTATCTACGTTTTTCTGTTACAGTTTTACAGGTCTGTTGGCAGTCATAGCATTTTTCAACGATTTGATATGATTATCATCTTTCAAGCTCTTTTGTCTATAGAGTTTCTAGCCGCTTCTCTTCCATGAGATCAACTTCTTGGAAACGTGCAACTAGATTCTTGACATTATATGTATAAGTAAAAAAAAAAATTATCGATGAGCGCATAATTCGAGAATGGCTCGAACTATTCAGCAATTTTTTTTTGTATGTTCCTTAAGGCACACGGAAGGTTTTAATACAAAAAAAAAACAGAACGATGTCTATCCGGGCAGCTAGTATGAAATAAAAACCTTTTGATTTAATTGACCAAGTTTATTTAAACTGTTCTAATCTCTACTGTTATTATACAGGTGTATAGCAACGTGTTAATTCGTGTAGGTATAGGAATTGGTCAGACATATTATCTTCATACACGCAAACATCAAGCAGAATTATACTTACTCAAAATATCGTATTGTGGTAGCCATTTCATCGTCATAACGTTTCTCGGCAGTTGCAGATTGCCTCCGTCCCATTTCCAGAGGACCCGAAGAGGCAATTTACTGAACGTAGATAACAGTTCGTTTAATTTATCACCGGGAAGCGTGGAGTCCTTTACCGTGGAGCCGAGGTTCACGTATAATACTCCATGTTCAGCCTCGTTTATAAATCTCTCTATTTCCTGCAATACAATTAGAGAAATCACCATTTATATATAATAATAAGCATCATCATAATATAAGCTAAAATCCTTCGTTGAATAAAGGCCGCCATTTACTCCGGTTACTAGCAAATATCTTCGTCAATTATAAACAATTGAAATTATTTATAATTTTATATCCAAGAAAATAGTTCCGCAGCCCTGTTTTGTTATCGAAATAGAGTTTTGCGGACATCAATTGAATATTGCGTGATATTAATGCAAGCTTATTATAATATTAACGCCAAAGATCAAACGATACGCAAATGATCTTATGCGAGGTCTAAAGAAAAAATGTTACATTTATCACGTCAGCTGAGTTCGTGCAGTGTACAACTGTTGCAACAAGGAAATGCTTAATGTTGTCGATGAAATCATTTTAATTATTATTGTTGATACCGTTTTTCTGATTCGCTTTGATATTTTACTAACAATGGGAATATGATGATAAAATAAAAGAATATAAGACGTGTATAAATTAAAACAATATTAATTAGATAATAATACAATCAATACTAACTGTTGGAATAATTTTCGCAGGTGTCACATGGATACCGCCAACATCAATCACGTTATCAGGTCTGGCAATACCGCTGTATACTGACTGATGTGTGTTTACTAACACTAGACTTGCGTTCGACGCAATACTTTCAAGTGATGGCAGCTCATCACCCAGATATTTGTACAGATATACATGGTCAGTCACTTGCGAACAGACATAATACACCCAGTTTGTAAGATAATACAGAACGTAGCTCTTTAGCCGCTCAAAGTACCAAGGTTCCTTGCCATAGGGCACTCCAGATTGACTTACATACGCAGAATTGTAAGTAATACCCAATCTATTGTACTGCCAAGGCTGTAAAGGTTGCGGGTTGAAAGCAATGTAAGGTGCGCTTAGATTTGCGGCCAGTGCTAGACCACAGTCACTATTGTACGATTCTACTAGTATTACGTCGAAGCGGGGCCGCGTTCTTATCATGTGTAGCACTTGGTGGTTGTTCATTAGTGTTTTACAGTCATCGTTGCCCGCTTTAGTCGCTACTAATGTCTCGAACGGCACTCGCGACACTTCATTCACAATCACAGATTCAAAAGATAATCCTTTGTACACTTGGTGCAAACTGTCACTCAATAACACGTCTTTGTACGAAGCTGGCGCGTTCGGCATTTGGAAATGGCTGATCAAAGTCACTTCATGATTACGATTAGCCAATTCCCGAAACAGTCCACGGTATGTTAGGTAGTTGTTGCGATCCAGGGACGGGAAAATGCCGAGAATTTTGTAACTGTTCGTTGCAACTATAGTCGCAATGAAGAAAATGGCGAAAATGGTGTGTTTTGTCATTTTTGATACGAACGCGTTCGAGTTGCCGCACAGTTTGTTGGTTACTAGGGCGTAAATGGAAGCGGGCTTACGTATCTATCTAATAATAGGTAGATGTAATGAGGTAACCATGCCGCTGATGCCACGACAGTTTCGTAAGAAACCGAAATATACGATGACTACACTAAAAACGTTGATAATGACCTCGATTTACATGTTTATGCGCGGGCGTGCGCCTGCACCGGTGCCGTTTTCTCTACTGATACATTAAACGAAAACATATAGGAATGCACACTTGTTTACAATCTGATAATTTATTGTCATTATGGGCTATTACATATAAATCGAACACTGACTAATTTATTGTCTTTCTCTAAAGGCTACTACACGTTAAAAGATTACATGGATGATAAAACTGCTTGGGATTGAATAGTTCTAATGAACCGGGCTATCGAACGTCTTTTACTGTAATTTATTATGATTTGGACATTAGTTTTTCATGACATTGATGTTAATTATTATTATTATTTTTTTTTTTGTTGACATTAATTTATATCTTGATATGAATTGTATAGGTATACCTATAGATTTTTAATTATTATTATTATTTGACTTTATTTATTTTATATTTTTGACATTATGTTAATGTTATGTTTTGACATAATTATTTTATATTTGACATTATGTTGATTTTTATGCAATGGAATTATTTATAATATACATATCTATGTGAATGTGAGCACTTTGTAGGTAGATAAACATACGCTTACAAACTAATGTCTGGCGGCTTTGGGTTTTTGAAATGGCCTACGCAAATGTCCCGCTGATCTTGCATAGACGTGCGTCGGGTCGTTAAGCTCCCACAATAATGGTTTGAGCTAAACGATGGCTGACGTATGCGTGCTGTCAGTATGGACAGGTCAACTCAAAGCTGCACTGGTGCTTTCTTCAAAAGGCCATCTCAGACTTTAACCTACATAGTCAGGCTCACATATTGTAACCAAAATGTTTGGACTTTAAAAGAGACCATGATTCTCTGAGTTTGTTTCGGTATTTCTTCTCAGAGGTCGTCAGTTAGGAAATGCCGATGTCAACTAGATACTAAAAAAAAAATGTACATGACTTGTAAAAGTGTCTTTAAAAAGATCTATTTACAGAAATAAACAATCATTCAATCAATCAATCAATCAATCATTCAATCAATCATTCAATCATTCTAATAATAATAAGTTATTTCACTTAAACTATAATTAATTTGTGTGTTCATTATCGTGCTAAATTATGTTTGGGAGTCGGTAGACTGGAAACTATAGTAGGGCGGCCAAACGCGACCTTACGTCGTTGCTTCACAAACAATGCCCGCCATTGTTCGTGGCTACTTAATAAACGGACACATATTAGTATGTGCGGATTTAGTATGCTCACACTAATGTATGAAATTATGTCATTAGATTGAAGAATCGTCGATATTGCTACCTTCTGAGACATACTCTTAGTCTTGGATTTATCGTAAATATTACAATGTTTACGTTTACTATACAAAAGTACTTTAATAAATATGGTTTTTTAAACTAGGTAAGAATAAAAATGATCTTTTATTTCATGGAAATGAAATTCGGTTCAACACAATTTAAACTTACATACTTTCTATTAGCGTTATCACAAAGATTAGACGTATGCAGGTATAAAGACATATTATATTGAATATAGTGCTAGAAAAATCAACGCCATCAACCCATAACGCAAGCTTATGAATGTGCGTATAAGATTTTAGAGAAAGTTGACTTTTACTGCGGTCACTGACCCATCTGCACAGAACGTTAAGAGAGATCTTTGATCAATAAATACTAAACATAATTATGTCTGTTTATACTAAGCAAGTAGTTAGCAATTGAAAATCAGACGAACATTTTGTTATTTAACAAATAATAATTAGACATTTTTAAATTTTAGATAATTAATTATGTTGTTTAGTTTTTCAGTGTTCTTTAGTCGTTTCTTAAACTATACAATATACAAATAATATTTATTCAAATCTTTCTATTTTACTATGATTTGAATTATAATTGAAATATTTAATGATAACTAAAAAGCAAGTAAGAGAATATAAATATCTACAGTAATTAAAAAACATTTGATCGGATTTACTTTTTAATTGGATTTATTATTATTATTAATTTAGATATTTAGGAATAGATTTCTAAATATCTAAATTACCTAAATTATTACTAATCGGTTATTTCATAATTATGTCCTTGTTATTAAGGTTAAATAAAAAAACAAAAAAAAATATCGACCGTGTCTTTTCTTTATGTAATCACAAAATCAAATATGAGTGTAATCCCGCCCAGACCTACTATCTATTATAAATTATCTATGATTTAAAAATCACGTACATATTTCTGATAAGATAGGCAGAGAGACGTTTGTTTATCAACATTTATAAATCACAGACTTCCTACCCATTTGTATACGATAATACTATGCCATCAAAAACATACCTGTAAAAAACCCAAGTCGCGCACCTCAGTTCTCCTACCGTAAAAAGATGTGAGATCCATTTAATACCAAGTCGGTTAATTTATTCAGTCTCTACTTTTAGGTTTACAGTCAGCGTATCTAGGCCTCCGGCAAGGTGGACCGACAACCTGGTAAAGGTCGCTGGAATCTGCTGGATGTGGGTGGCGCAGGACCGGTCGTCGAGGAATTTCTCGAGGGAGGCTTATGTCCACAAATTATGATGATGATGATGATTATTAAACATAATTATATCTAGATACCTATCTACACCTATTATTCTATAATTACGATTCATTCTAAATGCAACGCAAATGTAACTTTGTAATCCTGTATATGTATATAGGAATACAAAGTTATTTATGCAGTTCGTGAAACTAAAAAACTAGACTGAAATTGCAAGATATTTTAGTTTTCCCTTTATTTGTAAACTAAACACTCATTGTATTCTAAATGTGAAGCTTTTATGTCTGCTAGAAGTGTCTTAGAGTTTTGATGATCGGTCAGTCAGTGAGTGTGTGACAAAATTACGAAACTTTGAGTAGTTATAATTTTTAAACTACTGGTTTAAATTGAATGAAATTTGAAAAATACCGTGTTGACACAATGCGTGATTGAGTAATGAAATTTCAGGCTTCTAGTTTAATCCGCAACGAAGTTATAGGGGGTCTAAAATGGCCTGAGTTGGTTCGAGAAAAGTATAATATAGTAACGGCCGTGCCGCTTTTTTTTTGCTCGACTTGGCGGGGGCACTGCCGTGCCCCCAGATAGGTATTCAAATATGATGAGTAAGAGTGAGTAAGTGGTTATTGATTTATTGGTGTCTGACTATCTGTAATGTTCGGGTTTATTACATATAGGATATACTTGAAAATAGTCTAAAACGACCGAGCTCGACGGCAAAGTCGAGATACCAAGAATGCTCGATTGGTTAAAAATTGTTACCCAATCACAGACCGACGTGATCACGATAGGATTTACCAGAACAACACGAAAGATAGACTTGGTTATCTATTATATTTCGACAAAGGCCACTCTAAATAATAATCTACATTGTGCAAGCCAAATGTTCTTGAAGATGCATTATTTTTTATTATAGTAAAAAATAACGACCTATCGTATACATTTGGAACAAAGGTAAATTCATAACGTTTTCCGTTAAGAATACATTATTTGACTTCATTTTAAGGGAAACTAATGCAAAGTCTGGGCCACTTACCATCTACTATAATAGTTCTGTTATATACCAAATATTTGCTGAAACTCTCTTATCTTAAACAACCTAAAACGGTTTTTGAAAGGTCGGCAATGCGCGAGTAAACGCGCTTGCAAACGTCTATGCTACGGTAACCACTTTCCATCAGGCGGACCGTTGTTTATCACTCTCGGGGTATTGTATACATAAAAAAAGTTAAATTATACTATGAACTAAATATATTTATATTCCTTCATGATATGCTACCCATATGATATTATGTCAATTATACATGAATATGAAAGTAGGTACATAGAATAATAAAATTAAATGTCTGTCAGTTGTGTTGTGTGACGATCCGTGTCTGTGCCGCCACCAGCCAGACACTATTGTACGGATTCGTACTTAGGGTTACAAGTCAGTACTAAAACACTAATCTGTCTTAAAGTGCATTATAACAAATAATACGGCTAGTTGATGATTGATAATCTACGTAGTATTTTTTTGTAAACATAGGTCAATCGATTTTTAATAGCCTTTAAATATCTATTGGGCTGTCTCTTGTACGCACCTCCAAAGTGGAAACACAATATCCCGCGGTCGATATTCGGTACAAGTACTTGTGCCAAATAACAATTTTGCAGGCTTGTAAAATTATTACCTATTTATGCAAATTGTTATGATCTGTAAATAAGTACTGAAACATTGAAATTAGTTATTTTTTAACCGACTTCAAAAAGGAGGAGGTTCTCAATTCGTCGGAATCTTGTTTTTTTTTTTTTTTTTTTATGTATGTTCACGAATTACTTAAAAACTCCTGGACCGATTTGCAAAATTCTTTTTTTGTTTAAAAGGGTAGACTTCACAGTTGGTCCCATTGTGACCACATCATGATCTGATGATGGGATCACAGGAAAATCGACGGCAACCCTCAAATTTTATAGGCAATTATCACGTTTTGAATATATATACTGAAATTGTTCCAGTATTTGCGTTTGATAATCATCATTTGATGTTGATGAGCTGATGGTGGAAGGTAGAACTCCTCAACAGTTAAGAGTTAAAAGAATTTTCTTTCAGTTATAGGCATTTATTACATTTACATGTATTCTCCAAAGCTGTTCAAGTATTTGCATTTGAAAATCACCATCTCATGTAATGATCTGATGATGGAAGGTACAACTCCTCAACGGTTAGGAGTTGAAGGAAAAATCTTTCATAATTATAAGTATATATGGATCGATAGTTGTATTCTTTCAGGCTGTTAGATTGACCTGATATGAAAAGTTTAATATATACAACACTAGAAAGAAAAAAATAAATCAACTTTAAAAAAAAAGAAAAACCAACTTCAAAAACTAAAAAAGAAAAACCAACTTCAAAAACTAAAAAGCAAAAAATAACTTCATACAGTTTGACCTTTTTTTTAGTTTTAAAGGCATGAAGTCGGTGCCGATGATGTGGTGGTTTTAACCACCCCGCTCAAGGTCACTCGCGGTGAGTGTACTTACTTTGGCTTGGCTGAAACATTGAAATTAATTCTTTTTTAATTTAACATATTTATTTAATCATAATAATTAACATTATTATCTATACATTGCTGTCATCTATTAGGAAAGAGAATAAAGAATCATCTATGCCTTTGCGATAAAACTCTGGTGATCTAGATTCGATAAACTGTATAAAAACATTCTTCAAGCTCTTCAAGCACCTCCGGCAGAAAAAAAATTATCACGTAGAAAATTGTCCTAATCACGAAAAAAATGGTAATCCGTTGGAGCAAGGTCTCGCGAATACGGAGGGTGACGAATAGATTCTAATTGCAGTTCCTGTGGAGTAAAACGGTTTCTCGTGCTGTATGAGGTTACGCGTTATCATGGAGCAATAATTGTGAAGATCGACACATGAGTCGGGGCTGTTTCACTGCTAGTTTTGTTATCATTGTTAGGAGTTCGGCACGGTTGACATCTGCCATTATTGCTTGACTAGATCGGAGAAAGCTATAGTGAATAACACCATGTTGAGACCACCAAACAGTTACAATTACCTTTTTATTGGTAAGCTGGACACTGTTGCGGCGTTTGACCTGGGGTCAGCCATTGCATTTTTGTTTACGGTTATCGTAAAGAACCACTTTTCATCACATGTCACAATTCGATCCAATATTTCTTCATTTATGTATCGGTTGAACAAGGTAACAGATCAGTCAAATCATGAGGCAATTTTCTGAGGCAGGTTTCTGCTGCGTTAATTTTGCGTCGGAACTTGTATTCTAAATTTCTAAAATCACTCGAATTTTCGAAATATCCATCTTTCTTGTCTAAGCTGCATAAAAAACAACTGAAAGTCAATGAACCAGCCAATTCGAAGTACCTATCTACCTATTATATACTTTATAAAATAAATTTTATACTTTAACCCCTATTATAATTGGTTGATGAATGATGAGTATTTTGTAGGTAATAATGGATTGTGGAGAAGACAGACAACGTACTATATTAAGATTAACTGCTATGTATTTTCCACACATCATGAGATTATCAGATCATGATTATACTCACGTTTTCATCGAACACAGATTTTGATAACAGTATATCTACTGTGTTGTTTGTAATCCAACCGTTTTAGTGACATGAATTTGATTCATTGAAATAAAACTACTTTTTACGTTGTATATTGATATTATTATCTTGAGACTGCGGATCCTTCGCGGCATCCATGGACACGGGCAGACTAAGGTGTTGTTTGTTTTGTTGTTTTAAATTATTAATTAGAGCTCCCTATATTTTAATTAATTATTAACTATCGGATTTCCACAAACCGAGCTCACTATGTCTTAAACTCCTGCTAAATACTCGAAATGTTGGGATAAAATATTATCAGTACAATTCAATTTCTAATATTCGCCTAATTGTATGGAATCCATAGGTATGCATTTAATTCATTAGGAAGCGAATAGATTGTTTACTATAGTTACGGCCAGTTGGTATAAATTACTTTCATGATGTTTCCTACGTCCGATTCATTTCGCCTTGAAGTGCATATGGCTGGGCTGCTAACGTTATTATCCACTTATATTTTCTACGCTCGTCTTGCAAACCCAATTTTTTTTTAAACTCCAGACTGTTGGTTTAAGAGGAATTATGGTGTATTACTTAAGCCCTGTTTAGTTCTAAACTGCTTACTGTAGCTTTAGCAGGTTTTTAACTTTAGCGTTATACTTAGTTTAGCATGTACATTGTAGTACTCATTTTATTTGTGTAATTAAGTATGTTATACTGAGGTAATTTTCTTCATATTCTTGTGTGATCTCGTGAGTCATAAAGAATGGGCTCAATTTATCCGTATAGCGCCTGATAGACGACTTATTAAATAAGATTTGAAGAAAACGTTTTGCTCCTATACATTCTAGAGGCGTTAATATTTTAAACATCCACCAAAATTCCTTTGTCATCTTTCTTATGTATTTTTATTTACAGTTTATATTTGGTACTTACTCATCCTGGACGTATTCACTGCTGGTGCAGCTCAGCTGCCTGATGGTATCTGGTGTTTCGAGTAAGTTACCCAAACGATGTAAACGCAATATCATTGTTGGTGTTCATATGCTTAAATAGTAAATTAGTATATCCTGTCTTTTTAGTCATATCATCCTTTTGGACATCTCAACTCAATTTGCTAGGTATATTCTAAACACATTAACTGCATCACTCTCAGATTCCTAATTGGTTCATGTTGTCCATTTGACTTAACAAAGAATTCCTAACAAGTGTATTCCATATTATTCCAATATTCCTTTAGAAAGTATACAAAGTAAGGGCGCGGGCCTTGAAAGAGATCTCAGCGCGTCCTAACCGTTGCAAGTCTATTATATTCGCATTTGTAACAGGCATTAGCACGAAGCGCGGGTCTTCGACAACATAAAAATGTAATTACAAGTGGGAAGTTCGCGGCCCACTTAAATATAGATTTACCCTTTGAAGAGCGATTTGATGGGCTCGTGAGGTGTTAGGTCAATCATATCTCGATTGTACCCACTCTCAATTATTCCCTTCTCAGGATTGATAACTTCATTCATTTTTCAAACGGTTCACTCGCCTGTTTTTGGGATATTGATGTATTTGTTGCGAGGGAAAAGTGATTTGCTAAACGACATTCTATCGTGTTAAGGTTTTGTAATTTAATTCATTTTTCTTTTATCGTTTTATTTATACGAACAATAAACTTACCTTTTTTGATTTTTTCTTGCAGAATATAGCGAACGCCACTTACTATTGACTAATTCATTCGCCAGTTGCGAGTGCTACCCACCTTTTTATAGTGTGGAAAATTCTCATGGATCTTCCGATGCCTGCCACCTCCGCAGGGTATTTCGGACGCTCGGACAGACTCAAAAGTGCAATTACAGCTTAATGCTCGCAAAAGCTTTAAGGCACCTATAAACAACTGAATGGATGATGAAAAAAGTTAAAAAAAATCAAAGCAATATATTTTTACCCCACAATTTTCAGTAGTTTATAAGTAGAAAACGTTAGCTATGAAAGGACTTTTAGAAATTACAACTCTTTGGGGGAAATGGGAAAATGTGAGTGAGAATTGATACAAAATAGAAAGAAAAGTTTACATTGTCCTATTTCCAAAATATGTATTACGTTAAGGGTATGTCAGCATTTATTGACGGATACAAAATGAGAAGGTTATATAGAATTGATAAAATACAAACCGTCTCTAGTTATTCCGTAGCCGGAGGCCAGACTGGGGCTGAGGACGTAATTCGAGTCGATTTCGAGACCCAATACCAAGTTAATTGGTTGGATTGTCATTGGGAAGTAAAAACAAATAAAATTTATTTATTGAGAAAGACTATCCATTCTTTGATAAATATAAAAACATGAATCGCTGATACTATTGAAAATACAAACCACGTACTTAACGAAGTCCTAAATAGAAATTTTTTAATTTGTTTAGCTGTATTGCTTATGGAGTAAATTGGGGGAAAAAATAAGGACCTAAGGATTCTTTTTCAGGTAAGCTGAATCGACCCTAAATTAAAAATGTTGGAAAAAGCAATGTTCTAGCAATGGCCAGTAGTACTTAACTACAATGAAACCCGTAAATAATAATACTCCGGTATATTTATAAACCCTCCTTGAAGTAATACTTGAAAGGTTATGGTATATTTCCTTTTAAGTGGAAGTTTTTTTTCATGTTATCTTGAATGCCATACAGCCGACATAATCTAATCTTTGTGTAGAAGAAGTTTCATGAGCCACATTGTGTGGTTTTTGACATCAATTCAGCTAAAAGCTAAGATGAAATAACAATCTCCCAGTAGATCTGGAAGATTTAATGGACGGGGAACGACCGCATGCCGTATTATTCCTAATGCTTAATAGAAACTAATAGAGGAATATTGGCTAATTGGGGCACGTACCGTACCTCGTTTCACTAAGTACAGGCGCTCTGTGGCCTCCGCTTTTAGACCCATTTATAATGTACGCCAACAGTCTTGGCTGCTCTCAGTAGGACGCGTAAACATAAACGGTAATACTGTTATGTGTAAGTGTATGTCTCATTACTATTTTACTTAAGTAGGCTAATAATGGGCCTGTGTTGGGTTCGTTTGTTTGGGTTCTTACAATACTTAGCTAGTATAGACTGACCTATTGTCGGACATGATTATATCTTTACATATTATAAATTTGTAGATGGCGCTTTTCTGTAGGTACATCGAAAATATTTCCAAAACCCTGCACTTTAACTAATAATCATTAAATAAAAAAGGTTATTAGTTAGTATAAGGAAAACAATTAAAACGAGTACAATAACAATAAAAATGTTTGCTTTATTTCGAGTTTTACGGTTACGAGAATTACGGTGTGATAGCCTAGCGGCGTGAACAGTAGACTGAGATATCAAAGGTCTCGAGTTCAAACCACAAGGCACGCACCACTAACTTTTCCGAAGCTATGTGAGTATTTATCACATGCTCAAACGGTGAAGGAAAATATCGTGAGGAAACCTGCAGGCTTGAGAGATTTTCTCGATGGCATGTGAAGTCTGCTAACCCGCAGTAGGCTAGCGTGGTGGACCATAGCCTAATACCTCTCGAATGAGAAGAGACCCGTGCCCAGCAGTGGGACAGTAATGGGTTGATGATGATGATGATACGAATAACGAGTGATTGGATCCAGGGGACGAAGGAGGTGAAGAACAAATGAGTAACCGGCGGCGAAAAACTGAAAGCAACGTACAGTTTCGTTTATTTAAAAATTATCGCATACTGCTTAGAAGATGAACCAGGTTGCGATTACAAGACCAGCATGAAAAACAATAAGGGATAATTACTTTTTAATAAATTTTCAAAACGACATTACCTACTATCATAATAATTATAAGTATCAAAGCAAAATATTACTAGATAAGAAGTTTCAGAGACGTCAGAGAGAGAGAGAGAGAGAAAGAGAGAGAGAGAGATTGATCTCCAATGATTTTTGGCCATAGATTCCTTCATATACCTATTTTATGATCTTTCTATTCAAGTTATTTATACAGGGTGACTTTGAAAGAATGCGACAAATCAAAATGGGAGATTCAGGAACGATTACCCATTCATTTTAAAATGTATTTTTACGAATCTAAATTGTCAAGGACGTAAATTTGTTTTTGGTTTTAAATGGTGTAGACTAAGTTATCTTATAAGGAAAACATGATTTATCAGCTTTTAAAAATTAAATAAAAGTAATTATAAACTTTAATAAAATAATTATAAATTTCAAGTATCAATTCAACCGCGCCGAGTAGACTATCATTTACCTATTCCACAGGAACATACTATGTGAAGTATGGCAACGCATTGTATTTAATATTTTTAACTATTTCATTGAGAAAATAGGTAATGACGCGCGATGTTGCCAAACCGTTCGGCTCATCTTACGCATCGCTTTGTCCTTGCCGGCCTGTCCGCGCATAACGTAAATAAATGAAATTTGATTTGTTTTGATTTGACAGTCGCTTGGCAACTTGCTGAAGAGGTCACGATTCATTCATAGGTTCATCGCAAACGCATTAAAGATAAAGGGTATACGCGGAATTATAATCTTGATACTTTCGCCACTTTTACGTTTTTTGCAGGGTCAAAAAGTACTTATTCATTTCTCATATTATCACGCTCTAAATTTTCTTGGTTCCACGTAGAGTTTTCAAAATCACCCTGTATATATTGCTATGGGATGGATCTTAGATTAATTTTGATAGCAAGTGATTTTTTTTAGCAATAGATAATTAATAATTAATAAATAAACTCGCGGGAAAATTTTGATTGGCACCTTGGCAAAAGTAGATTCCCCCAGTCTTAATTATAACATAAAAATAGTATTTGACTATGTACGCTATGAATGTAGTTATTCTGCAGCCGGATCTCGTACTATTTAGATATCGTAGGAAAACATACATTAGATATATCAATATACAGATATATCAATAAAAGTTTATCCGCTTTGTGTATAATTGTACTTATATCACTAACTATAACTAGCTTTTACCCGCGACTTCGTCTGCATAGAAGTAGTAATTTTACCCAATCTGCATTTTCATCAATCTGCTAATTTATTTCTTACATTACCTTAAAAGAGGAGCTTTAAAGAAAGTATCAATCCCGCATACGGACTTCCAACATCGTCCCGCCCTTTTAAGGAATTAAATTTCATAATAAATCAGTTCACAGGTGCCGTATAAATAAAAGATGTTATCTTGCGATCTAAGTTGACTGTATTAGAAATTATAAAAGTTACACTTACAATAGTGCACCCCCAACAATAGTTAGCACTTGTGTGTGCGTGCGAGACGTGTGAGCTCTTTTCGGTCTGATTCTGAACTGCCGTGCCGAGCCGGCCGCCGCCGCGCCGCCGCCGCCGCGCCGCGTGGTACCAGCGCAGCGCTGTCGCTAGTGATGTGACGTCGCGCGGCGTAGGGCGTGTACGCGTTGTGTGTCATAGACAACAGGCTCGATATCACTGGTAGGGACACTCGTGGCGTTCTTCTCCTTTTAATGCTTGCATTTTATCCTTTTATGGTCAATTGACCTAGATCCTGGGGTGGGCACCTAGGGTGGGCACAGTCTATTTCTAATCGGTGGCACTGGACATACGGTGGGCACGGAAAGAAAGAGGATGGCATATAAACTAAGTAACAGCAGCTAAGGCCGCCTTCAATTGGGGCTCGAGTTTCAACTAAAAGTGTTACTGGGGAACAGTTAGGAACTGCTGAATCTGGATTTGTAATATTTATGTGCGAATTGGATTGACTTCCTGGAGGAGCGTGATTGGGTCATGGGAGTAGGTGAGGACGTCTTTGGGGCAACGAATCAAATTAACAGTGAAGGCTTATGGTGCGCGCTCTGGACTTGTAGGGTTTGGGTGTAGGTTACGAGAATATCATTTGTAGGGACGTTTATGATCTGCTTTATGGTAGGTTGTTTGCAAAATCACGTGAATCTCGTGTCCTTGCGTAGAAAGGGTTAACATTTGGGCGAGAGCATGGGGGACTATAGTAAATGCCTCACAAAAAACAGTTTTGGACAATGAAGAATATAATTTACATGATTTAGCTTGCTCGTTCCTTATTCCCCAGATTTTGTCGAGTACTGTATAGGAGAATAAAAAAAATGATTTAGTTTCATATAAGTTTATTTTTATTTGTATACAACTACTGTGCGAGGACCCAGTCGATGAAGGAGGTGACTCTAGCAAAACCAGCAGGGAAGCCAGCCTGACAACCAGCACGGGCGCCGAATGATGTCACACCGATCTGTAAGCATGGGACGTTTTTATTTAGGCATAACATGACATAATTTATCATTAGTTACACAACTATAAGTGGGTATCAAGTCAAAAAGGGGACCGTAATGATAATATATATATCATCCTAATTTACTAATGACAAAACTACTTATTGTTTTTTTAATACATAATGCAAAAATCATTCTCACACTCAAGTATTAACTTCGGAAAAATGTTGAAACAAATACCCTTATAAACTTAATTTGCGAAACCGCACTGTGAAGTTATATTTTACTTACCAAGACTCTCGTGCCGTTGCTGTCGACAGCGAGAGGGCCGCCGGAGTCGCCACTGCAGATTCCTCTGCCGTCGGCACCGCTGGTGCAAATGGTGGTGGGATGCACAGCTGGCCCATAAACTGCGGTGCATTCGGCGTTTGTGATGATAGGAACGGTCACGGAGCTCAGGCGCTGGTTATTTGGAATGCTGCCGCCTATGAAACGAGGATTAACAAATTAGCTAAAACGTTAAAAAAACTCAGTATGTACGGCTTAGAAGCTATCAATGCTGTTCATCGGAATGATAATAAAAAAATACAGTAATGTTTTAGAGATGAATTTTGGTAAACTTATATTTTGGTTATAAATATTTGTGAAATTATGTCTGTAATAAACATTTTTATTTTTATTAAATATTATTGAAACAATTGCACTTACCGTCGACAGTAAGACCGAACCCGGATGCAAGGGCTATCCAGTTGACAAAGTCGTTGGTGACCTCATCAACACTGGGAATGGCGATAGGCTGAATTGAGTCTGAAAACATCATAGTTTAGCTTTTTTTTTAAGTTAAACTATAATCATTTGTTAAATATTCTGCTCACTATTATAAAAAAAGCATTTATTATCGTGTTTCTTTTGGGCGCTCAAGCGGTAAAGGAAAACATCTAGAGAGAACCTGCAAGTCGTAGAGATTTTCTCGAAGGCGTGTAAATTTGATTATATTTGCATAATATAATGCTGATCAAAATAATCGTGTAATATCTTGGTGGGTAAGACTATTCTATATATTTTACTTAAAATACTCACTGGTGAAGGCGACATTGTTAATGCGCAAGACAGCAATGTCGTTAGCAGCGGTGTTAGGATTCCAGCCGGGGTTCATTACGATATTAGTGGTTACGATACGAGTACCACCGGTGAAAATTGTGTTGGAACCGAGGACAACAGTAAAAGAGGTAGCCGTAACGACGCCGTCAGACTGACAGTGAGCAGCGGTTATGAGGCGGTTGGCGGAGATGAGGGACGCGCCGCATACTGATTGGAAGATGAACCAGATTGTGATAACTAAACCAGCCTGAAAAACGTAACAATAAACGTTTATTGTTTTTTTTTTCCATTTACTACATCTTAGTAATCAAACAACTGTACCAAAGATGTATAAAATAATGAGTATCATATACAAGAGAAGGTTTAACAACAGAACATTACTTGATAAGGAGTTTCGGAGATGTCAGTGACCGATCCTCCGACGATTCTCTGGCCGTTGAATTGTTCATTTTCTTCAAGATTCTTGATTCTAGCGGCCTCGGGAATACCAAAACGCCTGTGGTAGTCGAAGACAGGGGAGATTTCAGAAGAAGTAATCTCCGTGGCAGAGACAGCTACGGCAAAAGCCAAGCACACCAATCCGACAAACAGTTTCATTATTAATATCCACAGGGCGAACACTCAATGCGTCCGTACCTGGGAGAACCTTATATAGCGTAAAAGAACCTTATCATTATCCAGCTTACAGTGTTCAATCGTGTTATCATAATTAATATTAGATGGTATCTTAATCGTTTAGGTAAATCTATGTGGTTTACTTGTATTTGTCCTTCTAAATCCTTATGAAATTTATTTGGTATGGTCGCTGCGTTAATTGGTATCTATTTTTTTTAATAGTGTTGTTATATTATAATTCATTAATAGATTTGTTTGTTAAATATTGTTATTGACAACATAGAAATGTGTTTTTCCCAATTTTGATCAGTTTATTACAAAAATTGCTTTGATCACAATTTACTAAAAAAATAAGTTAATGAACATTGTGCATGATTGTACTTATCTTTATGATACTGACGTTGCAGGTTTCAAAGTTTGAGCTGTATACATTTCGACTTAATATTTGAGCGTAGATGAGGGCTAGGAAGTTTAGGTTTTACGCGTTTGTAGTAAGTCTACAAAATAAAAATAATTATAAATAATAATTATTGTTACAATTAGTCCAGTGGTAGTTAACACTGCTTTCTGTGCTTGGGCCCCGGGTTCGAATCCAGGGGACAAATGTTTGTGTGAAGAACATAAAAATTTGTATCCGAGTCATGGATGTATCAGTATCTACATACATATGTAAAATATGAATGTATTTACAAAAAAAGTATATATGTAGTATATCAACCGACTAGTATCCGTAACACAAGTCTCGTTGCTTAGCTCGGAAATAGATGGCGCTTTGTCATAATGTCCAGGTATATTTATTATAGGGCACGCCACGATAGTGGCGGTAAGACCTATCATGGAGGATTGTCTTGAGAGGCGCCACGGCGCCCTCAGTTTCCGGCTGACGCAGGTCTTGTCGGGGCATGGGTGCTTCGGCAAGTACCTGTGTCGCATAGGCCGGGAGCCATCGCCCGGTTATCACCACTACGTGAGTTGCCCTGAGGACACGGCGCAGCACACACTACAGGCCTGCCCGGCCTGGGCAGAGCAGCGCCGTGAACTCATAGCGGCATTCGGCGGTGACCTCTTGCTTCCGGCCGTGATCCTATCCATGGTCGGGAGCGAGAACGCGTGGGATGCCGCCGCCTCTTACTGCGAGCAAGTTATGCGCGCAAAAGAGGCGGCAGAAAGGGAGAGAGAAATCACAACCTCTCTCCCGATCCGCAGTAGACGCACCGGGCGCCGGAGGGCGCAAACAGACCTCCGGCCTCCATGAGCTGTGGCCAGCACAGGTGGGCGTGACTACGGGAGTCCGCCGCCCGACCTGATAATGGCCCCAAGTAGGCGGCGCGCATGTTCGTCACACGTGCGCCTGCGCGGAGGATGCGAGGCGAGCGATGCCTCGCTCCTAGCCGGGGCCCAGCGACAAGAGCTGGACCGAAGCCCGCCGGGGTTGTGGTGCATGCTTTTGCGAATCCCATGGCCCCGGCAATAGGGCTGGTGGCGTTGACGGGTGCGGTTTTTTAGTCGGTAAACGCTCATGCGGAGTCCGACTCACCCTGTCGCCTCCCCAGGCGACGGGAAGGTCCGTAAAGGATTTTACCGCACTTAAAAAAAAAAACAAAAGAAAGGTATATTTATTATTATTATTATTAAATCATTATCAACCCATTATTGTTCTAGTGCTGGGCACGGGTTTCCTCTGATTTATGAGGGATTAGGCTATAGTCCACCATGCTAGCCGACTGCGGGTTGGTAGACATCACAAGCCATCGAGAAAATCTCTCAAGCATGCAGATTTCCTCACTATGTTTTCCTATACCGTTTGAGCATGTGATAAATAGGCACATAATTTCAAATGTCAGTGCGTGCCCGGGTTTGAATTCGAGACCTTTGACATTTCCACTGACACCTTATCTAATATGTAAAAAATTAAGGGATCAATTGAGTGATATAAATATTATTGAGTTATACTTAATATAATCCCTTACATCAACATTATACTTCGAAAAGAGAAGAATAGGATATTACGCTCGTTTGAGAATCTTAATTCCAAAGAGTTTGGATTCAAAATATGATTATTAATGCTTCATCTAAAATATGACCTATTGCACTAATGACAAATATTAAAATTGCTTGGACTTAGATATGTATTGACTTGTCTTGCTTAATAATTTAAACGTCTTAAGTGCGACATGCTCTGTAAAGGAGGGAAATCTTTGTTATTTTGACGGTTGCAAACGGTTTATAGTCAAAGAGGGTCATGATTCAATTTTGTCGATTGTACATAGGAGTGAGCGATATCACATTTTACTATTTTAGAGAATTTGACAAAAGTATAGACGAATCTTAATATATATATTAAACTAACTCTAATTCATATATATATACATATATATCTAATCTACGATATATCTTATCTATTTTTTGTAAGCGGCTTATTTTTCAATAATTTAACATGTCAGTATAAAACGATGCAAAGTAACATAAAAATATATATATTTTTTTTATAAATATTCTTGGACATTATAATACAGCGCCATCTGGTTGCGAGCTAAGCAACGAGACTTGTGTTACGGATATTAGTCGGTTGATATACTACATATACACTTTTATTCTAATATTTACTTTCATTTATTTATTTATTTAGCATACCAACAGTACAATTACCAAATAAAAGTAACATTTCGCTACATATTCAAAGTTTCACTGAAAGAGTAAAAGCACAGATTATAGGCATGCATGACATTTTTCAGAATGATTTTAAACTAAAAATTATATAAGACTACAAATTAGTACTACAGGATACAACTACATAATATTATACAAATGTAGATTCTGATACATGGATGACTCGGATACAAATATTTATGCTCATCACATAAACATTTCTCCCTATCTAGATTCGAACCCGGGGCCCATAGCACAGAAAGCAGTGTTAACTACCGCTGGGCTATCCAGGTCGTTAATAGATAAGCAGGTTTGGTAGTATATCCTCTGTAATTAAAAAATAATTGAATTCAATGAAATGAAATGGCACGGCGTGATAAATTATAGCCTCTTTGTAAATGAGCGGATACCCGTTTCTCTTCTTCTTCGTTCTCTTACGATAAATGAAATATATGCGAATAATTAAATGTGGCGGCACGAAACGTAATATGATACCTAACCATTTAGAAAAGGGAATATAACGTTCCTGCCATAAGCCACACAGTCGTTCGCCTCCCGTTGTAGAGTAAACCCGTTTTAAATATTATACCTTTAATGTAAACATACATCAAGTATTATATTTGAATAGTTTCACTTATAACTGAATACCCTTTCTGTTCTGGACGTAACCCTAAGTGCTGTAGTACAATATACACATACATATAAATTCCTTCAAATTAACAATATTACCTTAAACAAGGCTAAATTAAATATATAATAATATATAAATATGTACAATCTATAAGTTGCAAGGGTAAACTTTTTTATCACGAAGAGTGATCTGTGTACATAAAATAATTAATATAGTACGGGGCGAGCCTATTGCTTTCAACCACGAATCCAAACTCTGAGCTGCTTGCTACTTAATATTTCATAGAAAAACAAATAATTCTTTTCTTTGCCTGAGAATCGATTGCTCAGCAGTCGCACTTGTTTACGATTAGCAATCATTTTATAGTAAGTTATCGAAGGGCAAATGAATTATAATTAGTTTTCAGTAAAATTATTCTAATTCCAATATAGCATACCTACATAATAGAGAGCAATTAGCATACTTGTAGAGGCACAGAAAATATATATAAACTTCCTACATCGACTAGCATGCAAAATTATATTGGGCTGGAGGGTTCCTTAAAACCACCTTACCAAATAGTGGCCGTCCGGCAAGATACAACCTAGTAGCTGGGGTGTGTTATTGCTATGTGAATTCTGAAAGTGACGCCCTAAGTGTTTAACGAAGTCTGGGCGATCATCACCGCAAGTTCCAAAACCCAGGTATGATCCTCCGCCCAGTAAAGATCAATCAGGTATTAGAGCGTCCGTCCTACTGTGCTCACATTGAGGTGCATCTGTAGACTCATTGTACACTTCCAGTCTGACTTGTGTGAAGAGAGTAGATAACAGCCGCAGGCGATGGCGGGTGAAGCGGACCTGTAAGATAGTTCGCTTAACGTGTGGACCCATGGTGAACCGATGAACAGTGGTCCAAACGATATCATCCCCATGAGTTCAAGGTTGCGCGTAACTTTCATATAACCCAATTAAAATTTTTAGCGGCTTACTGTCAGGTACTTACAGACGGGAAGATCATTGCGCTCACGCTGCATTTTGATGGTCGCGTACGCCTCTGAGAGCGGTGTGTTGATTACGCGACGTCGTCCACGTCCAGCGCAAGCGAAGGGATGAGCGGGTGACACATAATCGAGTTACTTTCAGATCCTGCAGCAAAATTAGTTTTTCCAGTTATTTCGTTTACAGAAAAGAGTAAGCGATCGACGAACATACCAAATACCGTTGTCTGGCGGTATTATTGTAGCTGGAAGTTATCTATCAAGACCTTCCAGTTGTGGGCGACTTTTATGCACTGAGTGTATAGAAATGAACTTACTACTAGCGTTACACGTTACACACACAACGATACTAACTGCAATATTGGGCAGCACGTACCTGATGATGGTGTGTTGCTGCAGGAGGGAGCGGACGAGGGCGACCGCCAGGGTTCTTGAGAAGGGTCCTGAGTGCAATACCATTGATGACTATGCGTATTAGATCTTCCGTTTTACGTGGTGCGAGTACCTCCTGTGAGAGCTTGATAGCGACCTCGATGATGTCAGTCACTTTGATCTCGTTCTCATTCAAAGTCCCGGATGCGACCACCGACAAGCCATCTTGATCTCCAAATTCGAGTTTCGCCATCGCTGAATCTTATTTAAGTACTTTTTAAGTAGGGTGGCCGGGGAAATAGTTAGCTTTTTTCCTTTCCTAGAGTGCGTGGAGTAATGTATTATGTGAATAAAAAACTCAATATTTTGTTTCACGTATTTTTATTACTATGTTTAAACATATTACTGAGATAGGACCCAGGGGACGAAGGAGGTGACTCTAGCAAATCCAGCAGGGAAGCCAGCCTGACAACCAGCAACGGCGCCGTATGATGTCACACCGACCTGTAAGCATGGGACGTTTTTATTTAGGCATTATATAACACAATATTTGATGATACACTCGTTAATAAATTTACAATTTATCACTTACTATATGATAAAAGTGGTATTACAGTGGTCGTTCTTTCAGAGTTATCTCATAAATTCTTAAAGTCTGTGACCATATATAGCTAACTTCCAATTTGTTATGGTGTGCCACAAGGAATTATTCTTGGGCATACTTCGTTGCTCATTTATTATTAACGACCTTCGTAACTTATCATTTGCAGATTAACTATACGTTTTTACTTTCATGGCAAGAACTATAAATAGCTAACTAGCTATCTACAGAATTTAATACATTCTAAGTTTTCCTCCTTTCTCATAATCTCAGACTAAATACTTTTAACGTAAAGCTTTTTCCTTATAATAATCATCGTATTAGCTAGATAACGTCCACTGCTGGACATAAGCTTCCCCCAAAGATTTCCACAACGACCGGTCTTGGGCCAGGTGCATCTAGCGGATTCCAGCGACTTTTACCAGTCCACCTTGCCGGAGGCCTAACCACGCTGCGTCTTCGAGTTCGCGGTCGCCCCTCGAGAACTTTTAAGCGCCAACGGCCATCCGTTCTTCGAGCAATGTGCCCTGCCCACTGTCACTTGAGTTTGGCGATTCTTCGGGCTATGTCCGTGACCCGGGATCTTCTACGAATCTCCTCTTTTTTGATTGGATCAAGTAGTGAGGCTCCTAACATAGCCCTCTTCATCGCCCTCTGAGTGACTGTGAGCTTTCTTATAAGGCTGTAAGCGGTGCCGTAAGTAATTACTGGCAACACACACTGGTCAAAGACTTTCGCCTTCCTGAAGTTATAAATTACTTACCAAAATTCTACTGCTGATGCTTTCGACAGCGAGAGGGCCGCCGGAGTCGCCGCTGCAGATTCCTCTGCCTTCGGCACCGCTGGTGCAAATGTTGGTGGGGTGCACAGATGGCCCATAAACTGCGGCGCATGCAGCGTTTGTGATGATAGAAACGGTCACGGAGCTCAGGCGCTGGTTATTTGGAATGTTGCTGCCTAAGAAACGAGGATTAACAAATAAGCTAGTGAGATAAATCTAAAAAAAAGTATGTTATCCAAGAACTTAGAAAGTCCTGTTTAATAGCTTTGAATTGTTGCTTACCTACATAGAAATGATAACAAATAAATGAAGTAATGTTTTTACTGAATGATTATAGGTATAAACGGAATGTTTGATTTTTAACTTATACTTAGGAATGTTGTCTGTCATTGACTTTAATAAAATATCATTGAAATAATTGCACTTACCATCGGCAGTTACACCAAAACCGGATGCAAGGGCTGTCCAGTTGACAAAGTCGTTGGTGAGCTCATCACCACTGGGTAGGGCGATAGGTTGAATTACGTCTGAAAACATCGTAGTTTTTAAATAATTATCTACACTTTTTTTTTTTAAAAGATGATAACAAGACTAGAAGTTTTAATCTTTCCACTAATATAATCCGACTGACTATCTCTTTGCTAAAGAAAGGGTCTCAAATCCACCACACGTTATAAATAACGTACAATAAAACCTCGTGTTACAGTGTTTGTTATCGAATTCATCCGAAATGTACCAATTTTTATCAAATTTATTTACATATTTAGTTGGCTTGAGAATAGGTCGTAGACAATTTTTTACATCCCTAGATTATAAAAACCTTTTATATAATTTCGCAAAAAATTTACTTATGATACTAAATTTTCAATCTTCTACCACCGTCCCTTAAGTGGGAGTAAACGTATGCCAGATCAGCTAGTAATATAGTGTACTTTAGTGCATTTAATGTAAGTATACTCAAAATAATCTGTTATAACTTGGGTTTTGATGATCGGTCAGTCAGTGAGTGAGTGACAAAATTAAGAAACTTTGACTAGTTATAATTCTTAAACTACTGGTTCAAATTGAATGAAATTTGAAATATACCATGGTTACACACTGCGTGGTTGAGTAATGAATTCAAGCTTCTAGTTTAATCCACAACGAAGTTATAGGGGGTCGAAAATGGCCTGAATTGGTTCGAGAAAAGTATAGTACGGCCGTGCCCCTTTTTTTTTTGCTCGACTTGGCGACAGATATTGGGCTTTTTATTTTTATATGCGTGCAATCAATGCAGCCAATAACTGATGGAAAGTTCCTTATTTGGTGGAATTCCATCATCAGTTTTTGTTCTTCTGCAAGAGTCGCTGGCATCTTATGGCTTTGTGATGCATCCATATTAATACGAATATTACACAAATGATAACTTTGAACGCGCGATGTCGTATCCATATTATAAAGTACTCTGTGGTCGTATCGTATTGTTGGTTGTTCAATGTCAATAGTGCAAGCAAAGCAAACGTCACACGTCAATATTATAACAATCAGCTGATCAAAATCGGCCATGTTTCTTACTAATATACGCTTATCGTAGGCTTAAAGTAGGGTCCGAGCTTGTATAAATCGAAGCCGCTTTATAGGACAGTTGTAGCACATTTTAGCGTTATCGAACCATTATGAATAACATTTTTTGACAATCTACTTTTAGCGAGCTCTAAAACTTCCGATAACTTATTATGAATAAGACCGTAAATATTTTACTTAAAATACTCACTGGTGAAAGTGACGCTGTTGGCAATGCGTATGACAGCTATGTCGTCAGCAGCGGTGTTAGGATTCCAGCCGGGGTTCATTACGACGTCAGTGGTTACGATGCGGGTACCACCGGAGAAAATGGTGTTGGAACCCAGGACAACGGTGAAAGAGGTAGCCACATTGACTCCGTCAAACTGACAGTGAGCAGCGGTTATGAGGCGGTTGGCGGAGATGAGGGACGCGCCGCATACTGATTGGAAGATGAACCAGATTGTGATCACCAGACCAGCCTGAAAAACGTAAAAATAAATGTTCATTGATCTTCTCGTAATCAAACAACTGTGCCAAAGATGTATAAAATAATGAGTATCATAAAAGGTATGAGATGGGAGAATATAAGGAGGAGGTTTAACAACAGAACATTACTTGATAGGGAGTTTCGGAGATGTCAGTGACGGATCCTCCGACGATTCTCTGGCCGTTGAATTGTTCATTTTCTTCAAGGTTCTTGATTCTAGCGGCCTCGGGAATACCAAAACGCCTGTGGTAGTCGAAGACGGGGGAGATTTCAGAAGAAGCAATCTCCGTGGCAGAAACAGCTACGGCAAAAGCCAAGCACACCAATCCGACAAACAGTTTCATTATTGTTATCCACAGGGCGAACACTCAATGCGTCCATACCTGGGAGAACCTTATATACTGTACGTACCTTATCATACAGTACATTAAGCATACAGTATCCAATCATGTTATCATAATTAATGTTCGATCGTATCTTAATCGTTTATTTGAATCTTTCTGGTTTCCCCAAGTACTGCTTCCTTATCTCTATGGAATTCATAGCATAGATGGAGTATGCAATCCTTAATGTCATAGTATACCAAAATAAATCCAAACATAAGGTGTACTTAATCAAATAACCTACATTAATTTATATTATTACCTACTTAAGTAATTGTTATTTAAGTTACCTTAAACTTCGTTTTTATTCACTGATAAGTTAAATTATAATCTAACTTATATAGTTTGTATATCTTATATATGTATGTATGTAGTATATCAATCTATATATCTTATATAGATAGATATACTACATACATACTTTTTTGTAAATATACATACATACCATCCATGACTCGGAAACAATTGTTGATGCTCATCACACAAACATTTGCCCCCACCGGGATTCGAACTCACGATCCAAATAAGACCCCATTAAGACAAAGATATAACTATAGCTAAATTCCTTTAGAAAAACTGAGGGGATGACAAAGACGGCATTGGGACAGAAAATTGATAATTGGTTGATGTTTGTCAGTGTTCTTCTTCGTCAGATGATGCCATGCTGACGTGCAGGAGTTTTAAACAGTCAAAATTATACTAGTTGTATTCACAAAGGAAAAATCTTCTAGGACATAATATAGAGCGGCCGGCGCGGCGTTGGGCGAGCACGCGGCGGCTGGGTTCCGGTAATCCGCCTCAGCAGAGGCCCAATGCTTCTTCCCAACTGGAATAGAAACGAACTTTTATAATATATTTTGACAACCAATGCAATAGAACAGGACTCCGGGGTTTCTCGTGTGACGTTAACATATGTTTTCATAAACAAATTTTACATTCAAGAAATTCTGAATAAATAAAATAAATATTCAGGGACATTTTACACAGCACCATCTAGTCCCAAACTAAGCAGAGCTTGTACTATGGGCACTAGACAATGGATATAATACCTACTTATATACTTTTTTTTGTAAATACATACTTATAATACATGTGTACATACAAATGTCTGTATCAAAAATTATTTGTATAAAAATGTTGATTATATTTAGAACTTAGTTAAATAAGATGGACAATGCGCTCCTAAATGACTCATATACAAGTTTTATTGTCAGATTACACTATTAACGACAAGCGACCTCGGTTTATATTAATTGATTGCAAAAACACTATTTGATATTGGAATGAGTGCTTATAAAATTGGTAGAAAATCTATACCTATTAACTCCAAAACTATTACTTTCTATTATAGAGAGTAATAAATACAGGTTGAATTTTTCAAATGGCCGAATTCAAAACTATAAGGAAAGCGAAACTGACTCCGAATTGGATGAAAACCAAAACTACATTAAAAACAATATATAAAAAATCCATATGGTGGGTAAGTTTTCTACAGCTCAAAAAGTGATAAACTTCCGATATAAATGACGCTTAGGAACGATAGAAAAAAAAACGAATACTAATACACATTTCTCTAACTAAAACCTTGTACTAAATTTCTTCATTTCAAAATGCTTTTACAACTTGTAGTCGTCTGTATCCTTAATAAAAACACAAAGAAGAACAAAATAATCTTAATTCACGGAAAAACACAAAGAAGAACAAAATAATCTTAATTCACGGAGTAGTTTTTATATAGATATATCTTTCGTATTTATAGTATTAATATTTATTTATTGTCCGAGCGCCTATTGGTCATTAGCTCAGGAGCCGAGCGAAAGATGTTATATATTAGTTCTAGAAGTAGGTAATATTGATTGATGGGATTTGACACCTGGAACACAGGAGTAGTGATAATTTATTTCTAATGCTTAACCAAATTTTTTTGAAGTTCCAATCACTTCTAGTCGACACCTCAATGACCAAATGTCTATCAATTTCCCTTTGAGTGAGGTCATGTGCTTAATCGTAGTAGATTAATCGACCGCCCATGTCATCGTGTGTCCTGTCCCACGCATCTTAAGGCTTAATCCTGCTCGTAATCAAAATGAATCTCGGCCAAAACCCCGGCCCTTATTTCTATCCCATAAACGCGGAGGTGGATCTAATCCTTAATAATAAACGGAGTTTTTTTCTAAAGTTTTAGGGAACAAGTGGAAGATTGTTAATTGGGATTAAAACATTTCTAAGTGTTTGTTGGTGTTTTATTTTATAAGACACAGATAAAGTAAACAATTTATTTAAATTTAATTTATTTACAAAATTCTATTTAATTTCATAGCATACTACACGCCTGTCATTCCCGAAGGGTTAGGCAGAGGTGTGACTAATATAGACCCACATTTCGCCGGTATGTTTTAGGTCGCATGTAATCAATAGGTGGTGAGCCTATTGCCACTAACCCGGCACGATTCCTGACTCAGAGCTGCTACTAGGAATTTCTAATAACTCAATAACACTTTAATCGACCTGGGAATTGAATCTTTTGTTTAGCAGTCACACTTTACAATCACTAGGCCGACGAGGCATTCTAATTTCGTTTTATTTTTTGCCCATTGATGTACATGAGTATATACGTAAACAAATGAAGGAAGAGCGATTCAATAAATAATTAAATATTAATAATTGTTCTGATATCATGAGAGTTTCAATTAGTGAACATACAATAATTCTTATTCTAAAATTGATACAGAATTATGTATTCTAATCGCTATTCAAATTGCTATATTTAGTGCTCGGGAATACCCAAATACGTACGTATTTAATATTAATCAGGTTTTACCTTTATTTGCTTATCGTAATAATAGCGCGATTTCATTCACAATCAAATACAAAAATCTATAACATAATCCTATCTATTATTCATAATAATGCGTAGGCATTACAGTTTTGCCATAGTTTTTTTTTATTTATGAGACGTGCATTTATTTTTTTAATTATCCCATCCAATCTTTAAAATATATTTGAAATTAAACTTCGTTAAAAATTGTAGCTTAAAAACAGGCGTTTATGTTCTACCATTTTCTTATTTATTATATATGCTGTATATTAGTGTTTGTATATTAGTGTGTTTTTTCTGTTTAGTGGTTTGTTTTCATATGAATAATTTCCCAGCAACATCGTTTACACACGCATTAAGCTCAATGCGGAGCAATAGAGGCACACCTGCTGGTAACTACTTTAATTACGTTAGCTATTAATCCTAGTCAGAGAGCAGGGGTTGTGGACACAGACGGATTGGGTCCAGTCCTTCAATATTTTAACTATGCGTAGAACGAACGTGTCGGGGAATAATTGAACATGCTAGTAATACCATTGTTTTGCATTGTGACGATTAGTTTTAAAGCTAGATGTATCCGATGCGTCGATCTATTCACGAGCGAATATTTGTTTAAATCAACTGTGATGTGTGAATGGAATATTTTACTCTATTTTGATAACTGTACTGGTGATACAATATTTCATTATTTAATAAACTAAAATATACCAATATGGAATATTTGAAGAAGACGATAAATTGTGTTACAAGGATATTTTGCGACCCAACTAGATAATTACGCTCAGAAAATAGCTCCAGCAAGTAACGAGTTAAAATATTAATACAACACCAAATTCGCAAAATTTTAATCGCTTGATATTTCTTACTCTTTAAATAAATTTCAAGATTCTCGTACGTCCTTTAAATTATAAAATCTGTTAGCAGTATAAACAATTTTATAATTTAAAGGATGTTCTATTATCTAAGGAAATTAACTATCTCAAGCGGCATGGTACAACGCAGCCCTGAGTCGAGTGGCTCTCACACCCTCACAGGTAGGTACTAAACACGTGCCTACGTTTCATACCTACATTTTGAGGTTGTTTTTGCACGTGTGCTGTGAACTCAACAGCCGTGTAATGACCCTTCCATGTATTATAAAGTCTTTTTAACCCTTTTTACTGCAAAAATTACGTTCTTTTACATCCACGTCAAGCATAAAAGTGCCTTTGAGTTTATAAGGATTTTATTTTAGAAGTATCCAAAATAACTTTTTTACTTTTTTACTTTTTCACGTCAGAGATATTTTTGTCAACATATTGTGGTTAGAAAAGTAGGAAAAGTTAGGAAATATAATACACGCTAGTGGTGTAGGCTGGCCGATATCCAGATAGAATTAAATGTTGATGTCGTCTGGGCCATGAGTGTGAAGAACTGGGGGTCGTTAAATACATCATTAATGGTCCTCAGCAAGCTGACTCATTCGGTATGCAGGAACACGGTTTGATATACAAGACATCGTAAATAACACGAGAAGTTGCTTAATTTTTCAAGTGGAAGTTAATGTAGGCACAAGTTGGGGAATATAAAAACACTGAAGGATAAAAGTTTTCGTTTGAGGCCGGATCGCGTAATCCGACAGTTTCCCAACGTAGCGTAGGTGCGCAGAGTATGTTGTACTATATCGAGCTGTGCGCATCGGTATCTATGGAGTCGAATATTTCCATGTCGCATTTACAAAATTATTGTAAAGAATATGAAACAAGCTAAGTATTTATTAATTTTCATCTCAGAAAATGTTACGACCAAAATTAAGAAAAGTACCTCTTCATGTTACAATTTATTGTACTAATAATTGTTTTTAATATTTTACAACAGCAACAGTTACATTATCTTAATATTAGTTTTTATATGTATATTATCTAATGGTTATAGTTTAAACTGCTTGCTCTGTTTTCAACGTAAGTAAACGTGGCTAAGGCAACTCCATGACTTTGGTTCCAAAGGCAAGTCTTAGGCGGGCGACCACTGAATTTTCTACTCTTGTAACAAATCCACGTCGGGCCCCTGGCGATAATCCAAGAGTTTGTGTCCTATCAGGAATGTTTTCTGAATACCTATATCCGCAAATGGCATCCTATTTAATTGAGTGATTCACAACTGTTAACTCGATTTATTGACTTTGCAGTTTTATTTAAGCACTAGCTGCTGTAGCTGCAACTTTGCCTGCGCGAATATCTAGATTAACATCATGTCATGTGCACTCAGCGTCTTCATATAGACTCCCATATAGATTATAAAAAGTAATTTACTAGGAAAGAACATGAAATAAATAAAGGAAAGATGCTGATTTCTTACACTTAAGCAAACAAACGCGTTGGATTAAAATAAAACTACTTACTACGTTACGGATTTTATTGTGGTTTATTGATAGATGTTATTTAATCCTAATATACAGTACAAGCTATTTAAATTGGAAAACATGCAAAAAACATGATTAAGTCTTTTATATATTATTAAATCAATTCATTTAATATGTTTTGATTGAATTAACCCATTGCGATGAAATTAAAAAGAAGTTACCTTAAATTATGCTCCCTAATTTTCAAACTGACCACAATTCAAACATCACCCATTTAAACACAGTTATTCAAACTGGGTTTTAGCGACATGAAGAATGAGATAGAAACATCCATCCATTCGTCCATCCCATCATTCAAACAGTTACATCTAGCGGGATTCTAACCCAGCACCTTAACCACAGAGGGCAGCCTTATTACCACTGCGTTATTCTTGTCGTCAAAAAACGTATTAATTTTGATACGTTAACATGATTTACCAAAAGCATTTGTTGTACGAACAAAAAGGAATAACAATAAAAATTAAATCTCGTCAAATGTCGGCGATCTCACGTGTCCTGTCAGGCGACAGAATTTTATTTCGTCTATAATACCAGCAAAATCGCAGTGTTGTGTGGGCCTACCCGAAGCAACAAAAGGATAACACGAAATGTGATTACTCAGCAACGAGTAGTACTAGGGTTTGCATGTCATGACGGCAGTGAATTACTGGTTGCGGACGCTGCACGTTTTTTTTCATCGTTTTTCAGGTATACCCAACAAAAGTGAACAAAAAGTTATGTTGTCACACGTTCTACGGGCAAGCGACGCCGTTAAATGTTCGCACTCGGACGTTGTAAATACACCGGGGCATATTTGGAATAGAACAAGCCCGAAAGATCCGCGCACGCGTTGTTTGTATGGAAAAATGTTCGTGGGCTTGAAACTTGACTTATTTATTTTTATGTGAATTATGTTTGTATGTGTGGTACGGCCACACACATAAGACACAAAGAGTTTGTTCTTTCAGCGAAGGGAGCGCGCAGGGTGGGTGGTGGCACCGTAAATAGGAAGCCATGCTATAAGTTATAAAAGAAAGAGTTTTAATTCGTATGCAATTTATGCGAAAATAAATGCTGATATAATATAAAGAAAAGTAATCCAAAAATGTACGTTCTTAACTTAAAATAGGATGCAAATATTATATTCACTAATTTCATTGTACCTACCCCATCGGACATACTATCACGATATTACTATTTAAATTCCAATTACATTATGTGCGACCATATTTCCATTAATCAAACAAATCAAAATTCAAAGCTGCTGCTAAGTATCTCATTAAAAAAATCAGTGACACTCTCGGCCTGGGAATCGAACACAGAACTTCACGCTCAGCGTATCGCCCGTTGTGATAACGGGCGCTACGCTGAGCGTGAAGTTCTTCACTATAGAGGAAGTTTTACTAAAAGCATATAAATTTATTTATACTACAGGCTACAAGTGTCTGTAGGGCCTACAAGTGTCGCAAATACTAAATGTTAATGTAAATGTTAGATCGTTATATTATATATAATACTATCTGCCTCCCGCGGCTTTGCCCGCATGGTATATATGTAGATAAAAAGTAGGTTATGTGTCGATCCAGGTAATAAACTATCTGTATGCTAAATTTCCACAACAAATATTAACAAAAATCCAAACATCATTCACGTTTATAATATTAGTATGATTAAGTATTGTAATATTTAGTTATGTTTATTTAGTTATTGTAATACTAACAAGTAACAAGAGCATGTTGGTATAAGTCCAATGTTTAGGAGATGGTTGCGGCGATGTAGGAGTGGCGGGACTGGGAAGGTTGTGGGGTTGCGTCCGACATAGGTGAGCAGTAAATTCTTTACTCGCCCAACAAATCCGCGGCGACGTCTTCGTAGATAGTGCTGTTTTATTTGGGTCGGGTTCAGCTCGAGCGCTGCTCATCAGATAAGTGCCCCCACTAGGTGTTTCCCTCATAGATTTACTTTAGTTTTCTACCTTTTGTTGTATCTACTGAAGAATATTTTATTAGTACTCATAAAATAATGTCTTAATTTTTTTTCAATGTACTAGATTTTCTCTATATCATGAGATTTACCTTAATCCTTTTTAGCCGACATTTTATCTACACTGAATAAGGTACATATAACATGGAAAATACAAACATAGCAACATAGTAAACTAAAGTTTTATTTTTTAGTTTAGTTTCACATAATATTTATGACAAGGACTAAAAATGTTAATGTGGGCAATATATTTGTGGTATATTGCCCAAATTATTTTACTAGTAACTTATAATTATAAAGTTATAAAAGGTTCTTACAGAGAAATATAAAAGCCTGTTGGTACAGATAACCGGCACGATATAAGCTACTTCAATTACCCCCATAATCTGAATCTGGGGCCGCAGAAGACATGGCGAAGTTAACTTAAAGTTAAAGCTTTAAATTGGACTACGGCGTACTCATCCTCGGGGGATAAAACTTATTTTAAGGGGTTATAAATTAAAGTACGTTGGTAGTCAATTATCTCAGATTCCGAATATATTTTATGAGTGAAACGGAAATGAAAAGTTCGCTATTAAAGAGTTTGTTATGTTGTTTAATTCAAAATGTTAATTATTAGGTAGATTGTGATGATTCAGATTTTATACCTAGGAATTTAATTATGTATATGTAAAACATTAGACACATTTTACGATGTCTTTTTTCATAACTGTCGTAAAAGTTAACTGAAACAAGTTGTTTTTGCTACTCAAAATGTCAGAATATGTTTCCTTCCATCCATCATTCCACCCATATATTGATACGGATTGGTAATTATGTGTGGTACGATATTTCAAGTATGAAGATCATTTACATAACTATTACCAACCTACGACTGTTATGTACGGATCTCCGCGCTAGCCTAGTGCCGATGGTGGACATGAAGGAGTATTTATGCATGAGTACTTTCACCGTTTTTAGTATTTAAAAAAAATAACACGCTTTTGTAAAGTCAGATGTTGAGTCTTCGATACGAACTCGAGACCTATAACTTTGCAGACACTTAGTCTTGTCGCTTAAGCGACTACTGTTTCCCTCACCCCGATTATCCCTGTCGATGTTTAACTCCGATGACATTACTAAGTGCAGTCTAACTTCAGCCATTGCTATACATATAACCTACTTAATATTGTAGATATTACTCGCGTGTTCGATTAAGTTATAAAATTCATGCACAGCTGGATGTATAATTTACATTAGCTTTGAAAAATCTGTAAGGAATCCTAGCAGTCAGTGCACATATTTACGTTAATGTATGAATGTTAAAATGACACATGGATTGTATGCATTATTCAATCACATTTTGTACCAAATTTGGATATCATGCAGAGTTTCTTCTCGCGAGCGGTAAACATTTTTTTGCCAGATATTTTTACGTTGTGCAACCATACTTAATAATTAACTTATGTAAGGTAGAAAACCGAATTTACTTTTAACATCATATCAAAATTATATCTAAGAACGCCTCTATCAAATAGAAATCAATTATTAAAATTACAATAATACAATTTGATAAACAGCCCAAAGCCTAACTTGTATGACTGATCTAAAGATAACATCAAATAATGTAAACTACATTCCGTCGCGACGTCCTCCAATTTACACCAAAAAAATTGTCAATAAATACTCCGCAATATTTCACCACTCCACTTTTTCCAATAACACACAATTCTGTGAGCTTTTTAACAAATTGTATCGTACGTGTCCTCGTTACCGAAGCTTCGGCGTAAAGCAACACTTGAGCTGTAAATCCCGAAATAACCGTTCGCGATGTCCCTTTGGTTGGTAAGCAAATCCGGATTAAATGGTTCCGGGAGCTAATTGAACCTACAGCAGTGTCCGGATAAATTTGAAAAACTCACCGATCGACGTTGTTATTTATTTCTATATTTTTCACACAAATATGATTTAAGCTCAGCTTAAAGCATGTTTGTTCAAGTTTCATTTCGCTATAGTTTTGTGTAGTGTCAAAATTACTTTATATTTCATGAAATCACGTCACAGCTGTCTGCAGCCTTATAAAAGTTGACAAACGATTCACATCTGTAGGGTTACCACCTAAGCAACTACAACTCATAAAAAGAATATCTGACACGAATGATACTAAAACATTTACTACCTTGACGACAATTTTTAATAAAGTTAGCAAATAATAAAATGCAGTGTTGACCTAGAAAATTCTCAGCTCATCCTCAGGGAGCGGTTCTTGTCTCTTTGTTACCCGATTCTGTTCTGTTCTGTAATTTAATATGAAACGTGATGTAATTTTAACAACGTTTTTACGTAATCCTCACAAGAGTTTTATATTTGGAAAAATTGTGCTGAATTATTTCATGTTTGACGCTTTTATGTTTTCTGTAAGATATGTTAGTGATTCTCTTGGTAGAAGTATTTATATCGTTTATAGCATTATTCACAATTTTTTTAATAATTGGTAGCCGGTGTAAATTGTTATTAAGATGACTTGATTGCTTAGTAAATTGGATATATTATTACGAAAAATTTCGTAAATATGTTTAACATTAACAATAAACAACTTCATTACACATTTATCGTTCCAGCCGACTAGACGACTCCTAAGAGTCTCAGATAGCGACATCGTAATAATTTTACATAACGTTATTCGTATTTCCTACATCACTGAATCGTTTATACCGTACATAATGTGTATTTCAGCCTGGATCACGCTCGTAAAAAACAACGTTTTTTATAAATATTCCCTGTTCGTATATCTTTTTTTTGCTAGGTAATGAAATATGCGACAAAATGGGACATGAACTGAATTTTGCGCTTATTCTGACTCGGCGGAAATTAGGGGATCTACATAGGTTGAGCCTTTATTATATTGAACCGTTGTGTATCTTTAAGCTTACTATAACACCCACGTAATATAGTTTTGTTGGGAAAATCTCATAGCAATGGTTTATAACAAGGTCAGCGTTATCTTACTTGTTATGTATAGATATTGTATGTATATTTATTGCTTATTTTCGCTACGATTTATTCATAGGATTTATAAGGGTCCGCTTTTATAATTTTGTTTTTATATTTAGGTATACTAATATTAAGCTCATCGTTATTATGCTTTATACAAATAGAGTAACTATTCATCGTCAACAATCAGCTCGATATTGCCAGTGTATCTTGCGTAATGTTATAATTATTTATGGTATAAATTGAGTAGGTAACCGTGTGGTAACATTGTGGGTTCAATGACGTTTTGAGATCCTAAAAATCGGGTAGAGACATGCAGTTCAGCAGTCGCTGCGGACTTAAACCTACGAAGCATATTTAATATAGCAATAGATATTTACCAAAATTATTTGGAAGGTCGGACAAACGCAACAGTTCATAAAGTATATATAGTTGCAGATACGCAGTGCTCGCAAGAGACCCGCCGCGCGCCGCCGTGAAGGTAACACATTGCTAATGAAACGCCATCGTACGTACGAATAAATGGCTTCCATGTTCCCATTGAACATCGCCGACGCACCATCCATGGCGTTGTTCATTTGTTTTGTATGCCATTGTTTGCAAAAATTCTAAACTGAATCACTGATAGCAACGGTAGACAATACATAAATCGTGTTTTTGTTTCGCGACTATTCGCACCTGCCGCGCGGTTTAATTTTTCATTGTGTATTTTTGGATTCAGGCTGCGTATGATAAATATTTTGTTTGAATAGTTCTTTGGTGTCTACGGATACGGAAAATAGTTCACAACTTGTGAAACAAGAATTTATATGGTTGAAAGAATGTAATAGAACATTTTAGAGAAACGCGCAGATTTTATTATTTTGCCTATAAAGTATTATTTGCATAGATGGACAAAACCACAAGCGGCTTGTAGTTAAATAATGGTTAACTAAGTACTTATAAAATGTGAAGGCAGAGCGTCGAGATTGCCCCAGTTTGAACTGGGCTTGGGCGGCGCAAGCGGGCGGCACAAGCACTCATCTTGCAATCGCTGTTGCATTTTATTACTTTTCCATTTCCACTGGGGTTTCAATTTCCTTTCTCATAATTAATAGCCTTTCTACGAGTTGCCTGACGTTTTCTATTGCCGCACCGCAGAAACTTTAACGTTCAATTTGCGTGCCATCTAGGACCTTATTACGTCATCGTTGCCACAACTTTTGCTTCTCAAGTTTTTGTAACGCAATTTGTAATTTTGCGAATTGTAGCAGGTGGCTCGTTTGTCGTATAATACTGATTAAACTATGTAACTGGGGCGGCTAACATCCCTAAATTTTACTCAGCGTAGAATAAAAAAAAACAATGAAATTTTACGGTTTATTAGGAAATTCATGGGTCGTAAACACATTGTCGTTATTTTATGAAATATGACGCGTAATGCGGAGGAGTCTATACATACAATATAATATTTCTACGCGGCAGTATAAACATTTCATTCCGTCCATGTCCAATGTTTTATTATATAAAGACTATATTATCGCAAGAATTATAATAAAATGAATTTAAACAATGTCTTATTGTACATACAATGTGTATTGTTAATACTAATACTAGTGAATAAATATAATACTAATAATGTTACTTAATAGTAGCAGGTTATTTCATCAAGTCTCAAAGAAGGAATCACTAGAAGTAAATAAGCATCTGAAGCATCCCCATTATTACATTATTAATTATCATCAGACCCCAATACTTCCCAAGTATTGGGGCTGGCACAGACTGCAGGTCTGTTAGGCTCCTTGTAAATATTATAGCCCTTGGTTTCGATGATAGGTGACGGAGAGTGTAGTTTAGAGTTGGTGCGAGTTTGAAGTATCTAGAGTATCTACTCGCTTGCCTCCGATATTTAAATACCTTCCGTAAATTAAATCACTCAAAATTACAAACAACATTTATTTTTATGTGATTGACTGATTGTGCACCAATGAATACTATTATGAAAATATTATCAATTACGTGTAATTCGGGGTTCGCTCCAATAAAGCTTAATGGATTGATAAATTGCTACCGAAGGATTTTCACGGGAAATCACATTATTTGCATTGCCCGTAAACACTGTCGTTCGATACTGAAATTTACGTTATGATGGCATGTACCTACAAGTTTATTAAAATTAAAGAAATATTGATGGCCGATTGTAATTAATTACTTAATTATTCTAGTAATTAATTATAATCTGCATACCTTTTTTTAATTGGAACAGAAGTTGCAAATCTATTTGAGAGATGGTGAATACCGGGCGAAATATGATTAAGCTCTCAATAATTTAACATAAAAGACGTAAAGCATTTTATAACAAAGGTGGCTACATATATGTATAGTCGCAAGGAACGTACTAAGAAAATATAGAAAATCATAGAAGGCACTATAACTTTATAAATAATATATATTATATGTATAGATATAAGTTAACTGTAATTTCCAACGTTATCGCAAACATTTACTACTAAACAAGACAAAAGAAGGCCATCAAACTATATCTAATAGGTTCAATATATTATTTTTAGAAAGGTATATTAATTTGTTTACATGTAAACTTTGAAAATTTGACTATTACCTACTACTTTGATAATTACCAAATATTATTTACTTAAATATAAAAAAATGACACTCTACTACGGTATATATATGTATATATTTGAGTAAGTATATGTAAATTGATGTCAGATTCAGAATCTAAAATAGTTTAATCATCGACTTTATAGACGCTACAAGTTACAAGTATGTAAAGCATGAAATTCAAATTGTAACACCGGGTAAATCCAATCTTAAATTGAGTAAATATATTGTAGTTGGTAGTAACTATTAAGTAAATACGTTAACACACATGTTTACGTTAAAAATGGCTTCCAACTTACTTAACATATTGTTATTCAGTGCTATTAGCCGTTCTGCATTATCTGTGAATCAGATGAGATGGGGGCTATTCCATTGGCTTTTATAGAGTTCTCAGGCGTAGATCGCAAGCCTTAATGGAATTTGATCGCGTAGATATTGACACGAGGTGCCGCGGGATATTTTCACACGTTATTGCCCCTTTTACACGAATGTGGGTAGTCGAGATAGAATAGTAATCTGTGATGATACACTGCGAGATGAGACGATTTTATTTTTGATACAATGTTGTTGCGCGTCAATTGTTTTTATATCAGGGGATTTGTGGCGGATGATGACTTCGCATTCCTATTTTGACATTGATTGTTGTACGAAACTAGTATAGGTATTTATGTCGTCCTGGTTCGGGTAGTTATTCTGGGTCTGGGTGTTAGCTTGCTTGTATGCGTTGTGAATTATAGAAGAAAAAAAAAGATTTTTGTAAGAGGTAGGCATAGCGAGATTTCTCGCTCAAATTGAGCTGCCCGACTGGGGAAGTACCTCCGCGTTACAGAAGACCGCAATGAATCAATAATAGTTGTCTTTTTGAAAGTGAGTAAGGTGCCCAGAGCTCATGTTCATGCTCACGCTTCTGTTTGCTGTCAGTTCAGTAACTTCCTATTTTAAGAAAACCTGAACGGTTTCTAAGGGGTTTGGCCACGCATTTGCAAGCTTCTGGTGTTGCAATGTCCATGGGCGGCGGTCATCACTTACCATCAGGTGAGCCGCCGCCATTTCGTTTGCCCCATTATCACCACAAAAAAGTCATATGTATGGAAAGAGTAAGGGGCAAAGTTTTTAAACGAGAAAGAAAGGTATATATAAAAGTAGGACAAAACGAAAATTGGACTTCACAAGAAGCTCGGAATAATACAGACATTTATTTTTTGACCTAGATTACAACAATACGAGACAGCTGTAGATGTATTTCTTACGCTTACGCAAATATTAGACAAAACAATAAAACTTGTTTTTACAGATTTAAGAGGATCCAAACCACCCGGATTGAAGTAATATCAATATACCACAATTAAAATCGTAAAATTGGTTTCATTTCAAAGATAACATGTTATAGTATTAAAATGAAGAATAATCTTCTTGACGTAAATAAAGATCAGAGGTATAGAATCCATCAAAGAGATTCATATATTATGTATTATCTGCTTCTATTTTTGATGTCGTTGCGACTCCATTACACCATGTTATTAGATACACGGTTAAAGGCGGATATCTTTCGACGTACACGAATATTATTATCTCGTAATGGGACTTGGAACGTCGTAATTTTTAACGAACATAACGTTACATATCGTTATCAATAATGGCAACAACTTTGCTTAACAGCAACTTCTTAATGAGGCCAAGAATATTCGTGCGCACCGAGTGGTAGAACTTAAGGAGCGTGTAAACTTTCATTCGTCGTCATTAAAAGTTTCGAGTTTGAAGATTTGTGCCAACACTAATTAGCAAGACACTTATGAAAAATTCTTACGTTTCGAGTCTCAAATCTGCTTAAATGCCAGGCAAATAAACGAGACCGATGACGGGATGTCCCGTCCCTAGTTCAATTTAAGTTTCTCCAATAAAAACCTCTTCTTGCCTAGATTCGTTCGCTTTTTATTCGACGTCACTTATAGGTTCGTGAAAGAAAAGCGCTTTTTATTATATTTGGCATCTTCCTTGTGACATCGTATTTCGTTTTGTGTTGTTGATAAGACATCCAATTTCGTAATATTATATTGGTTTTTCGAGTCGTAATACCTACAGTAAAAAGTCCGCAATCATGTTTATCATATTGTTAAAGAAACTAAAGCTGTACTTGTATAAAGTTTATTAATGAACACACTATAGTACTTATCACTTTAAAATAATGTAACTCAAGACAACATTTGACGTCTGTAGCCGCGCTAAGAAAGAAGAGCGATAAGGAGCGCGCCAACATTTTATTTAAATGTGCAAACTGTGTTGCCATGATAAACGAGTTATGAACGATTTTATAAATAATCGATTTTACTGATATTAAAATTATAGTGTTGCCAGCCCGTAACATAAATGTTTTGATTGTTGATTTATATTTTTAATAATCTAACATTCGGCTAATCCTGACGTCAAACGCGACCTCGCGTTTAAAAAAAAAACATAAGATCAGAGTTGATACATAAGAATAGGCAAACAAATAGAAAAACTACATCTAAAGTTACACTCAGATTCATCTACTATGGGCACTCTCACCAATAGCGACTCACTCTTAAAACTAACATCGACTATAGGCACTCTCACCCATAGCGACTCACTCTTAAAACTAACATCGACTATAGGCACTCTCACCCATAGCGACTCACTCTTAAAACTAACGTCGACTATAGGCACTCTCACTCATAGCGACTCACTCTTAATCAAAGATCTCTTGGAAGGTCCAATTGATACATCTCTCTTATATATTTTCTAGTTAGTTAATTATATTACAATAAGATGACCCGTCTCTATAATACTAGTACATATTTATCTCATGATCTTCTTTGATTTACATTAACTTCGCTTAACTTCTGTATGCTATTACTTAATATAACCCAGAATTCACTCAGTGTACAATTTAAATTATAATGTGACATGTAATTAAATATTCATTACTCATTACGCATTTAATTTATTTCTTTTATTTGATCAATCATTATATATAAATTCATACATACATCAATAATTCATTTTATAACAGTAGGTATATAAGCTAATATCATCACTTGATTTCAGTTATAACAAAAAGCATTTAAAATCTATTTTCTACTCTGAATCACTAGTCATTGCATCATGATTAAAAACTAGCCAAGGGTGTAATCTATCAACGGCAAAAACCGACCTATATGGTTTACAACCTTCTTTTCTGGTAATGGGAGTATCCTCTATCTCATAGCGATCATTACCAATAATTTTTGAAATTCGAAACGGCCCTACACATTTAGGTAATAATTTACGACTCCGTCCCGGGTCAGAGCGAACGTCTTTTTCGACCCTCACCAAATCACCTAATTTGTATTGAGTTGGTGTTTTGTGAGACCTATCAAAACGCTCCTTCTGTTCCTTTTGATTAATTTGAATTCGTGACTCTGCATCAGACCTAATCATATCTCGATCTAATGAGGAGTGAGATTCCGAGACTATAGAATTCATGAAGCCGTCCGAAATGCCTGTTGTTTGAACACCAAACAACATCTCAGAAGGAGTACGGTTGGTGGATTTGTTAATGGTATTATTCAGTGACCATTGAATTTGCGGTAAGCGCGAATCCCATTCATTTTCGGGTTTACCGTGATTAGCAGCAGTTATGGCGTCAACTATAGTCCGGTTGTACCTCTCAACCTGGCCATTGGCCCTGGGAGAGGCAACGGCATTTAAAATATGCTTGATGCCTCTGTCATTAGTAAAGTTTGAAAACTCTTTGCTAGTGAAACTTGTACCGCGATCTGATATTATACGGCGAGGAACTCCGAATAGCGAGAAATATTCTGTGAATACCTGAATAGTAGTACTACTCTTAACATTTTTAACTGGTTTTATGTATATAAATTTCGTAAAAGCATCAATGATTACCAGAATGTGACAATTTTTCTTTTTACTTATAGGAAAAGGACCGCAATGGTCAGTATGTAGCGTATCAAATGGTTTATTAATTTTGGGTATAGGATGGAGCTCCCCTTCTTTAGCTCCGGCCGGTATTTTATTATGCGCGCAGTTTAAACAAGAGTTGCAATACTTTTTAATAAATCTTCGCATTTTCTTAAACCAATAAACTTGATTAACTCTTTTGTAAGTCTTTACAAAACCGAAATGACCGACATCGTCGTGATTCATACGAACAACCTGCCACCTTACTGATTTCGGAACTACCCATTTTAAATTTATTTCATTATTTTTGTCAGTTACAACTCTATATAAACGATCATTTTTTATTGTATAGTTTTTATGAATCTCGACAACGTCTTTAGTGTCTAAATCCTTTAGAATGCTTATTATTCTTTGTATCTCTGAGTCCTGTCCCTGCACTGTGCTTAACCACGCATCATCATCTATTGCCAAAACATCGACAACGTCAACCACGTCATTCGATGCGGATGTACTTGGGTTGCGTGATAGCGCATCAACATGACTCATTTTAACCCCATCTCTGTGTTCTACTGTAAAATCATATTCCTGCATTGTTAGGTACCAGCGAGCTACTCTAGGAATCAAGTCCTTTTTGGTCATTGTGCTACGTATGGCGGCACAATCCGTAATGACTTTAAATGTTTTCCCTAAAACGTAGACTCTGAATCGATTTAAAGCGCAAACTACTGCCAGGGTCTCTAACTCATACGAATGTAGTTTGCTTTCGTCTGAGGTAGTCTGACGGCTGTAGTATGCTATAGGGTGGAAATGATCTAAATTTATACGCTGCATTAATATGGCTCCTATACCGATTTTACTAGCATCTGTATGAATTTCTAATTCTGCCTGTGGATCATATAATGCTAATACAGGTCTAGTGGTTAATTTTGATTTTAATTCATTGAAAGCGTTTAGCTGTAACTCATCGAAACACCACAAAGTGTTTTTTTTTGTAAGATTTGTCAAAGGTTTTGCTATTATTGAAAAATTATGAATAAAACGTCGGAAATAGCTAGTGAGACCAACGAACTGTCTAACCTCATGAACATTTTTAGGTACGGGGAAGTCAATTACCGCCTGAATTTTAGCTACCCCAGGGCGTATGCCATCCGCACTGATCTCATACCCCAAATAGTTTATTCGAGTCTGAAAGAAGTCGCACTTTTTCAAATTTAATTTAAGTTGAGCTGATCTTAGCAATTGGAAAACTCTTTCTAATTTGTCCAAACCCTCTTCTATCGTTTGTGACGTCACTAAAAGATCATCCATATATGCTAGTGCTAGATTTTGCTTGCCTTTTAACATTGAGTTAATAGTTCGCTGGAAAACGCTAGGTGCATTAGCTAGCCCAAAAGGCATTCTTTCAAACTCAAACAAACCATCCGCTGTCGCAAAAGCAGTATACCGTTTACTATTTTCACACATAGGCACTTGATAATAGCCTGATGTTAGGTCAAGGCTTGTAAAAAATTGATTACCCCCTAACCTATCTAATTGATCCTCAATACGAGGCAAAGGATATTTATCTTTAAGTGTCTTTCTATTTAAGGATCTATAATCAATACACAGGCGTTTATCGCCATTTTTCTTACTAACTAGGATAACAGGACTTGAATAATCAGAAGTACTTTCACGTATAATACCATTGGAGAGTAAATCTTCTATAATCTTATTTAAGTGTTCTCGTTCACTCTGAGAAACTCTATATGGGTTATACACCACAGGCCTATTATCGGTTAAGGTAATCTCCATTTCAGTCAGATTTGTTTTACCCAATTCTCCCAAATTCATTGCAAAACAATCTCTATATTTCTTTAATAATTTAAGCAATTCTTGTTTCTGATCTTCTGTTACTGTTGCACAAATTTTTACATACTGTAAGGGTAAAGGTTCATACTGTTTGGTTTCCGTTGTTATACCTACATATTCTGTATTTATTTCTTGGTATTGCTGTCCCCGAGCTAACAAAGCTCCTTTAGTAATTTTTAAATCATTAAGTGACAAGTTAGTTAGCATTAAATACCCTTTTCCTAATTCAAACTGAAAGAGACCTGACAAAACAATATATTCATTGTTAGGTAAAGTTCGAAGATTATATTGAACAAACAGCCCTCCCGAATATTTATCATTTGTAACAACAACAATGGGCATAGTAGTTTTTGGTTTAATAATGTTATCATTTTTTGCAAATAATTTAATTTTTAAATCATTATTAACTACATCTGGAGTTTGTATAAAAATTAATTCATCATTTGTTTTCAAAAGTATAACATTAGGTTTTTCTGTAAATGACTGCCCAATCAGTATAGATGTTTTTAAATAATGATCCTCTACGACTAAAATTTCCGTTTCAGCCTTAATAGTACCTATTTGTAAAGTGTCTATTAACTTACCTAATGGTTTTACCGAAGAATTGCCGAACCCCTGCAAAATTGGTAAGTTATCGGTGGTCCAACTATCATGTAACAGTTTCGCGTCAGATTGACGTATAAGGGTACACTTACTACCTAGATCAACGTATCCTCGCAATGTTATATCACCTACTTTAACATCTTTGTAAAATTTTGTATTATCAGATTCACTATTGGTAATACGCATGACACTCTTAGTTTGCTCTGCTGAACTATTATTTTTATTAGCTTCATCAGTATTATTACCGTTTTTCTTGCGACAGTCTTTAGTATCATGGCCTAATTTTAAACAAAAGTTACACCTTTTTATTGGTTTACTACATTTTAAACTTATGTGTCCTATTTCATTACAATTGAAACATCTAACTGTATCTGCACCATTATTACTTTTAGTTAGTTCATTTACTGCCTTATTAAACTGCTTAGATTGTGTACTATTCCGATTGCGATAATTGTTAGATGGTGTGTTAATTTCATGTTGAGATACTGTACGCAAGTAGTTAAGGACCTGTTCGGGTTCATCAAACATACAGGCACCTGCTCCCATTCGTACAAACTTGTCATCGATACCGTGTATAAGGCAACCGACTGCCTTTTTACCAGTTATCTCACATTTATTTATAAGCGCAATTTTGTCATAGTAATAATGTTCTAGAGGTTGCCCAAACCTACACCTAAATTTTAACATTGTTGTTAATAAATCGCCGTAGTTTTCATTTGAGGGAAAAGCTAGTTTTAATTTTTGTGTCCACTCATCCCAATTATATAGGACTGAGGGTAAGCCCTGGTACCACTTTTTGGCTAAGCCACTTAGTTTAGGAAGCGCATAATGACAAATTTGGCGGTCATTCCAAGAGTAAATCAGCGCGCATTCGTTAACCTTGTTTATCCAATTTTCTATTGTCTGATTATTTTCGCTGGGATTAAATTCTGGAACAACACTAAATGCCACCGGAAAATTGTTTTGAGCCCAAAAACTTGAGGTATCTGGCGCAGGATTACTCTTAGGAATATTTAATGTAATATCATTATTTGTGGCGCTGTTATTATTCGACTGATCTGTTTGATCATTAACTGCAACGGGATTGTTTAACCTATTTAATCGAGCCGGCGATGTCATCGGGGGAGTTTTACTCAACTCCCAGTTAGTATTCCTACTGAGAGACCTATGCCTACGACGCTCAGAATGCGCTTTTCTCTTACTATGTCTCTTGTGACTATGAGAATGCTTATGGCCCCGATTACGTTTCAATCTACGTCGTGATCTACGTTCATAATCACTAAGGCTAGAATCGGTAGAAATACTATCTACGCTTGAATCCCGCCGTTTTCGCTTAGATCTTCCCATTATACCTACCTACTAATGATGCGATGAGTAAATGATTCAAGATAGACTTAGAAATAACAAATCTACAACACCAATAAATATGCAACAACAATAGATATTAAATTATCACAATATCAAAACGCAGCAAAATAAAGCCGTCAGTAAATCCAGAAACAGTGCCAATAAGTCGTTCAGCTAAGCCAGAAAATATAAATACATGGGTAGTTATATCATTCAAATTACAACAATATACTTTCGGCAATATAAACTTAATAATAACGATATTTCAACAATAACTATATAACATTTCGAAATATATCGCGTACCCCACGTATTAGTTCAAGTAATAGTAGCGGTTTAAACAGTTTTATTTGCAAATTGAAACAAACACTGACCTAATTATTATAGGGTAGGTAGTTAATAAATATATAACATTTAACTAAATTTCCGAAAAAAAACAGGGTTTGATGTCTGCACGAATTATGTACTCAGGAGCAATCCAATTTCGAAAAAATACGCCGTTTCCAATATAGTAACATTTTCACTCGTTCACTCGCTTTGGTTCGATGCCGATTTTGAGGCGGCAAATTGTAACATAACTACATGGAAGTCAAATAAAACTAAGATCTGACCTTAAACATCCTAGATCCAGGACACCGCAGCATCGGGCACGTAGATAAACTTTGTCACTTCTGACTGTTAAAGAAACTAAAGCTGTACTTGTATAAAGTTTATTAATGAACACACTATAGTACTTATCACTTTAAAATAATGTAACTCAAGACAACATTTGACGTCTGTAGCCGCGCTAAGAAAGAAGAGCGATAAGGAGCGCGACAACATTTTATTTAAATGTGCAAACTGTGTTGCCATGATAAACGAGTTATGAACGATTTTATAAATAATCGATTTTACTGATATTAAAATGATAGTGTTGCCAGCCCGTAACATAAATGTTTTGATTGTTGATTTATATTTTTAATAATCTAACAATATCTATATCAATTATTTTGGTAGATTTATTTGTTCTAATGGAATATAATAGGTATTGCATACGTTTTAGATTTAAGTAAAGTTTAAGGTAAGAATCAAACTAAACGATAATAATTTGAGCAATTAATTTTCGAGCTTATACCGCCTTACAATAAATATGAAGAAGATGCCGAGTCAATGATATTCATATGTCAACTATATATATTCTACTTTCTGCTTTCCATGGTTGCGATTACAGTTCCACCTTTGTAGGTACTAATATTTCTAATTTTTGGTAAGATGATGGTGATAGATGTTTGTTTAAATTGTCTTCACAAAGTTAACCACTTTGTAAGGAAAATTAAACAAACATTTATTTATAACTTTTTTGATAATCCTTTTATGTGTTCAGTGTTACGCAAAATATTGAATGAATTTCAGGAAGTGAACAGCTAAGAGCGGGAGGGCTATTTCGAGAGGGTGTAGCGATGTTCTTGTGCGGTTCGGAGTCACGACCGACTCATAACTCCGGGACGTGCCACGGATGCACTTCCCTGTGGAGCGCAAAAACTTTAATTGCACCGCGTGGTGGCGCAACGAAAATATTTCTATGTATTCCGTAATCACCCCACTATATTTTAAGTTACAAGTTCTACTTTTGAATTTGCTGCCTGTCTTCATTTTATTTTTATATGCGTTGCTGTAGATTGTTTTGTTCATAATCTGCACTTCTACTTCTTCTTCGTGTCGACGGAACATGAATGTCGTCAAATTTAATACCCATATTTACTTATTAAATATGGCCATTAAATCTGACGAGCCCAGAATGATGCCACATTTCTGCGCTTAAAATGATTGCTATTGTTTCTGGATGCTGATATTTCTAGGTATTTAAATAAGATATTCTTTACCGACGAGTATAGAAATTAGGTATTGAATAAAGCATTTTAAATTATTTAGCCTAACAAACTGATTAAGCTTTAACAAATAAAATAAACAATAATACATAAAACCTATGCATTTTTTTTTAATATATAATATTGGATACTTATAACCAGTTATAGTGCAAATTCGCATTGTTCAAAGTAGTCGTTAGTCTTTGTTTCTCTCAAACATCTCATTATATCAATTTCAGGCGTTCGAATAGTCGTTAGTGCAAATGGTGCAACATCGAAATGCCGCAAGAAAACAATTTAGAGATGTGCGGGGGCAAAGCAGGACTTGAAGGGGCGAGCTGGGGTGTGTCCGAAGGTGCAAAAACATCCTGTGAATGCGACAGCTGACCCTGTCAACAGGGACGGACTAAGATAACTGCAGTATTTATAAATGACTGCGTATGTTTGCAAAGAGCCCTCATTAATGTAGAAGCTAGTAGTGTATTTAATGTTTTCCCACTGAAGTCATTTATATCAAATGGTTGCTTTTAATCCACGCCTAAGTTACATTACTTCTTGTATACTTACTAAAATAGTGCTTTATTCTTTAGCAAGAAAGTAAAAACAAAGAAGTACATTGATTCTTTCATACAAAATATATTGTGCTTATTTGACATTGCATGTTCTATTCATGTATGCATATAAATACATAGGTATATTATAGAACATATTAACATTTTGTGACATGTAAAAGGAAAATACAGTACAAATAGCAAAATAATAATGATCTACAATAGGGTGGTATATCAAATAAAATATTTCTCTTATATCTTTTCTTTATTGCAGAATTTTGGATATACCATGTAAGTACTTGACAAAGCAGTATACATTTGTTGGGTACTATTCAAATCCAGAAGTTCATGAATTAAATATTATGTAGTAGGTTGCTAGTCATCAACTAACAAACTATGGATATGTGAACGACAGAGAGACACACGAAGTTGAGCTTGTTACTAAAAAAAATGGCTTCTCCGGATCCTGCGTAATGCGAAAAGACATGGCCAAAACAGAAGATAATAACTAAGAGATTAGTGCAATACGTTAAGAATTATAACCAGTAAGATTAAAAAAATTTTTTTTGAATCTTTACATTAATGTCTGTCACAATTCAAATTTATGACTAGTAGCTATTTGTCAAGAACACATTAAAACTGGATAATAATCCTTCTTATAAAAATTTAATTTAATTTTCACATGATGAATTGTTACTTTAAACCAACATATGAAGTTTCCAATTTAAAATTACGTAAACCCGGCTTACCGACTAACGAAGCGCTTATGACCGGGCCAATGATTTATTGTCGTTATATTTTCCATGTTATCGCGTATTACCCACATTCCGTGCCTGAGTGGGGCCCAAACGACGGGGATTAATGGCTAAAGCAATTAAAGTAGTAAACAGAAGGTGCAGTGAGACGTCGGTGCAAACAAAATAGTGTGGGAATCCGACAGCTCGCTGGTCTGACCAACTAAACGATATTACATATGGCACCCCAGTTGTGCCGGCCACGATGCTTCGATGTTCTTACGGTGTCTGGCTTACTGCCAGTAGCGGCCGATGTTTCTTACTGATATCTATTTCTAAGATACTTATTGGCGTTCCTAGGTAAATGGATTATGAAAGCCTTTGATAGAATCTGTTATAGAGGTTCCCAGGCAGTGCGGTTATTAAATATTACGATGTGAGTGCATTATAGTTTTATTTTATTATAGGGTTATGCAGGCGATATAGTCATTAAGTTACGTAGTTTTTATTTATCTGCATTTTTCGAAAAGAAATGGACTTTGTGCCAAACCTGATATTACTGTTTTTTTTTTATTTAAGTCGCTCTATATGTTTAATGGACTATAAAGCGTTCACGATACGAAAATTGTTCAGTGTAGATGCAATTTTCTCAATTGGCCACCCACGCGACAATGCGTCAAATCAAATCAAATCAAATCAAAAGGTTTTTATTTCATATGAACTTTTTCAAGCATTTATAAAACGTTATGACTCTAGTTGCACGGTTCCAAGAAGTTGATCTCATGGAGAAGAACCGGCAAGAAACTCCATAGACACTCTTTTAAAAAGAAGGTATTGTTACATTATTTTGGTAATAATTATGCGAGGTCAATGTAAAAAATTCATGTCTTGAGATGTCAATGGTCAAAGATATAAAAAAAAAGTGATATGGTAAGTATAATTCTCTAGACTGAACAATACACTGAACTCACATTTACAAAATTATAACAATTGAATAGGGGCGTGAAATACGCCATAATAAAATGCTACAAGCTATGTCTTTAAAAAGACAACGTTTTTGTAATAGAAACAACTTCACGGTACCAGGGAGGCCACATGCACAACAGTATCTACATCCACACATTCCTATCGTCAACATAGTCCTTGATTTTATAATAGGCTTTCTTGACAAGAACAGATTTCACATGATTTTTAAATTTCTTGCCGGTGAGATCGGTGACACATTTAGGTAGTTTATTATAAAAGCGTATACAATTCCCTAGAAATGATTTATTAGTTTTTGTAAGTCTATATTTAGGCACTACTAATTTATGTTTATTCCTAGTATTAATGTTATGATAGTCACTATTGATGTTAAACTGTAGATGGTTTTTCCGGACGTACATAATATTTTCAAGTATATAGAGTGACGGAAGTGTGAGTATATTAATATTTTTAAAGACTTCTCTTAAGGATTCGCGGGGGCCCATGTCGTAGATTGCGCGGATGGCCCTTTTCTGTAAGATAAAAATAGAATCCACGTCCGCAGCTGAACCCCACAGAATGATGCCATATGACATGATGCTGTGAAAGTATGCGAAGTATACCAATCTAGCTGTAGGTATGTCAGTGACTTGTTTAATTTTTCTTACTGCATAGGCAGCAGAACTTAACCTACTAGAAAGAGCTGAGATATGAGGCCCCCACTGTAATTTGTAATCCACTGTAATACCAAGGAATATAGTTTCGTTAACTAACTCGAGTTTGCTGCCTTCGAGCATTAAATTAGTTTCGCCTTGAGGAACGTTCGGTAACGCGAATCTTAAACATTTTGTTTTACTAGCATTTAGAAGTAAGTTATTCGCATCAAACCATTTAGATAGCGTTGCTAGGCTCTTATTAACATCTAGAAGTACGCGATCTTTCCTATTGATTTTAAAGATTAGTGAGGTGTCGTCAGCAAACAATACAATATTAGACAAATCTGACATCATGTAGGGAAGATCATTTATGTACGCCAGAAAGAGAAAAGGACCTAAAATTGAACCTTGGGGAACACCCATTTTAACAATAGACCCTAAGGAAGTGACTCCGTCTATACTAACTTTCTGACGTCTTTCTGAAAGGTAGGAAGAGACAAGCTCTAGAGAAAGCCCTCGTACTCCGTAGTAGTCACATAAGACAGTAAAATGAAAGCGGAATAAGACGGTAATTCCGCTGGGGTTATACGTGTGTCGTGGCGCGACTGTCGTGTGCGCAAGGAAATAATCTCTCGGAGTAAACAAACGGTGCACTTTATTTGAACCGATGTGTACGTGCACTGACTTGCACTGTGTAATGTTAAATATAAACTTAAAACTCGGTTATACCTCGTAGTACCTACTTACGGCCTGCGGGGAGCGGAAAATCTGTAATGGAAAATTATTTATTTATGATTGATAAAATAGGCTTTTTCAAGTACCTATTTAGGTCTGTCGTTTCTGCAAAAATCACAAAAGGACATTAGAAGTTAGTAAGTAATATTACGTAGACTGAGGAAATACGTAATGAGCAAGTACAAGGCGAGTTGTGTCCCCTATTACGATAGGAAGCCTGTTTTAAACATAAGGTATTTCGTAGAGAGTAAAAAAATGGTCTAAGAAACGCAACATTTTGCGTAGACTTTTATATTCTTTTATAATATTGCTTTTTGTCAAGACATTATATAATATTCAACCCAATATCCTCAAAGAATGGAACTAGAAAAGGGATAGATTTTTCCTATGTTAGGACTTGACTTCACATGTTGTATTATATGTATTTTGGAATTCATTAGCATAATATTGTAGATTAGGTAATTAAAACTGTAGCTACAAAAATACCTACTTGTGCTGCTAAATTTGTAAGTAAATGTACGGTTCGACGTGTGGGTAATATCTGCGATGAGACCTTTGCTAAAAATTGTCGTTTGTGATGTGTGCAATTTTTCACCTTTTTGGTTAAGCACGCAGCTGTACTAATTCAGCTCATCCAAGCCCTTTTCTAGGCATCCAGAACGCCGGTACGTTTACCTTACACTTTTCCTCCTCATCCTCGAGCATACCCTGCATTGGAGGCAGCGGTAAAGGTTATGTCAGACATCTGCCGGCTAGACCTCAAATGTGGTTCACGTATACCCACGCTTTGTTGCGAGCATTGGTTTTAAAAGAAAGATTCACAGAACACTATAAAGTGTCGTTTATGGTCCCCGAATATATTGCCCAGATGATATCATCCATTTGATCATAGTGGAATAGACCAAAGTTTCAGTGTTGAATTTAAATATGAGACATTTTAATAGAATTTGCACGTACTCGTACCACATAAAATATGGCACGTAAAGTCACAGAACATTTTAAAAGTTAAAAGGATATATAACAATAAAATTCATCCAGTTTTTCAGATTCGTCGCGCGTCGTATGTCCGGACCGCGTGCTAATTTCCCTGCTACCCTGTTTACGCTCGGCACCGGATATGTTGGGGATCACGGCAGTATCCCCGATTACCGGCAGGTAACAAACCGTGTTACGATAGACCGTACTTTGGAATAAGGTGTCTTAACACAATGTCTTCACGGCTTGCGTTCGGTGTCTTACATAGCTTAAAATCTTGATTAGGTACTTAGTTATTTGAAAGGTAAGGTTATTTTCTGTTCTTTTAAATTATATAAAACTACAGGGGACAAACTATATAGGACCTACCTACTTCATTCTCTTCATTGAAAAATATTAAGTAGGTAAAAATATAAAGAATTAGATATATCGCGCGCCGCAGGTACGTGTTATCTACGAGTCATGTGGGACAAACCCGTATTTTCCATAATTTGATTTATCATAAAATAGCTATTTTATATCTGTAAGCTGACGGTTAGTCTCTTTATCTTACTATAATCACAGGAAACAGATTCTTTAGTGTCGATAATTTTATTGTTCTGTATAACCTTCTTAAATTAAAATTAGTTGGGAGATATTGTTATTGTTGGGAAATATTTGATGTGACACAAAGCGTAATAAAAAAATACGATGTATCATGTGCGTAAGTAAAGAATTGAGAACGCCAATGAAATACTGAATGAGAGGAAACCGTTGTTATTATTATTGTGTAGTCATTATATATATATATATATATATGTGTAGACGGGTGTATCAACCCACTACTCGTACTATCCATAACACAAACCTTCGGATGATGACAGATGGCGCGTCATATATTTATTATAATTCTTATCAAAAATATCATATGAAAAAGCCACAGTAAAGTAGTATATATATGTGTATATGTATATGCGTTCTCATAAATGTGTATAAAATCAAACTAGAAGTAAGGTTAGTATGCAAGGAATCCGATTTTTGCATTTACTTAACACTCATAATAAACATTCTCTCACGCTCTTAGCTGAAACTTTAAGACTTACCTTAGACCGTGAGAGCCACACAATACGTACGGTTTGTATACCTACTACTAATTCTAACTTAGACAACACAATGCCTGATAATTTCGTGTTAGTTTCAAAATAAACCCTTACTTCCTAGCAATTGATGTAAGATTCATTTAAAGTTTTACGAAATTTATTATCATCTTTACAGTTGCAAATAACAAGTCATTTATTTGCGTTTTTACGTTATCAATCATTATTAAAAGTTTGAGTTCTAAAAACAATTCAATATATAAGTAACTACTTCAAATTAAACTATTTTAAGGATTTTATTGTTTTTTTTTTATTCCGACGTTTTGATTGACGGTGACTGTGAATGCTGCAAAGCATTCACAGTCACCGTCAGGCAGAGCTGTTGGTTTCATCATCTTATTATTACTAAGAGCTTTAATTAAACGATCAATAAATCATTACATTATATTGAACATATGACGACCCAGATAGTCCAGCGGTAGTTAACACTGCCTTCTGTGCTAAGGGTCCCGGGTTCGAATCCCGGTAGGGACAAATGTTTGTGTGATGAGCATAAACATTTGTATCCGAGTCATGGATGTATCTATGTATAATATGTATGTATTTACAACAAAAAAAAGTATATATGTAGTATATCAACCAACTAGTATCCGTAACACAAGCCTCGTTGCTTAGCTCGGGACTAGATGGCGCTGTGTGTCATAATGTCCAGGAATATTTATTTATTTATTTATTTATATACTATCAATAGAACGAAATCATTGTATCTTACTTTTTTATATACATAGGTACATAAAACTGTTCTTTAATATACTCACATAAAATTATTTTGCAAATAAGTAAAAACAAACTTAGAACATAAGATATTTCTAAGGCCGCTAGTAAAAAGAGACTCATAAAACTGCATAAAAAGAGAATTATGAAGTGCTCCGTTTAAGTAACTCGGAATACTACAAGTGTTCGCACGTCCAAAGAGAAATGAACACTAAACTGCATTATTGGCCCGCCATAAAAATGGGACATTGCTCGGAGTTAATTTTTCGTGTGGTGAGGCACGTCCCGTTCGGATTTATATCCGGGCCGTGAGTCGCACACAAACGCCCCTCAATAAAAACGTCCCACTGACCGCTTGTAATAGCCAAGTTTGCTTAGCGATGCCTATCTGCGTGATGGAGATGCCAGGTGTTCGCAAACTAAATGTGTATTGTATTTCCTTACACGTTTATTTTGAAAGCATGCATGAAACTTTTACATTGAAGTTTCTGCTTTTAAAGTTATGACAACAATACAAATTCCAAATAAAACTCTTCAGATATAATAATTATTGACCTTCTTTTGTGCGAAAGTGACAAAAAGTTATGCATTCATTTACTACGTTACAAATAAGTACATCTTCACACTGCACCGTACTTTTTCGGTGTCAAATAATACAAAACAAAAGATATTCATACAGAAAAGTAAAGGTACTCGTTACTTCTAAAACATTACGAACCATTCAAAAGAATAAAACACATTGAAAAGAGCTCTTTCATGCCTACAAGCAAAGCTTTCCGTTTCAATCTTCTTTAAAATTTTATTCGGGTCATGAATACAAACAACATAGGCTTTTGATGTTTTCAAAACAATTTGATAGAGCGTAAACGTCTTTCCGTTGGAGTAGTGCGTCAGTAATGAAGTTAGACAGTTATGTTCTGACGGAAAGGCTCCCTTTTATAGCTCCGGCGTTTACGGCCACTAAACCTGACTTCCACTTAACGACTGCTAAACGATTCCCAACTGTGTTCGCTTCAATAATATGCGCCCAAGTATTCTACTGTGTTCGATTGTAGAATAAAATATGTTGAAGTTCCTGCTTGAGTTTTTGAAATTGTTAAAGCGTTTTCAACTTAGTGTAGGGATAAACGTATACTTTTCTGCATACTTGTGTAAAGTTGCTGAGGATAACTTGTCAAGTAATTAAATAAATCCTTTGGTTTCGAAGTATTAAATCGATATACGATGTCCGTCGTTACATCGGTGAGCATTTACATAAATTGGTTGGCTCCTTCGATCAAATGTCATTTGGAATTTGAAGAAACGGAATGAAAAATAAGTATTTACAGCCCAAATAATATTATTAAAATATCAATAAAGGGGTAAATGTTGGAGTAGGTAGTTAAATTGCTTTCAAATTTAATTTTAAGAAATAAAAAGATATTGTTTCATGTAATTTTCAGAGCAATTTATCATAATAGTCTCAAGAAAATGCAGTCTCAACGATGAAGCGTTGAACCAAGCGAAGTGGAAGGAGCAAATAAGGAAAGCAGACCCCACCATGGGAATAATAATTCAGAAGACAGAAAAGGGAAGACAGAAACGTACGTTACATATGGTTTAATGTTATAACACTCAATAAAATCATGTGTGTGGCTGAAAATATCAATAACCTCTCGAAGATAAAGTCAATATTATTTCAGAATTTTCGATCCCTATCTATATTATGAAAGTCTAAGTCACTCTTACCTTTCAACCACAAATCTTGCTATTAGGTACTACTTACGTCAATAAAGCGTGTAATCTGAAAAAAATAAAAGGATAAATTTGATTAAAAGTAGAAGTAAATGTTTAATTTTGTCATGACTGTTTTATACCTAATGGCTCTTAGTAAAACCTTTTTTTAAATGAGTGATGTACTCTAGATCCAAAGCTCGAGACTATTCACGTTGTCCTAAAGTTATAGCTCCCAGCAGTGTTCTAATTGCTAAATGATGGCCTGTCCTATCATGTTACTACGTGTGATACAGATCTATCATTTTGGTTGAATGACGGCTGTGAAATGAGTAGGCTTCTGGAACATACATGCTCTACTGCCTCGGCCCATGATATATGTAAAATTCAAATCTTTATAACATTAACGTAACCTAATTTACACTCACATATCGCTGGTACTTTCTAGGTTAATAGAAAAACCCAATAACACTTTACTCGACCTGGGAATCGATACCAAGGCCGCTTCCACAGCAGTCGTACTTGCAGCCACTAGATCAACGATTCAGTTCTTTATTTATAAAAAAAACTTTCTTTCTTGTCTTTGAACTTCTTAACTAAACTAATTATAATATATTTCTTAATTTATGACGATATTTTTTTTATTGCATACCATTGGCTAGACTTTTCTACGGTTGAGCAGCCGCAGCAACGCCTAGCTAGGTATGCTAGTATACTATATAGTATATATATATTTCGAATCGTAGTAGAATACGATTCGAAATATATATATTGGTACAGACGAACATGACTTATTTTACTATTGCGGATTTTATTGCCTGAAGAAAAACAGATATTTTACTGAGGTCATTATTCACGCGCATCATTTGTTGTGTGTATCCAAACGAATACGAAGCTGAATACGGACGTCGACCAATGACAGGTCTACATATTTTCGTTATATTAAAAAATAAACGCTTTTTTTATTTTTATTGAATGGGGTCCATAAATATGGACTATTTTTTTTAATATTTATGGAATATATACCTACACACTACTTTGCCGTTCAAAGCTGGGGCGGGCCAGTAAACTATAATACTATTAAATAATACTAGTAAACTATAATAATGGTATCCTTAATTGGCTACAATAAGTCATGATTCAACAAAATAATTTAAAGGAATAACATTTTATCGATCTTGTCTGGCAGAAGCTACAGCATTATTATTCCCGTGGAAAACCGCTCCTTACCCGGGGTAGGGTCCCAGGGGACGCGGTGTCCGGCTCAGGGTACTTGCATGGACCTGGATACATGATACCGACTTCTTATTACCACCATAGAGATGTATGTAGAAATCTTACTGGTTTTCACACACTTATGCAAAGGTATATTGAAATTATATTAGTCATTTTTTATGAATTTATTGCGGTGTATTACAAAATTACTATTAGTATGCTTGTGTTTTTTTGACGACTCAATTGATGCAATGTCTGAGCGGTCGGGTTGAACATCACGGGTTGTAGGTTCGTTTTCCGCACGTAGTTAATATTTTTACGATCTACAGGCAGTTGTTCCGGGTCTGGAAGTTTGAGTGTGTCAAAATCTGTGTTTATAAACGTGCCCACGACACGGGAAAATCCTGGTGCGAGTCAATGTTGTTTTACAAAAATAAAAAAAAATATTTTAATAGTAACGACCGTATATTTTAATAGTGTTGATTATGAGTGATGTTAAAATGACTAATCATTATTGCTATTTTACGTGATCGTATTTTACATAATAATTCTAAAAAAGCACTTTGTTTTACTTTCTAAAAACAAATAATTCGTGAGCAAGTACTCATATCGTCACATTAGTGAATACAAACACGCCCGCCGAGTAACATTTTGGAACTATTTTTTTATTCGCAGATTTCGCTCTTTCATAATATTTTTATTTCGTTCTGTCTCCGTGTGCGGAATATATCTTCTGTATTTTTTTGTTTCATGGTATTACGTTTTACGATAGTAGCTATCTTTATTGCAATGTTGCTAGCTATAATTTGATTTTGGCGATATTGCTCTAAGAGGTATCGTGACTATACTTGGGGAGTGGACAATGAAATGTCAGTAAACGAAACGAATTCTTAGTAAGGCTCTCATATTTCTTGAGCTACCTATACACTATACTTTTATAGGAATGTATGGGTAGGTATCGGTGGAGATCGTTCTGTAATGGCAACTTTAAAAATGCTAATTATGATGACATTTAATTAGGTAGAGTCTTATTTAAAGTCAAGTCTGAAATAACTGAGTATTTTAAATAACTATACCTGTCTCGAAATGTTTAATTAAAATTCCAGCTGAGATCGCAAATGCTTTGCAAATCAAAGTAAAGGGAAAACGACGACTAGTCCTCAAACGGGTCAATGACCTGCACAAATGAGCAAACTAGTACTTGTGATATTTTTTCCTCAATTTCGTTGCTAAATTCAATACGAACGGGGTAAAACAAAATCACGAGGCGAGAGTTGCCAATTGGGGAGTGTTTGTCGTATTGGTGCGGAGTGTGTGCCGGGCCGTCGTGATCTGCACTCGAATGCATCGAAAAGGATGCACAATGCATACAAAGTGAACTACGGATTCAGTCAGTCGTGATTTTTCCTTCCTCCGGTATATCCTGCCTCCAGATTGTTACGTAGGATGTGACAATGACTGATTCATTCGAAGTTTTGTACAGACATCAATGTGTTTCAGACCGATGTTTGCTATAAATTTCTGATCAATGTTTTTATGTTAACATAACATACATAGGAGGTCGGCAGTTCACTTTGCTCAGCCTGGTAATCGAACATGGAACTTCACGTTTAAAACCCAACCAAGAGACCAATGAGGTGCGAAAAGAACAGTATGCAAATTGTTACAGAGTTAGAATGTTATCGCATTGTGATCCCAGCTGACACATTGAAGGCAGCAGAGGTTTAAAAATAGAGTTTAGCTACCTGGGTTTACTTTATAGTCTTTTGTTGTGCTGTCAAATATCTATTAATACAGGAGTATTAACGAAAATAAAAACGAATTTGATTTAATTATTTAGTAAATATGTACCTACATTGATTTATCAAACATGGTTCCGCGAAAAACCATATTATTATACGAAATCTTCCGCACTCATTAAATTACGTAAGAATTTTAGTGTGTTTTAATTGAAGAACAAGCAACTAATTGCTTACTTATTAAATTGTAAATAATTTAATTTAGTTTTATTGCTATTGTAATTAGCTAATATATGATCTACACAGATTTCCTGTTTCACTGTAAATTAAATTCGTCGTAAATTTTAGAACACTGAAACGTCCTTCATAATTTTGTGACATTTCAATTATAGTCGCAAATATCGCGTTGTTTTAGAATGTGTAGAAATGAAATGCGTATATTAGTTTTCAAGAAAGTCTTCGAAAAATGGTAAAGCGTTGCGAAACTTGACTGGTACTCTATTGCGCTTAGATTTAACTTCTATCGACGGCTCACTTAGCACGGATAAAATTAATTTCAGTCAAATGTTTTCGCTAAGTTCTAACTTACGGAGTAAAAAATAAATACCTTCAAAGTTCCTTCCAAAGTTCCGTAAAAATATTCTGATAATGTTAATATTTTTTATTGCATTTGTTAAGGACTACGTTGCTTTAAGATTTTCAGGCAAAAGAGATATATTATTTAATTTTTATAAAATAAATATTAAATTTATTTTGATATCATTATGTTTAGGAAGTAACTAACTTATTAACAAAGAAGTTAGGCATCAAACGTTAATTTGTACCAAGAGCTTTTAAACAAATTGTATCGACATAGTAAATGTAAAGAAATCCGCTCCATTTACAAGCTGCGTAAAGACTACATAAGCCTGTATCGTTCTCAGTTCGAGTGTCTGCCTACTTCTCTGACCAGAGAAGATCCTTTACATATCTCTGTGTACTCTTCTCCATTGCATTAAAAGTTACTTTTACCTGTTGGGCAGCTAGCATAATTTTAAATTGAAAGAGAGAGAGAGAGAGAGAAAATGTTGTATTCGAAATTACTTCCTATTTTGACGGTTTTACGTCAAACTGCTTTGTGTCAGATTGGAATGAGCTTCCCCTTAAAATTGAAACAGCCTCAAGCAAATCTACGTTGAAGCTTAAAGTTCGGGAATACTTTGAACATTCAAATCGCTGCCTCCTGCTGACGTATTGCCAATAGCAGTCGATTCAGACTACTGTTACTGATATTTCGTAGTCATCATAGTTATTTTAGTGATTTATCCTTTTAGAATAACAACAAAATAACATTTAAATATAATTCAAATTAAATTGTGATCTCTACAAATAATAGAAATAAAAGTTACGATAGAGATTGCATTTTCATATTACTGTGCATATATAAAAACTTCCATAAAAACTACAAATTTAAAAACTTTATTCATAATAGCTATCAATCTCTCTTCGTACGCTTTTAGATATTTAAGTCTTAAATAAAGGAGTTTTCTTTGAAAGAGGTATTCTAGCCGTTTAGGTTCACAAATATAACTGCTGAATAAATGCTGGCATTACTTAATTACCAGACGGCTCAAAGTTCTACAAATTCTAGTTTCATTTTACAAATAATATCTAGAAATTTATAGACCGTCTGCATTTGATGTCCCGTTGATGCCACTTACCGTTGAAATAAATGAGTTTATAGATTGGCCCACTTTCCGCTTTTTTACGGCGAGTCTAGATTGACTTTTGCATTTTATTCCATTCCAGGTGCATTTAGATTTCCATTTCCCATTGTAATTAAATAGTACAAGTTCGCTGAAGTAGCTGACTTCTTCGTTATCTTGTAGTTCCTTTGCAATATATTTTCTTGGACTGCAGAAATTAAATCAAGGATTAAATAGAGTTTAAAACTGGGTTTGCGATAAAAGTCTACGGCATTATGTAGGAGGGTAGTAGGATGTATATTCTATGTGCTGAAGTATTTAAATACACAAAATAAAGTCTACAATTATAGTATTCGTTAATGTTTCTTGAAAACTGTTTTGTCGTGGGTTAATGTTTGAAAAAAAAATATATATATGCATGCTGATGTATGAACTAGTCAAGCCATATTTTAAAATGTATGAGAAATACATTTTCATATTTACAAACTTAAAAAAAAAATAAGTTATAGGGCGTCAAAAGACTCGTCCCCGACGCTGTCAGGGGGTAGAGTGCCCAGAAGGCTGGCGGCATTGCCACGTTGAATGGCAATGCTAATTCTTTGTCCGAAAAATAGGCCAACCTTATTTTCATATTGTATTTTATAAAATATAGGACTGTCTCATTGATCTAGTGGCCGCAAGCACGGCTTGGATTCAATATTTAGGTCGACGGAAATATTAATGGTATTTCCTATGAAATTTTCAGTTGCTGGCCGGAGTTTGGATTTAGGCCTAGTTATTGGCAACATGGTCAACATACCAGCTAAATGTGGGGTTCTGTATATTTATATACCTTTGCCTACATCTCATCTTTATACAAGCGTGATTATATGTTATCCTATGAATAGATAAATAAATAAATATTCCTGGACATTATGACACAGCGCCATCTAGTTCTGAGCTAAGCAACGAGGCTTGTGTTACGGATACTAGTTTTTTTGTAAATACATACATGTTATACATAGATACATCCATGACTCGGATACAAATGTTTATGCTCATCACACAAAGTTTGTCCCTACCGGGATTCGAACCCAGGACCCATAGCACAGCAGGCAGTCTTAACTACCGTTGGACTAATTGGTCGTTGTTTAAATATATTAATAAATCAGTAGATAATTTTAGTTATTTTGTTAAAAAAAATAACTGCCTCGTTGGTCTAGTGGTCGTACAGTGCGAGTGCCGAGCAATGCACGGTCTTAGGTTCGATTCCCAGGTCGAGCAAAGTGTTATTTGCTCGATTTTTCTATGAAATTCTCAGTAGCAGCTCGGAGTTTGGATTCGAGGCTCGCCCCTATCACGGGACCTAAAACATACCGGCGAAACGTGGGTGTACATTAGTACAACTCTGTCTAACCTTTTGGGGACGACAGGCGTGATAGTATGTTATGGATAATTTTACTTACTGGGAAAGAGTAAACTATGCAGCTTTAGTGATGACCTTTCGATTAGAATTAGCATACTTTAGAAGAAAATAACCTTCACAGTATCTAGGCCAACAACTGATAAGCGAAGGGCAAGCAGCAATTTGACTAAACTAAGCCGTGAACATATTATAAATTATATTAACAAAGTAATTTGAATATAAATATCACAAATGCAGCTAATTAATTTCATATCATTGCTCAATTAAGGCACGTGACGTTCAATTCACGCTAGCAGGCATAATTAATTGTTGTAAAACATTCGCTCGTTAAAATAGTACCGAATAGTTGCGTTCTCTTGTTTCGCAATTTATCTGCTAAAATAAAAGCATTGCTATTAATAAAATTTGATTGACCTTACCTTTTATATATTTCTTACGAATTTTTATTTGAATTTTTCATCGGATTTAAATGCCGTGAATCTATGAAAACGTTTCAATTTATGTGTGTACTGTCAAGTCAATTTATTTTAAATATAGTAAAAGTCTTCTTTAATTTAATTTTAACTTTGCTACGAATAATTTTATGATTTAATTTAATATACCTGATTTTAACAAAGACTTGCTACAAAATTATATAAATGCAAAGTATAATTTAATGTAATATTTCTCAGCAAATTATATGTACATATAATACAATTATTTTTTGGTAATACATGAATGTCATCTCAGAAGTTCGATGTGTCGTAAGTACGCACATCAAAGTTCATAAATCAAATTAATAGTGACATTATTTACGTTTTAGCAACAGTGAATTCAATGACAAATGTAGTTTTAACCATATCGTGATTTAAGACAATGTGACTACGGCGGTCAATTTTACAAATTGATCGTCAATCGTGTTTTCGACAATGAAATCGCGTCGAAATTGTTTCGAATAACATGCGATTGCCCAAATTGTTCTATTGTGGTTGTATCGGATATAAAACAATGCAATTATTCCGCCAATATTCCACCAATACAAATTGTTAGGTCAACTTAGATTCAATAATTTGATACGATTCATGTAATTACACAGTCGGTATTCGTTCTACCTTTCTGTCTTATGATTATGACACAATCACCGAAAATTATAATTATGATTACGCCTACAAATTGTACTAAAGCCTATTAGAGCGTCAACAATAGTTGAAGTATTGATTTTTGCCTAAAAGTAAAGCCAAGGTTTAACGGATAAATGCTTAGGTCTCACATCTGTGTTAGGTCTCCATTGTGTAGTGAGTGTTTTGGCCACATTTACGTTATCGAAATAGATACTTGCATATAGTATTCATTGAAATGTCGGTATTTGAACTAATAATGAAGTCAGCAAATGGAAAGGAGGGCGTGGCAGGGCCGGACCGGTTTGGCAGCGAGGTATCCTTGTATTAGCAGTAAGGTGATCTAGTTGGTCGACGCTTGAGGTAAGTTACTACTTGCAAGTACAGTAGAATGCGGACGCTGCCCACACCCTGCCTTTATGCCGCCGGTGTACTAGGAAGTCGCCGGGGGTACTAGTTTTTATTTCTCGCTTGTTTTTTTTATTATTATAGAAATAACGCAAATGATTGCATACAAAGAAACCTGCTATCATCGTAATTGATTTCTTTTTGAGACGAATGAGTACATGGTTATATTAGTCTTATGCTATTAGATTACAAAATGTTTCTAAAGAGGTAATAAAAACAAGTCTTGTGTAAGTCTAAGTTTATTTACAAAGTTCAGTTTTTGTCAACTGACGCACGTTCGGCTCGCAAACCTCCCTTAGTAACAAAAACGAGTGATATAGTATATCTGTCCATTAACTCACAATATCACAGCAAACAACAATTAAGAAATGCTTTTGAAGCGGCCGAGTACGCACACAGCCGCCCCTCGATGACTCGGCGAGTTGCTAATTGATGCAAGCTTTTTACGTGTTTCGCCATTTACAAACCGCCAGAGCCCTCTTTATAAATTCGATTTATACTTTGTGGAAGGAGTAGGTGTAACCGTCAGGTGCTCTGTTCAGACTGAATTTGCCTGGTGGGAAGAAGCGGGTCGGCGTCGGCGTCGTGGGCTCGTAGTACTGCTGTTGAGCAGGCTGCGAGTACTGGGCGGGTTGTGAGTACTGAGCGGGTTGCGAGTACTGAGCGGGTTGCGAGTACTGAGCGGGTTGCGAGTAGTCAGAGGACGGCAGTCCGCTGTACTGTGCCTGCTGCGTGCCCGGGTAGATGTTGTTGGACTGGTATTGCGGCTGGGACTGGGGCTGAGGCTGGAACGTTGCCTGAGTGTACTGCTGTCTGGGTTGTTGGTACTGCTGCTGGGGTGCTTGGTAGTTCTGTTCATACAACTCCGGATGGTACTCGCCATCATCCTCGTTGGGTTTTCCGCCGTAGTTACGCGCAGGCTCTGGTGCCACATACTGCTGGGGAGCGTTGTATTGTTGTGATTTGTAATCCGGTGAGTTGTATCGCGGGTCTGGGGTGTATCCGGGAGTGGGCGCGGCCGCCTGAGGTGCGGTCGGGATGTGGTCACCAATAGCTTGGAATCCGTTCTTTCCCGCGATATAGCTCACTGTTTTGCGTTGGCCGCTGGGGTCGATGTAGGAGTAGCTGCCACGGCGGTTGCCGTCAGCGTCAGTTTCTTCTTTAAAGTTAATGCCATCCTCCTGTTGGTACGCGGCACCGAAAGCGCCGTTCCCGCTGAGGTACCGCGCTTCCTGCACGATGGCTGCCGTCTTCGGGTCTCCCGCGTATTTGGGGACACGTTTGCCTCCCTCCTGCTGTTGGCACGTCGCGATTGCGATCACAAAGGAAAATATAAAGAGCCTGTACATTTTGACCGTTCAAAATGTGCACTGCTCGCGTGAAAGTAACAAAGTGTGTCGTTGCGGGCGGGTGAACTTATTATATACGGCGAGTAGAGGCCTTGGCGTGCATTGGAAGGGCTCGTGGGTTCGACCGCGAAAATCTCATTCATACGAACACTAGCCAGACTCGGATGTAAATTAAACATCTGGGAAGTGATATTATGACGAAGAGAACAGGTGACATCCAACGTCATGGTACCGGCCATGTGTAAATGTCAACCAGTAGGCTATTAATTTTGGGGCGAGCTCTTTGAATATTCGAAAACATCGTGCATGTTTTAGCGTATAGGAAATAACTTGTAGCCGGGGATCGCAAAATTGTTATTTGCATATAGTATAGCGTCGTTTTGACATCCATATTTTGTATGTAATAGGTAGAAGGTATTTGTCGAACCGTAACAATTAACGTATCCGGTGGTCGTAACTCGCTCATAATATTATCAAATTCGTAATCCACACCCTGTCAACGTCCTAATTAAACCTTTATTTGTAATTAAGTAATTGGTAAGTGATTTTGCACTGATCTGAATTAATGTAATCGATACGATATTTAACAGTGACTGTTTATTTTTGATGATTGATAAGTGTACCGCTATATTTGTCCTTAATGAATGAAATACACTTTAACAATTTTCATAATAATAATTATTCTATTACAACAGTGGTTTCAAATATTTATAAACTAAACAGAGCAGACTGTAAAAATAATGCTCAAGAATATATTATGTATGATGTAACTTATATATAAAAAGTAAATTATAAATTATTAAGTGTAAATTATAAAGTGAGTAATACTGACTAGAGTGAAGTAAAAGTAGTGGAAGAAATAGTATTATGTAGGGACATGATGCCATGTATCGCTTTGTAGTGTCTGATATTATATTTCTGCTATTCCCTATATCCTATTCATCAAATTAAGGTATCTAAAATTTTAAATACAATAAATTCAAAGTTGTCCAAATTTAATTGGCTCTTTATCAACGTTGACACAAAAGACAGCTCCCAAAAAGCACCTTACGACGCTTCCTAGTGTTTTTGTTAGGAAGAAGAAATAGCGCAACAATCTTCCCAGTTACATTATTCTTTATGATATTATAATGATTCCATTCAATATTAAGCACTATGATTATATGAGCTAACTGCGTTAGTAGATCATCGTACTCGACTTAAAAAGTTTCTTTTACAATTATTGATGAAAGATTACGTTTTAGATTCGCACCAGTGATAACAGATACACATGTACTTAAGTGGCACATTATTGTCGCAATTTTCTCGAAGCCTTCTTATGATAACTTCGTTGTTAATTCTTTTGTTCTTTATAACATTAGTCCACGCTAAATCTATTACAGTTCTCACCGGCGTGTGTTTACGTAAGTCTGTCATGTTGGTAAATATGAATTATATATAAGTATATTTTTTATTATTCTGTTGTTACGTTTTATTCGTTAGTTAGCGCATTAGGCACGTAATTGGTATGAAAATTTAATGCTCATTGCATTCAACCTGGATAGCTAAAAGATTTACGTAAAGTGACCTGTCAAGGCCGTTGGTTGTGCCAATTTTAGCTTTAGTGACTCAGTTGTTAAATGCTTAGTGTAAAAAAGATAGGTACTTGCGGTATTAGTGACCAATTATGATTTTTTCTGGTAGATTTATCGATCCAAGTTGATCCTAGATTGTTAGCGATTGTAGTTTTGATACATACCTACGTACTATCACGCCTGTTATCCCCGAAGGGTTAGGCAGAGGTGTACTGATGTACACCCACATTTCGGCGGTATTTTTTAAGTGTCATGTACGCTCCTACTGACAATTAAAATCAAATAATAATTTGCTCGACCTGGGAATCGAACCCAAGGCGATTACGTTAGTGTGACTGCTGACCAAGAGGCTCAGCAGTCACACTAACGACCACTAGACCAACGTGGTTATTATACTTCGGTTGCATGTTCACTGTCTTTGTGTCGTAATAATAATGTTTAATTTCTTCATCAAGTTTAGATATAAATAGTTGACTGTGATAAACGTTGTAATATGGCAGTGTACAATTATTAGCATAATGTATTTTTGTTATACTGTTATATAATAGGTACCTACTATACCGTTATTGTACTAGTTAAAGAAGGCTATGCCCAAGTTACGACGCTATTGCGAATTTAAATATGGAATGTTTTCTTCTATTTTATTTAAATAGCCTTACGTAACATAGAAAAATATTCATATTTGGCTCCAAATGAAAATATTTGCTTATTATATTTGCTTATAACCTTATATCTCAATCTCTTGACGCCATTTGATATATAAATTAAAAATACATTGATATTTCTTTAGTTTCCGTTAACAGTTATCTTCATTTATATTATTATTTAATCTACTTGATATCATTTAGTATTGATAGATATTAAATCATTGTTGATATTGCTAAGATAACCCCACTTGTTACACGAACTGATTTCAGTATAAAATAGTACCTATAGCAGACAGCAGTAACTACAATCACAGAGATGTTTCCTTACATATCCATATATTATGGCACAGCGCCATCTATTTCCGAGATAAGCAACGAGGCTTGTGTTTTAGGAATTGTTGATATAGGTACCTACTACTTTGTTTTTGTAAAAATATACATGTTTTACTTAGAAATATCCATAATGACTCGGATGAAATGTCAATGCTCATCATACAAACATTTGTCCATACCGGGATTTGAACCGGGACCTTTGCCACGGAAGAATACCGCTACACCAATCGGGTCGTCTAAAGAGAGATAACTGTTTACCTTACTGATAATAATCTTCTTGATTGAAGACATACGTTATACGACACCCAATAAAGGACCTTCTACTTTTGTTGGTAACTATACAATAATAAATCAATTGCGTTCTGCTTGCTATGCAAGTAAAACTAGCGTGAAGCTATCAATTCAAAAGACCCAAAGAACTTTTTATCTTATGTAAGAAAGAGGTTATAGAATGCGGAACATTGCAAATCATTCATGGCTCCCAATGATCATTGATTGAAGACATTGCTGTGATTAATCTGATAAAGGTACCTATAGACATGTATACCTAATAGAAATTTTATCTCAAATGGAATCAAACGTTGAGAACTTATTACAATGTGTTTTTTATAAGGTAAAGGTTTTAGAAAACAATGTTAGCAAATCTTTAATTGTGAAATATTTTTCAAGATATGTAGTTCCGTCGTAGTTAAAGAAATTGTTTATATAATATTTTATTTACTGAACATTCTCACTACTTTTTAAGATGGTATTATGATTTTAATTTGTCGATTTTCACGAAGTAATACGAGTATGCTGAAATTGTTTAATGATTTCTGACACTTACGCGGATATTAGACATTGATATAAAACTGCTTTTTAAGGATTTGATATAAAAGAAGTTTTATTTAAATGGTTTAATGAATTGTATAAAATAAATATTAAGTTATCATAATTAAAATAAATACAAAAATAGATAAATACCGGATAAGGGCAATTTCAAAAAGCACTGCAACGTTCGATTATCAACACTCCTTTACTAGTTAGCACTAGAAAAATACTTAAAAAAATATCAAAATCCTGAGGACCTACACATAAAAAATAAGATCCCGCGTTAGAAGAAGTATATTGAAATACACACAGTTCAGTGATACGTTTTTGGGTATCCGTCTGATAGAAAATCAAGCCCACTATGATTTGGACTTAGTGCCGAAATCCAACTTATTACCGAGAAAATTTTGCCCAATCTGGTAATCAAACCCTAGTTTAGCCCTCGCATTTGCGATTACTAGGCCAATAAGGTAGTCATATAATCGTCTGTTATAATATTATAAATTACAAACGTTAATGACGCAATAAAATTCCGTCGGAATTCTAATGGCTGTATGATTAAAACTTATTTATTATGACTATTATTGTTTCATAAAACCTTTTACTAAAATATTTCATATTTAAATAACCTTGTTGAATAAACTCACTCGTGTTGCCAATATGTTAAATTGTTTTGTTTTATTTTAATTGTAAAAGTTCCGTGTCGAATAGTTTGTCTGGTCGACGTTGGTAATATCTACTTCCAAGGAGTACTACTATATTATTTAATACAATTATCGGTCCAGTAAAGAAAAAAAAAACAAATGCTTTTCTTATATTTAAATTATTCAGCATAGTTTGCTGTCTGAGGAAGTAAGTAAGAAACAACTTTGAATTTTACTACAATTTTATTGCTACAATTGACAATCAAACGAGACAGGTAATAATAAATCGGTTTTAGTACTAATCTGTTAACTTAAACAAATAACTTTTATAACAAATTCTTACCTTACAAATAACGTTAGAATCCAAATTCGTCGAAACAAAATAATAATTCTGTTTTAATGAGAGTAGGAACTTCGAAATGTTAATTCGAGACGTTTGAAGCCAATTCATAATTAAACGCTTAATTTGTCCAACGTTTAATATTTTCTAGTATAATTCCACATCAGTGCATTCGTAACCTTGTCTGCGTAGTTTAAGTTATGACTTATTAACTAGGCTTATGTAACTAGTCCAATGTGGAGCAATGTTTATGTATTCTGGTCTGCCCGAGATGGTGACGAAGTCGATTTAAATCTTAAAACTACGTAATTTGTACTGGACGTTGACATCACTTTGAATGTCTAAGACCTTGCAAGCATTGGGTTTATCAGTAAATCTATTTATTGCCCGTAATCGAATTAATACACGTATTTAAAACTATCGTGACGTTTTTGGAATTTGTATAAATAAAATAATGATTTTATTTCAGTCGCAGTCAACCATATCGAGGTACACGTATAATTACTACCACACATTTCCATCTCAATGAGTAAATCAATACTTGCGCATATATTTGCTCTAATTAATATAAATCTATGCAGGTACGACAAATATCTCACGTTGCAGCCGAGTGCTCACCGAAAGGTCACTGGTTGCCCGCGATCAAGGTCTGAACAGGACTGCGGCATGCGGCTCCAAATTCCACCAATTTAACTCTGACACATTGATTTCTTTCGGTATTTAGTCTGTAGATATATAACTGGTATAATTACAATCAAAATACATTTAGCTGAAACGGATATTTAATTATAAATAAGCCTGGATAATTGTTGGAGAGGCCTTCCTCTCGTAATGAGACGGTCCGCATTATGCCCTATAATTATGCAAATGACCAACAAATGACCTGAATACATGTACCTAATTACAGTATGACAGACATCAGAAATTTCAAAAATAAGACACCCAGAGTCACTTTCTAGTTTATTATTGCCATATTATTATAAATACTTTTACTTAAATAAATATTTTTTTTTTTTCATTTTTTTGTTTCAGTGCATCAAAATAATATTTAAATAATAAATAGATCTAGGATTAAAATAATATGAATATACCGCAATAAAATCCATATAAAGTAGTTTTGGTTCAATAATTGATTTTATTTTGAATTGACGAATCGTAGTAAATTTATCATGCGTCAATTAGAGATGCACGCACAGCGGTGACGGCTGATACTACAGTCAAATAATCCGAAAAAAACCTTAAGATGCGTCCATGGAATGTGATGTAACTTATGACACATAATTTATAATGCCAAAACGAAGGTGTATACAAAATTTCAGAAACTTACCCCCCATTTTGAGATGAAACCCTAATTTCACTGTACTACATATGAGCACTAACTTTGAGTTCTAACTCAAATCATCACTATCGTTGTCATCAATGATATAAATATAAGGCCTGACGTTGAACTGTTCTCGTATATTTATTACTAGCTTCCCGCTGTTTTACATACTTCGGCCGGCTTCTAAGATGTAGATGCTACCTCGTGAATTGGGCTATCAAATACAACAACATTGCTTCAAATGCAACTGGAACTTCCAGAGATTAACACGTTAAATTAAACTGTTCACCTTTATTATAATAGCATACATATATGTATGTATATTGATACACATATCGAAGTAAGTGAAGTTGATGTGGAGTGGTTCCCAAATCCAAATATGGTTATAAAATGGAGAGTTTCTTTATAACTCTCAAGCTTAGCTAATTTGAACATCAATGTTTAGATACTCGTGAGATTAAATTGATTGCTTGTGTATGCAACGAACTGTTTATTCACGTAACACGTAAATAAACAGATGGACAGGTAGTTTAGGTAAATAGAACTATAACGGTTGGCTGGATTTCTAAGGGATTTTCGATTTTGTAGATTGATGCTACACTTGACGTAAAAAGATTGAGTAAAATATTTAAAGGATGCAGTAATAAAATCATGAATTCCAAATAGTTGTAAATTGAAATACTATTAACATCCAAATGTGATACTTACATTATTAACTTATCGACGATACTATAACCATTATATGCTCAAGCGGTGAAAACCTATGCAGGTTTTGACAGGCATGCGCCTGAGTTGTGGATATAGCCTAATCTAAACCTAACAAAAAAAATAAAAATCTTAAGAGAAACCCGTGCCAGGTCAATAAATAGGTTGATGAAGATAATCTATGATACACGATATCTTGTCGTGCAGATATTTTTTTCACGCCTACACATATCACTATTTGACTTTGATTTAATTTTACGGTACTCTGAAGTTTAAGTAAGTTTAAATAAATAACATCATGAAACAGAACATTAAATGTCATGTCATAATCACTTTTGTCGCTGATTATACCATGACAGACAATAATCGATAATATTGTCGGTGTGGAAAGTATTATACCTACCTACTTTGTAAATTATATACTTATACCTGTTACGGATGTGAATATGTCAAGATATTTATGTATGTGCAGCAGAATTCAAGACATAATCTTTGTAAACACACATACCTACAGAAATATTATATTTAAAGTGTTGTGCACAAAGGTTAGCTTAATTTTTAATAAAAATTTCTTCGAGAAAACTTAATACTTATTTTCAATAAAGAATCATTGTTTGAATAGCATCCTAGGGGGAAATATAATAGCTCCAAGTAATTGGGTATTGAAAAGTATTCATTTGTATGGATTACTAGGTATAAACTATTCTATTTCTTTTCCACGTTTGATATTGCCTAATGGTAGGCTGTCGATCGGGCAGTAATCATAAATGCTTGGTAAGTCAATGCGTGGCCCACTATTTGTTATGGAGGGGTTTCACAACTTGTTAGAACGTTATCGAGGCCTGACAGACAAAAACAGGTAAGTATAGGATGTAAATGCGCCTTTCGAAAGGCGCTTTGTAGATATAAATTTACGCTGTGTTGAACAAAAAATCCGGCCAAGAGCGAGCACTACTTGCAGCTCAAAGGTTTTGTTCCTTCTCTTTATAAAGAAAATATGAGATTGATTCTAATGAATTAAACAACAAACATTTTTTTGGATTTGAATGTCTCTTCTTACTCTTTTCTCCAAAAGCAAATTAAAGTTTGTAATTGTAAAAAACTGCAGTTTATTACAATTTTATTTATTATAATTTAAAGTCAATTTGTGCTATGCCTTCTATATTTCATGTTCTTAAATCATATCCTATGATTTGATTTTTTTATATATTTTCAATTGGGCATCGTATAATCGTATAATGGTCGGTCAAAACTGTCCGTTTTGACCGACCGTTTTGTTTTGTCAGACAAATAGTCAGATGGACTGACAACAAAGTGATCTTAAAGGATAGTTATAAGGTTTCTATTTTTCCTTCTGAGTCACAAAACCCTAAAAATAGTTCGATAGCACAAACTAAAGTACCCTTTATCACTCACACTAGATATTGTTATTAGGTATCTATCAGCACAAAAATATCAGATTAGATTTTTCGCAACTGTGTTGGGGTCAATTGGTTTCCAATTCGACCTCTTGCGGCCGAATACTAGCTAATGTCATTTATTTCCAAACCATTTTGTTTTGTCCGATTTAAAAACGGGAGCTTAATTAAAGAGAAAATGTGGATAAATCATGATGTGTTTTATACCGTAAAGCAATGAATGAAGCTAGATGAAATAAATATAAAATGATTAAATTATTTTGCAGAATTCATATACGATTTGTTTAAACAGATTCACAAAAAAATTAAACTATAGTAAAGTTCAAAAAATATTAGTTATTATTATTAGTAAAGGAAAAATACTTACGTTGCCGACTTCATTACTGTATCGCTTTTCTTTTATAGACAACTATATTTATTTATTTACACAAATAAAAATAAGGGTTGAAGTTGTTTTATTGAATTCGTTATGATTTGTTAAACAACGCCAGTAGTTGTTATTTTAGGCCTAGAAAAATTGCTAGAGTTTATTGTCAGTTCTTCGCTACAAAAAATTATTCTCTACGATTTTACGGCAGGTAGTTGCAAAGAGATGGCACAGCACATTCTTTGCGAAAATAAAAACGCGGTTGTTTTCTTTCGTCCAAAAACGGTCTGTGCAATAAAACCGAGTGTTAGTTTTACTTCCCTCCCGAAATAAGTTTTTGCGAGTCCGTTAGTAGTTTTGTTTGCAGTACATTTTCTTTGATTAATTACTTCCGCACAGTCTGGTGTCCAATTTGGGTGACGTTCCTTCCTTATTTTTTTGTGATGATATATTATCAGTATATATGAATATATGATATTCTTTATAATGAAGGAAGTAGGTGTTATATAACAATCTCGACCTGGATCCAACCTCAGATTTGACGTGAGATTAGTGTGTGACTTTAGTCCGATATAATCGGCCATAAACCGTATAATCCGTTTTCCAGATACAAGTCAGATATGTCATACGTTCCATTTAGAGGATATTAGGTATGTATGGTATTTCCAACAGTGTTTACTATTATATAAATTGTAAATAATACATAAAATGTTATTTTACCACCACACCTGTCATCCCAGAAGGGTTGAACAAATGAGGAGAGGTGTTCGAATGTCCACACACATTTTACCAGTATGTTTTAGGTCCCATGTAATAGTGGGCGAGCTTATTGCCATCAACCGGGAATGAAAACTAAATTTAATCCTAATTCCAGCTGCTGTGGAGAATTTCATAGAAAAATCCAATAACGTTTTGCTCGACCTGGGAATCCCGAAGAAGCGGGAAGCCCGAGAGCTCTTGCTAAGCGGTTGCACTTACGGTCAATTACTAGACCAACGCAGCAGTGTACCTTCATTATGTATAGGTACTCAAATCTGCTAGTCACATCAATAAATATATCTACACACGTTTCGGCAGTTATTCAACATCTGCAAGGAAAAATATCTATGTATAGACACAATAATTGTGCTCAGGCAAGAAACTAACATACAAGGAAAAAAGTTGATGTAGGTAATAATAATATGCCAACTTGTATTGTAACTAATCCTAGGAATGGGAAAAGGTCTTTGCAGTTGTTTCATTATTTTTTTCTGAAGTAGTACTCTCAGCATATTATCTGATTTAAGTAGGTTTAAGAGTTACGCATAAGGTGATTTACAATATATTTTTAGAAAAACTAAAATTACATGAAGCACTATTATTAAAATATTAAGTTATGTGAATATAAATATGATAGATTCAAATCAATAAATAGTAATCTCCTATTATTATCAAGTTGTTTGAATTACTCTGGTTAGGGTAATTATTTAAAAGACACACTATTATTACTTGACATTTCAAACATATCTGCACATTGTGTTTTACTTCTCCTTTAACTACTGACTGCCTTGATGGTTTAGTGGTTGTAAGCGCAACTGATGGGATGGATGGATTCGATCACCAAGACGAGCAAAGTTTTATCGAGTATTTTTTTATGAAATTCTTTGTAGCCGTTCGGAGTTCGGATTCACGTCCAGATCATTGCATTAGGCTCGCTACCAATGACAAACGAAAGGCGTGATTATATTTTACTTCTCTATCTGACTGTTTAAGGAATACAGGTGTGATGGAAGCTATGTTCTTAATATGTGTGTACAGCGTGTATCAAGAGGATATTCACATTGTTCGACCGATACAGCGTAAGTAACAACGGCATAAAACACTAAATCGATAGCGAACTCATCTAATCAAGTAAAGCAATATTAATATAATAAGTTGGCCATAAAATTCTATTATTATCCTTTGTACAGTTATACGTTATAGTGTTCTCGCACGCACGGACCGAAGTGCTCACTAGCTGGAAAGTTACTGCCCCAGTCCATTGTTTTGTTTGTTGCCTTTCTTAGAGGAAAACTGCGAATGGAGATTAATTTATTACGTCGCTGAGAAAACATGGAAAGCGGTAGAAAGCGGTGGAAAGCTCTCTATTAAGACGAGCGGGCGGGGAATAGAACGATTAATTATGATTTCTTTTAACACCGTCCGACGTGGGCGGTCGTCCCGCATCCTTATTACATGTTCCGATGGGAATTTTAAAGAATATTCAGCGCAGCGCTGCTGTAAGCGGTCAACTCATTAATTTGAACGGTAATCGATTTTGCTTTAACCATTTTTTTTAATAAAAGTTTTAGACTAAGCTACGTATGCAGAGTAGATTGAATACAGTTGATGTAAATATTGTTATATATGGAAATACATTTTTTTAGATGCAATTCTAACGTCTTAAAATGCCTTACATTCATATAAAAACATAATTTTTATGAAATAATACATTTCGCTTTTAATTAACTGCGCAATGTTTTTTGATAGAGAACCAGATATGGCTGAATGGCTTTGACCTTTTTGCCTTTATGACTAAAAACGATAGTATTTATTTTAAAATCCAACAAATGACACAATGAGAACTGTAAAAGAAAAGGAACCTGCGAGAATAGTTTCAACCATATTAATCTAACACACATTATGGATGACAGTAAATTATTATTATTAATAATTAACTGTCATCCATAGTGTTTTTTTAATTTAAATTTCTGATATTTTTTATTGCTTGCTCGGCAACGGTATTCCTGTTGCAAAAAAAATGAATTATTTTTATTATAAGGTTTTCAGCTGTTAAATTAAAACTAAATTCACCACGATTTCAATTAAGTACTGTAGAATTTTCGGAGCTTAATTTAATCGTGGTTTATTAACATTTTGAACATTTAATATTATTCTAGGCCACTTTCGTGGTCTTACGTGCGCTTCTTAAAGGTAATTTCCTGTATATAAGAAAATAAATATCAAAAAGTTTAATGTATGTAGTATGTACGACAAATTGCCATCCCGACACAGAATTCGGACTTATATTTCTAGAGTTGTCCGTAAGACGTCATCGTCATTTCTTATAATTACTTTTTCCTGTGAACAGGCTCAAGATTAATACCACCTAATTGCCTATCTATTCAGTATGCTCGTTGGTTTAAGAGCTCAATTAATATCTATTAGGTTTTTTGCGACAGTTCTACCATATTTAAATTCATTGTCTTTTAGACAAGTATCCTGATTAGTGGCATTTTCCTCTAAATTAATTAAATTTAGAAGCGGTGGCGATTTCGAGATTAATATATGATAAAATAATATTTAATAGTAGTTTCAGCGTTCTGTAATTTCTGCCGCTGGAAAAGAGGCATGAGTGTATGTACATATTTATAATAATAATAATAATATAATAATAATAATAATCTTTATTACTCTATAAAAATTACACAATTGACATGGTAACATTTATGCACTTCAAAATATGTAATTACATCAGTTGTTAACCCTGACCTCTGAACTAGGATAGACCTGTATTTCAGAAGTCAGTGATATTTGATGATCTTATTTGATATAGGAAACCAAATACCTAGATATAAAGATTTTTAAAAAGTGGTTAGTTTATAGTGTGAGTGTGTCAGTTTGTGTGTGTAATAATGTGTGTGTGAGTGTGTGTGTACGTGTGTTTGTGTATGTGTACATGCGTGAGTGTAGGTTTGTTTGTTGTGTATTTGTGTGCAAATGCTTTTGATTAATTACTACATACTAGAATAAATTAAAATACTATTCAGAGCGTCCAAATAATAGATCCTCAATATCCTGATATTGTAATTTATGAAGATATATTTTTAAAATCGATTTACATTGATGCCTACTTTTAGAGAATAAATCAATTTCTTTATTTAAGTAATTATATAGTTTTGTACTGATAGAATAGAATTGCCTCTTTGCAAACGAAGTTTTTTGCGGTACTAGTGGAAAAACCTTGTGCTTCAGTCTGCCAGTAGGCTGTGCGAGAGGGCGATGGGAATGCTTCCGGGTCGTACAGTGGAACACATAAAGCTGTCTCACAGTTAAAAGTTTGCAATCTGCATAAAGTTGTTGTGTGGGATACCTTAGGGGCCGAAATAACATTACTTTTAAGACAGCGCGTTGCGCTCGCTCCAACCGAATGAAAGCATTTTCTGTAGCTCCACCCCAAACTGGTATACAGTATGATAAAACTGATTCGCACAGAGCAAGGTAAACCATCTTCAGAGTATCACTGTCGGCAGATTTGCGCAGCTTTTTGAAAATAAAAATCATTTTGCGCGTTCTACTCGTAAGTATGTCAATATGTTTGTGCCAATTTAGATGCTGGTCTATGTGTACTCCGAGATACCTTACACTTGAGGCTTTATTAACTGTCAAACAATTACAGTTAGTCAGAGATAAGCAAGTGTGAGCTTTAAGAGTGTGGCAACTTGGTGGGCAGAGATTCGATCGGATGGCAAAAGGTACATACACAGTTTTATTGATATTTAATGTGAGTAAGTTACTGGACAGCCATTGCATGACATATGATAGCGCTACCTCAGCATTTTGATAGCATTGAGCCCAGTCCTTCCCCTCTATGACCAAAGCTGTATCATCAGCATAGGTAAAAATATGACAGTTTTGAACTGGGAGTTTACATAAGTCGTTGATATAAATGAGGAAAAGGGTGGGCCCTAAAATACTACCCTGAGGAACGCCATAAGAGATGGGAAGTTCGTCACTCACACATTGCCCAATCCTGACTATTTGAGTTCTGTTTCTCAAGTAATCTTTAAAAATACTTAAGACACGACCCCGAATTCCGATGCCCTCTAATTTATGCAATAAGACCGGCGCAGAAACGGTGTCAAACGCTTTCGACAAATCAAGAAAAATACCCAGTGTTCTTCTCTTGTGGACAAGGGATCTCACTGCGTGATCGGATAAAGCCAGTACAGCGTCCTCGGTACTTATATTTGACCTAAAACCATATTGGTTATTGGCTAGGGTATTATTTGCATCAAGGTATCCAACCAGACTTTTATTCAAAACACGCTCAAGTATTTTTGACAAGGTAGGAAGTATCGAGATTGGTCGGTAGTTGTTGACATCGTCTCTGCACCCTGTCTTATGAACAGGGTGGACCACAGCCCTCTTAAAAACATCTGGGAAAACGCCATATGATATTGATAAGTTACAGACGTGTGTAATGATTGGGACTAGTACTTTTCTCGTCATTTTTATTATGTCTGTAGGTATACCATCCCAGCCTGTAGCGCAGTCGGATCTAAGGTTTAAAATAATGGCCTCAACATCTGCATTGGTGGTTTCAAGGAGAACCATGGAGCCACTAGAGTTTGTTGTAGTCATAGGGAAAGACATATTTGTAGGGGGTGGGTATATTTTCGTTGCCAAATTTTTACCGATATTGGAGAAATATTCATTTACTAAATTAATAGAGGTCCTTGGAGTATCGCAAAGGTGTAAAAGTTCATTAGGAGGCGAACGGTCTGATTTTATGTCAGAAACTTTTTTTATTACATCCCATGTTGCCTTAACGCTATTTTTTGCTTTGTAGAATTCCTCTTTTTCATATGCCTGTTTGAGTTTTTTTAACAGAGAATTACAAAAGTTACGGTACCTAGTATACGAATTTTTTAATATTACATCATCATTAGATTTTTTTAGCTTCGAATGCATACGATCACGATGTCGAATACAACGCAGTAGTCCTGGTGTAATCCAAGGTTTGAGACACCGCTTCTTCCTAGGTACTGTATATACTTGGGTGTGTTTTTTCATTATAGCTGAAATATTGTTAATAAGAATTTCTGCAGCTAAGTTTGGATCAGATATAGACAAAAGTGGAGACCAATCGAAGTTGTTAATATCATTCGTGACTAAATTGTAGTTAGTTTTGGTTTTAAAGCTGGGTATGTTTGAATATTTTGTATCTGTTTGCAGAAATAATAGTACCGGTTCGTGATCTGTTATAGACGACTCAAGAACTATTGTTGTGGCGCAAAGATTTGTTTTTAAAAACACATGGTCCAAGCAATTACTACCACATTTATGTATGTACTATAAATAATATTTACAATTATTGGTAGTCTTTTTTTATTTTGTAAGTAGTTATACTATCAATGTGTTAATTACTGCCAGGCCAAGGTGGTAATGGTAGGTAAATTCGGTATACTTGGCTGTAGATCACTTTTGAATCTTATGCTAATAATAATAATGGTTAAATGCGCATAAACCTCACATGCGAATGCAAACCTCCGCCAAGCGCCTACGACGATTCATTAGCTATTTGAATGTACTGAAATGGCACTATAGTTATAACGTTTTGAAATTAAATTAAAATTGATTACCCAGAGTTATGTTTTATATTTGTGCCAATATTTTCAATTGATTTGTGCGTGTCGGTCAAAAGATTTTTTGGTAGACTAGCTGGTTCCCGCAACTTCGTCCGCGTGAAACTTAACGAAAAAAAAAAGATTCATACTAACTTTGCAGCCCCGTTTAACCCTCTAAGTCTATAGGGTTGAATTTCTAAAAATCCTTAGTACTCCCCTACGTTATCAAAGGAACCCCTGTGTAAAATCTTAAATTTCTAACCCTTATAGTTTAGGCCTATGTCAGTCAGTCCGTCAGTCAGTTTTACCATTTATATATTATTATAGATTTAGTTAAATGATTATTTACGCTTGATTATCTATGCTTACAAATATGTAAGCCAATTAAAGGATACTTTTACAAGGATTTTTATTTGGTCTGGAGAATTTTAGATGCAATAGTTTTTTTTTGTAATTAAAGTTATAGGTACTACATGCATTTCAAGATACTGTAGCTGAGATTTATTCACAGTTATTTTTTCATAATGGAACACGTAAAGTTTCAACATAACACTGTCTAGACCATTAAGTCTATTTTTTCCTGTTTATTTATGATCCTCGTTATTATAAACAAACAAATAGGGATTAATTTGTATATACTTAATACTAAATCATTGTATTACTGAATATAAAACTCCATGGATATTGTGTTCAATTCCTAATTTGAAGAAAGTGTTATTGGGTGTTTGTATGAAGAAATTATTATTAATAGCTCGTAGTTAGAGTTAGGCCGAGTTTATGGCAATAGTCTCTATATGGGATCTAAAACATTATAGCGAACAGTGAACCAATAATAATTTATAAATAATCATAATTCTTCACAGAGAAGGATAAGCAGATTGAAGAAGAACCAGAGCTGGAACGAAGCCCGCCGGGGTTGTGGTGCATGCTTTCGCGAATCCCATGGCCCCGGCAATAGGGCTAGTGGCATTGACGGGTCCAGTTTTTTAGTCGGTAAACCCTCATGTTCGGCAGAGTCCGACACACCCTGTCACCTCCCCAGGCGGCGGGACGGTCCTACGACGGACTACGACGGTAAAGGATTTTTCCGCACACAAAAAAAAGATTGAATAAAAATATTAATTCTACGCGGACAAAGTCGCGGGCAAATCATAGTATACTTATAATTCCCATCTGTCATTTTTATTATCATTTATGTTTAAGATCAACCTTGGATTAACATATTTCATATACTTCCGATGTCTTGTATGGACTTCCGTAACAAATTCCAATTAAGCACGTAATGATGCCTATTATGTAAATACCGTTTTAAATGTTCCATAATGTAACCTCCATAATTAGGTATAGGGATGTTACATAGACCATTTGTACCATGGGCAACCCGCAGTAGGCTATCGTGGTGGACTATAGCCTATATCCCTCTCCAAAAAAATTAGAGGAGACCCGTGCCCAGCAGTGAGACGTTAATGGGTTGACCATAGGCAACCTGTAATAGTGTTAACTTTAGAGATATGCACTTACGTGCCCTGGAATCTATTCAATATGAGCTTTAAATAAAAAATAAACTTTTAATTAACTATTCTCATTTTATACAAGTATATATTATTATAACCATTGTCTAGTACCCATAGTACAAGCTCTGCTTAGTTTGCGAATAGTTAGTGCAGTGTTTACATTGCTAAATTTTAATTTAGCAGAATATTTATATATAATTATTTCAATTAATTGTATATATTATCAATATTTTGAACATACCTTCCTACTCTGTTGACATAATGCTCTAAAAATATCCATTATGAAATCAAAATAACGTATATCAAAACTTTTACAACCAAAAGTTTATACTTATTCGGCTCTTTCAGCGGAAAGAAATCTTATATTTATCCAAATATATTTCTTAAAGATTTATTAAAATTTTATCAATACCACAGTGTAATCGTAGTGAATAATCAGGGAAAATAATGACTCATTCTATCGTGTTTTATTGCGAAGCCATTTTTCTCTGGCAAATGGGCGCCCGTTGGGAGTTGCCTCAATTTATAGAGAAACGTAGATAGTGCAGATATTAACGAGGCCCGTATTTTATATCATTTAATTATTATAATTACAGGTACGTGTGGTAATATTAAATATAGTTTTTATGTAGGTACGCACGTTTAATGATGCAAATTTTGTGTTTGCAGCGTGTGAAATTTGTGCTGCATATTTTTAATATGGTTGTTTGTATAGATACTTCTGCAATTGTGCAATTGTGCAACTAACAAATGTTAATTTGTGTTCATATGTACGTTACATAAGGATTTTGTGTTATGTTTATTTGCAACAAAACTAGTGTAGTGTAAATGTGAAATTGAAATATTTCATATACCTAAATAGCTTTTTAAAAACAACATTAAGTGCTATTGATAATCACATTAGTTTATTACGCAAATTAATTAAATTTTACGGTTTTAGTGTAATCGTTATCCTTGATAATTTCCTGTTGAATGACATTAAATACTGCAATAGTTATAAATGCCTTTAAGTTTTATACTTTTTCCCCAGAGCCGACATTATCTGATCACCTTCAATAACATGTATATAAACAGCTAATTTTAGAGTACGTCTCACTATCACTACACGTGGATCATAAAGTAGGCACTCACAAACTATTTTCATTTCAAATTTCATTTTTGAGACTAATTGTATTAAGACAATGTCAAGTCTAATAAATGGTGTAATTTCTTTATTAAACGAATATCGCTTTCGATAGTTTGTAATGTCCTAGTTTTTATGGTTCCGTACCCAAAGGGTAAAAACGGAACCCTATTACTAAAACTTCGCTGTCTGTCTGTCCGTTTGTCTGTCTGTCACCAGGCTGAGTCTCAAGTACCGCGGTAGGTAAATAGTTGAAATTTTCACAAAATATGTATTACTATTCCTGCTATAACAACAAATACTAAAAACAAAATAAAATAAATATTTAAATGAATACAAAAAACGCCATTTTTTGCCTAATTTTGTACGGAACCCTTCGTACGCGAGTTGGATTCGCACTTGGCCGCTTTAAAAGTTGTAACTTGATTTAAGAGCATACTGTCTCGGTGCAGGGGCTCGAGAAGATCTGGACCATCCGACGCTTACCGAAGTTCATATTTCTTTTCTACTTCCGTTTTCTTAAGGTGAACTAAAGGTTACTTTGATTATATTAGACTAATATTATAACTTAACAAGTTATAATTTTAGTCATTGCTCTTGCAATAAGAATATAATTCATGTTTTTGTAATATCAATTAAGTCCGAAATTATGTATTGCTAACTAAGATTAAAGAAGAACTACATAGCAAACACTTTTATCTATATGAAAATGTAGACAAATGAGTACGTTAAAGATTGAATATTCATACAAGAAAGAAACTAGACCGACTAAACTATCCGCCGATAGAAAGTTTGAGGTATTAAGGGTACTTGACGACTTTTTACGTTACTGTTAAAGCATGTGTGCTCACCCTTATTTACTTTCCTCATTCTTCGCAACAAATAAATACAAAGGTAGTGTAAAAACCCAATAAAACCTAAGTTACACAACAATACGGCCTTATGTGGGGCTCGGGGGAGAATGATGAGGGGTATCGTCTCAGCCCATTTATTTAATTAACTATCTCCCTCAAGAATGTCGTCGAAAAGGTCGCGACTGACTTATTTTATCTTGTGCTGAGTGTCGCAAGACGAAACCTCATGGAATATTAAAATGAGGAAAAAATTTAACGGATTTTAGATGGAATAGTCCACCCGTGTGGGCATTTAATTTTCTTCAGTCGTCTTTTTGGGCTTGCGGGCAATGGTAGTTCTTGCACGTAGTTTTCGCTTGGATGACATTTAAGCCCATCACTAGTCTATGGAATATACAAAGGATGTACAAAGGTGTTGACAACTCAACACCTCCTTTGTTCTTTCGCATTACGAGAAGTCAAGGACTTATCTTATTAGAAACTGGTAGCTTTCTTACATTATTCACATTTTCATAATTATTACATAATTTATACATAAAATAGAATATTTCAATTTGAACCCTTAGCGTGTATTGAGTATTTACAATACCTATATAATGTAATGAATAATCAGTCTACTTACTGTTACTTACTTACTTAATTAAGTAAAAAATAAATATATACTTATTATAAGGTACAGAAACAGTTTCTTTGTCGACCATTATATATTAAATGACAAATAAACATCAATAACATGTCCATAGTCCCGCCAAACGCTTTACAAAATATACACAATTATGAAAAATGTGTGTAAACACTGTGTTTTTTACAAACGTGTTTTGTGTAGTTTATACACACATTTTAATAAGTCAAACAACACAAATCCGTGTATTTTGATACAAAAATTAAAACGGCATACAAATTTTGACAAGGCTGCTTTTAAATCGAGGATAGCACGCGACCTTTTCATACAATTTGTTCTTGTTAAAAATAGCGTTACGTGATGCCGGTGTCATATCATAAATAACCGCTGTTAACTTATGTGTGCTGACATGCTTAAAACTTAGTAATACACCCTCCAAAACTTTATTATTATCTGGCCAGTTATTCTTGCTTTACTTGTGAGTTTGAGGTAGAATAATTGTATTAATATGAATGTGTAGTATAAAGTAAGGTACTAGAAATAGTGTAGGACTTATGTTTATTTTTTATTGCGTATTCGCAATAAAAAAAACTTGATGTAAAGTACAGTAAGTATAAAGTAGTTTTTGTATTTTACATCACTTTTATTTGTGGTATATAAGTTTTAAGTCGAGTATGGACTCAAAATGCACTAACACTTTGAGTGTTACTAGGGATATCCCAGCATGATTTAGACTAAATCTAACATACATCAAATTTGATGAGAAATGTCGACAAATAGATTTACACAGATGTTGGAATCAAACATATTAACCGATTAACAGTAATTTGGTAAAGTAAATATATCGTCATACAATTCATCTAATTACTGGGGCGTAACATTCCAATTATTCGAGACGCCTATCTGTTGGGGTGCTTAAGACGCGGTTCAGACGAGCGCGACTGCCACCAAATATTGATTTACACTCCTCGATACAGAAATGGAATAAATTGGAATATTAATTTCGCATAACAATCGCACCAAACAAATTAAAGTGTGCCAGATGTCTTGCACAGATTCACCCTTGTTCCCATTTATTTATATTAGTAGATTTAATTTAATTGATGCTGTTTTATTTGCGTTCATTATAAAGTTTGTTATACTAGCGGGATTCCATGATGGCCGTTTGGACGTTCATAAAGTTTTTAAAAAATTAACCAAATTGTATAATATCATGCTGGACATAGGTCGTTGTAAAATATTTTACTGGTACTATTTTACTGAAACACAGTAAAATAGTACCCATCTTTCACAGATTAAGTAAACAAATTTGTTTTACAAGATAAATTAATTTAAATTATCATGAAAATTTCTGAATCTGTTTTACATATATTTTTTCGATAATTAATTTAAAAAACAGAAATAAAAACGGTAATGATGCCATCAGGATATCAATCGGTGCAAAAAATTGTTCATATCATTATCACTTTATAAATTACTGTCTTTCACACGATCCACATCTTTTCATTAGGAAGGGGGAGGAATATTTTTTTTTGCTTCTCTTTTCGCATTTTTGCATACATTTTTTAATTCCGTAGGTACACACCACAGTCATGCCCATTGCCATACCACCTGACATACAGTAGCAACACAATTATTAGGGTAGTGATTATATGTTAGTGTGTGTGTAGTTATTTAATGTATTTAATAGTAGTATTGTAATGGTGATGTAAATATTTATACACAGGTATTTGTTTAGATGCTGGCAACTGCTGAACAAAAATGCAATTTGGCAGTAATCAGCATCCAATTGCGGTCTCAAATGTTAATTTAAACATGGCTGTAACCTAAATCTGTTTGACCAAATTAATTCCGCATCAAAACGCATGGAACGAAATTTCAACGATAAGCTTCAGCGAAATGAACCGCGAATGTTAATTAGTACGATAAAAAAGCGGGATAATCGGTGAGTGGGGTATGCGGCAGACACGAGAAATAATTACATTATCTCACAGTCGACGTGTTATAAGTAGAAATGTGTTTGCACATGCGAGGCTGCGAGGCTCGCGTGCCGCGCACGCCCTCGCGAGCGCCGCCGCCCTAGTGGCCCGCCCGCACTATTGTTATGAATATCTTACCTTCACACCACCAAAGTGTTGGTTCACCCATTTACATTTTTATGGCGGCTATTGAAAAATGTTCTCTTTTAATAACATTGCGCGTGTTGCTTCATAATGTTCCATTAAGGAGCTAGGCATGCCAATTTACTTGTCTTTATGTAATTCGTGTTTATAAGTCTGGGTATATTGATATTTAAGATTTTATTGCTACTCTCTCTATTATGTAACATAATCTTTTCAAACCAATGAATCTGTTTCAGGGATACAATCAAGCTAGCGAAATAATAGCTAAAAGTCTAAACATTAGTCGAACAAAAAAGTTTCAGTATTGCCTGTAACTTAGGATATAAATCTCGGCGGTAGCAAATCCGACGTACTAATGGATTGTTCGCCAGCTAAGTGTGGTGTGTGCCAGTTGGACTGGTGCCTATACATACTCGTGTACGCGGCCAGCCTCCAGCCAAGATAATCTACTAAACTGAACGCCACCCATTCTTAGAGTTGACCAGAACTAACGTGGCTTACATTAAATTATCTATGTTGCAAACCGGCCAACACTGTTTACTTATAAATTTCTTATATTTTATTTATTCTACGTTAGTTATTGCTAATGCAATTGCTTATTAGATACCTATTATATTAATGTTCAAAAATTCTGAACGAATAATAAACTGACGAGGTCCCAAAATGTTATCCAAATATTTTCCTCAATAATATTTTGCCACAATAAGTGCGACTGAAAAGCGTAGTTGTGCAATATTCACGTATGAAATTCTATGAAAATAATAAAAAAATAGACGTTCGACGCCGCTGCCACCCGTGCATCCGACATTCGCATTTTACTTGCAAATTGCTTATATCCATCGATATCGGGATGCCAACGGTCCGACTCACAGCTACAACATAAAATATAACCGCACACAGATAGTGTTACTAGTGTAGAGCGCGTAACTCAGTGTAAAATTTAGTTTGGCTAGATTGTGTTTTCAACGTCTAGGCGTGTGATTTTAGAGAGAAATGAACACACGTAAACTTTCACATAAATCCTCAAGTTAAATCTCTTATCGCAGGGAAAGTGTTCGAGATTTTATTTATTCTATTAGAGGAGGTTTAAGTTTGAATTTCCTCCCTGTCAAGCAAAAGCGGGCGCGGGGCGTCACCTTTGCGGAGCGCTTCGCCGTCGTGCGTACAATCGACAATTTCTTATTCAGTTATTTCTTGAGAAGTGTTTGGGATTTCCTTTTGGGAGGAAGTTTTAAGCCGGCAGTAAATTATTCCATCGACAGGTGAGGCCATAAAGGCAAGATTTACGCCTGAGGGTACAGCGGGCGAGCCGCCCCTTTAATAAGATGTATATTACTTACCGAATAACGTTTCCTGTCCATCCGTCGGGGATTGACCTACCGCTGGAAAGTTGAGACCAGCGATAAATTGGAAAAGTTCACGCTCTGCCTATCAGTGACGTTGGTATTTGCCTACTTATCCTAAAATCGAAGAGTACTGCAAAGTTAGAAGTGTCGTGTTCACCCAATGGATTACTTTCGGCCACACGCTGCGGGCTGTCATAAATTTTGTGCTAACATCCCAAACAGAAAAATGTTTCAGGAATAATAAAATACGCGCAGCATTATCGGGTGTCGTGACGTCAGAAATATAGTATACCCACTCGCTCAGACGGCCGTATGCTTTTATTTCGTGCAATGAAATTCGTTTAAAACTTGGAGAGGGTTCAAACTGTTCAGTGGAGGAGGTGCTACCAGCGCAGTCTTAATCATTGTTAGCATTATTGCAGGCTCAAGAATTGTTTTATTTTAACATACATCTCTTTGAATTTCTGCTTTAAGTTCTTCATTTCATTTTATATAAACATTTTCTTATTTCAATAACGAAAGCTTGGCTCTCGAATAAACGTTTAAAGCCAAAAATATTTAGGACCAAAAAGCTAAAGAAAAGCGTTGCCTCTATATTAACGAGATCAAGTGATCCGATAACTGCGCCGGTGCAGCTTTGAGGTGCAGGCAATTTTCCTAGGGGTAGAAAATTGGGATGTAGTGTGTACTAAGGTAGCTTTGAAAGACAAAACTGAAGTTCGTTAAAACTAAGGAACCGTCGAATTTGTGAAAGGTCGCATCGTTAATGTGGTAAAGTAAACTGGGGCGTGTCGGGCACGGGTCAGCTTCGGAATCAAAGCTTCGCAACTTGCCCACTTGATTACCATAAACAAACGAGAAAGACGCTTCTATGTTTTAATGACACCGTTTTAAAGCTTACGGCTTGGCTTCGTTGTCGAAAGCGACGCAGTAAATTAGCGGAGCCGGAAATTACTAACAAACGAACGTTTTGAGTCCCGAGTGCTTCGTGTTGGTGTTACATTTTGTTGGCGCGCCCAGTTGATAATGCACATATTTATCGACCATTAATTGTCAGTTTTGCTTGAACATTTTCTTCAGTTAGTAAGGTTGAGTGCAGTTCGCAGTACTGTACCCAAAAATATGTTCAGTACTGTATTGGATATATTTTTGGATTGAAGCTTTAAGGGTACGGGTTGTGGCAGTAAACGCGTTATCCTAGTGCTATCATAAATATTTGAATATAAATGTGCACTTATAAAGGGTTTTATAAAGGGTTTATAATGGTTAGAAGAAGTTTATAAGTTGGGATGAGAGAAGGAGTATTCTAAACTGTGAAGGGACCTGAACTTCCGAAAAAAAACCCACTACATCTATATATATATATATATATATATATATAGATGTAGTGGGTTTGGGGTGGGTTAGGTTTCACATATATATATATATATATATGTATATGTATATATATAATCATCAACGCAGAGCCTACACCACAGGGTTTACAAATTTGAAATTTTGATAGATGCATTTTATGATGAAAACATCCGCTAAGAAAGAAATTTTTGAAATTCGACCCCTAAGGGGTAAAATAAGGTATAAACGGATGTATGGAAATCCGTTATATTAAGTTAGAGATACGAAATTTAATATAGAAAATTTTTCGTTAGAAATAAGTAAACACGTATACCGGGATTTTTTTAAATCGACCCTCTAAGTGGGTGAAATAGGGGTTGAAAGTTTATATAGGAAGTCCATCATTTTATAGTATTATTATATTCAATTGCGCGGGCGAAGCTGCGAGCAACAGCTAGTTATAGATAAAGATAATAAAAAAAACCGATATTCAGTTAAAATTGACAAGATAAGAGAAAGAACTTAAATATTGTTTTATGATTGAAGGCAAAAAGTTCATAGTCGTCACGAAATAATAATGATTTGTAAAGTAAAATCATACAGTCTCCTTTCATTAATCGTTAAAAAAAATATAAATACTTTATGGACAATAAACTTCCCCGTTACTCTTCAGTTGATGTTCATACGCTTTCATTCTGACAGGCAACTGGCAGTATTCAGCGGGGCAGTATAATATGTATTTGTATTGAATTACAATGAATATTCATAATAGGTTCTATACACTCATAGACTTCCTTTCATCGTTGTGACCGTTCTACTACAAGGTTCGGACGTAACATATCATATCGTTGATACGGGTAGATACATAACTTGCATATATGCGTATCGCTGTATCCGACACGGCTACATGCTAATGCATGTTACGAACAGCTGCAAACACTGTTGCTATTACAGCTTACATGCCATGCTATGTATGGAGGAGTGAAAACACGTCTACAGTGACGTCATAAATATTCGGTAAAGATAATATAACGACCATATTAAAATTAAAATTACTAAATACTATTTTCCGTATATCTGGTTTGTATGTTTTTTTTATACTACTAGGGTGACAAACACACTTGCGGCCTGCCTGATTTTAAGCTGTTAACGCAGTCTATGGTCATTTGCAACACTAGAGGTGTCGCTTGTGTGTCGCTGACCCTGTAAAGACATTTTAGTTTTTTTTAACATCAATTTAGTAATTTGGGTAATGTCTTTATAATGGTATGTAATCGATATTCAATTATGTCATTTTAGAGGAAAATTATTATGAAAATCAATATCTCAATGGTATTAAGACAAACAAACCTGTTCACATGAAAAAGTTAGACTATAGTTATTATGAAATCACCATAGACAACAATGCTATATTTCATATAATATGACACACAAAGGGAAAGCTGCAAGCTGACGCCAGTCTAATAACCAATTCCAAATCAAACAAACATTAATAAACATGTAGTAACATTTGAGCATCTGAGAAAATCGGCTGTAGCAAAGCGATCCGACCGCAGCCCTGATTTGCATAAGCAGATAAGGGAGTTGGCGTTAATCCACTATTGTTTCAATTGCAAGACCATTCATTAGGAGCGGGCCGGGACTGCTTCGTTATGCTAATGTCCTGCCAATTGTGCTCGCGACACCATCGCGCTACCGCCACCTTCACGTCAAGGCTTCATACTCTACACAAGTATACTTCACCTCTCTCATCTTGTATTCTATATGAATAACCTACGCAATTTCAACACTCACTCAAATATCACATTAACTGAAATGTTTAAATGAAAAATATTAGAAATAAGAGAGGAGAGTTCCCATTGCAATTTATATATAATTGGAGGTAACGGAAATAAATGGAAGTAGAGGATTTGTGTTTCTTTACGTGAATTCAAAATATGATACATTCAAGGTTATTAAGGATATTGTTGTCATGTCGTTTACGGGAAGTTAAATATTTCGTATTGGAAAACAAAGAGTGGAGAGAGCTTAATCGGTAAGACGGAGTGAAGAAGTCGGTACTATTGGGTACAAGGATTATTTGCTAGTGTATAGAACTGATACCTAGACGCATATAAAACTTTCGTACTTAACTCAGCACGTTTACGTTTAAAACAATATCCCACAAAATTTTCATTCATTTAATTTATTTACTAGGTGACATGGCAAACAATAGATTTACTCCATTCGCCCACTCAGCGGGTTAAATTTATAGGTACAAATTGTCAAGTTGGTCGGTTGAAACGCGAATTTGTTTCAATTGTATCAGCTTTGCCAACAAAAGCCTTGCCTCTTTATGTAAACGGCATGAGTCCATATGATATGTGGGTCGTCAGATAAATGGGTGAAATGTTTGGTATTAAAAAAAGTGGGTAGGTATGTCCGATGTGAAATGTTAAAAATTTAATCGTGTAGGAAGGCGGCTCGACCGCATTATTGCTGCCGTCATATTGAGCTGACGCGGACCGATTGGGTCAGCCTTCCGCTCGCTCGCACACCGAAAGGACCGCACTATTACATACTATTGTTTACGTTTTCTATTACACAATGCGAAGAAACCCGTACGTTTCCCAAATAGCCTTCTGGCACACGCGGCAGAAACAGTGCCAGGTAAAACTGTTTAGATTTCTTATTTGAATGTTAGATTGGTATCTTATCCAAGTGTTTTATGAAATCTCTTTAGATCGTAAGTAGGTACTCAAATACTGTAATTGACAAAGTGTCACACTTGGCTAGAAGTCACATAGTTTACTCGATTTTATTTTTATTAACAATCCATATTATATAGTCAAGTTATTCTTTTATAATTTATGCTATTGTGTGACGAGTATCGATAAATTGATTTGTTTTTTCATGACTTCTGTTTATCTCTGCTGCACATGCCTCTAAAACATATAAATGATGTGATATACGCTAACAATGTCACCCCTTTCGTTCTATTATCGCTGTAACCCAATAAAGACAATCCTACTGTCCGATGAGGTCCACAGTTAAAAATCCAATTGTATGCGGAGTAGGGCGGCAGCTGTGACCACATTATATTGCGCCGCGGCTTCGGCCGACCGAATCGGGTCAACTGGACTATTTGATGAAATACCTAGTTTCGTGCACCTCATTTTCAATACCAGAAAATGTACTGATATTACTACATATAGATTTATTTTGTAATATAGCAGGTCTGTATTATATTTATTTTTTTCAAAGCCACCTATATAGTCTTTTAACCTAATTTAGCTTTTTTTTCTATGCTACTTGCTACGAGAGACATCAGAGTTCTATTAATACTTTCGCTAAATCGAGTTATCTATCTAGAACTAAGTTAATAATTCGTATTTAAACGTCTGATCATTATAGCAGCTCTATGAAACCAAAAGATTCGTAGATGTCTTTTGTGTAAAGTATAAAACATTTTATTGACAAAAAAAAATTCTGTTCAAAAACAGAAAAGTAAAAGGTGTTTTGTTTTTGTCTATTTATATGACTGAGAGTAATCTAAAACAGATCAATTTTTATTTTTATTTTCATTATTTTAGCAAAGCTGATAGAAGAGTACCCGTTAAAATAGAATATGTTGGATCTAACAAGTTGTCCCAAACATATATTGGAATAAATTTTCTTCATCCATGATAAGATGATAAACACTGTCTATAAAAAATGAGGTTATATGATAACAGTTCTGCGACAAAGTTCCATCTTTCTTGAAAAGAACAGTCCATTTAATAAAAGTTTCTTAGGTCAGTTATGTACCACAATTATGCTATTTTCCAACTTAGTTTTTCTTTGAAAGAAAAAGGAAAAGTAGAAGAATTGTAATACTTTGAGATTGAAAAGTTGTACTTTTAGCTTTGACGCCTTATATTAACTGAAGAAGAATGTATAAATATTAATTTTAGAGTGATTAGCAAATTGCACTCGTTTTACAGATGTAGTCCGATTTTTTTCTATTAAACTTATTAAGGTTAGTGAATTAGGGTAGACTGGTGATTCATCACTCATTCAAGTCACTTATCTTTCCTTTATATGGATTCTGGTGTAATAACCGAGGATATCTACTAGATGAGGACTAGCACATGATTTTTTTACCGTTCAGATTAACACTGGTTTCTTAAACTCACTCAAATTTTAGATAGAACATTGATATAAATTACTTTTTACGGATTACTTAAAAAGTCTTTTCTATTTTACATTATCTTTGAGATACTCCTTTAAAGTTGCGTATATTAATAATAATGCTTTTTTGAAAACAAAGTATGAGCACAATTACAAAAAGCAGATCCTGAACTAGGCTTTAAGCCTGTATTGTAGGAGACACACATTGGGTAATAATGAAAAAAAAAAAACAAATCGCTGTACCTACTGTATAGTTATTATTATTGGAACAACATTTTTTTAGGGCTATAATATATAGGTATATTAAAATATAAAATATTAAAATGCAAAAACTAAGCCATCCCCCAAATCAAACCCCATTTCGGTACAAATATGTAGCTGAATAAATATAAACCACATATTTTCCTCATCCTTAACAGTAAGAAAACACAGAAACAATTACGCCGCGCCGTTCAGGTTCAGATAGAAAAGCGCTGCGGGCGCCATGTAGATATCGGTTTATTGGTGTCAATTAATCCCCATTAAATTTCGCTTGTTACTGAAAAAGATTCGTTTTACACAGGTTTAACGTAGTGGTAGAATGTTATCTTCTAGCATTTGCTTCTAGGTCAACCAGATGAGCAATTCACGCAAAGCTAATCAGCTAATGGCGGAACTTTATAGTTAGATCAGTTGCAATACATTTCCACATTTTCTAGCGAAACTCATGTCCCATCATGCGAAAGTACATACGTTTAAGTCCAGTTTATATTTACCTTTTAGCTTACAGGAAAATCACATCAGTGATAAACAAAATATTCATCAGTTTCATTCATGGCTAGTTTAAAGCGGTTTCTACGTCAAAGCCACTGGGACATTTCCAGGCTTGTTATTATTGTATCTTTTACAAAGCTAAACAAGCTCGTGCTTCACAACTACGGTGAACAAAGTTAGACACAAAATAACGGTCGTCCGTTGGTCGGCTACACGGTACATGGATCCTCAACTAGGCAGGGATGAGTCCCTTTCGGTGTGTTTGCACTACACTGTCCGCCTTCAAAACTTCCCCGTGTATGTTAGGCTTTTGTCACAATATTTGTCTTCCTTGAACTCAGTTGTCGGAACTCCGCCGTCACACAACAGCTTGCCCGTGCCCTTGCCTACCCTATAATCCTCTTTTCAGCTCTGAAATGTATTAATTTAAAAATATTTTGTGTCGTTCAGATTTTATGGTAGCTGTTATTTTTATTTATTTATAATAAGTACACCAACAGCCAATACAAATACATACAGCACTTATAGACTAAATAGTAAGGCACATTTTAGTTAAATGAATTTGTTTTAAAAAATGAGGTCACTTGATAGGTAGGTCTAAATCACACACAGTTCTTATTTGATTTCGAGGATATCCATAGTGTATCATCAAAGGCTATTTTCCATTGGCGAATGGCCTACTGAACTCAGCCCAAAAGTATAATTATTAAATCCATACATAAAACCAAATAGTGGTGCAAATATAATGTCACTTAAGCCGACAATAAAAAAATATTAATAACTTCTTTATTGAATAGTCGGTTAAAAATAAGCCATGCTATTATGTTTAAATATGTTCTGTTATCTATCTGAAAGGATTTTTATGTGGGTATGTTGACCTACAAAGCCTCTACTTTTCGGTTCGGCTGATAACGTACTTAGCTACTTACAAAAGGAACCTTTTCTATCATAATGGTATCTTGTCCGGGATGTAATTGAGGTATTTTGATTGAACTAAAAGTTTGATACAAACTTTTTCATATTCAAACACATCGAAACTGTTAATCGGAAGTCAACTTCGCGGGTTGTTTTAACGAGTCTATTAAACTAACGAACATTGATGTGAAAACGTGGTGTTGATTAGCAAACCCTTTATCGCTAACAAGATCCATCTAACTTTACCAATTCGGGGGTCGACAAATCGAAATCGCTTTTAGGAAAACAAGTATTAATTTTGTATCGGCGTCTCGGACTGGGCGGGCGGCGCGCAGTCTGCCGCGTGCCGCGTGCTCCCCCGCCCCGGTGCTGGGAGTCAGTCGCTGCCGCGCCGCCACCGCCGCGTCACGTCGCCGCGACCACCCTCCGCACATCATCACACCTTCCCTCATTATACCGTGACACAATACGAACATCTCAATAACACCCCACACTGTCACACCGCGTGAGGCTGCGCCACGCACGCCGCACACCACCGACACAAGTGACCCCCCAATATTTACGTCAAGAATGTAAATACATCGAAGAAATACCGTAAACACACCGTGAGATTTTTGATGTAGTCTGTGAAATGTCTAAGTGTTGTTATAGTATTTGATTGTTGTGGATTCTAATACTGTGGATACTCCTGTAAGCCGCCCAAGAGACATGTACGAGTTTATTCTTAAGGGTAAGTTCGTAATATTAGCATCCCAAACGTCTGGTATTAACATTCTGTTGATATTCATATTGTTTCAATATAATTTAACATAATATACATAGGAATATTTGTTATGAAATCACTTTTGATAAAAAAGTAGATCGAAAACACGACAAATCTTTGACATATTGGTAATGTTTTATAGAATTTACCTTTTTAGTGCAAAATTTCATTATATTGTTTGAATGTTATGATAAGGACAAATGAGAGACATAAACATAGTCCATATTCATGGTGAATTGAAATGTCTTCAAAGTATCAAATTTCGAATTCAATAGAACCTTTACTTAAGATGGAAACGTGTACAGATTCTGTTTAGTATATACACAAATAATATTATCTATATGATTATGGAGTAGGCAATATCTCACATAATAAATATTATGAAGAATCCGAGAAGTACACTCGTCGATTTCACATTATAATTATCTTCACGTGGATATGATATGCCTACTAATATGTTTTTCATTTTAATATGTTCGTATTAAATTGTATCGTACAAATTATGCCTACCCATTCACGTGGAAACGGTAGGTAGGTAGATATATACAGATGGCCCAAATATCCAATACGCAAATGTAATCATGATATAAGATTTTTTTTCAAGATACCGTCAGAAGGCGCTGCAAAGATTTATAGGAAAACCTACATTATAGGAATACGTTTAAGGAAGAGTATGTAAGTAACGTTGGGTTTTGGGAAATTAAATGAAAACTAACAATAAAGGACATTGTTATTATAAAAAATACAAAATTAAGGGCACGATGCCTGTTCAACTCGTCAGGTAAAACTAAGGATTGCGTCATTAGTCTAGTGGCCGTCTTAGGTTCGATTTCTAGGAGGAGTTTACTTACTAGTTATTTTTCTTAGATTATTCATGAAAATATCTCAGTAGCAGGTTGTAGCTCTTCGGCAGGTTGCCGAGATTTTCTATAATCATAAATGAAGATATTTCTGATCAAGTCACCTCCTATCAGACATTGTAATCCATAGGTTACACAGATTCATAAATTAAACTTATACGACTTTTATTTTTGCATCAGGCGTTAAAAATGATTTCTATATTTGTATTTTTAATGTAATCCCATTAAAAATACAAATATAGAAATCATTTTTAACGCCTGATGCAAAAATAAAAGTTTGTTTTAAAAGATCCATCATATGGCTTGTTCTTTTAGAATAATATATAGATACGATTTGTTACGGCTATATATCTTACAAGCTATAATATATGTATTTTTCGCACCTTTGTGTTATGTCACGTAAATACAATAAATAACACTGATAGGCGATGCGCCGTACATCGAACTAACGCTAAGCGGGTTTGCCTGTGAAAATCTTTTTAAATCACAAAAGCCAGTCGTCAAGATCGCATGTCGGAGGAGGAAAAGAAAATATCCTGTAGGAATAGCGCAGCTGCTCGGATTTGGCGCCAACTTGGAGTAAATCCGAAATGAAAACACGCCCCAACGCAGGATGTAGGCCATCGAGTTTCGCCGCAAGATAAATTCAAAAAGGATTCTCTGCACACATATTAACAACTCAATAAGGCTTAAAACTTCATTTGCAGCAAAGGCTTTAAAACTTTCCCGTAAGCGAGGTTTATCCCTTTTAATTATAATTATATTATTAACATAACAATGATATTATATCTGTCACTATACGGGACACTTGAAAAGGATGCGGCGACCATGTTTACGTCACATCAAGTATTTCAAAGACCACTTTTTGTGTTTAAACCTTATAAATATTTCCATATAAACCTCATCCGGGTCGACCCACTTACGGCATTTAGGTGTAGGGTAACTTAGTGACCGGGGCAGATTAAACTTTACTTAAAAATTCACTTTAAACCCTCGTAAAAATTGTGTGTTCATTATACATACATTTTACGTTTTTATAGCGAGTCTCATAGTGGGACAGCAAAAAAGTATTATTTGTGTTTTACGGGTTTATTATTATTATCATTATTATTTTTTTTATAAAGGGGCAAACGAGCAGGCGTCTCACCTGATGGAAAGTGATGACCGCCGCCCATGGACATTTGCAACACCAGATGCTTGCAAATGCGTTGCCAAACCCCGTAGAAACCGTTCAGGTTTCTTAAAATAGGAAGTTACTGAACTGACAGCAAACGGAATTCCCATGCTGTCAGAATAGTCACTCCCCCAATGAGCTCTGGTAACCTTACTCACTCGCAGAAATACTACTATGGTTGATTCACTGCGGTCTTCTGTAATGTGGAGGTACTTCCCCAGAACAGCTCTATTTGATAAACCTGTCAATTTCTGCTTCATAATTAAAAACTGTTACAGTGACTTTGTTCAGATTTTTATTTTTAATATGGCCTCATTGCTATTATCTCAATTGACATTTTAATAACCATCAGTGCCCGATTGTGGGGTCAAAAATGGGTAGAAAATGATGAGGTACATTACCATTGACGGCGATTTTTTTAGATTTTCCGGTATGTATAAATGGGTCATCCATTTAACTTGTATCATTCACTAAACAGTCTATTTAATAATTGGGTTAGAACAATTGCGAATACACGGGTGATTACATACAAAAAGGGCCGGTATATTATGAATGGCAGGCCGTGTTGCGTCCTAGCCGGCAATTAGGCGCACGCCATCAAACGCACTGACACTAGTGTGACAAAGGATATTGTATATTATTTCATAAATACGCGTTTATGTACGCATGATATTGGCCTGTTTATATGAACTTGTGCTTTGCACGGGTTTATTGGTGGCTTTTGTTAGTTATTGAACATTATAGAGCAATCACATCCGATTACCCAGTAAAATTTAAATTGAATATTGCTATAAAAGGTTATAGAGTTTGGTTCCATGAACAAATATTCTGACACTATTTTTTAAAGATTTCATTCTTATTTGTATCATAAGCGAGATAAATAATTTGAAAATAAATTATATATTTTTTTAATACTTTATTTGGCCACCAAGCAGCATTGACATCATTAATAAAGACTAAACATCGTCATCCATAAATTAACTTGGATATGATTTTTGTCTTGTCTATAAGACTAGCTATGAACTGACTTAATACCTTGTACCTTAATTAAAACATGGTTTTAGTAAAGTTTATAATCATAAGAAGATTTTATGCATGAAAGATTTTTCAATTCCACAAATACTTCCATGTAAGTAACTAGTACACGTTATGTCATCAAAACAACAAAAACCACAAATTCGTATTTTCTGGGTCGTCGATAAAAAGTATGCAGGATTTTTCATCGCTGTTATTTGAAACTAGATAAAAAATAGGTCAGCAATACAATCGGAGAGATCTTCAAACAAAATGCAGAGCTATAAAATTGAAGAGCTTTCGAATTCGGTCTATATTGGTGGCAGTTACGTTTCAATTTGTACCGTGTCCCTTCGCACGGTTCGTGCTCCACTGTCCCGTTACTGTAATTGGTCAAACGTTAAACATCATGCCCGAAATAATTATGTTGATATTTCCCAAATTTACAAACATGTAGACGGTACTAATATAATGTACAATAAAATATTGATTGGGTTTAATCGAGCTTTGTTTGATAGAGGATTCGTTAAGTCAAATGGAATCTATTTAAAAATGTAAGTTTTTCAACGTGATGTATGAGTGGAGGAGCAAGGACGGTTGTAGTATTTGGGTGAGTGTAAGCAACGTCCCACTGCGAGCTTGGCGCTCATTTAAGTTTAAGGGTTGATTTAAGTTAAACGTAAGACGTTTTTTATGTTTGGTGATCACTTGATTATTTTATTATTATGTATTAGACTATTAGTACATCAAATATTATTTTAACCTGCTGAGTATTTTTTGTAGCATTATACAGTTATATATTTAACTCTAAACTTTTTATATATTTCACAGTTGAACATTTGATATCGAATAACCGCACGATTGCAAGTTCGGGTCTTCCGGAGATTCCATACAGTTTTTATATCGGTTCGTCCCAAATCACCAAAAGATGCTTTCCAAGTTTTATGGCTTTGGGTAAATGAAGTACTCGCCATACATGATTTGATTATCTTGCAACAGTCTAGCGTTGGCATATGTAGAAGCTCGATTTTGTACACCACACACAATGGTAGAAATCCCTGACTACCAATGTATGTTTTATTATTTTTTTGGACAAACAAACAGTTACACATTATTTTTGCATAAATAGTACGACTAAAATATAACATAAATGTGAAACCCACACCGTTATCCGCAGCATATAAGTGATATGTTTAGGATATCAGTATATCGTATACTGGCCTATAATAGGCCAATAATCTATAAATAAATAAATATATTGTAATAAATTGTAAGTCGTTTCGCAGGTAGACTGAAAACCAACCCCAACATAGCTTGGACTTGTCCCAGCTATGTTGGCTCTCAATAAACGCCCTGAAAAGAAAACCTTGTTTTATGATTTTCCGGGAAATGTTTTTCTATATCAGTAAACTGTTTAAAATAATCTATTTTATCAAGTATCCTGGAAAAGGCCTTTGATAGAAGTTGAATGAATAAAATTACGAACTAATTTGAACTTTTTACTTTACTTTGATGTCACTAAAATTATCGTGTTTTCTAATTTTTTGGGTTGAAACTTGTTTTCACATTTTTCGGGAAAATATACCGAGCGATATTCATAATAACGGACTTTTATTGTATTGATTTGTCATTTATTCAATATTTTTGTGTGTGGTGTAGTGTTTCATTGATATATTACAAATATGCATATGATACTAGCGGGCTCATAGATGTTATCCTGTACCGTGTGTCATTAATGTGTTAGTTGTAAATTCTCCTAAAAATCTGGGCCGTTTTGAATAAACAGTTCAAAATTTTGGGGTAATGTTCTGATATGCGAAAAATAAAAATTCCAGAACTTGATTGCAGCGCCCCCAGGTCCAATTGCGTATCTAAGCATTTTTTAATCCACTTGAACACACACAAAAAATCAACAAAATTGCTCCAGCCGTTGTGGAGGAGTTTAGTGACATACACACGCACATAAGAATGTTATATATAAAGATTATTATGTAATAGGTAGTTCACCTGACACGTTTCAGAACTTAATTATTGAAATTAGAAGAATTAGGTTAAATGAATTGTCGTGCATGAATTTTAAGTCATTACAGTTCGTCATGAAAAATAAAGTTTTTGTTTTTTTCTGATGTACCTTCGTTAAAACGTTTCCACGGAGGTACTTGAGTAATCCAAATAAATTACAAAGATTTTAAAATGTCAACTGCTGGAGACAGTTTAGGTACATTCCCAGTAATTATGAAGAAAATTGAAGCAGATCGGAATACTAAAAATAGAAGAAGAAGATTATTATTGGAAATTGGTTTTTAGATTGTGAATTCCTTGAAGAAAATCCTTATTTCTCGCATTTGATTATTTAGTCACGATAACAATAATTATATACCTAGACGTAAAAATATATTGAATTCCGCGAGCTTTCAATATTAATTAAGGAATCAATTCAGAAAGTTATGGACAGTATTATATTTTTTTTAACAGTTCTTGAAAATGATGGCATTCCCGAGTGGCACTTGAAACAAACGGCGTTATCAAATCAGTGCACCCGAGTTAAAGTGCCGGTGAAATAGAAGGGGGCACTTATTGCCTCTCTGAACCACCTCCGATCCCCCTTCACCCCCCCACCCCCCAGCATACACCCAGGCAGCCGATGTTCTTTAAACGAGCGCCCAAAACTCGCGAGAATGACAAACTTAGGAAATTAGAAGAAACAATTTTAATCGAAATGGTTTGTGTGATTTTCAACCGACTTCACAAATAGTTCTCAATTTGATTGTATGTTCTATTTGTGTGTATGTTATATTATCTTCGCCATTTACAAACAGATTTTGTTAATAATATTTTTTGCGTTCAGTTCAATATATGATATAGCGCCAAAGTGACCCCATATTCATTCCATTGACTTTAAAGGTATATGTTATTTTGTGTTTGCTGGAATTAGATTATTAAAAAAGTTATAGATGTAGTTGTAATTCTAAATAGGTTGCGGACTAGTTATTTCAGTGTCAAGTGCCTCTTGTAACAATCTGTAGTAGAGTCTTGTGTTAATGAAAATATCTTGCAAACTTTCCAACTCGTCAAGATTTGTTGTAGAAGTAATGTAATAAAACATGTTGTTACAATGTTATTAAAACGAAACTTTTATATATTACAATTTTAAAGTCCTTTGTTTTCATTTTATTATCATATTTTTGTAAAAGAAGGGTTTATTACATGAACACTTAAACGTGCTTTTTAAGAAAATTTATGTTTCTCAAGAAAGTTTATTCTAGTAAAATAGCTGAGAAATACACTTAAAAAATTGAGCTGGAGGCAGTAAAAAACAATTAAACTTGTATTATACAGACGGTTAACACTTGAAGTAACTCATTCTGCGTCGCAAAAAACTTCGTCACCAGTTTATATTGGTATTACACACCGTCTCGGTACAATAACAATTGTTTTGATAAATAGAAAAGAATTATATATTTTTGAAATGATGGATAGAAGAATCTACAATGCGTATCTACGTAAGATCTGCCATAATGGAAAATAATTTAATAGGCTCTCAATACAATATTCACCGCCGGCCAGTTTTTACGGAAGCGTGGTATGGAACGAAGGTGGTATGGACGGATGTTAAAAACACAGAGACAGTATAATCATTGATCATCATTTTGAATAAGGTTTAATTTCAAATAGAATCAAATATATTAATAATATAAATACTGTTAGGTTGTGACCAGTAATGTGATATTTGTATTTATATTATAAGAAATGAGTTCTATTTCATTTTTTTTTTTCAACCGTATGACGTCCACTGCTGGACATAGGTCTCCCCCAAGGATCGCCACGACTACCGGTTATATGCCGCTGCCGCTATTTCATTACATTATTTTAATTATTAAAGTTAAATCTTTTGTCTATTGTATATTTCATTCATATATCCATGACTTATCAGATAAGTATTGGTACTGGCACTTTTAGTTTTTTTATATAGCATCATCATCAATCAAATTGTAGATCACCTCTCACGTTGCGAGGGATTAAGCTATAGTTTGCCGCGCTGGACTATTGCGAGTTGGCAAACTTTACAATAAGGCTGTTTGGACAATCCCCTAGGCGTGATTGCCTCACGATGTTTTCCTTCCCACACGAAAAAGCGTGAGGTCCCTTGCATTCAAACAAAGTATAACCTTTTTAGCAGCACTGTGATGTAATATTAATTTTATAGCAAAGGATTCGTGATGATCTAAATATTGCGCAATACTCCCTCTACCCCTATATCAACGTCGCGTCGTGCCGAAGTCTCGAAGATAATCTTCTAGCATCTGAATATTAGCTTATCTTCATTAGTTCATAGTAGATAATGAGCTGTTATTAGGTTTAATTATTATAGATAACTAGCTGACCCAGCAAACGTTGTTTTGCCACATTATAGGGGTTGGTGGGCTACCCCTAACTTTTAGGGGGATGAAAAATAGATGTTGGCCGATTCTCATAGATACTGGATAAGCACAAAAAAAATCATCAAAATCGGTCAAGCCGTTTCGGAGGAGTATGGCAACGAAAACTGTGACACGAGAATTTTATATATTAGACGAGAATTTTATATATTAGATGTTCTTAATCTCAATCTTTTCATAAATTTCTCAATAAGGTTGGTAGTTGTCTCCAATGTAACGCCTACTTTATTCATATGATCAACTAATCTAAATCCACATGGAATTTGGTAACAGTATAGTGATATTAAGTAAAATGTTATGAATCTTCTTGCAAGGTACATACTCGTATTTCAACTATAAAATCTCTAATCTGTTAATAATAAAATCTCGCGAGTCTTATGATAGACTCGCGATATCCGACAATATCGGAGTCAAAATTGTGCCGAAAACTCGAGCGCTGGAGTGGTATAACTTCCACGAAATCAATGCATATACTTTGACAAACACCTACACATTTTCGAATTGACAAAACTTCCAGAACGGAGGGGAACGCTAGTCCGCGATATATTTAAGAAATCCCTTCGAGACTCGCTTTATGTTAACGCTTGAATCTTCGCACGGCATTGTTATTGAAATTGAAAATTAGAATTCAATTTATTCGCTGTACGGAACGTGAGTGATCGCCCTTTAACCTGCTAATGGATTCAGCTCGAATTAATATTACAAGATTATTTTTAAGATACTAATATAAAACATTTGTTGGATGAGATCTTTTTAAAAATTTTGTTCACCTTAGTAGTGCATATCTTCTGAATACTGATTTAAACAATTATCTTATTTAAATAATGATGCATTACAAATCCTCGATGGTTCTTGATTTTATTAATTAGTACATTAGCACTCTTATGAATGTGATTTACAAGTTAAGTATGGTTATAATAACTATTTATATTTTCCTTAGGTATAGTATCGAAGTTATTGGTGAATTTTAGTAGTGTAGTTATATTCACGACAGATGAAGAATTATCGTCGGGAACGAACATCTCATTTTGTATTTGATTCGATACTAATATTTCGTTCAATTAAAATGTTCCATAACGCGGTCTATATTTATTATTGATATCGGTTAACAATAAAATTGTGGCAGTCGCTACAAACGCTTTTGTAGCACTGTTTAATATGAACAAGTAAATCTTCATCATCATCAACCCAATGTCCCACTGCTGGGCACGGGTGTCCTCTCATTTTGGGATTAGGCTATAGTCCACTACGCTAGCCTACTACGGATTGGCAGACTTCACATGCCATTGAGAAATCTCTCAAGCGTGCCGGTTTCCTCACAATGTTTTCCCTAACCGTTTCAGCATGTGATAAATACGCTCATAACTTCCGAAAAGTCAGTGGTGCATGCCCGGGTTTGAACTCGTGACTTTTGACAACTCAGTCCACTGGTCACCCCACTAGGCTACCACAGCTGTCTAAATGTAAGCTGTCAGCTAAGTAAATCTTAGATATCTCTAGTTCTAGATCTAATTGACGACCTGATTGGCGCAGTGGCTGAGAGATCGGCTTGTGCGTCACGGGTTGCGGGTTCGATCCACGCACGGAGCAAATATTTGTTCGATCTGTATAGGTAGATGCTCCGGGTCTGGGTGTTTGTGTATGTGAAAAATTTTGTTTGTAAATGCACCCACGATACAGGAGAAAAAACTGGTGTGTATTGTATATGTGTGTAAAAAAATTGATTGCATGATCGAAGCGGATACAGTTTACCCGAGACCTTACAAGCTATTAAAAACTTTGGAATAAATGTTAAAGGATTCATGTTAGACGGGTTATACGAAACTTGCATGAGATGAACTAGTTCGATCCGCGGGCTGTGTTTAACTTCACTTCCTGTAGGAAAAACTTTTGTGGATATTGTGTTTTTGACTTTCGAATGTTTCCTTTGAGAAATCTTAAGCTGCCTGACGTGCATGCGGCGGTCTTGGGTTCAATTTCCAGGTCAAGTTAAGTGTTATTGTTTTTGCTATGAAATTCTCAGTAGCAGCTTGGAGATAAGATTTCAGACCGGCTAAGGATTCAAGGAACGACCGACATTCAGCGTGGGATCCTCCTCTGCCTTCCTCTACCTTCAGAGATTAATGCTCAAGCTTTGCTCTAATTGCACAGTTCCAAGATACTTCTTGGAACTGTGCAAGTAGTTTTGACTAATTTGTCTTCTCCTTATGGCCTACTGGTCATATGGAGAAGAGCCGGCAAGAAACTGCCAATAGTGGTATTTTCAATACTCAATACATTTATTGCACTCCACAAGTTACATAGATGTTACAATATAATTAAAAGAAACATGTGTGGGCCTTGTTGGGCACGGCAAATGTAGGAGAGAGGAGGAAGTTTTACTTCCCTTTTAAACTTTAGGTACATTATTTTATTTAATAATACATATATGTACATTATTTTATTATACTTAATTTTTTATTTATTTAATTATTTTAGTTAATACAAAATAAAAGAAAGTATTTTATGTATGATACATTATATTATAATTAACTATATATGTTTTTATTATTATTATTATGTATGTTTATATAATTATGTATTTAAGTTTGTTTTATTGTTGAGTTAGTTCAATTTAATTTATTAATATCGTGTTCATTTTTATATACATTTATCATTAAAATATTCATTTATATGGTAGTAACATTTATTTAATAAAATTTCTTTTAGTTTTTTTATAAATATTCTGTCTTTGTCTTAATTTTTTAATCGTAGGGGTAGTTCATTGTAAATTTTTATTGACATAACATACGGGCTAGAAGAGTGCATTGTTATACGGGAGCTTGGTAAGTTTAACCGGTTTTTATGCCTTAATCTCTGATTTGTATCTTGTCGTTTTGTGTAAAAGTTTGGATGATTTCTAACAAACTTGCATATTTCTAAAATATACAAGCTAGGTAACGTAAGTATTTTGTGCTCTATGAAGTAGCGTTTACAGCTATCAGTATCTTCTATATTTACAAGTATACGCAGTAATTTCTTTTGGAGAGTAAAAATGATGGTGTATCTGTACTGTTTCCCCACAGAGTAATGCCATAACTGAGCCATGCGTACGCGTAAGCGTAATAAGTGACGAGTGCGGTTTTGAAGTCTGTGGATTTTTTTACTTCGCGGAGAGCATAAGAGAATTTAGCTAATTATGATTTAATATTGTTTAGGTGTGATTTCCAATTTATATGGGTATCTATGTTTGTTTATTTGTTTATTTTATGAGCTTTATACTAATACGTATCTAAGAAAATATGTAAGAATGTATATGATGATAAGATCTCATTAAAAACTTTATTAAATTAAATGCTCAATGTATGTACCTAGTAAAAACACACGAATAACCAACGATCTCGTGTTGATCACGAATCGAACGAATCTCCATTCAGAAGTGTGAAAACAGAAACGTATTGGAGTTAAAAACTGATATTTTTAAAGGTGCGATGTGACGTTAAAATTGGAAATGCTGAACGTAATAGTTAATTAACGTTCAGTGAGTTCAGTGGGGCGATCATCGAATAACTGAGAATTAACGCGCCTCGAGGACCGGTATTGAAACTGCATGGTAAATAGGGCTGTGCTGAAGCCCCACTGAGCTACGTTAAATTTCAGTTGCACAAAATACACGAAATACTTTATACCTATTGTTTCGAAAAGCTACGCTAAATGATTTCTACGTTAGTTCGTCTCAAATGTTCGCGGTTTTCTTTGCCTTTTTTACTCTCATTTATAAACCCTATTGTAATTCTAGTTGGTTAAATATAATGTGCAGAGGTTTTTCACTGGTGGGGGTGGATGGCTAAATTCGAAACATCCCAGTCAAGAACAAAACACAATGATCACCTGTATACATAAAAGAATAATTACAGATGCAGAAAACGTAAATGAGACGTGTATTTTAAAACAAAATATAAATATACAAATCATAGTTATCTTACTTTTAACATCAATCAATAAATTAAAAATGAATGAATGATTGAATGATTGAATGATTGAATGAATGATTGAATGATTGAATGATTGTTTATTTCTGTAAATAGATCTTTTTAAAGACACTTTTACAAGTCATGTACATTTTTTTTTTTAGTATCTAGTTGACATCGGCATTTCCCAACTGACGACCTCTGAGAAGAAATGCCGAAACAAACTCAGAGAATCATGGTCTCTTTTAAAGTCCAAACATTTTGGTTACAATATGTGAGCCTGACTATGTAGGTTAAAGTCTGAGATGGCCTTTTGAAGAAAGCACCAGTGCAGCTTTGAGTTAACCTGTCCATACTGACAGCACGCATACGTCAGCCATCGTTTAGCTCAAACCATTATTGTGGGAGCTTAACGACCCGACGCACGTCTATGCAAGATCAGCGGGACATTTGCGTAGGCCATTTCAAAAACCCAAAGCCGTCAGACATTAGTTTGTAAGCGTATGTTTATCTACCTACAAAGTGCTCACATTCACATAGATATGTATATTATAAATAATCCCAATGCATAAAAATCAACATAATGTCAAATATAAAATAATTATGTCAAAAAAAAGGTTCTTATTTCAAAGCTCTTACAAGTATTTACAATATATTAAGGCTTATGAGAAACTTTATAGGTTTTTTAGACATCTGCAAGGCCGTGTGCGCTGTTGTTAGGAGCGATGGGCTTAAAACATAATTTTTTTGCATTTGCATTTTGCATTAAGGGCTTGTATAGTTACAGGTTTGATTCCATCCCTACGGAGTACGGTAGAATTTCCCATTGTTCTTCACACCCTGCCGTATGTTGAGGCGTTTTGAATATTTCATGCCCGATAATTTATTGCATGATTTAGTGCGTGAGGGCCTCCTACACGATTGCTCTCCAGAAGCGCCTACCGCACCGCGCCCGACTAGCGAGTTTTTACGTTCACCGAATCCCTTTTAAAGAATTTCCATATAAAAATAGTGTACTTTACTTTGATATAGTGCGTGTTCAATTCTGTGTCGCATCGTCGGTTCACTTGCTCTGTATATGGAGTGGGGATTTACGTGATTCGGTGCCGTTTCCTGACTATCTGTGAAACGTTTGCAAGAGGATAATAGCACGCATTTTAAAGGTTTCAGTGCCATTGTGTTGCCGTGTTGTTTGCAGTGTTTTCATTTATTATCATAAGTTCATATGAAAACTGTATGAACTTACGATTGTAGGTTGAATAATAGGTAGGTCGGTATAGAGATAGTAGATCAGAAGCATTTTTTTTTTAAGAATAGACGGTATAACTGTTACTAATATTGGTATATCAAATCGCTGAAGGGTTAACCATAAGTAAAAAACATACGGCAGAGATTCTTGGCATTCTAATGTTATGATTAAAAAAACATACAAAAAAATAAATCTTTCCTTGGGTACCCACGTAATATAGTTCCTGCATGAAACAGAATACATTCAACATTTAAATAAAGAAACAAGTTAAATTACAACTGTATAACAATTAAGCCACGTACACATTCCTAAATTTAATAACACTAAACATTCCTCTACGTGGAAGCCGCAAGACTTTAGTATTGTTTTGTATTTTCGGTTTGTAATTAATTAAAACCACACCTAACTTGAATGAGGTTCAGTATTTTGAAAGGTATATATTGTGAGAATAAATTTCTGTGGATTTGTTCGTTGGTAGGAATTTTGAGACCTAACTGACGTAATTGGTATAAAGTAAGTATTGAAAAAATAAATCAGGAGCATTTTTTAGAATTTTTTGGTTGCTCTTTTCCTCATGCTAAGTTCTTAATTACAGTATTTTTATGGCATAATGACGGGATTAATTTGGTCTCAGTGGGGGGGCGAGCGATAAGTGGACGGGCCTATTTCGCTTTATCTCCCCACTCCCCGTCTGATAACACAATTTTGTGTATAATACCTCTTTAATAGCGGCTGTTACTGGAATGGGCTAACGAATAAAGTCAATCTCTTCGACGTAAATCCTCCGAGCAGTCATAACTCAACTTTATAGAGTTTTGGGACTTTTTCTTCGATAGAATTTAAGGGAGTGTTAAAGTTTATGTGTATTTTGTTGGTGTTCGAAGCGGAATAAGAATTTTTTAACGATCTTTGGTGACCTTTTTTCGGTTGCTTGAGCATAAACTGTTTCTATACGCATCTTCATACTATACCTATATCTACTTAGCTTATCAATTATGTCTACTTAGGTGTAGTGTGTTTTGTAGCATACAATGAAAAAAAAAAAAGATAATTTATACTCTAGTGAAAAGGACAAAGAAATAGTAAATAAAGAATAGGAATGAACAATAATACGAAAATTATGCAACTAATATCTTCATGAAAAAGGGTCAAGAGCTAGGGGAAAAACGAGCTCAGCATTATGCTGGTCCGTGGTATATATGAATGGTTGCAACACAGCATCGCTGATTTTTCGGCACCCCCTGATATGATAATACGTCTTCATTTACGGTGTGTAGTGTAAAATATCATATAAAATTAACGAAATAAATATTTATATTTTACCAATAATTTTACTACGGAATTTACAAGCAAAATAATCTGTGAGTAAGCAGAAGCCTGATAGTATTGCTAATTTCAATGGCATGGAATCAATGAAACAAAATGATTTTATTCTGTAAATAGATCTTTTTAGATCACATTTTCTAGTCAATGTTTTAATTACTACAGTTGGCGCCGATGTTTCCTTACTGTCGACCTCAGAGAAGAAACAAAAAAACAAACTCAGAGAATAATCGCCTCTTTTAAAGATCACCTATAATATAATACAATATAGGTATAATACTCGTGACAAAACAATCCTATAAGATACTCAAGGAAGACAAATATACGTTCATAAATAGAGCGCGTATTTTCCATTTCTAGATTTGCTTTTTCTACCATATAAATCGCAAAATTCAACTCAAGTAAAACCATTTTCATATTCCAATAAAAATCGGTGACCTCTTTCGAGCTACGTGTCACTGTGACCTTTAAATTCGACACCTTTCTGCGAATTCTGTCTTCGGTCCTCCACAGCCATGTCAATGCTCTTATATCTGTTTAATATGACACAATTACGTGCGCACGTGATATAATTACTTTGTTATGGAATTCGTTGTTGACAAAGTTTTGAAGGTTACAAATAAATCAATCCCATAAAAAAGTACAGTAAAATTTGGTAAAATTCTCGAAAACTAGGTATAATAATTTAAAAGTATAGTAAAATGTTCTTGAAACTAAAAAATATAATATAGTACGGTAAATAATCCGCCAAAAAGCTCCATAAATATACACTCTTAAATAAAAACATGTAAAAGTAAACATTGAAATTGCGTTTCCATTGATATAATTATGACTTACAGTAGTAATAATACAGTAGTCTTTAATAATAATATGCTTATACAGTCATGTCTTTTTAACCGACTTAGTAAGAAGGAAGGTTTTCAATTTGACTCTTTTTTTTAATACTTCCCGCGTGGTCCCATTTCAATTTGGTCCAGTTCTGTCATTTTAGTTTTTTTATTGACAGAATTATCTATAACCTTAGCATTAGTTAATAGTAGAAGATTGTGTTTTCTTTCAACCTTTGCGAATCGATATGTTAACTTGGATTAGAAATTATAATTATACTGATTTCTTATACTTTCACGAATATTAGACACTGGAATAGGACTATTTTTTTTGGTTATAGTGCTCAAACATCATGAGGCTCAAATGCATATGTCCATGGCCAGTGGTGATCCACCAGGTAAGCAATGGACATATGAAATACTTGTTGCTAATTGCAAATGCGATGCCAAACCTTGTAGAAACTGTTTAAGTTTCTTAAAATCGGGAAGTACTAAACTGACAGCAACCCGAATGCTCGCAGAATAGTCACTCCCCCACGGATTCCGGTAACCTTACTCACTCGCAGAAACACAGCTATTGTTGTTTCACTGCGGTCTTCTGTAAGGCAGACGTACTTCCCCAATGTTGCCATGCCTCTCATAAAATTGAACTTTTTACGGATTATATCACACTAAATTCATATTATGTAAAATTGCCCGAGTCTAATTAATCTTGTAACAATATCACTAATAATAAAAAATAGTACTGTAGTATGTTGTAGTATAAAAGTAGTTATGTAAATAAAAACAGAACTCCAGGTGTAATATTCTTTATTATATTCACGACATCAATCTTGTAGTACATACAAATGTAGTGGTTACGCACGTTAGTTATCAAAAACCAATTGGGTCATAATGTCAAGTAAACCCAAATATACTTTCTTCCATTAGCAGTGACATGTCAAATATAAGTACTTATTACGTAAAATATAAAGCTTTGTAAACTTTGTCAACGAAACCGCTAGATCCATTGTGATGGCGCTAAAGCACCGTTTGTATGGGCGAGTCTACTGGAAAGTAATAATATTATGTATTTTATATTGATAATCTCGACTTCTTCAGAAATACTTGCGGAATTTGTATTGTTTTTGACTAGCTTCTTATTGACGTGGGAGTCAAAGAAAATACAGTTTCATTATAGTTTTCTCATAAAATGTTTGTGTATTTTTATATTAAAGAGACATTATGCTTTTGAAATGAAACCTAAAACTCAATTTAAACCTTGATAATAAATTACAAATGTCTGTTCTGTGTGTTGTTTATTACCATCTAGCCTCGTTTTGTAAATGTGAGAACTTTGTAAACCAGATTTACACTTAATTATATTTTAGTCTTTTGCTACTTTATATTAAATAAAGTGTACTTATTTTGTTCTCTCATATAATTGCACAGGCAGTTAATTTAAAAGGTGTTAAATTTCATTCTCGCATGCACGCGTCCATAGTAAACCAACTTATTTAGAGTTGTGACCACTTTTGACATTTATAAATCTATGAAGCAATTTCTGTTCACTCCACCTTAGCGTCAAATACATTAGGGTGTTTATAGATTATTATATAGTTTGTGGTTTTGTAAATAATCTTACAATTCTTGACGAACACATTTGTGACTATACAAACCTGATTTTGTTTTTATAGTTGGAGTCAGTATCAAACATTTTCAAAACGATTCTTGCAGCACCTTCATACTGGTTTTATAGTATTTTTATACTGGAAAGTACTGGCTTGTATATGGTAATATTGCATGACCCTAACATAAAATAAACTAAAACAGCCTACTAAACACGCTATAATATTAAAGTTAAACGGGGCTCTACGCAGGGTCGTTCATTTCCTAGCAAGTGCGGGTCGCCATTAGCAATACAAACATAACAAGAACGCCGGTGACACCTGCGCCTTAATATATTGCGTGAGCTTCTAATATTTAATGTCCTATCTTATTAAAATAGTAAATATAAAGGGTACCACGGATATACTATACGTCTATATAAAAAAAGGTTTACCTGGAAGATATGTAGGTCCGTCAGTATAATATTGCGCCACAAGTTTTTTAACGGGATGCGTTATAACGAATCGAAATAATGCAGTATTTTTTCGCAATTTATGTTGATGACGTCACGGAAATGTCGAAAAGTTTAGTATCTCAGAAATCTAAGTAAAGTATAGGTACTGAAACTAGTTACTGAAATAAAAAAAAACATAAAGATAATGGTGGTATGACCATGGCTCACAAAGTGATAAATTATATGATCACTAGATAAAAGTGATAATTACATTTATCACTGCGAAAATCGTGTTTTTCTACGTCAGTGATTTTTACGATGCGACAGTATGATAAGTCTACAAACCTGATCTATGCGAATGGTGTAGATTATATTATTAATTTAAGCATAACCTTTTTGGATTTCATAAGAGACCCGTCCTCAGTTGACTGTAAATAGCTTGATAATTTTCCAGAAAATTATAATAAAGTACTTTTCCAAGCCTGTGACGTTTCAGGTTATGGTGAGTGCCCGTTTCAGCAATAGCGAGCCTTACATAGTATTTAGTATTGTCGTCATATTGATCTAAGTATAGATCTCTAATTAGTTTCTTTTAACATTTCTCTAACATTAAAACATTAACATAAAAAACTATGATTAATCGTCAATATTGTTATTGTAGGTATTTATCTCTTGAAAAATGGAACGAGTTTATTTTTACATAACAATAAAAGTAGTTTTTGTATTTACCCGAAGGGTAAATAGGTGTATTATTGTACACCTACCTTTGTACACCTTCATTATGTTTGAGGTCCCATGTAGGCGGCGTGGATATTGCTATCGACTGGACTACGAAACAAAAGCCCGAGCTGCTTCTGAGATTTTTATAGAAATATCCAATCACACTTTGCTAGACCTGGGAATTGAACCCACGACCTCTTGAGTTCGATTTCTAACTTCCTTAGCATCTAAAGAATAATTTTAATATAAAGAATGCTCGGCTAACTGAAAAATTGCTATTTTCAAGCCAAGACATAACATGATAATAATTCCAAAAACACTATTTGGAAGAATAATATCAGACTAGTAACAAATTAAATGACTTCACCACTTTATATAACACTCTACTGGGACAGTTGGGAAAATACCATTTCTACTATCTTTAACTTGGCTCGTTCATCAGTTTGATGTTCCCACATACTTTGTGTATCAATTCCAAAGGCTTCATTTGCGTCCACCATAAGTTTTGCTTTGCGTCACACAATTTTAGGTTACTGCATGCGAAATTAAGACTAATGGCTTCGAAAACACGAAGTATATTAGCTGAGCTTACATTCTCACTGACCTGTTTATGTTACCCCTATACTTTTCCTTGCATGTACTACATTCTTGTTTCTTGAGGAATATATGACTTTCTTCTATAAAGCTTGCTTGTTTATATTTGTTATAAACAAAAGAAAATCAGGAAATGCTCGTTGCGTTTGAGCCCTCAAATTTATTCATACTCTAAATATATAAGAATTATGTCAATGTATAGATGCAATCTCACATGGAAAATAAATAAGACAAAACATATAACGTTTATATTCAGCACAATTTGAACGTAAACACGTCTAACTGTAACATTATTTAAGCTCACACCAATATTTCGCCGTTATCTATCAGGTAAATACTTCCTGTAATACTGCGCGCACGATTGCTTGATAGATAAAGAACCAGGTCAGCAACCTCCTCACTTTCCGCTACTTTTCCTAGCGGCAACGTTTCGCCACGACTTTTGTATAACTCCGACACTTGTTGTAAGGTAAAGCCAGATCGCTCAGCGAACGGCGTCCTCGTAGCGCCTGGACTGACAGCGTTCACGCGGACACCGTGACGCCCCCAGCTCCAGAGCGACGCACTTCGTGAATTGGTTCAGACCCGCTTTGGAGACGCAGTACGGCAGGAAATCTACATCTCTGATCGGTCGTAAGGCAGCCACGCTCGATACGTTCACAATGTTCCCTTTTGTTTTGATGAGATGTGGAGCCACTAAGCTTGTTAGGTGATACACTGCACGTAAATTAGTTGCGATGGCTTGGTCGAATAACTCTACACCGTCTAGAAGGCTTCCTCGGATGCCAACTCCGGCGTTGTTTACGAGGACATCGATGCGACCAAATGCTTCTATAGTCTTAACAACAATATTCTTCACATCGTCATCGATTGATAACTCCGCCTTCACAACTAGTGGCTTAATACCTTTTATATCTTCACATTGTTTCGCAACTTTGTTCAAAGATTCTTCATTTCTTCCGACTAAGACAACTTTGGCAGACTGCTTGGCGTACAATAGGGCGGCAGCTGCGCCGATGCCGGAACTCGCGCCGGTGATCACTATAACTTTGTTGTCGAAGTCCATCGTCGCCCGCGCCGCGATACCGACTAACAGGTTTATATTTTGATATACCGGCAACAACACGATTAAAATTGAGTATAACCTTCGAGAACATTCACTATATGTCACGTTGTTCACGGCAAAACGTTGCATTTTACACCTTAAGTTCTCTTTATTTACTAAAAATTAAATTAAGTAGCTCATTAACCACCATGACGCTAGCTATGACGACCCGTTTAGCTCAGCGGTAGTTAACGGTGCCTGCTGTGGTATGGGTCCCTGGTTCGAATCCCGGTAGGGACTAATGTTTGTGAGATGAGCATCAACATTTGTATCCGAGTCATGGATGTTTCTATGTATAATATGTATGTATTTGCAAAAAAAAGTATATATCATCCATCCTAAGCCTCTTTGCTTACCACTTAACTAGATGGTGCTGTGTAATAATGTCCAGAAATATTTATTTATTTATTAAATGCCGTCTAAGCAACAACAAACAAACAAACAAACTTCCGCGCTATTGACAGGGGTTTGATTAGGGAACGATATAAATCTTGTTATGCCGTACAACAAACAGTTTGCATATGGGATTTTTTATTTTAAAAGGACTAACAAAGCTGGTATGGGGTTGAAAAATTATTAGAAGTTTGCGAATATAATTTAGGCCTTACGAAACTTTTTCTGCTACCACTGTTTGCGGGCCTCATATAGATTATCGTGAAGGTGATAAGGCAACATGACTTTCGCAGCGTATCATGTCAGTGACCCGGATATAATTAGGTAATCGCGCGTTATCAACATAATCTGATAGACAGTAGGTACGTAGCATTTGTCTTCAGAATCGGGCAGTGCCAGTATACTTTTTGCTACTAATAGTTCTATCATAGTTGTCTTATCCATAATTATAGTGATGTAATAGATAGAGCAAGCGTTCTAGGTCCACGGAGTGTGACGAGAAGGGAAAGATCCGGAACAGCCATATTCACTCGGCAATATTATTTTTAATATTTTAATATTTTTATTTGTTACATTACCTTGATGGAGAGCTGTGATACTCGTATGTATAACCAACGAAATGCAAAGTTAAAGGTCTCCAGTTCAAATCTGGCTGGTTCAGGCTGACTGCAACTGCACCGACTGGTAACCACTGACTTTTTGAAGTTACGCACGTATTTATCAACGTTCAAATGATGAAGGAAAGCATCGTGACGAAATCTGCATGCCTGGGAGATATTCTCGGTGTCGTGTGAAGTCTGTCAACTCACAGTAGGCTAGTTTGGTGGATGTAATCCTAAACCCTTTCAAATAAGAGGAGTCCCGTGCCCAGTAGTGGGACAATAAATGGGTTGATAATAATAACCTTGAATATTTATAACGTTAATTTCATTCAACTTTATTTTCAACCAGGCCTTCAATCATAATTAAAATATAAAAAAAAGAGAAGGTATTATTTTTCTATAGCATGTTTGCTATGTATAAGTTTTTCATTATATAAAACATTGATGTTATTTATGACGACCCAGTTAGCCCAGCGGTAGTTAACACTGCCTTCTGTGCTATGGGTCCCGGGTTCGAATCCCGGTAGGGACAAATGTTTGTGTGATGAGCATAAACATTTGTATCCGAGTCATGGATGTATCTATATATAATATGTATGTATTTACAGAAAAAAAAGTATATATGTAGTATATCAACCAACTAGTATCCGTAACACAAGCCTTGTTGCTTAGCTCGGTACTAGATGGCGCTGTGTCATAATGTCCAGGAATATTTATTTATTTATACATTTTATTTTTAAACTAGTTATTTATATTTGACCTTCAAATTTACATATCATAATAAAGCTAATATAAAAATACATGATATTATATATTCATTACATAACTAGTTTCTAAGTATTGGCCTAAGTCAATAATTATTTGATAAAAATAATTTATTTTTTATTATTTAAATAATACTTGCCAAAATACCAAGAGGAGACATACATAATTCCCCCCTCGAAATGAGAACTGTTTGGATCATATATTTTTGAAATCTTATTTAGCTACTACTACATTAGTTCTGGAGGCCCACATAACGGACCACAAGCCAATACTATTAAGTTTGAAAAATGTTTCTCCTTCACACAAATTACATGCCACTACCACCCTGAACCACAAAGCTATTGTTGAGGAGTTGGAAATTGTGGATTTTACTGTAATATATGAGGTCGAAAACATAAATGAGGCAATGAATAAATTCCTCACTATTGTAATATCAGTAATAAAAAATAATTCAAAACAAGTTAGAATCCCAAGACAAAAGAGAATCATTAAACCCTGGATCACCCCTGGTCTTTTAAAATGTATAAAAAATAGAGATAAAATGCACGTAAAATCAAAAAAATCACCAGATAATATTATTTTAAAAACTACATATTCTCGATATCGAAATTTTTGCAATAATTTACTCAGGAAACTTAAAAAGTCTTATGAAACCGGTCAGCTTGATGAAGCCAAAAATAATCCCAAGGACCTATGGAAAACAATCAAACAAATAACAAATACCTATAAATCAAAAAGTAGCCCAGTGGAGCTACTCACAATACGAGACAGTCCAAAATCGTCGATCAATGAGGTAGGTCAATTTTTTGCCAACGTTGGCAAAAACTTGGCCTCAAAAATAATAAATCACACTGCAACACCACCGGCCGGTGGCCATCCTTTACCCTCACCAACGGACACCCAAAACTCACCGGTGAACTCTCTTACCATCCTGGAAGTAGACGAAGCTGATGTCGAGTCCCTAATCCTCCAACTTCGTTCTGACTGTGCAGTTGGCTGGGACGGCATATCTTCGCTTATATTGAAAAACTGTCGACATGTACTGGTTCCACCCTTAACTTACATTTTTAATCGTTGCCTACAGGAGGGTGTCTTTCCAGAGGCTTTTAAAAAAGCTGTGGTCCATCCGGTACACAAGGGGGGGAGCAGAGACTGTGTTAATAACTACAGACCTATATCGGTCCTACCTGCACTCTCTAAAGTTCTCGAAAAAATCCTCAATAACTCTCTGCAAAAATTTCTCAACAAACATCAACTGATTGCTAATAACCAATACGGATTCCGGACTAGTCTATCCACAGATGATGCAGTGCTTGATTTCACGCAACAGGTTGCCTCAAATCTAGATAAAAAATCAAAATGCCTAGGTATATTCCTGGACCTTTCAAAGGCTTTTGACACGGTCTCTGTTCCCAAACTCATTGTGAAGCTGGAAAGTGTCGGTGTGCGAGGAAAGCCGCTGGAAATATTTCAGGATTATCTAAAAAACCGTAAGCAATGTATTAAAATTGATACCCATCTAAGTGACGAATTTTTGGTGTCCTATGGCGTTCCGCAGGGAGGGATCCTTTCCCCGACCCTATTTCAAATCTATGTAAATGACCTCTGCAGACTGAGTCTCCCAAATGGTAAAATTTACGCTTACGCGGACGACACTGTAATTCTTGTTGACGGAAGCACTTGGGACATTGTGAAAACAAATGCGGAAGTGGCCATGGCTAAAGTTATGATGTGGTTAAGCTCGAACCTTCTTACGCTAAACCTACAAAAAACCACTTATGTTCCCTTTGCTATACGACGCAACGCGAAGCCATCTCCTGCTTTTAATATAACTCCCCATTTCTGCACCAGCCCGTCCACCCCCTGCACTTGCCCTCCGCTTGCTAGATCCGAGAGCGTTAAATACCTCGGAGTGTACATAGACGATGGACTGAGATGGGACCAACAAATTGACGCTGTCACCACCAGAACTTTACGTTTGATTAATATATTTAAGTCCCTTAGAGTATCCGCCGACCTAAAAACTCTTAAGATGGTGTACCTTGCACTATGCCAATCAGTATTTGGCTATTGCATAGTGGCATGGGGCGGTGCTGCAAAGACTAGATTACTGAGGGTGGAAAGAGCACAGCGAGCTATACTTAAAGTCATGACAAAAAAGCCCTATCGGTATCCAACTACGGAACTGTTCTCTGACTGTAAAGTACTTACAGTTCGTCAGCTTTATATGCTTAAATCAACCCTTAGAAAGCATGCAGGCCTTCCTCCCCTTACTACTAACAAACGCACATACCTTCTACCATATATCCAACACAAGACCTCCTTTGCTAAACACCAATATTATATACTTAGTACTCATATCTACAAAAACATTAACAAACACCTGAATATTATAAACCTTAACTCACATGCACTTAAATCTAAATTAACAGAATGGTTGCTCCTCAAGGACTACTCTTATACGGAGTCTTTACTCACCTATCTTTTATAATACACTCACCCACACATTTATATCCACACCCACGTCTACCTACACGATTACCTACACTAACACTCACACACACCACTCACACACAAAAACACACAAAATACATTTCTACTCTTGCATACCATACAGTAGAATGACACAGTCCACATGAATTAAGTTTTGTTGATTATTGACCGCAAACTACCTCTTATAATACAGGATAATCCTAGCTTAAGAGGTAGGGTATCATTCTTGTACAGAATTTGCAACATAAACATAAATATCAAACTGTTTTTCAAAATCTGTATGTTTTTGGATAAATAAAGATTATTATTATTATTATAATTATCTGTGATAGTTTTTATCAAAATGTTGATTTATTGATATATAGGTAGGTACACGTACATTGTTTGTGACTTGGGCATAATTAAACATGGATTTACATAGTAATATACAAACATCAGATTATGTGATTGTATTAATTGAGAAATTAAGGTGACAGACAATTAATGGCATTTTCCTTTAAATAATTTGATTGTAACTTAAAAAGCCAACGAGTCACCAGTCATTTTACATTTTAGAGACTAAGTTCGATCATTCAAAAATTTACGTATTATATGCAATTATGTAGATATGTATTTGTACAGAGAAACTGAACGTTGAAGACTTAATACACTTAACCTTTAATTACACATTAAATAAGCAGTTAAGCAGAATTACTGCAAATTACCATTTTCAAGAGAGACTAGAATACAATGACCTACCTACAGTGATATTTTGCAATTCAAATCTAAGTCTGACGTCATTTCATAATCAGGGTAAACGAGGCATGATTGTTCTAGCCAGTTCGTAGTGTTCGAGACTAAAGACTGCACCGCCTCTGACGGCTTGTCAGGTCATCGTCCACAAACACTGCAGTAATATATTTTCTTCAACTGACTCGGAAACTTGCACGCGAAGATAGGCAGCTGATTCGTTGTTTTTTTACTTTTTTGCCTAGATAACATGGTAAAGAAAAGAAATATTTTGAAACTGCTAACCTACTTTCCAAAGTTGTGGTTGATTTATATTACTTTTTTTTCTTTAGTTGCATAGCCCAACGTTAATTAAAAAAGAAGGGTTTTTACAAAAGTTGCATGGCATTATAGTATTAAGTTTTTTTGTACATATTCTTAATTTATACCTGACATTTAAATTTCGTAGGTACTGTACCTAGTTTAAATGTGAGTTAAGATTGAAAACCGTACTGTATTACAGTACAGTACATTAGTTTTTACTTAGGTACAATGTGATGTTATAATAATCACCACTCGCTCGGTATGGCAAAATATAACCTATGCATGTGTTAAGATAGGCAAATAACAATGTGTAAGCCTCCATCCAAATCCTTTTAGTCGTTTTTGCATGATTCAGTAACAAAGAACTAATCATATAAATTTTAATATTTCTGATATTAATAGAATGCACATAACAAGGTATGTATTATAGTAGGTAAAATATTTATGTCAAGGCTTCGCAAACCATCTGACTTATGCAGGTTGTTTGGAGGATCCGATCCCTCCCGTCGCTTCCGCTCTCTCTCTCTCTCACGTAGGCAAGCAATTTGCCCATTGTTATTCAAATCGTAAATTAATTATTCATTCACGTCATTTTCAGACGTGAATTTATTTCCTGCTTATGATGCTAGCAAATGTAGGAAATTAAGACTATATCAGTTTGTATATTAGTGAATAATTTAAATATATGAAATTATAAACATAATCAGATTTTGTCAATAACTTTCGAGTTTTACACCATATATATAACTAAAATTAGCAAAACAGCGATATCTGATAGAGCTGAGAAAATATATACCGACATATTAATAGCAAGCCTAGTGAATGGCGTAAATATCAAATTAAAACTAAAATGGCAACTTCACTTGGTAGTAGTTCTACCATTATCTTATATTAAAAAATATAAGTAGGTATGGTTGTCTGTAAAGTCGGTTTACGGACGATAATTTTACGTGAAACCAAGCCGAACGCTTAGGCTGATCGTGCCTCTCCGTCGCTTGTTCCGCGCTCTCGCTTGCACGCTCGGCTCAAGCGGAACGTGACAATTTTTCGTGCAGCGTTATTTGATTTATAAGACGTTATCACGTCAATATAATGATTAACAGTAAAAAGCTATTTGGATTAGTAATTAAATATAGGTATCTGGACATAAAATAAGTTATTATTTTTCAAATGTCCCTTAAAGACATTCAGAGATAGGGAGTTCCTAATTGATAAGGACAATGAATTTCTGAGACCAATACTGTGAATGACTTACTGAAGATACCAAGATAATCACAGTCGAATTCTTGGGTAACAACAGTTTCGGATTTATATCGGTAGAATTCGAATGTGTGTCACATATGAACATAAATGTTATACTGTGAGTATAACATATCCGTTTGATTTCCTGTTTCAGTATTGTAAAGAAGACTAAGAAAGTACATATATTTTAGTTTTTAAAATTCATAGGTCTCTTTTTAGTAACAGTGTAGGATGCCAAAAAACGTCAAATCTTAAAATTATAAAAAAAAACAATGAGAAAACATCCAAATAATCATCAATCCGAATAATGAGTTATGACCAAAACTAGCAGTAATTAAGGATACATATAAATATCATCTGACATACAAATATATGCGCTACATCACGCGATCAGCCTGAGGCTTCGAGCATAATTTAGGTCTATTTTATCATATCCCGACATAATAGATTTTGCCTAAGCTTTGTGTACAAAATAGAATTAAGTACAGCATATCCAGTGTGTTGTGAACATACGTCATATTAGTACCTTCACATAAATCAAACCTTCACATTTATATTCTCGTTTCATCCATAAATAAACAATATGCAGATACACAACCATATAAAATATAGACACAATCATACATATAAAATATATTCATCTCGTACTTAGATTATAGGGTTGATAGTTAAGTATTGACGATGTTGATCTTTGGCACTTTTCGGGTTACTTAAGTTGATCCGAGAGGGTCAAAACGCAATCAAGCGAGTCTATGGTACAAGCACTTCGGCGTGTGGCTCTAAGTAGGTTTATGCCCCAGTGACCTGCCTTAATGGTTCAGCATTTTATTCAACGACACGTACGCCGTGCCAACCCTAGACGCCATCAGAATTTCCTTACCAAATTTCCTTAGAGACTAGAAACTGAGACGTTGTTTTTGAAACCATTTCCTGTTTTATTGCAACTTGAGAATTTCAAAATGGATGGAGCGATTTCTATGCCATCTCGGATTGCGAATGTCACGTTGTCAATGCGTATAATCTTTCTATAATTTACGTGGGTAGTAGGTATTTTCGTAAGCTATTTTGGTTCATTTTGAGATTTGTAAGAAATTTTAAAAAGAAGTATCAGCCAAGGTCAGCCTTTTAATGGGGACCATACTTATCGAGACCTCTTGGAGACGTTCTGCATATTATTAATGGGGGATCGTGCTCTCTTTATAATTAAATCCTTCATATAATATGTATTTGACGACCCAGTTAGTCCAGCGGTAGTTAACACTGCTTTCTGTGCTATGGGTCCCGGGTTCGAATCCCGGTAGGGTCAAATGTTTGTGTGATGAGCATGAACATTTGTATCCGAGTCATGGATGTATCTATGTATAATATGTATGTATTTACAAAAAAAAAAGTATATATGTAGTATATCAACCAACTAGTATCCGTAACACAAGCCTCGTTGCTTAGCACGGAACTAGATGGCGCTGTGTGCCATAATGTCCAGGAATATTTATTTATTTATTTATTTATTTATTGTAACTAATATACATATAGGTAAATTACTTTAAAAAATACAATATAAAACTCAGAATTAACCTCCTCCTTTTTTAAAGTTAAGTCAAATGTATCACACCTGCATCTGTGAATAACAAGATAAAATATTGTTTTGGGTGTACTACAAAAACGGCCAGTTGTAGTGAAATATTAGCGTCGGCCGAAGCATTTTTCATCCGTTTTTCTGAGTACACCTTCAGTTGGAACTTCATGAATATTTCAAGCGGGATCAATTATTAAAATGATTTACTACTGCCCGCTTTCTCGTATAAATAGAGGGTTTACTCTGTCCCTACATTTTTCCTAAAGTTTTTCTCTGTTTTCTTGAAGGAAAAATATGAAGTCACGTTCATTTTACGTCGGATTTTCGTTTTGATTTTATTTTAATGTATTTACAGGCACAGCTTAGCTCTATATAACATAGTTTGTTAGGTATTCGATGTTTTTTTAAATAAAATAATTTTGTTTACAAAATATTTCTTTCGTGTATCGATTGAAAGGCAATGCAAAATACGTTTATGTTTATTCAACCAAACTCAACACATACGCATAAATTTCACAGCTACACTTATAAAACTTATATTAGGTATTCCTACAACACTAGCCCAACACTAATGTATTATATAGCTCAGTAGATAAAACTGTATAGAGCGCGCTCCTCGGCATTTCGCCTGCAAATTGCTCGGCGCAGGTAGAACGAATATCGTGTTACGTCATGCCGCAACGAAGGCATTAGCATATCGATGCGGGCCAAGCCACCTGCTAAAAATGTACTCAAGAGCTGTTCGCCGGTGTTGGTCACTTGCCTCTACTCTACGTATGAATCTTTATTCGAAAATTTATGGTTTGCTGAATCAGAAAATTGTAAGGCTAGATTTTTTTAGTCGATTTATCTTCTCGGAAACTTAGTTAGGGTTTGTTATCTGGATATACATAATGAGCAAAATTTAAAAACTAGTATGCAGGTTAGTACAGTCTTTTTTTTAATCAGGCTTTGTTACGACGAGGTAATCTATTATATTCAAAAAGAAAAAAAAATAAAAAGAATATCTAGTGTTAAACCCGCCCGACACGATTCGTGATTTGCCTTTCTATGTTCAGGGTGTTGTGACCTCATTGTAAACTGTTTTTTTTTCATGTCTGATCACATTTTATGAATTAGCTTAACTGGTAGATATGATATTTTTATCTATAGTGGAATTAGCGCTACTTTATATTATATATTTTTTAGTTTTGGATTTATTGACCCAACCCTTATTCTCGGATAAAAAGCCACAGATAGAATCTACTCATCCATCGTAGGTACTTGAAATACATATATACCCCTTTTATCTCTAGCAGACACACTTACTCATGAAATCTGCTTGGATCACACATATGACGACGGTAGCTATTGGGTCATACCACTGTGGATCACCACGGGTTAAGCTTGGTCCCCTTTCCAAGAAGGTTTCCTTTCAGCGTGCAAAGGAGACGAAGTTTGTATTTTTAGTCGTCTTCCCACAGGATATCCAATTACTGTCATTTGAATTATTTAACTATAGTCTGCTACTGTTTCAATTCTCTGAGGCCAAGGAGGAACATTCTATAATTGAAACGGTAGAATTCTAACGTTGATATAGGTTAAGGTAACGTTGATGTAGGATTCGACAACTACTCGGGTTAGAATTTGTATTCTTTGCCAGATTCCTGTTCAAAAGCCATTAATTTAGCCAGTAAATAGGACAGTGGATTTTTTTACTTTCTTATTGGATATAGACGATCTAGGCTGTAGGTAACGGATTAAAGCTAATGCATGGCCTAATACAGATAAGCAACAAAATTAACAAAACTTTAAGCGCTATTAAAAACGTCTCAGCTGTGAGTAGTTTTAGAGAGAGGTTGGTCGAGCCCACAAAATAATACGTATTCTACTTATATTTTAGCCATTTGTAAATGTGTTTGTAAGGCTGTGTTTCATATAATATGCTATATTATTTGGAAGATATAAAAAATCAAAAAATAAACAATCGCCTTAATATTAACTCACAGGTAATTCCAGCAAGTGAGAGTTATATCCTTTGATTTGACTTATAAATAGACAAGTTTGAATTAGTAATGTATTACAAGGCCTTTAATGTCTCTTGTTATATCAGTATATCACTAGTAATTATGCTCACATCTGAACACTCCACTGATTTTTGCCCGATTATTTCTACTTAATATAGAACAATAATGGGTTCTTAAAATAACTGTCAGTCTACACATAACTTATGATCGCAATTAGGCTATCTCTAGGACTCAAAATCTAAAACATTGACTTGAGTGGTGTCCTTAAAAGATCTATTTACCGAAATAAAATATCATTTCATTTGAGGCTCATGGCCCACTTTACGTGAACTCGTTTGTCTAGCTCGATACAACCCTTTATCTTTAACGATTATCTTTGTTGTGAGGGAATTCTGAATATGTTCCAATTTAATTTTAGGTGCTATTTAGCCTATCATAACGGACCTTACGCTTCCACGTAAGCGAGGCCAGATAGATAGTTGTTACGATAAAGAATTTAGTTCAGAAGCGGGGCGCGTATTTACAAAAGCTTGACATTTACCTGGCGGGGTATTCAGGCCCGGCAATTGTGCTCGCTCCCTCAGCCGTGCTATACGATAAACGATGAAAAGACCTACCGCCGGACACTCCATTCATGTATATCATTGAGTGTCGCACACGTAACTATGTACCTAGTAAGCCGAGGAAACGTCGCTTTAAATTATAAGAGTGTGTTTATGTAATGCGAGTACGTTTACGCGCCTACGTTTTTTCAGTAACGAATTAAGTTGTAACCGAAATTTTCTTTGTACGTTCTCGTACCTTAATGTTTTTGGGTGAAATTTTCCCGTTCCCTTTGATCCTGACATACGTCGTTAACTCGTGAGGGTAATGGTTTCATTAAAGGCTTTTGTTTCTACCATTGAAGTTTAAATGTCAGCCTTTTGTCTTGGTTGAACGCTTTAGAAACATTTTTCTTTCAATAACGTTTACTTATGTCTTTGATGTGGCATTAGTCTCGACCTCAGGCCTTGTCAGGTCTTGACCTGATGGTGGCCTAATTTAGCTTAAACGGTGGGGCCATATTATATTTATGACACTACATTGGCATAGGTAGTACCTAGTTACTTGAACGTTTCTTTGTATAAAAATAGCTGTCTTGTTTTTTAACCATTGTATTACAAACTTCGTGGCTTAGCTTGAAATGAATAGCGCTAAATTAAATAAAAATCGGACGTAATATTTTTATTATGAAATAATTTAATTCGTTACAGAAAATCTTTATTTTTTTATAATTTCATTAATTTAATTAACACATCGGTATTGGAACCCCCAGTTCCTTCAAGTTATGTTGATAACTAATAATAATAATAATAATAATAATGTTCTTTATTAACTGAAAGAAATACAAATTCTTTACAAAGTGTTTCCAAGACTTTCTGCACTAGGCTGGGCCTGTCCTGCAGTAAGCTTTAATTTGAGATTCCAATACAATGTGTCAGAGTTGATGGTTACATTATAAGAAATTACAATATATTATTGCTACAATTAAAGACCAAAATAAAGTAAAATTAAGAATAAGTAGCATTTTAAAAATATAATAAAAAGAGTATTTTATTTTTAAATTTAATTACAGTAGGTTTTAAAAAGTCCTCAGATTCTTCATACGTCCAGGTTAGTAAATGTCTATTAACTGCCGTGACAGTTAAGTCAGGCGTCGGACAGACGATCTCCTGACGATACAGACTTACTCTATTACTGCTTTCCGACGTTCGACGTAAAGGGAGGTGTTCGAGATTCGGATCTACGCCATTAACCGTTATGACAATCGGCGATACAATAAAGTACGATGACATCAATACTTATAATCATTGTGTAACGCCTGACTTAATTTATCCCCACTATATCAGATCTTATCAGGTATTTTGGCAGCAATAGTTCTATCAGTGATGATCGATTGATCCCAGTACAATGAGGTACTTTCGAGAACTAGGTCAAGCACATACATATGCCTAGCCGCCTCCGAATCTACAAGGAAGTATTTCAAGTTTATGTGTTGATAAATAATCCAAGCTACTACGTTATACCTATGCAAGTATTCACTGTTAGTAAGACGAAAAGCGCCTGAGATAATAATATAGCGTATGTTTTCTTTCTGATAGTGACATGTCTGACAAATGTTTACAGTACAACTCTTTACCATTATATTTCAGGAATTTGTCAAGACATCGTTCATTATTGTCCGAATATACCCTTCAATTTCCTTAAAGAGGTCACTGGAACAGGCCCTTGTAAAGTTCGTTAGAAGCGTGCATAAAATTTCACGCTTTGCTGTACCACTCTATACTACGTTTGAATTTTAGGACACAGGTTTCTTCGAGTTCCCTTTGGCCAATTCCTCGTTTTACGTCAGCATGGAGATTATAGTCTCAGAGACTTCGCACTGAACGGTAGAGGAAGTCCCTATTATTAAGTACTTCATTGACCTTTTAGATGTGTACGTTTTATAACAAGTCCATGTAAAGAAAATACCTTCCTCTTTTAACAATAACACCGTGAATAAGCCGGTTTACACATATATACTTTTTATTATCTGCAACATCCCAAAACATTCACTGACGCTACACCACATTAGCAATTCTTTTTTTAAATAAAGTATATTTTTTCCGGGTATCTTATCGACTGTATCACCCTCGGCACCCTTTTAAACACTTTATTTGTATATGTACAAGAGTTACTCAATTGTCCGCGCTTTCTCGCGCGTGGAGTGCGATAAACGCTGAAAAGATGAAATATAGACGTCGGGACAGTCCAGTGGTCAATGTTGTAGCTACGGAGGGTTATGTGGACTATGAATGTAGGAAGTCTGTTTATATTTTTCTTGGAAATTGACAGTACGGGTTGGTATTTTTATAGATTAAATGCTGTAATGTTTTAATTAATGTGGAATGAATGAATTTAAAATGTTTATTGAAGAGTAAATTAGCTTTCTTATCAGTCTTCAAATAAATAACGAATCTTGTAATTATATCAATTAACTAGAGATTGGGGTTTCCAGGAAATGTTTTTCCGGAGAAACAGTGACTTGGTGTCCATTTCTCTGTCCCGATACGCGTTTTTTACGGAGTTGCAAAAATACAACTCAATCAATGAAATTAAGAATGTAATAGTTTCGGTATTTAGTATAAATTTAAGCAATAATTAACAACAAACAACATGTTATATTTGAATACTCAGGTTTGTCTGAGAGCATTTAAGTAGAACTAAGTAAATGAATAATTAATGAGTAAATATTAAGCAGTGTATGTACTAATTTAAGTATGTACACGAGTAAGTAACATTGTCTTATGATAATTAATTAGTACATCTATAAGATCGCCTCGTAATTATTTGATACTGGAAAATATGGAAATATTTGAAACTGACTGTATATTGTTGTTAATAAAGATGAAAGTGAGACACGAGTATTGATAAAAGCTTTTATGCTTTAATGTATTTTTACCTTTAGAAATGTTCTTATTCGTATCTTAATAAAACGGAATATGGAATAAATATTATGCTGTTGTAAAACTCAAATATCCGTTTTCATCTGTCACAATAAAAAAGAGAATAATTTACTTCCGCATAAAATTCACCCTGCACTTTAGCAATACCATACATATTCGCATATTCAGTTAATATAAGGGGCCGTTATCTATAAACGTTTGTAAAGGTTATTACGGCATTTATTGTCAGGAGGGGGAGCTTCAATAACGAAAATATTTGTCCATTGATCGTCATTCCGAGCGTGACATCGGCGACCTATTGCCCTAATGACGTTTGATTGTCCCGGTCACATTTCACTGTGTCACGTCCGATCACAATATGATGTTCGCTGTTTAGTTTGTATAACGTTAATGAGTTTTTGTCAATGTGTGTGTTGAGGTGATAATTACGTGGATAAATGGTTCACACACATCGAAACTTCAGTCCCTTGCGATCGTTAATTGCGGGGGAGAGTTGTGGCTATATTAAATTGTAGATTTTACATGGTGCGTAAGGTTCGGTCCAGTAAGACCCTACTCTAAATAATCAATTGATGGCTTCAAAGTTTCCCCTTAACAGCACCTAATAAGGTTGTTTAACCTCTGTATTGCATTCACAACACCCGCCTAGCCTGATACGGGAATCCAAGATTTGCATGGTCAAATTGAGTCGAAATACACATTCAATAATTGGAATTCCTATATATGTTATTTGTGTTAATTATAGTGGGAATTGAGCTGGAATTAAGTAAATATTTGCTTAATTACCATTGGTAACTCATGCGCCAAACCCGATTTGATCATGTGAATACAACTCAGAATGCAGATAGTTAGGTGACGTGGGAAACGATAGTGTAGATTAAGTTTGTACAAGATGTTGATTAATAACACACCCACAGTAACGTTTAAGCATCATTTACGAAAACTAACTGCGGTTCAAAGAGGTCTCGGAGGAACTAATTAGCTGTTCTGTCCTAGTCTGACCAGTTAGTAAAAAAGCAGCTAAAAAGCGAAAATAAAAAAAACATTAAACGATATATTTTTTTTCGTTATATATCGACTAAGCAACATTAAATAGTAAGTTGACGTAGCAAATAACTTCACAACTTTGTTGGCAGACCATTATTACTGTCATAATTCATCAAAGAATATGATAAAAGAAGAACAAAGAGGACCGAAGTAATCTCAAGTAGTAAGTACTTTTGTTTCGAGAGCGATAGATAAAACTGTCTTATTAATATTCAGTGAAATTGAATACGCGTGAGAGGAATTTTTACCAAAAGTGCTTATGACATAAGTAGGTATAATAAATATGGATAAGGGTCGAATAAAGTAGTATCTTATCTAGATGTTCATTTTCAGTGCTAAAATAATCTTATCCTTGGCGTAGTTTTATTATTTTAAGTTTTAGAGCCATGATATTATATGTTATAAATAAATATAAAACAATTATTTTAATTAAAAAAGATTTTTAGTACAGTTGGTTCATACAGGAATAAATATCATCATTGTATAATGATGTTATTCATCAATCATAACATCATTGAATAACTAACGATTTCTGTATAGTAATCGTGAGTTATTGACCATGGGTAAATTAATTTTTCATATTAACGATTGCTTTGCCTTTAAACGTAATATTTAACTAGGGATTAAGTAAAACAGTACCTACTGTCGATCTATAGCTTTATTTGAACATAAACTGCGAACCCACATGAAAATAATTGTCTAATAAAACAAAACGTACCTAGGTGCTTCAAAACGCGTTATAGCTTTGTCATAATACATGTAGGTCACATGATGGCCCATAAATATGATTACTACGTCTCCCTCGAACAAAGCTTTATCTCCGGCTTTCATAGTCTTGGTGACGTAATATTGATGTCAGCACATGTAAGCGAATCTCCGTAGATTGTGACGTCATTACCTACCGTTTGTTTGATTGCTTACAGATAGCGGCATGGGAATGAGCCCGCGGCGCTTTGGACTCGTATTACTCAAAGGAACTCACATAAATGTTCCGTTTCCGCCTGCCTTGCAAATTGCCTACGAATATGTGGATATAAAATTACTAATGAAATTGTTAACAGAGTGTTTTTTAATGTCAAATGGGTGGCAAAAAAGCATACGACTCGCTTGATGGCAAGCGGCTACCGTAGTCTATACAAGTTTGCAACACCAGGAGTCGCTCACGCGTTGCCGACTCTGTAGAAACTGCTTACCGCCACTAGTTACTAAATAGCCAGCAAACGGAATTCCCATGCTGTCAGAATAGTCTATCCTCCTCCTACGAGCGCTGGAAACACAACTATTGTTATTTCACTGCAGTGTTCTATAAGACGGAGGTACTTTCCCAGTCTGGCAGTTCAATTTGAACGAGGAATCTCGCTATGGCCTACCTCTCAAATATTATCAAAAATATTTTATAAGGGCAGATTATTTTTATTTCTGATTTTATTGAACATGATAATGAACATCTTAATATTATATTCTAATACATGGTTGAAATTTTTAACTATGCATATTTCTGACAAAATTATTGACCAACAATTACTTATTTCTAAAACTGAACGTATGACTATTATAACTGAATATATACGAGCATCACGACACATTAGAAAATTCTAGTACGGGACTGCCTAAAAATAAAAACTTCAAGTCACTCCATTTTAGGGATTCGACATCAAACGTAGAACGAACCTTGTTTATTGGTTGGTTATTGGTATATCATTCCTCAAGAACCGTATAAATGGAAAATCTTACAGCGTAAATCTTACGCGTAATTTTGTGGTATTTATGTCAGTGCCTATTAAATCCGTGCCAAGTGCTAGGGTGAAAATTGTTATAGCACTTAAGTAGTGTTAAGTCGTTTTTTATTAGGTATCAACCCTAACATGGTCCATTTCGATAACACGGTTTTATAACTCGAGGGGAAAGATGAACCTTCAATTCGTATCTGGTATCATTAAATATAAATATATCTTCTGGCTAAACCAAGGGGTTTCTTAACATAATTTATACTAGACTTCAGATAAAACTTAAAGGAAAATGTACAAAGACGGTAAATTATGGGGAAATACATTCTGGCGTACATTATTCAAATGCAGTCTCAGTGCAGTTGCCATCGTAGATCGAAGTGCTCAATGGATTTATCCGGCCCGTTGCTAATTTATTGCCGCTCCAGAAGAGGGCGCTGAATAACAGCTTCCTGTATCACGCTGCATTTATTGAATTTACATATGACTTAAATATATTACCTTTTTGTGTCCGAGTTCTCTTTTTAATTTTCTTAATATCAATACATGATAATTCTCCATTTACAATGTAACTGTAAATCATGTTTATTGTATAACAGCCATGTATGCTATTAGTGTTCGTGTAATGTTTTGGCAAACAACAACCCAAAAGGCGAATCGTAATAGATAATATAATAAAAATGTGTTAGGTCCATTGTAATCCGGCACATAAACAGTGTCCTAAATAATCTCAACGCCCATTATGTGGATATGTACGGTCATTTAGCTCATAAAGCCTAGATCTATTTCGGCGGCGGCTGTGGCTCTCACGGGCTGTCACATCGGTGCGTTCCCCAATTCCTTAATTCGCGCTTTCTTCTAATGCGACCGCTATGTTCGCGTGCCCGGACCAATTTGTGTAGGCGCCTTATCGCCGAGGCTAATGTTCAGTGTAATGCCATTTCCGACATGAAAACTGTTCCGAACACATTGTTCTCCCCATCAGCTTTCGTCTTTAAAATACTGTGTACGGATAAACATGGCCGATAGGAAGCGACCCGTTTCCGTAAATTCGGATTAAGACTCGCTAGTATTGTTACGATTGTGATTGTTTCCTTTGTATATAGCTGTTTGGTACAATGGCAAAATATTCTGTGATTTTGTTACGTTATTTTCCAAAAGATTTTCATAAAACAGTGTCACACAAAAGGTGGGTATTAAAATGACGCGTCCTATTTCCTCTCTCCAATATTTGCAGCTTTCATATTCGCGTCAAATAGGCGACATTTTTATTAAACAGTACAAGGACAAATCCGCGATATATATTTATGGTGAATACACAATATTTCGCGTGTCAGCGCAAGCAGGTGCTCGGAGTTTGTCCCGTCAGCAAACATAACAGCGGCCATTATTACAGTTGCGTAGTTTCCCTCACCTCCGCGACTCCGGTCGGCGCATCAAGATATATCGCCGATGTGACCCACGAAAGAAAACACTTTTTCATTGATTCAGTGCCACATCTGGCGACAAAACGCCTTCGGCTTTCCATTCTGATGACCTGACATGACATTTTTATTGCTCTCCATATTTTTGTGCGCGTCCTCCGACGCATTCGTCGTTTATGGAAGCGTTCGTAAAATATTGTGAAACTTGAGGAGACAGAACAGATATTATGATATTACTGACGCGATATATTGAAGAACTTTTGACGTCGATGGGATGCTCATAGCACTGGCTTTTTGGCTTTTTTATCGGGTTTCTTTTATTTTTTATCATAACAGTTTGTTCAAGTAAAGTTATGCGTCAAATTATATTGTACCTAAGCATCCGAAGAGTAACTAAACACGTTTTTTTTCCAGGAATTGCCTCTTGATTTATAGGGTCAGAGGAAATGTTATTTTATTTCTATGTAGTTTCGCTCACAATATGAAGATTGTTTTTTTATAAGGCTTTCTTTCTAAGCAGGTATTTTTAAGTATTAGTCTCCGACGAAGGTTAAAAAACGACAAAATTTATTGGACCATGTCGTAAGTTATTATTTTATTTAGTTTTCTTTATTAGGTAAGATACAAATAAAATGTATAATTAATTCGATTCGGGTTCGAGTCCCGCCTGAGGTTGAATTTTTCTTTCTTTATAAAAATTTAAAAATCTTAGCTTGAAATAAGCTAAAAAATACAAAAAGATTTTGTATAATTAATTTTTAGAGTTAATTTTATATTTTACCTCATAGGTATATAAATGATTGCAGGGTTTTTTGTGTGTCTTGTTTTGTGTCTTCTATTCATAAAATAACATGAAGAAACGATAAATTATTATAATACCACTAGTGATACTATAGCATGGAGGCGAGCTTACATTATTCAGCTTGGAGCAACCTCCTTTTCGACCCGGAGGCCGCTACAGTATATGGCTAAGCTTTTACAATAAAATTATGGACGGTAACAAGGTATTTGTGTTTTATAAGATTTATACTACTTAATCGCCTTTATTATAGGCAATGGAACTGACAATAACCGTATACAAACAATAAACTAGTAATAAAATATATTGATCGGAAGAAGTAAGAAGTTTAGCTTCAAGTTTATCTAAAATAATTGATTGATTTAATAGCAAGACCCCCATTTGTACTTACTCTTTTATTTTCGAGAGAAAGAACTTCTAGCCGAAAACTGTCAAACTTCGTGACGGGCCGCTCTTATAACAAAACACAATTTGTCATGATTGATCAAAGAAGTTGGCCAAAACAAAGACAGATCCCGCAACAAAGCCGTCTTTTGTCAGAATATTTTTTTGGCTAGCGTATTGAAGGCTTTTAAGAAGTCAGACTATAGGCGTTATCGTTATTCCAAAGTTACGCCAAACTTCTATAGCAATTAATTTACGAATTTTGATGTATAACTGAGTACTAGGAATATTACGTACATGACAGTGTGTTATCGAGATGCAAATTAAAAAGTGTAGTTAAAAAAATCTATTCAGGAATTCCAGTCATCACATCACTTGTATCTACTACGGTACTTTGAATCAATTTTTTTATTAAATCATCATTATAAAAAAAAAGAACAAGAAACACTATTAGTGCTATCATGATGTCTATCTTGTACCCACTATACGTATGTTCACTGGTAGTATATGCGCTCAACTAATCTTCTCTCAGATCGAGTTGTTACTATAGCCCACTACTTAGACCAAATTTGTGGATTGTGCCAAATTAATGCCAACGTCTATTACTGACCACAAGGTTCTCAGATTGATTTCCCGTCTAACAAAGTATTATTGGCTACTAAGACAATAGAAAAAAAAGGTTATAAGCTATTTTACGATACGCAACGCCTTAAGGCGCTAAGCAAAACAAAAAAAAATACGGGTGAAATCGCAGCACTAATAGCTAGTAGGTACATGTTTTTTTTAATATTGATATTCAATTATCATTGCAGCTCATATAATATTATTATTATATATTTATTGTATACACATACAACTTAAAAATCTCGCTTGAAACGATTTGTTTTATACTAATTCTCTTGAAGAACGCAGCTGTATCCAAGTGTTTTGGCACATCGATCTTGTTGTTCCGCAGCCAAATAATGAGTTAAACGCTTAACATCAACCGTATCCGCTTTGAGCCGTGGCCAATGGCGCGTTGATTAATTTCCTTGAATCGAGTATCTGCAATTTCCGCGTAAAAAACGTACCTAACCGAAGCCTCGGTTAAGCGTTTCTTGCTTCAGATTTGTACCGGATTTAATTGGCACATTGTACTCTGCCTTTGCGATAGTTTTAAAGGATAAAGGTCGATTTAAACGCAATAAAATCATGAAATCTAATGATGTGACTGGTCACTATAGATTTCATTACTTTTACATACCTTCGTCCCTGAAGGGTAAGATAGAGGAATGTACTCCCATACTTTGTTCGGATATTTTAAGCCCGGGTCAACAATTTTTCTTGGACTTCACTATGGCCTTTACGTAATAAAGGAGAATTACTGTGAATGTGTGTATACAAATGTGTTTTTATACACACATTAAATAAACCTTAAATAAACCTATAAAAGTCGTAGGAGATAGAAATTAAATTCGATATAGGTAATGAGTACAGTATAGTAGTACAGTTTGAATTCGTGCTATATTCAACTAAAATATTGAATATTATACCTATCGTACACGGATATAATTTAGCTGTAGCTCTATTATATTTATATAATTATAGCGTTTTAGAACGGTTCTTAAACGAGCTATATATAAATAGTTATAACAAACAATACACCATCATAGTTTCAATATCCACAAAAGCTTCGGCAAAATATGAGACTATAGTTTTATTTTACAGTCCATTTTCCTGTTAGTTTATTGGCATCAAAAAATATCCTAGCTGGAACTGTGATCAGAACTCTACATCATGTTTTATTTCTATTATTATAGTATGTATTACAATAATAATACATGATGCATATATGTAGCACGTTTGATACACGAATTTGAATATTAACAGCTTTAGTTATTGACGTTTAATTAATTCATAAATTCACCGAGTACTGCACTGGTGTGAAACTTTGGTATCCGGTGTCTAGTTTGATGTTTCCCGTAAGATGACAATTTAATTTTACTGTAGTTGCATGACAACATTCGTTAGTCGATGTCAAACTAATTTTGTGAACTGTTTCGTAACTTGGCGATGGTAATTGACATCACTAATCTTATAAATTATGTACATATTAATTGATTAGATTGTACATTTCTATACCTACGTATTCAACTTTTTTACAACCGCTATTTACATGATAGATAGTTATAATTACTTATTCTTTGAGGGGATCGTGTTTGAATGGTTAAAAAGGGTTGCAGATACATAAGCCGTCAATAATAACGTGTAAATGATGAGGGGTGCGAGTGGTCGGAGAGTGATCCATTCCAGGCCCACGAAGATTTATGATAAGAGTCCAACTTACGGATGTCGCCACCCACCGTGCAACCTCTTGCCTCCCGCTACCCGTGGAGTAAGGGTTACTACCAAATTTTTTTCTTTATTCTGTCTCACACTTACCATGAAGCTGAATAAATTAATGTTCAAAAAGTGCCGAAACGAAATATACAAGACCAATGCATCATGATGAGCAATATACAAAAAAAAACACCTACTTAGCTAACAATATCGTAGCACAGAGGTAATAAAGCTAACAACAAAGAACTGAGAACCTTTGAGATACGTTTAAGAGTTAATTAAATTACCCACCTATTTATTCTTCCTCTTTTCTATTAACGTTACTGACATACAAAGAGTCAATCGCTAAAAGAACAATACTACAAGCTATTTTATTTTAACTATTTCACAGCCATCATTCATAAAATCCTAATATAATCTCATAGGTATACCAGTCTGTCAAGTACTATTAAAATAAAAAAAGAACATCCTCAATTCGAAAACGTAAATAGCTCGCAAAATAACATATAGCACTATTCATTTCAATTGCAAGGAAGTTAAACCAACCCATTATTCTTCCATATTTTTCTTTTAGCATTGCATTGGAGCATAAATTTCGCGAGCAAAGTTTACATTATCCCGCAATGTTAACATTCTGCAGCAGATTTAGAAGTAATCAGTACGAATTAGCGAGGCAGCTGACCTGCTGTAATGCCGTATTACATTTTGCATTAATTACAGGTTAGAAAGTCATTTAGCGATGCATGGAAGTTTTACAAATCGTTGGCAAAATGGACATTATTTTGAGAGTTAATTTTTTGCACCATTGCTTTGTCTCATTAGTTTAGCGGTTACAAGTTCGTTAGCTGAGCATGAGATTCAGTTTTGAGGAATATCTTCTCCTAGTTACTAATCGTTGAGGATTTTCTGTGTAAGAAAGCGGGGAAAGGGGGACCCCTTTAATTATATTACTTATCTATAAATTATATTAGTTATACTTATCAATTATATTATATACGTCCGTATATCAGATTGAAACCGACTGGCGAACCCATTCACCACGAACTGTTCTTGGACTAATTACCTAGATCACGCCTTGTTATCTGATATGTACTGGGTCATTAGCTGTAGGTATACAAAATCCCTGGAATATGTTTTGAACCATTATGTAAACCTTTAATAAAACCTTTTAATAATTCTATTTTACTTTATTATTGGGGGAGCGCCTATTCTGACAGCATGAGAATTCCGTTTGCTGTCAGTTTAGTAACTCCTAAGGTTTCTTCAGGATCGGCAAAGCGCAAGCTACGGTAACTGCTTACCATCAATTTTATGGTTTATTAAGAGAATTTGTACATTTTAATTTTATAAGCACATCTTGAAATTCCTTAAAACTACCTCAGTATGTTTTTGAGACAGAATATATTAACTGTAGCAAGCTCGAAGAAGCGCGGGGCTATTTGAGGCGAGGCTATGACCATCTAATACCCACACGCCATCACTAACCATTAACACTACGCCTGAATAATGGCTCCAATACGCGTATTTGTGATTGGTATATTACTGTGTATTTTAGCACTAACATACACAACTTACCAAAAAAATCTTTTTTATGCCTCTGTTGCGAGCCTTTACATTTAAAGGTCAAATACAACAATACCTAATATATAAACATAACATTGTACTTAAAGAATATAATAATGTAGTTGTTAACAACAAAAAGGGTCTGTGGTGGGTTTTTATATTTCATTTGGGCTGAAACATACTCAGAAAAACTTGTAAACTAAACATGTCAATACTCCCACAAGCACATAAAAGCATCTAGGGAATTTAAATCCGAAACTATAATATTTGAAGGAATTCGATTTGTGTTTACCGTGTGTCTACCGACTAGGGAAGCGTCGTGTTAACGTAGGCTAACAGGTCCGGACAATGCTTTCCACGCGGCTTGCACAGATAAACTTCGGAATGGTCTCAGGAACTTGTCATACAAAAACCATCTTACATCCGCTAATATCATGGGCCAAAATCGCACGTGACCGTTTCAACACCCGAATAATCATTCATGTAAATGGTATGCTTCGGAACCAACATTACGTAGTTTGCCCACGATACGAGAGGCAAGTCAGGCTGAATGGATTACCAGAATCTTGAATAGTTAATACCATTTTAAAACATATATTAATGTGGATATAATTTTTTGTAGTTGGATTTGTCATAAAAAGGAGGGGAGTATCTGATATGATTATGATACACACATATATGACGTAGATGTTTCTTGTTTGTAATTACTTAGAGCCTATTATAGAGATATTTGCTTCCATATTTATAGGAACATTTTATTAAAAACACGTTGCGAATAATGTCCACCACTAACACATTTCTGTTAATTATATTTTTTCTTTAATGTATATTTTTATAACAAAAAATGTACGAAACATTTTAATAAAAAACGCGTTGCAAATATTGTCTACCTAACACATTTTCCCGGGAGTCCGCTGACAATAATTAAATGGCAGGCTAACGTACAGAAATATTCGTGGTACGCGTGACGGCTTGTGTAATGCACACGTCCCGCCGTGACGGACGCGGCCCGCTCTGTCATTGCTGAAATATTTCGTTAAAATACATTTACTTTGTCCACAGAATGTGACGCGCCCCTAGTACCGAGAAATTTTATTATGAGCTACTTATGATGTTCAATTCTGTCTTTGTCAACTTTTTGACCATTGGATGCTGTCATTCATGCGTTGTAAAGCAAGCACATTAAGTACTTATTGTACTGTATATGGCTATAGGCCGTACCCGAAGTCAATTTTTTTGATGATCAAAGTGCCAAAATTGTTTTAAAGTTCAATCAATCTTTTCTTAGTCAAAGAGAAGTACTTAAAGCACCTACAAAGACGCGAGACGGGTGACGTTTCTTGTTAAATTGCTTAAATTACGGATTATCGAAGGTCATACATATTACTTATATAACGTGCTGTTTAAAACTATCAGATAAAATATAAACCTGTTAGTCGGTATCGCGGCGCGGGCGACGATGGACTTCGACAACAAAGTTATTGTGATCACCGGCGCGAGTTCCGGCATCGGCGCAGCTGCCGCCCTATTGTACGCCAAGCAGTCTGCTAAAGTTGTCTTAGTTGGAAGAAATGAAGAATCTTTGAGCAAAGTTGCGAAACAATGTGAAGATATAAAAGGTATCAAGCCACTAGTTGTGAAGGCAGAGTTATCAATCGACGACGACGTGAAAAATATTGTAGTAAAGACTATAGAAATATTTGGTCGCATCGATGTCATCGTGAACAACGCTGGAGTTGGAGTTCGAGGAAGCATTTTAGACGGTGTAGAGTTACTCGACCAAGCCATTGCAACTAATTTACGCGCAGTGTATCACTTAACAAGTTTAGCGGCGCCACATCTCATCAAAACAAAAGGGAATATTGTGAACGTATCGAGCGTGGCGGCCTTGCGACCAATCAAGGACGTAGATTTCCTACCATATTGTGTATCTAAAGCGGGTCTGGACCAATTTACGAAGTGCGTCGCTGTGGAGCTGGGCCGTCACGGAGTCCGCGTTAACTCTGTCAATCCAGGCGCTACCAATACACCGTTTGCGGAGAGAGCTGGCTTTACTGTAGAACAAGTGTCGGCCCTATACAAAAGTCGCGGCGAGTTGTACCCGCTGGGTAAAACAGTGGAAAGCGAAGAGGTCGCTGACCTGATTCTTTATCTATCAAGCTATCGCGCGCGCAGTATCACAGGAAGTGTTTACATTATAGATAACGGCGAAATATTGGTTTGAAGTTAATTTCTTAATAATTAGATATTACAAAAAATAGGTATTATGTTTTAATAGATACTTTAAATTGTTTAAAATAATATGTCTTAACGTACGTTGTTATGAAATAATAAATTAACAGGATAAAATAGCATACATTATTTTAAACTGTTCCTGCTGCTGTATTCCTAAATATATCGTGTTTAGTACATCACATAAAGAAAATTAAAGGCTTCTGAAGGTTCAGCTGTGACAAAGCTGATTTTCTTTTACTTAGAACAAAAATAAACAAACGAGGCTTACAGAAGACTCATATATACTTTCAGGAACAAGAACGTAGTACGTGTAAGAAAGGTTATAGGGGTAACATAAACAGGTCAGTGAGACTGAAGTTAAGCTAATATAGTTCGTATTTACTTAGCCATTAGTCTTAATTTCGAATGCAGTGAACTAAAACTGTGTGTCGCAAAGCAAAACTTATGGTGGACGCAAATGAGGACTTTGGAATTGATATACGGAGGATGTGAGAACATTAAACTGATGAACGAGCCAAGTTGAAGGTAGTTGAGAGTGTCTTTTACCAAAAGCGTACTATAACATACATATATATTTATATGTATATTTATATACTGAAAGTCATTAATGGTCGCGAGTGAGTATTTTGCTATTGTTTAATTTAAATTATAACATTTAACATTTCTTATTGCATTGGTAGGTACCTACTATCCTCCATAAACCAGTGCTTGTCACGATAATTTTTCAAGAAATAATTCTTGCGATTACAAAATATCAATCAATATTATTCGATGTATGTACTGTAACTTATCTGGAACAAATTATGCGATAGAACTGATAGTACGTATAAATTTACATTTAGACTTAACCAGAATTCCAAAATTGTAGGTATATCAGTTTTTTTTGTATGGCATATTTACTATAAACATTAATGTACATTAATGTTTATAGTATATTTACTATAAACATTAATGTAATATGAATTAAATACTTGCGCTATTGCGCATGAAACTATTCGTAGAAATATTAATACGTATTTACAGTTTTGATTCAGTAATTAGGAACTGTCTGTATATTACAGCAGTTTTGGTAGAATTTATGTAGGTATGCTCTAGATAACTCTAAATACAACACTCATCGCTATAACGAGAATATTGTATTTGTATTAGGAAATATAGCCAAAAAGTTAAATTAACACTATCGGTTACGAACTAAATTTACAAATAGTTGAATAAATTTATGGTAATAATAAAGTTAAGGTTCTCGAGTGGCAACCACGTACCTACTGGAAGACGCAGCGTGGGTAGGCCTCGGCAAGGTTGACCGACGACCTGGTGAAGGTCGCTGGAATCCGCTGGATACGGGTGGCGCAGGACCGGTCGTCGTAGCGATCCTTGGGGGAGACCTATGTCCAGCAGTGAACGTCTAACGGCTGATATGATGAAATAAATTTATGTGATTTGTAAAGAAATTTTAAAAAATTAAAGAAAACCCAATTATAGTGTAATGGGTCTAGTTAAAAGAAAGAAAGGACATATTGAGTCAGTTATCATTTTGCTATTTTTTTTAAACAATAGGTGTTATTCCGTATTAAAAATCATTTTAAACTACTATTCTATTTGTAAAATTTATAGTGGTAAGAGATAGCTACGCCTAATTGTACCCCTTGAAACCACAAGCTCTTAATTGTACAAACCTGTACAGTGGCTGGGTGAAATTGAATTAAATTACATAAATGTTCCATTAGACTCAGAAACGACGTATAGGCACAACACTATACCTTATTATAGTTGAAACAAAATTATAGATGGTGTTTTGTGATTGAGGGTTTGAGCCGACGATTTATGTTTGTAATTAATCATGGAGGCTAATGAATGTAGATAAAGAGAAAGAGGTGTGCCAAGAGTGTGTGTGTGGTAGGCCTATAAATCTGTAAATTATTATTTCCCATGACTTCATGTCAACGCTAAAGATTTTTAGGTGATCTGAATAGCGTCACCATGGAACTATCAGGGAACTACCTCGAATCATGATGAAAATTGGTTCCATAAAATAAGCAGAAAAGCGTCTTTCGTTCTTTCTTCCAACTCTCGTTTCAACAGATTGAAAAACTTTTTCTTCATAGTCGATTTTGATCGTGGTACCTCTTCATATGTATAAATCAAGTAGCGCTTCCGTAAGTTGCAATTATAACTCGCTACATAAATTAAACTGGTAATATATAATCAGTGTCAAAGATAGATAAACCTGTGAAAGCGCGTCTACGCCAAAACACCTCTGCTAAAACCTTGGAATATAAAAGCGTAAGGCTGTCTTATGCTATATTATGTACAAATTATTGGCACACAACCTAAATGTTGCAACGTCATAGATAATTTACCGTACAGTCGTAACCGTAACCTAACCGCGATAAACAAGGGGAAATTTCTTTTACTCTTATTGTGCCGTAACGCAGTAGAATTTTTCGAGTTTGTCGTTAAGCTTTAATAAATAAATAATGTCGCTGTTCAAGTTCTTTGTGGGAGGAGGGAACGTTGCGTGAGGAACGTGAGAGTCGCGACCCTCTGGGGATTTGCGAGTGTGGATTTTTCAATTTTTATTTGCGCCTGTAAGTGCTGGCGGTGTATTGGAGATGGTATAGTTGCATTCACGTTCACACTAGTTTTTGATTTGGTTTTTGTAAATATCAGAGGCCAAAGCCAATGCCAGCTGTTTGCACCCCCTGTACTGTACCATGGATTGCTTTTGAAAAATTGAACCGCAACGCACGTTCATTGTTGCGTACTCGACACGTCCAGCGGCCATTGGCTTAACCAAACACTATCGGTTCGTATTTTAATATAACGCCTGCGTTTATATTTGCCACTACTTTCGTTGCTACATTGTAGGACTGCTTGGTAAGCAAAAAGTATTTTGAGAGCTAGTTCCATTCGTCGCTGGTAGCAATCGGATCTTTTAATCGATTCTCTGTTTTCTTAGCTTTCAGTTCGGAAAAATGTAGGAGCTAAAAGAGCTCTAAGAGCTTTAAATTATAGTTTAATATTAGGCACTAATTATAGTGACTTTGTTTGTTACGACTTAAATTGTATTACTTTATTTATGAACTATGCTATAATTACTTTTATTTTCTCAATATTTATCTTAGGTTAAATTAAATCAATATTATTTTATTATTTCAATAATAAATAACTCGGTAAAGAAGGCTTTACTTTAGACATTGCATTTTATTGTCAGATATGCTGTAGAAGCCTAGGGGCATGACCAGTGGTCTGTGAAAGTAGTCTTAAGTTCGAACACAGACTTTTTGGAAGGTTTTTTTATACCACAAGGGTCGGAAACAAGCTTACAGCTCGCCGTATACTAGTAGCCAATAGACGTTTGCAACGAGGCGGGTTGCTCTCGCGTTGCCAACCTCGTCGAGTTAAGTTAAGGCTATGTGCATATTTATGTATCACATGTTCTAACGGTGAAGGAAAACATTGAGAGGAAACCTGCATGCTTGAAAGATTTTATATGCCAAGTCAGTCAACCCGCACTAGGCGGGGTATGCTATAGTTTAATCCTTCTCAAATGCGAGGAGACCCATGCCCAGTAGTGGGACAATAATTTGGCTGATGTTGATGATTTAATTGTCTTTTATCATATCTGAATTATTCATGTTAAGAAAATATTATTTTTTTGACTGAAAGAGATTTAACATAATATGTCAATATATTTGATTGGATTGGCATTTTTTGTATTTAAAAAAGGTTTGTTAGAAATTCATCATAGAAGCCGCTATCTTGAACTGTTTCGATATTAATCTTATTGCTTTTGAAATCTAAATGTCTATACGACGACGCTGTGTGCACATGATAATGATGTTAATTTTAGACTCTTATGCAGACGGGGACAGCATATATGGAAAATGAACGGATTGAACCATATTTCTTCATTATACTGGCCGTGTCGCATAAAATTCCATCGTGGTGAATTTATTATTTCCTATAAATCGGGTATACGTATGTGCCTGTGAATTTAGTTCTCATAATGAAAATTTATGGTCGGGGACAAAATAAGGGAACGCATTATGTACGTGCGTATCGTCTAACGCATACATAATTTGGTTTTACTTCCACAAATAAAAGTAGTAATGTTTTCTAGGGTGATCAAAGGTTCTGCCCGAAATACGAAATGTTACGTAAAGAAAGGAGAAAATTAAAAAAAAAAGTGAACATAATTAGTAATAAAGTTCATTGTAAGTACGTTTATATATTATGTTAACAGGTAAGGCTGAAAGGGACAAATAAAATACTTTCTCGAAATAAAATTATAGTAACTCGTAACGGTAAAAAATATTTTTTATACATATACATTTGTAAGCCAACAACACATTTTCGGTAGCCAAATAAATAAAATGGATTCTGTCAATATGCTCCAAATGTTATATTAAAAGATATTTCAATAATTCAGGGTAACTTTTGAGACTGGCTGACCGAGAGTTATGCGTACCTACATACGAAAAAAATTGGGAACATGTTTTAGAAAAATTTGCTTTGCTTTGAAATGACGTAAAAAGATCAATCGCGATCGCGACACGGGAAAGAAATTTCATGCAACATTTTGTACAGTTGGCTGCTTTAACGGGCGTATGATGTAAATGTAATAAAGCAAATGGCCCTTCTCCCTACTTGCGTGTGGATGCCACTCCATAAGTCGCTGTAAAATATTTTTATGCTTTATTAACTTAATGTTGCTATGTTGCTTTCTGTATGTAAATAAATCTACCTGGATATTTTTTCCCCGCGCTGGAAACGGCGTAACTCAAGTAACATGTGAAAATTACTGTACTGTTATCAGATGTTGTCTAAGTAAAATATTGTGTCATTAGCGTTATGTAGAGTAGCTTTCAGAGATAAAACAAATACAAATGACGTGTATTGTTATGTTGAATGTATTATGGACGTAACGTATGGTTTGTATTGTTACATTATTAACTCACAGGAACGTATTCAGCCCATTTCCCGGTGCTGGGGAAAATCTGCCGTTGCCATCTGCCTGCGAGTTGTCCGTCTTAGCTGTAATGGATGGTTTCATTTCCCTCCCCTTTCCTTCAAGTGATCTGTACCCCAGCATTCATCTATTAACAGCTATGGTGGCTTGACGGATTGCTTGAGTTTACATTACGGGACTCACCCTACTAAAATGCTTAATCATTCGTTTGAGAGAACATTTAATTCACCGTGACTCGTACGTCAAATATTGGTTGGGTGTTAAAAATGTTGAAATTCACAAGAAAACAGTCTTGACACGATCGACAATAATTAGTTGGAGTGTTGAGTGCGGAGGAAGCCCGAGATTGATGGCACAGGCACAAAGGTCTGTCGTTGATAAATTGCCCAATATTAGGTCATGATTTGGGGTGGGTATTTGCCTATCAGCCCCACTATCGGCCTTGCATTTTTTAGTAAATAGGGTTGCCCTCAATGTAAAGTGAATATGAAATGAGTTAAGTTAGTTTGTGACAAATGATGTGTTAAGTTCACTTAAGTTGAACCTGTTTTTAAAGGAATTCGCTCACGTGTAAATATTATGTATGATTTGTGTTTATTTTATTGTTAGTTATATAAGATAATTAATTGCCAAGCATAGGGGCCCGTTTACTGGATATTCTTAATGTAAATTGATACTCAAGTCATTCATGTTGTCAACAGTAGCAATATATTAAAATCTTGAACTGTGAGTAGCTTAGAATTTTTTATTTGTTATTTTTGAATTTGAAACTAACAACTATAAACCTTAAAAAATATTTCATTTAAGCATCATCAACTCGAATATACGTGATCGAATTAGAAATGAGGAGATCCGTAGAAGAAACCGGGTTGCTGACATAGCCCGATGAATCACCAAAATCAAGTGGTAGTGGGCAGGGCACATCGCTCGAAGAACAGACAGCCGATGGGGCTTGAAGGTTCTAGAGTGGCGACCACATACTGGAAGACGCAGCGTGGGCAGATCACCGGCAAGGTGGACTGACGACCTGGTAAGGGTCGCTGGAAACCGCTGACGGGGAGACCTATGTCCAGCAGTGGACGTCTAACGGTTGATGTGATGATGATCAACTCAATATTTGTCTCACTGCTGAACATGGGTCTCTAATAATTTGAGGCAGATTAGGCTATAGTCCCGCACGCTAGCCTAGTGCAGGTTGGTAGAGTTCACATGCTATCCTCACGATGTTACCACTTTATCATAAATCAATCTTATTCTCCGTTAAACTATTTACGAAAGATTTCAACATCAATCAAAATAATATAATCATATTTCAGAGCAACTATTGCCTATTAACATTCCCCTAATACGTTCAAATGTCTTTGAATCTGCGTGTGAGAATTGATCGGACGTAGAGAAATTTGGTTTCCTCAGTTTATGCAAAATCAACCTTATTTCAGTAAATGTATGGTTCGGATTAAATCTTAAGCAAGATATGGTACACTTAGCTCGGTTATTATGCAAATCATGTGCCGCGGAAGTGCTCCGGCGTTACCTAGTTCCCTTACTAGAGAGGTGAATTATGATAAATGAAATTGCCGCACTATTGGGATGACAGTCTTGTGTGTATGACGGTGTGCGCCCTTGATATAATGTGTCATAAAAGTGTCTAATAAAGCTTAAAAACCAAAATGAAACAATACTGCCAGGGTGATAAGAGATGAATGAATTACAAATTATGTTATTAAATTAAGTATACAAAAGTATATATAAAATTATACAATGAAGTAAAAATACGTATATAAGAGCTAGATTTAAAATGTTATAGTGGCTGCTTATCATTATGACCTTTTTAGAACGATGCTTTCGTGAGTCGCACAAAGCTATAGTCTATAATCATTAAATTAAATAGATTAGGTGATTAGATTGTAGTTTATACTCAATACTACATACCTATAATTTAAAACATCGTTGCATAAATGGTGCTATTTTCTACCTCAATACGGGGTCCACTTAACACGACCAAATTGGCAATTTAGTTCAATGTTTTTAGGACCCACCTTTGCTGCATAAAGTTCAAAGCTTTCACTTTGGGATTGGTTATCTTTAATCTCCCGGATGTAGGCGTACTATCGGGTAGATACAAACTCACTTAGACATGTTCAGAAACCCCATTACCCCGACACAAGGTAGTTCGTTTGCAACTACAAACACTATCCGAAATTTCGGCAGTACCTAGTGACACAGTTTGTGTTTCATCAACCGCTGAAAGGGCTCAGCGGGCCGGTCTATTCAAGATAGAGGATGCGCAAACATCGTTCCAGATCACGAATGTTTACGATCCTCTAATTTCATCCAATCACTGTCAAGATACGGAACACAACAGACAGTAACAACGGCTGTATTTACATATGAACACCCGTAATCGAGATGGGTTCAGCATTCACACAAAATAATATACTTTTTGTTGTTTCACAAAGCACTACACCAACGAAATTTATTTTTGAACAGTAAGCTTAGCGTTACTTTTACGATTATGAGAGCGTGCTTATTTTGTTAAAGTTTAATAGCTATCATTCATTTATAGCTTGTATTTTACGGCTACAAAAAGGTCGGTTGTTGCCATTTTACGCAGAATGGTTAACCATTTTGACAAAGATCACTACTTACACTGTTTGTTTATTATTTTTCGCCTATGAGATCCATGAGAGCCGCTCCACAATCTAATTAGGTGAAATGAAAATAAATGTTAATAGGAAATATCCGGAAGCTCTCGGGACTATGTGGCAGTAACATGCAGAATTATGATATATAAAACCTTTGTATCAATTACTTTAGCAGGGAATAAATGTCCAACATATTTCTAAAAGCCTACTCAACCGCTTTATCCAGCACGTTAGGTGAGGAAAGAAATTTCTTGTTTCATTTCAATGAACTACTTCAATACATTATGGCAGCTGGAACATCAAAGCTACGTCGGAGATCTGTGTAAAAGACATACTTAATTTACTTTGCGTTGGAAATAAGCTCGTTTCACCACAGCATCTGCATTTTTGCGTATAACATTTTACCGACCAACTTACATAATAAATGAGGGTTCAGCGCCAAAAACGGAAGTAATGGTGTGTACTCAAACCGACATGAAAAAATACTCACGACCACCATTAATTTTCATTTGGGTGTATGACCAAGGATTGGTGTCTTAAGGGAAGTAAGTGCGAGATACGGGAACGAAAGCCATTTCATTTGTGTGCGAAATAGTTTTTTTTCCTAGGAAAAGATTTACTGTATCTGTGTCAGGCATTTTATTTGATAGAATCACGTAAATATTATCCTATTAGCGTGTTGGCACTGACATATTATATAAGTATTTCAATGACAGAATATAAATTGTGCCAAAGAGTAGGTAGGTATTTTTGTGAACAAATTAACGCTGTACATACTTGATTGATTATTTAATTTAATTTTGTATTTAACAACATTTTTAATTCCAGGCATTTCATGCTTAATAAAACTTTTCTTGGTTATAGAAAGTATTTTTATTATGACAAAATAGAGTTAATAACAATAGGGTTAGTAATGTATAACGTGAAGACTATCTTCTATATTTTTATTTTCTGTCAGAAATATGGAACAAGCTTATGGTTGGTACTTGATAGGAAGTAATAACCGTTAGCTATAAACACCAGCAAGGGATTTGCTCTCTGCTTCCCTTGCCACACTGAAAGGCAGTTAGTTAATTCACAGTTGTAGACTAATTCCTTAAAAAAGTCATGAACTTTAAAGGCGAATTATATGCAGGTACTAGGTATAATATATTTTTCAAGCCTTTGACTATTGGATTTCAAGTCACAAGGAGCGAGCTTATTTCCTAAAATCGGACCTAAAATAAAGCCCAGACCTGCTTTTTTTCACGTGTTAATTACAGTTAAGTCAACTTGAAAATCAAACCTCACGTTCGGTATTCACGAAATAGAACTATAATGAAGTAGTAATAAGATGAAAATTAGATTCAACACTATCAAATAATATATCTCTTCGCATTAATTAATCTACCTTAAAGTTCCGTAGCAACCGTAGCTACGTTTAAGATACCTGTACAATTGAATAATTACGTGGTGTTTAGAATGCAAACTCCGGATTGTATTTACACATCTCCGAAGCGGACTGCCCGCATATTATTATATTAGGTATGTAAAATTATGTATGTGTTGAAACTGACGACTTAATAATCGTTCATAAATTAATGGAATACGGTTAGACGCGTATCTTGTTACTAATATCTGTGCCATAGTACTTCAATTAGGTTCAGCTATTACACAAACAAAATATGTTTTTTAAACATTAATATTGTTATGGATGCGGGTGGCGCAGGACCGGTCATCGTGGCGATCCTTGGGGGAGACCTATGTCCAGCAGTGAACGTCTAACGGTTGATATGATGATGATGATGATGAATATTGTTATTAGAACCTCTAGAGGCTCCCCTGAAAACGGATAGCCTACATAAATAGACAGAATGAAAACAAAACATAACAACCTCTGATTGATTTTGTAGAATTGACGATATTTAAAAATGAAAATGGTGCGCGGAACTTACTATATACTTTAATAATAAAAATAGTATTTTGTAAATTAATTAAAAACTACTATTTTCAAACTTAAAAATAAATAAATAAAAAAGAAGTTATAGGGCGTCAAAAAACTCGTCCCCGACGCTGTCAGGGGGTAGAGTGCCCAGAAGACTGGCGGCATTGCCACGTTGAATGGCAATGCTAATTCTTTGTCAGTATTTTGTTAAATTGTGACATATATATTTCTTAGCATTTTTTGTAGATACAACACTAACAAAAAAATAGGAAGGTATTAATAGATAGGTAAGAAGATAGATAGTTATACTGTGTTAATAAAATTAGACCTGTAATTGTTTATTTTGTACCTAATGTATTTAATGTCGCACATTAAATACGTAACACATTTAGTCATGTGACACACATACCTACATAATTATGCCTAGAAACAGTTATAAATAGGCGCAAAATTTCCGAAAAGTCAGTGGTACGTGGCTTTGGTTTGAACTCCTTGGAAGTTTAATTATAGACCTTTGGCATCTGAGTCTACTGGTCACACCGATAAAACTGCTAGGATTTAAAACCTAGGTACTTATCCAACCCAGTTAACTGAAGGCCTAACTCTTCTACCTACACTAACTAGTTTTGAAAATGATATATGAAAATTTTAACTCGCATACCTATTAAAAAAAACAGAAACACTCCAGCCGTGAAAAGGTTTTCACGCGAGCGATACCTATGGTGTTGTAAATGTCCATAGGCTACGGCAACGGCATGTTACCCTAGTACTTATGTATAAGTACAAGGGTTATTTCATACCAATTGCCTCTCACCTCTCACCTAAGTATTTGTAGTTTTATCTTTTAACTTTGCAACATAGCATGCATTTGAATTATAACATCACGCACACATGCAGCCGAATATGGACTTTACGGTGCGAGAGGCACAACATTTGATTATTCATTGCATAAAAAAAGAGTACAGAACGGCCAAGTTAAAATTGGAATACTGAGCTTCACTGTCACTTGACTCGTAGGCGACAGCTTTCTATGTAGCGCGCTTCAATTTCAGTCAATAGCCGCGGCCGGTGTAGGCTATAAAAACAAATAGCCTCTGTTATACACATAAAAAAGCTCGCGAAGTAAAGTTGAACTATTAATTTAATATTGACATCTTTTTTATATTTTCTACGGCTCATGAAACCCTCTGTATTTATTGTTATAGCACTAAAATGAATTCAGTTTTATTTGTTTTAGATTCTGGGTTTATTTGTAAAGAAAATGTGGTTTTATAACTACTAAATAAATGTTATTATTTATTTCTATTATTACTTTCGTGAAAATATTATTTACCTACTTTTGGCGAAGTTGAATACATTTTTCTATAAATGATATTGTTTTCTTTTTATATTATTCAGTTATTTTAGTATATAGTATACAGAACTTCTTTAAATTTAAAGTGAAGATGGCATTTTTGGTGTCTAAAAAGTATCTACTGTAGAAAGCTTCTTCAATAACACCTAAATTTGTATTACTTCACTCTCTATAATAGAGGTTAGTCATAAGGTAAAGTTTTAGTTTACTTACATGCACAAAAGAAGTTATTGTTAATTAAACTAAAACTTATCTTATCACTTAGGTACCTACCTGTTGCGGGGTGCGGAAACGCAAAGTTAGATGTTATTGATGAAGCAGAAGAGAGTTACCTACTGTGAATAATAGTACTTTTGTAGTACCAAAAAATGGTTGATTATATAACCTAACTAAATAGTTTTGACAAAGAATGCTAGTAATTCTCATCATGTTTGTGCGAAAGTGAAAGAATATTAATATCACAAACTGAAAAGTTTATTAGAATACAATTGGTTAATTGTATGTTTTTAACACCCCAGCTGCACGACGTGTTTGTAGTTGTACTACAAACACGTCAAAAAAACGGAGCTCCCTCAATTATTTCGCGTAATTATTTTCATTTTTATCAAACTATTATTAACAGGTCGGCGGTAAATCGGTTTATATCGGTTTATAGGGTGCGTCAGGCTAATAGCATGAGTTTATGAGCTATTTTTGTCAATTGACTTTAAAATTGTGTATATATTTTTGATATAAATAGTATGTTGGCATTTATTTATGATTTTCATGACTTGAACAGCGAGTTAAATTTTGAAATAAAACTACTTTTTACGGATTTTATCGTGGTATATTGATATTATTTATCCCGACATTTTGGATCCTTCACAGCATCCATGTTCACGGGCCGACTGAGGTGTAGGTTCTTTTTTTTTTTTTAAACAACACTTACAACAAGGGCTTACAAATAAGACCATCTTTAAGAAAAAGGTTTTATTTGTACCTTTTTGATTATTTTTAAAGTTGATAGCCTAGTCCTTTAGCACGCATTAATGGCTGGCGTTGTTTGGACAGTGCATCGGCAAAGTGTCAGACTGCAAATAGGTCCACACAGTTCCCGACTGAGGTCAAAACTCTCGAGATAATTACCAAGGAATAATGTGGCATCAATCACAATAGCCAGTATGTCAGACGACTTGAAAAATACATCATAAAAATCTTACCACGGTATTTTTCCTCTAAAGAGCTTAAATGCCAGATGTAGACATACAAGTATTACGAAAAAAAAACAACGCCCAATTTTCTATCATGTCACACAAACAAAAAAAATAAAAGACACGTGCCTAATAGCAAAGGTATGTAATTTATCAACCAGTGTCCTTGGAAGAAAGAAAATCCTGGCAATCACTCTTAGCAATTATCCTCGATTTTTTTGGAGGAGACTAATTAGTTGAATGGACTGAGCCGTTCAACGTAATTAACTTTAATGATAAATGATGGAGACGCGAGGACGTTGAATTAGTTGATTTAAGCCGAAAAGTAAGAGTAAAGACCGTATTAATAAAACTTCCCATAATATTGGGATTGAGATTATGTAAGAGATTTTTTTTTTAGAAAAGTACCGACATCGTTTTTTTAATGGCATGCAATTTAAGTAAACCTTAAAAGATCCTGTTCTATAGAATAAATACCGTGTAGTACAACCTTTTTTTTGTGTATACGTTGGTATATAGGTAATTCATAATCTTGCAATGTTTTTATCAGTTGATTTAGTTAATGACCTGACGTGCTTTCGGTCTGGATGACAGAAATTTGAAAGACTAAAAAATTATCCTTTTTTTTAATTTAAATTATTATCATCAATCGGGCAGTACATAATAATTATGATCATTATTCACCTCAGGTTATGACCTGAAATCAAGTAGTTAGTAGAAGTTTTAAGAACTAGGTATTTATGCTTAGTCCTCAAAACTATAAATACTAAGATGGTGTGAGACTAAAAAGGTCATGAATATTTATAATAAAGCAACCATGTTTATTTTTCTTTATATATTTATTTACGGTCTTATTAAAATATAGATGACGCATTGCTCTGGATTAACTGAAACGAATGTTGATTTAGCATTATGTAATATTATTAGTAATCTTATTTGAGTAATTAATTACGTGAAGCTGATCGGTTGATCACTCATTCGACTAATTAATGGATTGCTGACTAACCAAAATTGAGTAGATATGATAATAATAATAATAATATCGTTTATTTGCATAAAATGTGGTACAAGAGTTGGTATAAAATTTGGTTACAGATCTTTAGAAACATTCCGCAGTTATAAAACAGCATGCAAATGTTTGAGAAAACTTAAAATACATCAGTTGACATACAAGCATATGACATATTATAATAATTATGGTAAAGAATTCGCCAAACCAAAGAAACACAATATATAATAAAAATAAGAAAATTTACAATGCATTTCTAAAATGATAAGACTGAGACGAATACTTTCTTACAAACTCCTCTACAGAATAGAAATTCTCTTCTATTAACCAGATTCGCAGGGACCTACAGAACTTCTGATAGGGCAAATCGACTATGTTCTGAGGCAGGGAGTTATTACACACAACTACGTCTGCACATTTCGAGACGAGGGATTGGCATTTTTAAATACGAATGAGTGACTTTTCGTTTGTTTGTATTGTTTTTGCTTTCAAATAACTCAAGATTGCATTTGACGAATTTGGCCACTTCATAAATATACATGCTAGGGACAGTTAATATTTTTTCTGATTTGAAGATGGGCCTACAAGAGTCTGACCATTTGAGATTAAAGATCGCGCGACCACATTTCTTCTGTGCAATAAAAACCCGCATTAGATCTGCTGTGTATCCCCAAACCACTATACCATATCGGATAATGGAGCACACATAGGCGTGGTACACCATTAAAGATGTGTGTTTCGAAGAAGAACCTTTGATTCTTTTTATTGCAAAGACAGTTTTATTAATTTTTTTACACACGCTATCAATATGAACTTTCCATGTAAGGTGTTGATCTACTACTATACCAAGAAACTTAATGTTTCTGACCTGTTCGATGAGTGTATTATTACAAGTGATGTCTAATTGTTTTGATTTGCTTTTATGTGACCTAAAGTTAATTATTTTTGTTTTATCTAAGTTTATTTTTAGTGCATTTATATCAAGCCATTTAGTTATATCTGTTAGTATTTGGTGTATTTCAGTTTTATAGTTTTTTTCTTCCTTACACCGTATAATTACTGAAGTATCATCCGCAAATAGAATAGATTCATGATTGTAGACTACTTGGGGAAAATCATTGACGTAGATGAGGAATAATAAGGGACCTAAAATACTTCCTTGCGGAATTCCAAAATAATTGATCCTAGGACTGGAATCAAAGTTTTCGAGAGTATTGGTTTTACTGTTAAATTTAGTTATACGAGTTATTTGTGTTCTGCCATTTAGGTATGACATAAACCAATTTAAGGCTATACCCCTAATACCGTATTTATCTAATTTGTTTATAAGTCTAGTATGATCAACAACATCAAAAGCTTTACTTAAGTCTAGAAAGAGAACGCTAGGAGAAATTTTATGATTTATGCTATTAATTATCGAGTTAATCAGATTAAATGTTGCCAACTGGGTGGACTTACCTTTTCTGAATCCGAATTGTTCTTTAGCAAGCACATCAGTCTTATTAAAAAAGTTTAGTATCCTCTTATGAATTACTTTTTCAAAAATTTTTGATAAGATAGGTATAAGTGCAATAGGTCGGTAGTTATTTTTATCTGTTTTAGAATTCTTCTTATGTAAAGGTTTAATTATAGAAAGTTTTAGTTTATCCGGAAAACAACCCTGTTCTAACGACAGGTTAATAATATGAGATAGGGGATGCGCTACGAACTGTGCTATAAGTTTAATAAGTTCTGTAGTAATATTGTCATAACCTGATGATTTTGTATTTTTCAGAGACTTTATTATATGAAAAATTTCTATTGGAATAGTTGGTTCGAAGAAAATGCTGTGATCATTAGTGTTAATATTATGCGTATCATTTTGCTTAGTAGTTATATTATTTTCAACAATGTCTATAAAGAAATTATTGCATATGTTAGCAATGTCAGAACCTGACGTAACTAGAATATTATTATCGTCAATAAGCCCCTCAATGTATTCCTTTGAGGTTTCATTACCCATGGTGCGTTTTACCACATCCCACGTAGCTTTACCTTTATTGTTTGAGTTAATAATGTGGTTTTGATTACATGAATACTGTAAATTGTTTATACATTTTTTTAGAATATTCGAGTATTTTTTAAATATTTGTTTATTTTCATTTGTTTTATTGTGGTAATACCTATATCTTAATAACCTTTTTGTTTTGGAACTTATCTTAAGTCCTTTTGTGATCCATTTCAATTTAGAAGTTTTATGATTTACTTTAATTTTAATAACCGGAAAACATAGTTTATAAAACAAAGTCAATAAGTCATGGAAACTACCAAAAGCATCGTTAGCTTGCGGAAAGCCATAGACTTCGGAAAAGGATATGTTGCTTATATAGCCAACAAATTTGTTAATGTTTTCTTTGCTGAGATCATGTTTATTAACAAAGTAATGATTTCTAATGTTCTTTTTTAGGTATTTAAATTCGACAACTTGAGCTGTGTTATGATCAGATAAGCAAAGATTGTGTGTTTTGCCGACTGCTTCCGGAATATTACTTATAATATTATCAATGCAAGTATTTAACCTGGTAGATGTGTGAATATGGCGTTGCATTCCATAGTTAGAGATGAGTTCGTCAAACATTATAGAATTCCTATCCTTCAAATGAAAGTTTATATTAAAATCGCCGGCTATTACGATCCGCTTCTTTTTCAGTTCTATTTTTTGCAGCAGTTTGTCGAAATTTTCAAAGAAAGTATTTATATTAGAATTTGGTGTCCTATACACACAAAGGACAATGAGACGTAATTGTTTTATTTCTGTACCACAGACCTCAAAATGTTTTTCTATGCTCATGTCTTTAATTTCTTTAAGTTCGGTACATTGAAATATATCTTTACAAAGTATACAAGTTCCGCCTCGACTTTTATCTGGGCGTGAATAAATAGCACACATTCGATAATTATTTAAGACCATATAATTATCATAACCTTTCTTTATAAAATGTTCACTAAGACACACTACATCAACATTAGTTCCTATATCACACATATCTTGAATAGCAAGTTCCAAATCTTGAATTTTATTTAAAGCTGTTGATGTTTTGGTGGAGTATAGTACAGGTATTCATACAGTTATCCTTATCGTTAATCACGAAATAAACTATTATTGCCGCTATCAATATCCGGAACTGGCAAGGGTGGTTTGTTAGTTTTATCAATCACTGGAAAATAATAAGGTATTGTACCTCTGAGTGGATCTTGTTTGTTACATTGCATTTTCTGGTTAGCGTTATGAGATGAATTTTGAAAGTAATAAGGTAAACCTTTAACAGTGCGTGACTTTTTAATGGTTGGGGTAACTTTTATAGGCTTTTTGTTGAATGATAGGAAGCTTCTGTTATATTGGTCTATATTTACTTTGTGTATTATTTGGTTAACAATATTGAAGCTGTTTTGTGCTTCAATGAAGGAAAAGTTTTTAAAGTTTTGAGCTAAAAGTTTAAGATTGTATTTTAGTTTACCTTCATTTAGAAATGCATTGTAGAGTACATTTACTACATATACGTTGCACTTATTCAGTGCTTTGAGAGCTAAAGACATTTCCATAAGAAACTTAAAAGGATTAGAGTCATTGCTTCCAGTCATGATGACAACACTGTCACTAGCTGTTAATTCTTTAGATAATATATTACAACTGGATAAAACTTCCTCAGTGGGGGCATCAGGTTTTCTAATCCCTGAGATTTTATAATCCTTTAGAATAAGTTTAGATTTGTTACGTATTAATAATTCAACGATGCCTTCACCTTGATTATCTGACAATAATATAAAATTTCCGGTTTCTTGTTTGGGTTTTGGAAGGCTCCTGACCTGTTTAGCTGTTTCACATGCTATATTGTTTTGGGTTGTTTTACTATCCTTCAATGCATGGTTTTTGCTGGTTATCTCCATTTTTTTATCTTCAATTTTTGGCTTTTCAATGTTACTTTCGATACATGGATGCTTGGCAGATACCTTGGGCGTTTGGAAAGTAAGATCCAAGTCTAATTTTCTTGAGGATAGATTTGTTCTGTTAATAAGATGTCTGTTACCTTTGGCTTTGCACGTAACAGAACATGGATACCTAGTTGAACTAACACTTGATATATACATGTTTTTGAATTGATTGGTTTTTTGCTTTTCCTCATCTAATTTCTGCTTTAGTGAATTATTTTCTTCATTCAAAGTGTCTATTTCTAAATGAGCACTTAGTAGTTGTTCGTTAAGGCTTTCAATAATATTTTGTAGTTCAGAACATTCTTCACTTTTGAGATGCGTCGATTAATCCATCATGCTTTTCACGCTTCGACATGACGCCAGGCTATCCAAAGATTCAATCGAAAGAGATCGTTTCAAATTATTTCTTCGAATTGTAACGTTGTTATTATTACTCATTTTCAATTATTTTTAGTAGTTACTTAGTACTCGATAATATATTTGGAAATAACAATCTCAAAAAGTTGGCTGGGATCGAACCTAGGATACTTTTTCTTCAGTCCGCATGTAGCGCTACCGCGCTAACCGTTCATGATTTGAAGTAGCGAAATAGACGTAAGCTTATTACTCAAACGATTGATTGAGTAACCCTTGAAGAAGTCGACTATAGGCTTATATATTTTTTTGTACATAAGTTTATGTTGATTAAGCAATCACTTAAAGTAGGTAAGCACTTTGGTTAAGGAATCTGTGTGAGATATGGTATGGTGCTGTGACTAGTGGACTGAGATGTCAAAGGTCTCAAGTTCGAACCAAAGAGTATCTAACCATTTTTTTACCAGGTTTTATAGTCTTTTCGGACTTTTCGGAAGTTATATGTATTTATCACAAGCTCAAACGGTCATGGAGAACATCGTGAGGAAACCTGCATGCTTGTGAGATGTGTTTCGATGGCATGTGAAGTCTGCCAACCCGCAGTAGGCTAGCGTGGTGGACTATAGCCTAATCCCTCTCAAATGAGAGGAGACCCGTGCCCAGCAGTGGAACGTTAATGGGTTGATGATGATGAATTTATAATCACGTAACCTAAAAAGATAGATTACTACTTGAAGCAACCGGTGGAAATATTGCTCATTCGACCAATCATACCCAGTATCTAGTTACAAACTTTTTGAGAACCCTATAATCAACAGTGTGACGGCACAGAGTACTTTTTCACGTCGGTTCTGACGTATGGCATTCGCCGATTTACAGCAAGTATTACTTTTCTATTGAACGAGAAAACAAGATTTATGGACAATAGAATATATATAAAATGAAATATTTATTTACAAATTAATTAAGACTCGATTTCTAAAAGTTTTCGATTCAAACAACATTGTATAAAAGTTTTGATCTTCTTGATTTCATTTAATATTAGAATAGCCTACTTTCAGAACTTCACTTGACTCGTTTAATAAAATATTCCTAGTTTAACTTTATCTTACAGACTAAGCGAAGAAAAGTCCGTTAAAGTTTATCGTAATATTAAGAAATTTTATTAGAGTAATATTTGATAAATTGATTTTGTTTGACTCAGTTTGATATACTTTTTCATCGAATTAGAAAATATAAAAGCTTTATAAGTACCTAAACAGTAAGTACAGTCACAGTCAAAATCGCAGAAGAAGTTTGACATTGTCATTGGAACAGACGAAGAGGGATACCTACATGTATTTAAAGCCGGTCGCACTGACAATCTTCTTCTATGAAGACGTTTCATACACACACACCCTTAATTCCCACTGTCATTAAAAGCGATTCAAACAGCGCGTTACATAACCGCCATGCTTAGTTACGAACATTTCTTTGTAGTATCTAAGTATAACAAAAATTCAATCGGATTAAATTAATTTTAAATTAACATAGAACCTCTTCTTTTTTTGAGGTTCGTTACAAATATCAATAAGAATAAAATTAGCGGGATTTCAATCTATGCTCCTTCATCTAAGCCGATGAATTTTATATCAGCCATTTTATATCTACACTCATCATCATCATCATCAACCCATTATTATCCCACTGCTGGGCACGGGTCTCACGCTAGCCTACTGCGGGTTGGCAGACATGCCATCGAGAAAATCTCTCAAGCATGCGGTTTCCTCACGATGTTTTCCTTCACCGTTAGAAATGCGATAAATACACACATAACTTCCGAAAAGTCAGTGGTGCGCGCTTTGGGTTTGAACTCGAGACCTCTGACATCTCAGTCCACTGGGCACACCGACAGCTTATATCATTCACTCGCATATAAAACTAATTTCGAAATAAGTTTTGGATTTCCTCTGTGCTGACGTTAATAAAAAATGAATATAGTTTTATTTTTGTCTAGCGTTAACCATATGCACATGACTGACTTCGCTTATACGTACTTTTTCTGTATGGTATGGGTTAGGTAAAAAGAAATAATATGTCGTTAAAATAAGTCTGTCACTTTTTATGAAACCTTTTATTATAACTTATAAATAGACATAGACTACACTTACAACTGCCTCGTTGGTTTAGTGGTGGCAAAGTGAGACTGATGAGCATTAGATCTTGAGTACATATGCCAGTTCAAGCAAAGTGTTATTGGGTTATTGTATTAAATACTCAGGAGCAGCTTGAAGTTTCGATTCGTGCCCTATTGGTGGCAATAGGTTAGCCCCTATTACATGAGAATTAAAACCGGCAAATGTGCCTGTACATTAGTAGGTACACCTTTGCCTAACCTTTCAGTGCTTCACAGAATGATGACAAACTAAATACATTGAAAAATAAATTCATTACAATCATTAACTAAAGAGCATTGTTCCTTATGATATCTGCTAAACTCTTACTCTAGTTTAGTACGGGTTTGCAGACTTATTTTCGTATAATATTGGAATTGTTAACTATTATTATTAATTAACTAAGTAATATTGTAGTATGGATAAATTCACCAACAAACTTCTTTGCAGGAATATCTTGTTATTTAAAATGTGCCAAAATTCAAACTGACAATGGAAGGCTTTCTTTTGTTTCTCGGTTTTCGTTGTTCTCGTACTTGAAAAGTTATAAAATAAATTTATAATAGTAGTAGACTTTCAAATTTATACCGTTATTCTTAGTTACTTAAGTCGACTATGCATTAAGTATATTTTCATGTTGTATTTGTTTATCATTGGTAACGGACAATGGTGAGGAACAGTAACAGTAACACGTGTACCATTTGTTTGCGTAAAACCGCTCACGTTAATTCGTTTTCCACTAAACAAAGTTCGGTTTCATTGATTTTGTAAAGGTATTTACTTTGTTAAGTTCGTATTGTGACTATTTGCGAAACAATATAGGTAAGGCTGAAAGGAAACTATTTATTACAGAAAATAAATAGATTTTTTTTGTAATAACATTTAGAAAGGAACTCTGATAAAGAAAGTTTGTATTTTGTTGTTTGTAGTTTTTACGATTTATCCGATGCTTAGATAGCATTATGATAACCATATAGAGTTTGAAGTGGGTGCTAACGGGGTAAAAATCAAGGTAAAAATTTGTGGCTTATTGCCAAATAAACATAGTAATCGCCTTTTAAGAATCTATTAGTCAGATCGAATAGTGTACCTATCTGATGGTCAACCAAATATAAATAATTAAAAATCTGGATTAGGCACAACCTTACATGAGGTGACCCACAATATGGACTTACATATTTGAGGTATCAATAGCAGAATGTTGGTTACCAGCGGCAGAAGTTGTGGCGCTACTTCTGCCGCGTCTATATCTAGTGAATTACATATAGCTGAAATATGCAATTCATATTATTAGCATAAGCAACTGACTTCTTTATAGACTTACTCTACACGTTACGTAAACTCAGTGTCCGTTGTGGTAAATATATAAAATTAAAATATTAACAACGATGGACTTTTACAATCAGTACACAATTCGCTGCAAACAATGAGCATATACATATTTAAGGTAACAATTTACAGGCATAGTGTAAACGTAATGTGCTTTGTATGCTATACGTTTGTGATGCTAAATACTGCTATTAATTAGTGTCATCTGATTATCCAACAAACACAAATAACCATTATAACCACCATAGACTTTAACAACAGGCACGCAAGTCCATCTAAACCATGGGCACGTATTTTAAGTGACAATTTGCAGTAATGGCGTGAACTCAATGCTCGTCGTGACGCATATCAGAGTGTCGGTAATATGGGCGATCTGTTTGTGACACGCCGCGCGGCACTAATGCGGTTATCTGATCGTGATGCGAGTTGTTTACGTATGCGAACATCCTGCGGTCCCGTTGTCCTGGGCGAACGGCTAACGTGTGTGTTATGTACTTACAGTTTTGAATATAACTAGTATAAGATGTGCTGGTCGATAGGATGGTTGTAAAGGAGTACTTTATTGTTACTTTAATAGGCACGGCTTTGGAGACACGAAAGCGTCACTTTTGGTGTTGCAAAAACTGCTTACCATCAGACGAGCCATGAGCTTCTCACCATCAGGGTATGAAAAAAATATTGCTTATCAAAAATTAAATTTAATGTCATCAATGACTTAGACTAAAAAGTAAACGTATTTTTTCAAAAGTACTCTAGAATATGTCTGTAATCTAAAGCCCAGTCTATCTGATATTAAAAACATACAATGCATCATACATTTTCATATGGACCTGTTTTTTTTAAGCCAAACACACTCATAAAATACCTAACAGCTTTGATTATAAAAAATGTGCTTTTGATACATTTACCTCGTCGCGTAGGTACCTACACGTTTTCATTTAGTTTCACAACAATCAATAATAATGAGGGTTAATAAAAACCTTGATTGGATAGGAGGGATGCAGCCAGGCAATCGGATTAAACACATGAACAAAATGGATATACGTGGTACAAATTGTACTTATATTGCCACCGCTGTTCCGATGTTTAACTAACGAGTGGTTAATCAATTTATTGGTGTGTTACTGGATGTAGTCGGTTAGAATTAGATTTTAATCCTTGATCTCTCTCCTGAAAATTAAATATCAATTTAATGCTTATTCATTTCATTACATTGGTTTGCAAACACCAACGCATCAAATAAATAAATATTATTCCTAAAAGCATTTTATTAATGTTGTACTACAGAAAATAATTATAATAATTATTGAAGGTTGAAAAATTAAAAATAATGAAATTATTTTTACATGAAAAATGTTGCCCTAGTCCACGGTACTTTAAATAAAAGAGTTTCCAATAACGAGTTTTGCGTCGTTTCATTGAAGTAAAAACTTCCGTATCACATTTAAAATGTATTGACACGTAATGCACATTCACGGTGCAGAAAACATAACATTAATTAAAAACTATCACAATATATTGGTTTCGTTCCGAGCATTCGAATTTTTCTTATAAAAGCGCTCACGTCGGGGTTGGTTGAAATGAGAAAAAAAAGGCTATTGCTATTAGAACCGCATTGCTCGTTCATCAGAGCAATTCCTGCAGTACAGTGGAAGAAGTATTGCTGATGTTCTTTTTATTTTAACACTAAGAACACAATACATTTGTTACAAGCTGTACGTATGCCCTTTTAACCACCCCACGGTTCAATCCGCTTGATTGAGTGGTTCAGCGCACAGCCCGGGCCAGATTGACTTATTCGTTATTAGAAAGATTTTTAAATAGTCCCTTTGTATTGATTTACTTTCGAAATGAATCGGCACGCTTTTAAAACTTCATGGACAAATAAAGAGCAACTTGAAATGAATGTTAAGCTCAATAAACTTTCTGCAACAACCGCTAATGGATTGGTCGAGATCCGAACAAACTTTTTTTTAAACAAAGAAAAATTGTTGTTCATAACGAACGCAAAACCGAGAGTTCCACGTTGATAGTTGACTGGAATGACTTCAACGTAATCTGTGCAAATAAACGAAACTATGAATAAACTAGTTTCACCGTGAAAAACGGTTAGAAAAAAATCAACCGAATTGCTTCTCAATTGAAATCTGGCGGTGAAACTTTTGTAAACGTGATTGAATCGTTTGAATGACATCTTTTTATACCTATGACATGAGACGGACCGAGAGAGTTCGACATTAACGTAGCTGAAGGCGAAACGTAAGCGCTTCACACAAAGATAAAGGCTTAACAAAACTCGTTCGCGTTTCGTTTTTAAAATAGGAAGCCGATACACTGTTGCAGAAGATTGATGGAGCTATCTGAAACGAGATCGGGGACTCCATGGTGCCGTCCGGCTATTTCGATGCAATGTTGCAGCAAACTCAGGCACAGATGCTATTTAAAATCAAATACGTGTTTGCCGCTGCTGCCCGTATTCGTGCCTGTATATTAAATTATGTATTTTCAGTTCATATTTAAGTTTATGATTTTCCCCATGGACATAAGTTTTTTGATAATAAAGCAATGAAGCAGAGATTCATGTTATTCATTATATAGTAGGTTGTTTTAATAAACAACCCGTTTACTATTTACTGCCTGAATATCGTGTCTATATTTTAGCACCAAAATTTATTCGCAACCCAGTCGCTGTGTTATAAGGTTTTATGTCATAATCTGTATATATAAAAGAAAGTCGTGTTAGTTACACTATTTATAACAAGAACGGCTTTACCGATATGGCTGAAAATTGGTGAGGAGGTAGCTTACAGCCGGGAAACGCACATAGGATACTATTTATTCCGTTCGACAGCATTAAAACATTTAAAACAAACTAAAAATTGTAACGACTAGGTATATTACCGCTTTCATTGTAACCTTAGCAGTTTACATTAGAAAAGAAAACGAAGAAAACTGACATAACTGTCATTTCTATGACTGTCATCTGTACACTACTGTGAAGCGTATATCAAAGTGCGATCAGGGCGGATACAGGACCAGCTGCAATCCTGATAGTTGTTAAATGAATGAATTATTACGCATATTTTTTGATGATTCGTGAAAATCCAGATAATTATTGGCTGGAATTTCAAAATCGAAAAGGAGCGCTTAACTTGGATTCGGTTGAACCAAGCTATACTGCGTTCGCAGGAGTATATCGATTTACACGTTGTAATGAGTACCTATAGAGATGCAGGTAATGTTAATCGATTGACCATAATAACGGTGACGTACACGTCATATACATAAATATGCGGGAAGATGCTATTACGTACGTTCGTCACTACTACGGTTAAAGGGATAATAATCAAGTGACAAACATCAAGTGATCGGTACGAAATTACCACACGTGTCTTCAAACAAAAAGCCCAGTCACCGATGAACTACATTTTTTTTTATGGAAATAAGGGGGCAAACGGGCAGGAGGCTCACCTGATGGTAAGTGATTACCGCCGGCCATGGACATCTGCAACACCAGAGGACGTGCAAATGCGTTGCCGGCCTTTGTACATTGTTAAGCAATCACGTCTTTTGGGGATCTATGCTTGATGTATACAATCAAATGACAAAAACGAGGCTTGCCGCATGCATACATTCTTATTTGGTAAGTCGAAAGAATTGAACCACACGAAGATGGTATAATATGTGCCGATATTCCTGACTGACATAGACCGACTTCATGTTGTTATTGAGAATATGTGTAGCGCCATCAACCCCTACTCACCGTGCATGGTAGACTGCAAGTGTTCCAAACTTTATCCACGAATATTAATGGCGAAGACCATCACTGGTTACGATGGCTGCCAACTGTCTTCACATCGACGTCGATCACTCAGTGATAATGATCGAACTATCACAACAATTTCGTGGTTTCACATTACTAACGATCTATCTGATGAAAATTTCTCGAAGCTATGTAACTGCTGAGTTTCAGTCAACCAATATAGTGGATTTATTTCACTTCCTTTGCAATTTCGGCTCATTGAAAGATGAGCTCATGAACAAAATATTCCCGACCATCATTGTTAACGACAACAATATCAATAAAAATAACAAATAGTTATCTGAGCGAGCATTTTAGCTACTAAGGTGTGGATGACTTTAACGTCGCAATACTGGATTTTTGTAATTTTATTGTTTTTTATATCCTAATAAACTATTGATGCATTTTTTGTGTTCATTTTATTGCGTTATTAAATATTGATTTAAGTTCAGCTAAAAGATAATATTCATTGACTGTAAGACGGTACGAAGTTCGCCGGGTCAGCTAGTTAATCATAAGTAAGCGATACATATATGTATATGTAAATGACTGTTTCGTAATCCTCTCTCTACGTCATAAACTTGAAATCGAGCGTTTCAGCGTTCATTCTGACGTGACAAAAAAGGTGCAAAACAATATTATAAAAATTATCTAACTTTTAAGCGTCAAATATCAAATAAATGACCTTAAAAAGAATGTTTAATACCTTATCGCACTTCATTTCAAGCTCTGATGCTTAAAAATGATAAATGATATCACGCAGCGAACTTACCGATGGGAACTTACCAGGCGTTCATAGCTGACAAGAGGAAATAAATGAAGTCGTTAGTGCTTGGCTTACGTCTAATGTATTGCAGTGTAAGCTCCTTCCACGTCCTAGATGGGCGACAATTGCTACTCAATTTAAGGACCTAACACTACATAGTAGAACTGAAATTAGACCGAAAACATATAAAGGCACATTACCCATTCTTAATTAATATTACATACATAATTCGTTCATGTGAGAAAATTTTATCGCAATCTGATGATTGGTGATAGACGATGTAGATGTCTGTATTGTTCACCGTGATGTATGTTGTTTACGTCAGTTACGAAATTAATGAGTCAATATACCTAGATATGTATAATATGTTATATCAAAGTAAGAAGAATATTTATTTGTTATAGTTTACGGACATGTTTGCTGCTTCGTAAAAATAATAATAAATAATAAAATAATAAATATCATATTCTGTCAAATCGGAATATTTAGAATATAGTACGTTAGATAATTGCAATTGTATTAATTGAGGTATGTCATAGTTTTCGTAAGTATAAGTTTTACTAAATATTTGATAGCTTGACAGCGCCTTGCATCGCTTCTCCTGTTCGCATAGGACGAAAGAATTAGATCGTCTTCTGCAACGGAACAAGAATAACATCTTACTACAACTCAACAGGTTCGTTGGCGTATTCTGTTAAGCTTACCATGGAGGATTATTCATGGTTCATACACTAACTTGTCTATGGTATTGTAAATCTGTATAATTATATAATCTGTAAATATACAATAAAACGATACGTGGTTTTATTATACGTTACTAACGTTAACGTAACGTTACGTCTTAAATTTAAAATTTAAGAGTTATTTTCGTGGGATATATTTGAAAAGCCCCATTTTTATGATTAAGATTTTTCTTAATAATTATTTGTTTTGTAGACGTTTATTATCATGTGAAAATATTTTATAGCAAATTGGTACATCCAAATACGGGTAATATTGGCTGAAAGTTTCAAGTTATTAATCAAAATCGGAATACCGTAATTTTTTAATAACCAAGCATTTTTAGATTTAGGTAGGTACGTTGTTTATTTTTGCATCGAATACCGTACAGCTAAACGTTTGTACCCTTTCAAAATTACTGTTTGTAATTGGATGGGAGAATCCAAGCATGTCTGTTTTTAAAATATCCTACCTGCTGTTGGGTATTTGTCTTACTGCCTAATTAGAAACGGGAGCCTTGAATGTTCACGCTTCGAGCGAATTTGGCAAGGATCCTACCCTTTCATCTGTGACGCAAGCAAATCGACGAGGTAACTACCCGTGAATTATTGGAGTAATTATTGTGCTAATTATACATACTACATATACATGTACATCTGTACCTGTGACGATAGAATCTATGCAGGATAACAAGGATAGGGATATAGGATAACAAACGTACACTATATTATATGTATCTACGTAATTAGATGATGATTCAATATTATACAAAAATCATTACTTGCTGTAATGATTTTAAAATTAAAGTGAAATTATTTACATTGTGTGAGCGATCAGTTAGATATATCAGTGACAGAATCAACTCCTTCAAGAATTTAAGCGATTGAAGTTTGAATGGTCTAAAATAGCGCACAAATCCACTGACATTAAGATTTTTTGTACTTTTTAAATGTTTCATTATAACAAAAATCTGTTAAAGCATATGTTTGAAAAGAGAATCTGTAACTTTGCATCTCTTAAATACGTACGGAAGAATGAAAGTTTTGGCAGATTTAGAGTTTACAATTATGAAGGAGTTTGATGAATGTATTCAGAGTGAATTGGTTTATTCAAGGTAAGCGCGGTCCGTTGTACCTCGTAGTGTCACTTAACATCAGATGAACTTGCGTTTGAGAGCAAACCTATTAATATTATTTTTAAAAATAGTAACTAAAATTTATAAAAATTATACACAAATACAATATTAGTTAGGTATATGCATAAACACATTTAGTTTAAATTTAATAAGCTTAAAGAATAATTACGTACAAACTTTGACCACTAGGTATCTACTATAAAATGTGCATAACACAGATATCGCGTACACACATAATACACGTATCAAGCGATAATGGTCTGTAATTTAAATGAACCATTGAAATAAAACTACTTCTTACAGATCTTATCGCGGCATATCCATGGGCTCGGGAAACCTGAGGTAGGTATTGGGTGAACCACTCAGTGATAAAGACTTAAATACAATAACAATTACATAAATCAAAAATAAAGAAAAACGTAAATATAAGGAAAACAAAGAGAAAACATAAACTAATTAAATAAAATTATTTTCACTTGAATGTAAACACTGAAACATAAAAATGGCGAATTTTTCAACACGCGCGGTACGAGAGACGCAGCACGTGCTGCAGTCCGACACAAGGGCAATCAATCTTTGTATCACTCAAGTAGTGAACATGACAGTACTATCGTTGTATCTGCTTAAGTGGATGAGCGTACCATTTTGTTTAGTTGATCTCTACCAGCCAAATAGGCTTGGTCAGACGTTGGCGATTCCACCCGGCTAATAGGCAAGCACACAGGTACTTAATTCGTCCACTAACCACAATAGTCTGTTTTCGCCGTATATATCCCCAAGTGTTCGGCGGTGGTCACGTTGTCTGTGGAACACTTACATCGAGTTAGGAAGCCACCCGAAAATAATTAAATTTATCCCAAAGTGAGTGAGGTCGCTGCGGACCTACTGGCCGGATTCCGACTAAAGGGTAGTTTAAGAACTAGTTTAAAATTTTAATTACGTACGTTATAGTTTTAGTATGATAATTGTTTAAATAAACGCTTTATAATTGAGTTAATGCTGTATTTGTTTTGAAAAATCCTTCAATGTATACAGTACACAAAGTTATTGGAAGGACTCCTGCATAACTGAAAAAAAAAATGTTCAACAAATATTCCACAGTCTGATGCAGAGTATTGGCCCCAAAATTAGTGTATATTTATCTATATATACAATGTACATAATTAGAGATTAACAGAAAACTTTATATTAAACTAGCTGCCTCCTGCGGCTTTGCCCGCATGGTGTATAGATAAAAAGTAGCCTATGTGTTAATCCAGGTAATAAACTATATGTATGCTAAATATCACTCAATTCTGTTTAGCGGTTTTTGCATGAAAGAGTAACAAACATCCATCCATACATCCATACTTACAAACTGTCGCGTTTATAATATCAGTAGGATTTAAAATACTGTAGAATTTCAAATTTTGGGTGACTTCTAGTAAAAGTTCAAAGACACATTTTTACCATGCCTATACCCGACAACAATCTGGGTTCAGCCTCCACGATGCGATGGTTTGTGTCATCTTCCAATGCGGATATGAAGTAGATTGTGAAAGAGATTGTACTTTCCTCGTAGTTGAAGTGTGGCGGAAATGCAAATGTAATCTTCAGTATGACATTGTAGATATGTTCTCATATTCACGAATTGTTCACAAAAATATAGGTATAATAATTATAAAAACATGTTAAATGCAGTACAGTAAATAATAGCTTAAGATTATTTGAGTCTATGTTGTACCTACAAATATATCACAACACCACCCAAGAATACACTTAGGTAGTACTCTACCTAAGTGTATTCTTGGGTGGTGTTATTACTTACTATTTATGGTATAATAAGAGTATATATTTTTATAAGAAACCCAAACAAATCACCAAAAACTTATGCCTGGTAAAAAAAAATGTTCGCTTCAGCTTTAGAACCTCCTTCTTTTTTCGCTGCTTTTTCTTTACCTATATATTTGTATATATCCCCTTATGTTTACGTACTCAAGGATTCAGTAGAGCCCATCGAAGCCCCTAGAAATCTATTAAATTAACCAATTCTCTAATAATTGTTCGTGAATACAGAGCTGGCACAAACAGTGACTAAGCTTTAATCAATTTTAATAGTTGTAACCTCTTAATAATGGCGGTTACAGCGGCTAACGAAACAAGGTGGTCGGCTGTCGCAACTGACGCGAGCCGGTGATTAAATTTGTGTTCGCTGCAAACTCCCGCCTCGTCTTGGAGCTTAACTGAATTTCAATCTGCAACATGTTTAACAGCGGATTTAACTTATGAACCGATTTTGATAACACTGCATAGATACAAAATTCTTTGAGTACCTATTAGGATTCATATATATAGGATTTTCTCCTGTGTCGTGGGTGCGTTTACAAACACAAATTTTCACATACACAAACGCCCAGACCCGGAACAACTACCTGTAGAACGTACAAATATTTGCTCCGTGCGGGGATCGAACCCGCAACCCGTGACGCACAAGCCGGTCGCTTAACCTCTGCGCCAATCAGGTCGTCAAAAAAAAAATACATATATCCCTAATGTTGTGCATGTCTGTAATTGACGTAAACACTAGTCTATATCCTTTTATTTAAAATGTCAATGTTTGTGTTTATGTTGTTGATGTGCCTTAAATAAATAAATAAATAAATAATATGTATGTTTTTTTTTTCTGGAATAAAATACCCTTTCAGGATAATTTACCATTTCAGCACATATACACATAGGTACTCGTACGTATCTATTCACACAAATTATTTCCAATTTAGTGTTTATTTTTTCGAATAATGTATTTTATTGTATGATTACAACACCATTCGATTCCGAAATTGATAACGTATTGTACATATATGTACTATGCACTATACCTACACCTACGACATAAATGAATATTAAATAAATCATCCAAGTATGGATAGCGGGTTTGGATGTTGAATGTTGATTGTATTACTATACCTATTTAATTTTAATACCTTCCTATTTTTCTTGCTGCACATCTAAGTTGGTTCTAAAGCTGCCAAGCCAAACCTCCTTTTCTATTTTCACCCTTTAATTAGTCTCGGGCAGATTCCCCCCTGCGGTGTCATTTTCTCTTCTTTGTCCGTTAACGACATTGAAAATATTTATCGGCTATTTGTATTTACTCTCAGCAAAATAAAGAAATGTTCTATAGAAAAGTAATTTTATATTTATTTGTTCCAGGTAAATTTGTTCAATTTCCTCAAATCACTGTGAATCATCGAAAAAGTAAGCGAATATTATTTAAAAATCCCGATTATACAGAAATAAAAATCACACAAAGATTCAGCTATCCACAAAAAACTCGGGAGCGAATAAAAATAATACAATTCTACTCGTACACCACTTGCTTCTACAACAAAATTAGGCTTTGACCTTCTCCGAATAAGATTCATAATGGGTTGTACCGACGGCAAGAGTGGTTATCAAAAGAGTATTCTAAGCATAGAGCTATGCAACGTCCGAGGCTCGTAATTAAAAGAGAATTCGCTCCCGTTGTTTTACACAGCCCATCGTCTGGAGGCGTATAGTGGATGAACACAATGAATATGTATACCCATAGACGGCAGAGGAGAAATGTGGAGGACAGTCTACCTGGCTTTTTTTAGTCGCACTTTTTACGCCATTCTGCTTGTGCACAGTAATTAATCGTCGAGTTCATTGCAAGGTGGTTATTTTGTAAATCACATAAGACTCCATAGCTTCTCTATAAAATTTTATTGATGTTTACAATATTATTATTTGAAAAAATCCGTAATTTTTTTTTAAATTGATCTGTATTTATTCCATTTTAATTAAATCCACCATGATACTAATTACAGACAGAATCTAAATTCTTATGAATTGCAACAAATTTAAGTTGTCTCTGTTCAAGATTTATTTATTGGTATCAATATATATTATACCCTGATGGATTTAACACATTAGGTATAAACAAATATCAAAAAAAAATACACTTTCTTTCAACAATTTCTTCTTTATTAAACTGGTTTGTAATTTAGAGCCCCAGACTCCGCTATACTAAAACTAGGAGATCAACATAAAATATAGAACAAAACTTCTGGGAACAAAGTTGCTAGCATTTGTATGTATATTCTATTGTAGATGAACACAAGACTATACCGTCACCCAGAATTCGAGCAAACATTCCATTACTTAACAGCAAGCGGAAAAGCACAATACAATGACCCAGTTTCGTGAAGAAAAACGGACGAGACAACATTTGCACTTTTTGTCGCCTCCGAGTTACAACACTAGTGCTGTGCGAAATTTCTACACAGATAGCATACGAGAACGTCGCGACTTGTTTTATTGTGTACAGAAATACATTGTACATTGTTTTTATTCAGATTTATACACTACTTACAAAAATAATTAGCTGTGGTTTTGTCTTATAATAAAACATCGCAAACATTCGTTTGCAGATTGGCAGTGGCTGAGCGATCGGTTCGGCACAAGTAGGTATAGGTTTGGTCTCCACCGAGATGAAATATAAGTACGATCTACAGTTACTTGTTCCGAGTTCCGTTTTGTTTAAACTTAAACATACATACGACGTAAGAAACCTCCACAGGGTTTAGGGTTAGTGTGGAGTAATGTTGTAAAGATGTAACCTCCTATTTGTATAATCTATGCCTAGTTGTTCTTAGTTTATTGATGTGAGAATTTGTGTTTGTTTACGCACTAATATAATACTTACAGGATAAAGTCATAGTAGTAACTTAAAAGAGCTAAACAGTGTGAGGTCCTGTGTTTGATTTCAATTCGGATTGTTTAGCTCCCTTAGAAAATTCAGTACTAACTCGTAGGTCAGATTTGTATAATTAATAGGTGCGCCCAATTACACGGGACCTTCAATTCTAACAGCTAAATGTATGATATACATTGGTATATCATGTAGGAGGATGATTGTATATTCTAATATAAATCTTATTACCTACACTCTACAACTGATATGGTAATACAAATAAATGTCCACAATGAGAATAAAGATGCTTAGATATAAAACGTTTGGTCTACTATCTAAATAAATTTCCCTTATACATTTTGCCTTTATCCAATACTTATATCATAAATCTTCTCTACAGAATGTTGTTATAAAATAATTGATTAAATAAATAATACCTCCTCACTTATTTACGTAACAAGAACGGTAAGACGCTAGGAGGAAGCTCTCAGTCTGCGGATAAAAGTTGTCAATTATGATGATGATGAGCTGCAAGTGTATCGCTAATATAATCGTATCGAATTACCCGCGTTGATATGAAACGAATATTTTATATAATACTTAAGGGGGATAGGGAAGGTCGCTTTTTTCGTATATATTCTTGTAGTGTTACAGTTCAGTGACGTCATTAAACTACAACGCTTTCTACGTAGCCTTTGTTTATTTATATGTCACAGTGAGTTATTTATTGATGTATTTGTTCTAATATATGTATTAAGATATCAAGTGAAATAAAATATTTTTTCTTTTTCTATAAATATAATTTATTAAAAATAAGGGCTCCAGATCTCAATCCCACTGGGGACAAATGTTTGTGTGATTAGCATGGACATTTGTGTCTCATATTTATCCAGATATATTAGATATAAATATTATATTAGTATGTATCTCTTATACATTTTTTGTAAGGTTTGCAAATCTTGATTGCAAAAATACAAGCTCAAATTAATCTAACCTAATTTCATAATTCACTGTAGCCGATTCCATTACTTACATCTCCAAAAATATCCTGGGTGGTCGCTGTGGATTCTGGCTCTTACTGATGTTTGCCAAAGTCTGGCGTTCATTGATTGACTACAGAAACTTGGACAGACGGATTCTATTGAAGCAGACCGACCGGTATAATAAAGGAGTGTTCGTATCGTTTTGTTGTCTGTGGTTTCTATATTATTTTATGAATAGTCTGATACCTATATATATTTGTAAGCCGACAAAAAACAAACACAGCAATGGCAGCAATCACAGCAACCCACACATAGTATAGTTATTTTATTTCATGAAGACTGATCAATGATTGAAATGTGAACTTTGATATAGCAGTCATGTAACATAGCATGCATGTAAGCAATTTATGTACAAAGAAGCCACTTAGAATAAATACTAGGAGCGAGAATCAGAACAGAAATCTGGAAATTTAAAGATTACTGATCTGGCGCTCCCTTTCGCGGTTTCGCTTCATTTCATTTTAATAATCATTTATAATGATGTATTAATAATAATTTATTTGTATAAAACTTAAATGGCAAGAATAATTTAATAAACACACATATTTATGCATCGCATAAATTCACAATTCAAATGGGTACAAATACATCTGTGTCTGAACTAAATATAAAATATCTGAACCTCAGACATCAGCGCTCTTCTATAAGCTTTACACAGTTATAATTTAATACTATAACCTGAAACAAAGATATGAAAACAATTACATTAATTTTCTTCTGTTAGGTAAAAGTAAAAATCATCGGCACTTGTATTAAATCGGATTAGCAGTTAAGTCAAAAATATAAAAGGGGAAAAATACAATTCTATGTATTACAGACATAATACAGCTACAATACAGTAAGAAAGGAGCCTGCTGCCCCGGTTTAGTAAACTTATCAAATATTTATAGTTGAATGTATAAAAAATCGGTCAAGGCCGAGCTTTGCGTTGAATATTCTACCCTCAGGGTTGGAAGGATCATGTAAAGAGATGGTAAATTCCGACGCGCTCAGTAGAATCTGTATAAGTTTAGTATAAATATGTAAGCTTTGCTCACAGCCCTACTTTCGTTTTAATAGAATATAGGAAACGATTTTACTTATTCAGTATTTTATTAAGTACTTATCATATTGAACTAAAAGGAAACTGGGGGTTTCAGTTACCTTAAAGTTATTCCTAAATTAAAATAATAAACATATTATATTATATTAGATCAAGTTTAGAACAAAATCTGAAAAGGCTGTCGTTGTTTAATATTTTTTATATTCATATTTTGATATAGACTATAGCATTATGTCCTGTCTACAGCCACTTGAGTTTGGCGATTCGTAGGGCTATGCCAGTGATATGGGTTCTTCTATCTCCTAATTTCTGACTCGATCACGTGGTGAAACTTCTAAAATAGTCCCTCCTCCTCCTCCTCTGAGTGAAAGTGGGTTTCCTAATAAGGCCCATTGCAAGGAGCAACGTTTCGATGCCGTAAGCCATCATTGGCAACACACACTGATCAAAGACTTCCGTCTTGAGACACTGCGCTATTTGGGACGAAAATATACCTTTTTATACATACGTAAAATAAAGGAAATTGTGCTCCAAACTGAAGTAATAAAGCCTCAATTTTCTCATAGACATTTGTTACAAAATCAGAACCACCGTTTGTAAATTGAACCGATCGGTTATATTTCAGGCGCGTGGCTATGCGGGACGTCACCGTGAATTATTACGTCAGCAGCCGACCGCGCAGGATGCGTCCTGCGACACGTCATTGCACTGGTATTGCGAGCCCATGTTTCCGATAGTCCAATAAATCTCCTGTGATGTTGTCTATTTGTTTCCTTAAACAGACTAACTATATATTGATTTCGTACACTTACGCGAATATTAGACATTGAAATAAAACTACTTTTTACGGATTTTATCGCGGTATATTTGATATTATTTTAACCCGATGTTTCGGATCCTTTACAGCATCCATGGTCACGGGCAGACTGAGGTGTTGGTCGTCTTGAAGTCATGATTACTAACAGCTACCTACCCTACATTTTTAATTATTATTGACAATGTTGATAATTACACAGAACGAGCTCAAAAAAATAATATCAAATATACCGCGATAAAATCCGTAAAAAGTAGTTTTAAGTTTAGTTTTTTTTAAATAAACACTATCAATTATATTGCTAGTGTTTATTTACGCTTTGTGGTAGTGTTTATTTAATGTTTGTTTGTCTAGCAAATACCTCCCCCATAAAAAACATCTAAAATAAAAACTTTTTCTTTGTATCCTCACCTGTCCTACCATTTGGCATCTCATAATCAACCAATTTCCGTTAAAACTTTCACCATTTCTGTCAAATTTTCAAGAATTTTCACAAAAGAATGACATCCCTAAGGAGACACGGAACCAATTCGCATGAAAACTTTTTGGGTAAGAGCTCGGAGCAAAAAGGACGTGTATAAAAAAACCATAAGAATTTTGAACGAGATGACCTTGTTACTGAAGGTGAATGTGGCCTCTTTGGGCAATCACGGGTTCTTCCCCGCAAGGAAGAGGGGGTCCAACCCGTCAAGCCGGGGGGCTTATATTTGAATAATATAATTGATGAATTCGAAATTTTAATATACGAAAATCAAGGCATTTTTCATAACAACTGTTACATTATTATGCGTCCGCGATATCCTTGGAGATGAATACATGGGTAGACCAAAATAATTAAAATAAAACCAAAATTACTTTGAACTAAAATAAAAAGTAAATTAAGTTGTAAAAAGCGCATTTATCTAACACATGTTAGAGATAGGGCTGAAAAACGAGGATGTAGTGATAAAAATAGAATAGAATGTACTAAAATGGATTGGGCATGTTGAGTTAATAAATGGGCGATTAAGGAATTTATAAGGCAAATGCCAGTGGAATAGCCGGGAGGGATATACTTCGACCTAGTTGGTGAACTCCTTCAAAAAGGTCAGGTGCATAGTGCTCAGCTACAAGACGTATGAATGTGGATCAAGCAAAAGTGGTATGCAGGGATTGTAGCGTTTGGCGTTCTGTAGCTTCCGCCTTAACAAGTGACTTTTTGAAACTTTGTATGAAAATATTTTTTAAATATAAATTTATCTAGATATTATGACACAGCGCAATCTTGTTCCGTGTCAAGCAACAAGGTTTTTGTTACGGATACTAGAAGGTTGATATATTACATATATACGTTTTATTATAAATACATATTTATTATACATAGATACATCCATGACTTAGATACAAATGTGGATGCTCGTCACACAAATATTTGTTCCTACCGAGATTCGAACTCAGGACCCGTAGCACAGTCAGCGTTAACTACCGTTGGGCTAATCGGATCGTCAGTTTCGAACTAAATATACATAAATGTAGATATGTTTTATTTGACATGGGGTCAAATATAATGATAATCTTTCATGTTCTCGTCAATCATGTTTTCGTGTCATGTTATCATTGCAGAATCTCAGTAATAAAGGTGTAATCATTTTCAATTTACAAGTCTATCGAAATACATAACAATTAAGTATACGAGGTAATCTGATAGGTAGACAAATAACTAGTTAACTGCACGTAACAGTCACTGAAACCATACATATGTTTCACACCCTTGACCAATTTTTAACCTGTTAGCGTCCGAACTCAAACAAAAATTCAGTGTTCGCAGCGCGAACCGTGGAACTCTCAATTGTTTGTTGTTTCAGAAATGCAGTTAGGAAGTTATGAAGTTTGAAACTGTGAATTTATGCCTTATTTTTATGGCTTTTTTGTGGCAATGGTCACGATTGAGAAGTTTGTTAAAATCATAAATAATGAAAGTAGGTGAACAATGTAGGTAGCGGTTTCTAACAAAGAGTAATCGGATGTCCTAATTTATCTCTTTTCGGGTTAATGTATAACTATATTTATGTACGGGAGTGAGTGGATATTTGTAGGTGCAATCCATTTTCGGAGAAACGTTTTTCATAACAACGACATGTTGTTATATGAAAAAAGACAAAAACCAAATATGTTATTTCAGGTAAACCCAGTAACATGTAGATGACTAGTAACAAATAAATTATCCAAAAAAACAATAAAAATACCCCGTTATCAGCCATCAACTCGGTATAACAAGGCAATACGGTGCAATTTCGGTCACGGCTGACTTAATTATGACATGTATTACCTTGCAAAGAACGCAAGCAAAATCAAATGCCATCAAAGGTTACACCTTAATCCATTAAGCCGTTGACAGAAACAAAATGAAATAATAATTTGTCGTGGAATTCGACGTGCGGGAATATCGAGGCTTTGTATGTATGTTGTAGGTATGTTCACGTGTCATCAATCACATCCTTCAGTAGCCAGGATCCACTGTGGCAGTACATTAGCTCCTTAATTAAAGCTGTGAACAGCTGGCGCAACGCAGGCCCCGTCATACATTTCAATTAATTCTTGTCACCAAACAAATTTGGTTGACGACTATTTAATTATTAATCAAAGTTACATTGACATATTGTTTTTGCGCCGTATTGAATTTATTGGCAAACAATATAATTTTGTTTGCGGTACGATACACCTATTATATTTAATTAATATGTTACGCGGTTAAACACGTGGAAATCATATAAATGATATCATTCGAATCATTACCGAAATTAAGGAGTAATGTTCTTGATGGGAAAAATCGGTGGTGACGATTTAATTTTTTATTTTGTTACATGAAAACTATAGGTATACTAGGTACGTATACAAACAAAAGGCGAATGGCAGGCTTGTATGAGAATCTTGTACACCTAATAAAATTTCGTGTTTTGGGATACTTTTTGTTTTAATTGGTAGATAATATGATAGACAAGCCTTTTTTAAATTCTTAGATTTTTAGAACTTGGGACGTGAAAGTTATAACCAGTTTTATTTTTTGAGGTTATGTACTAGTGTACCGATGTAAATTGTTACTTATAGGTACATAAACATTGTTTTGGTGGTAAAGTAAATGTCTTAGATTGCTTGTCGCTATCCTTGTAGTGTTTTACTTACTTAAGTAGGTAGATTGTGAAGAGGATTCGGTGTATTAGGAAATAGGTACCTATCTATGTCCAGCAGCGGACTGCAACAGTTTGATCATGATGAATTTCTGATGGGGTTTTGAGTGTCGGTAAATAAAACAATACTTTGTTTTTGTAAGTACAATTATTATACCTACTTACATTAAAAAAAAACTTAATATTACTTTATCCAACAAATTTGCGTTTGTACGTATAATATATGAGTATTTATTTATATTTAATGTTATTTCTATTTCTAAATAATTAATTATCATTTCGATATTTGTGTTATTTTACATATGGCAACTTCTAAAAACATAACTGCGTTTAGTTTACGATTGTATAACGTTTCTTTATTAAAATCTTTTTATTGATATTATTAATTAATGCGAAGTTCTAAAAATAGTACACTTACATGAAAATAAATGGCTTAGTTGCCATATCAAGTGGTACAAGTTCTATAACAGAACAACAAAAAAAGTATGCGGTACCAAATCTGCCGTTCGAATTTAAATTTAGAAAATCTTGCAATGTGTTATAGTTAATGTTTCTTCCTTGTTATATTGCAAAGACTTTAAAAGTTGCGCATATTGATGGAAGAAAACCTCAAAAGGTTAGGCAATAATGTTACAGCTGAAAACACTGCTTAAAAGCTCACACATCCTTTGTCACTAACCTTTTCGCATAAAGCCTCAAGATTATCCGTTCCTAGAAAAACAGGCTTGCAAATGCTGCATTTCTATATCGAATAAAAAATATATTAAAAAATCGCGCTGTCGTGTGCCGGTGGCAGTCGTCAAAGTGACAGGCACCCTCGAGTTACTATAAGCCACTAATCGGCTTGTCAACTGCAGGTCGAGGACATTGACTTTCAGATCACGTACTTGCAATCTGCATGCCATGACATAGTCAGGGGGACGTAAAAAACACATTTTTTATGGACCCACACTGTCCCACTTAACTACGCGCGCTGGAATATCAAACTCTGCTTTATCGTGATTTAAAAGCAATTTTTACATCATATTTTACACCCTTATCTTTTCAGATTATAGATTCTTTCTTTTTATGGTTGACTTCTAGTCTAACGAGATGTAGCTGAATGCCAGGAATGTTCACTAAGCGACTGTCGTGTTCTTATGACAAGTATGGATATTTGTAGAAATTGTGTGATGTAGATCATGTAGATCAACTATCTAGTATTTGTAACACAAGCTTTCGTTTTAAAACTCGGAATAAGACTGGGATCAAGACCTGTAAAGGATCCGAACTATCAGGATTAATTAATATTATTACATCGCGATAAAATGTATAAAATCCGATTTCCAATCACATACAAATCAAAATATCTTGCATATAATTTGAGATATATCAGCAAAACGGATTGGAGTCGTGCCTCATAAGACTAAGCTGTGCGCAGTGTTCCGTCATGTCACCAAACTCATGACATGTGGGTCGGAGGTAATTATCGCGACATATCCTCACGATATTAAAGCCAACGTAAATTTGACATGACTTAAAATTAATCTCGAGACGTGATGCCGAGCCCAATGACGGCTTGTGCTTCGGTAAATTTAATAAACAGCTACCGCTGAAGCCTAGTCGTGCTACCAAGATTGATGTGCCAAAAATATAACGTGCAGAAGGAAATTACAAGAGATGCCAACTCTTCAGTTATATTAAAAGTTTTAGATTAAACAACAAGCTCTATAAGTTGAAAGGTTATATAAAAGACGTTAGAACTGACGTGAGCCGTTACAGTAATACCCTGCCCTTAGATATTTCAGTTGTATATTTTGACAGTGATTAACGTTTCGCTATCTTTATGAACTGGCAACATCTCGTAGACATTATTTTAGTGAAAAATGTTAGTAATAGCACTGGAACAAAGAGCAAGATGACAATGAAGGTCGCCGTTTATGTGAAAATATGCCTTTTAATAAACTGTGTCCAGTCACTTTATTAAATAAATGCCAGGTGTAAATCAAACTTAGCTCTGATATTATTTTGCAAATATAAAATTGGTTTTAATTATCGTTTACAAAAAGTTATAGTGAGTATGTTATCACAAAGACTATCCGTATAGGTACATATATACTTTTTCACATAATTATACATTTATTGTAAATGAGCGAACTACTTGCCTGAGGCTAGGTTACCACTACTGCCCATGGACATACCCAGCAGCACCGATATTTCTCTAACATTTTAGATACGTGGTTGTGTAGGTTTTATTGTTTCCCATCTTTCAAGAAGAGGAACTATCCTTCATTGATTTATATACCACGGAAGTTATTTTCACGGATAATAAAGTATTATTGAACTTACATATTATTACAAATATCAACATAAGATTCCATCTTCGTTTTAAGATTTGCAAACACTGCATTTGATACAACATTTCTATTCAAAATAAACCATTAGTCTTCCCAGGTAAACAAAACTATTTTAGATAATAATCAACTTGTAATTGAGTTCCTAGTTGTTAATCACTGTCGAGTGTAACAGTTACCATTCAACTATTATTACATAGCTAGTTGGAACTTTATTTTGTATTAGGAACTTTGTGCTCCGCCGTCCAGTTTTTGGCGGTACCGTGTCTGATTTAAAACAACCGTTACTTCTTTGTGACGTGACGTTGACAAATGACGTCACTCCGGTCACAGCCCTTGTGTTTTGCGTCACTCGGCTGCATTGAGAGGCGCTCGTGACGTCACACGGTATCTTCCCCGGCTTGTTTATAGCCGGCCGGTATGTTTGAGTTATGGCATGTTTGTCTCACTCGTGACATTATGGAAGATGAATTTATGAGCAAGAAGAATGCGGAATGCGGCATATTTTATGCGTTTGAGTGGCGGCTCGTGGGTGATAGGATCTTTTGGGATGATATAAACGTTACGTTACGAGTAGGTACTTTACACCTACATGATAGGACGCTCATGTATGTAATTCATATGGATGGCAAATTTCAGATACCTCAAACTATATAGCCGTCGCGTCGCGTCGTAATAACACCAATACTTTTTTTTAAAGATACTTATATGCCTATCTACTAATCCGTTTAAATAAATAATGTTAGTTTCATTCAACTTTGCATAACTAGAATAGTGTGGGTCTTTTTTTCAGGAAATCCGTGTATTCAGAAGACATCTGATTATTAATAAGGTCAAGTTAACTTAAGGACTTTAAATTATATCTGCTAAATTTACCTAGATTTCAGATTAACCCAATGATATGCTATTGTTAGGGTCAAAGTCTGATTTAATCTACTCACAGCAATATAAACTACTAGGTGATGAAATACTCAGAGTAGTAATAGATATATTGTCAAATTACACTCGAACACATAGCTTGAAATCGAGAACCCGTTTACATAATAAACAATGGCTTAAGCATCGTCATGCATACTGTATATGTGTTTCACGGTTTGAATATAGAGACTGCATATATAGGACAACCACAGGATGTTTCCGAATTAGAATTGCAGAAGCAAAATAGAAAACTTATTGCGATTGTGAACACCAGTAATAGGAATATCATCCACCCGTACATAATCTCACTGCTGGACCCGGGTTTCCTCTCATTAGAGAACGATTAGACTATAACTCACCACGCTAGCCATGTTGGCAGATTTCATACGCCATCAAGAAAATCTCTCAGGCATGCTGGTTTCGTCACACAGCTTTTGTTCTGCACCATTTGTGCATGCGACGTCACTTCAAAAAGTCATTGGTAACTTTGACTTTACAATCCGCAGGTTGCACCACTTACCTAAAGCCAGCCTACGTTTTGTAAAACCATTCAATAAACATTACCATTAAATAATTGTATTTTTAAATTGAAACTATTACATTTTACTAGGAGAATATAAATCCTGCTCAATATTTGCTCACAGTTGATCATTTCTTCAGTTCTTTGTTCTAGATAGTTTCGGTTTTCCGCACTGAGCCATATACTGAGAGATCCCTGCATAGTATTGAACATGATTTGTATGCCTGCCTCAAAATAGTATAGAAAAATATCCATCTATACACACAACTACACTAAATCACAAGGGTTATACTATATATAAGTAAGTATATACAAACAACGAACGTTACAGATCGTTAACCTATTAATAGCGTTATGTACTACAGACAGAGATTTATAGCATCAAGGTATAAATCATAATTTAATTTATACTGTATAATTGTGTTTGTCACTGTCGTGCCTGATATTGTCTTATTCACAGTTGTAATTAAAAATTATATAATTGTGGTTTCAATCCGTGTTAAGTTCAGGGTAATATATTATTGATAAAATATGTACCTATTACAGGTGAATACAAACCAATCTAATTGTAAAAAGAAGAATATGTTTATTGTTAAATCATGATTTTCCTCCTTAAAAATCGTACTATACTCGTATGTGTACTTGAACAACTTAAGTGGACTTTAAAGTTTCTTTCGAATGTGATGTGAGTGGTTTTACAGACCACTGTGCTCCAGTACGAGATTAAAAGAGTACTGTGTAAATAAAAATATGTAGTTATTAATAATAGGGTTTGTAATTATTATTTAGCGCCAAATAACTATAGTAACGTTAATTAAAGCAGAGCTGATAATTTAACGAAAATTTAACTTCAAAGAGCTGACAATAGCAGTGCACAAAGCGCGATTAGTTCTATTGTACTTTATTGATAAATTAAATTAAACTGAAAACCACACTTTCGCTATAAACAAACACAACATGCCTATGATGGAATAATAATACAATAATAACACATTAAAAGCAGTAATGATATTCAAGAACACTAACTAATTAGTAACTATTAGACTGAGCAATACTTACATGAATGAAATTTATAGATTTCCTTTATATTTCTCAATTAATAGTATCTGCCCGTGGAGGAAAGTACAAATTTTCACATTTTTAATTATAGTTATAGTTAGATAATATTAATTTCTCATTCAAATATGGGGTGCATATAACTTAATTATTTGAGTTCAACAGTACTCCCAAATAATTCTAAGTGGTTACTAAAATGGAATGCAGAGTTTGTGCTTAATTAATGAAATACTAGATATAAGTACTTCACTCAGAATTTTCGATGCAACCACCGTCAAATTATACACTCGTAACTCAAATTCAAAATAATAATTTGTGGTAAACTTACTACAAAGTTTCGATATGTAAGTGTGTGGTACCACCACATACATATCGAAACTGCCAAATAATAATATAATTAGTGAATTACATATTCAAGTACTTTGTTAAGGAATATTAATGTGAGTAACTGTAAGTCTACAGGGGACGACAAATCAACATATCGTTTGATTTGTTTTGAAGTAAATGAAGTAAGCGTATTCCCGACAAAAACAGATCGCTCGAGACTCATCAACTTTCATTAACACTTCCAACTTTTAATGATGATAAATCATGTTTAAACACGTATTCAGAATCGTATTCCTCTCGTGTAATGAGAACTCTCGTCTTAGACGGATAATTACAGCCATCATTAATAACATACCAACGACGGATGAGACGCGGTATTAATAAGACGTCAGACTTGACAGTAATGTCATAACTCGGTGAATTAAGGATTGTAATTAGTGAGTGTGTGTAGGGTTAAAATTGTGTGCTACCGTTTCGAGTGGTGAGTCGAAAGTGTCTCTTATAGTGACGGGACCTTTTTAGAGACTTTAGTATCTGTGGATATATAACAATTGTCGATTTTAATAAGAAAGAGTGGTTTAACTAGTAAATTATTTTTAGTTAAATTTTGTTGAAAAAGTATAGTTTAAAAGTTAGTTTTAACGAAAAAGTATAGTTTCAAAGACTGAAATATATAATGAAAATAATAAAAATCACTTGAGAAAGCTGACAATTGAACCACATAGACTGAGATATAGTAAAAACGTCTGTTAATCAGATGAAGTGTCGATTTGCAGAAAACTGTTAACAGCTACTGAATGAGACGAGCTGGACTTGATGAGACGGACTTACAATAATTATTAGACTGAAGTCAAATGAAAGAGCTACATTAATACACACAATTTTAGCTTTTAAACCAACATACCACGATTCCCTTTAGCGTAATACTATCTCGTTCTAAATTATTCAAATTCTTGCTGAAATAGCCAAGTTTATTAAGATAAGGTATGCTCCCCAAATCATGCTTTCATTCCCAGACTGTACCCAAACTAATTAACTTGCGCATTAAATTTCCGAACTAATTAGAACAGGTATAATCCCACTGTTAATAAAAACGCCTTTCAAATTCATTCAGTACGAAATTCGGAGTGTGGTGGGAAATTAAAATCATCCTAATTATCTTGGGCAATTCAATAGAAAATTTCGTTTAAAACCTCCTTGGTAGATGTAACCTTGACCTACTTATTTAAAGTATTCATACAGCCTTTGCTAAAAGTGCCAGATTAAAAGACATCTTGTGCATATATGTATATTACGTAAACAAACTTTTATGCTACGCGCCTACGTGGTTTCGTAGCAGACTATGCGTAGTATGGCTACGTGACGAGCTACGTAGAACGACGTGTAGCATAATATATTATGCTTTTGGCAGTAGGTAGGACTTAGGTGAAGAATCTTCTAGAATAATTTTACCCTTACGTATTGTAATAATAAAATATTCTACATTATGCAAAAGTACATTTATAACTAAATTTTACGTACACCAAAAGTGAGTCATAAAAATATTCATGGAGTGAAAATATTCATTGATACGTAATAGATTCACGAGACTAAGATCTCAAGCTCTATCTAATTTAAAAATTAAACATTATTATTATAATATTTTCTAAATTTATGGACAACTCGTATATATACCCAATGCATTTATTTTCCCAAAACACACGCAAAACAAAACAACAATATTTTGTAAAGTTTGGCAAAGAGATCGATTTATAAGATAAGGCCAATGATAGATGGGAGTTACAACCTTGGAAACAACATATGGGAAACTTCAAGGACAATCAATAACTTCGTAAAAAATGTTGTTTACTTAAAGTGATTTATTCGTAAACGTGAGGACCGTGACTTACATTAGGTAGAAGCCGTTTTATTTCAGCGACCGTAGGTTGTTCTTTTTTTAATAATTTTGACGTAAATAGGTCTGATCTTAGTTGTGATTGACAAGAAAAGTACAAACTAATTGACACCGAGTAGTATTTATTTGTTTCGTAACTTAAATAAATACTCTTTTGAGCTCAGGCTGTCACAAAACTTACAAGTGAGTTGTGTACTTTTAAAATGTTGACGACTCAATTTGCGCAGTGGCTGAGCGATCAGCTTGTTTATCACGGGTTGCCGCTTCAATCCCTGCACGCGGAAAATATTAATACAATCTATTAATTCCTTCTAGGCATTTATTCCAGGTCCGAGCGTTTGTGTATGTGATACTTTGTGTTTGTAATCCCAAGACACAGGAGAAAATTGTAGCGTGTATCACTTAAAAAAAACAATTATTAGATTAAGGCAGCATTTCAATTAAATCTTTTAAGTATGATATTGCATCTATTCAAATGATACGTAAAATTTAAAACTATAAGGCTATGGTAACATTTATACGAAAATAGATGGAGGTGAAAGTCTGGCTGGTTAATAGGTTACATCAGATTAAGGTCAGGTTAGGTGGAGCGGACAGCTTCAAACTCAAGCGGCTACGTCTACGTGTAATTGCATTGTGGTTCCTGGGGCACGTACATGTGTGTAAACTATACAATATCCAGTTGTAGCAAATGAATACATTTAATGTTAACATGTGTTATAAATCGATCTGGCACGATTTGTGTAGCGGTTGAGTGACCGGTTTCAGCGCCACGTGTGACACTGAAATAACGAACAAGTGCCACAAATGTATAGACATACATACATACCATCAATTTTGTCGTCCCCGAAGGGTTAGGCAGAGGTGTACTAATGTACACTCACGTTTCGCCAGTATGTTCTAGGTAGGGTGTGAGCTTATTGCCATCAACGGGCATGAATCGAAACTGTGTGCTGCTACTGAGAATTTTATAGGAAAACCCAATAACAATTTGCTTGACCTGAAAATCAGACCCAAGACTTCTTGCTCAGTACGACTCTGGACCAACGAGGCAGTTTGGTTTTAATGTCAAGAGTTTAGTTTAGCAAAGTCCTTAGCAAAACCTCAGTTATTACTCACAACCTTCAGACATAAGCTCCTGAATCAATTTTCTTAATAAGTTTGCCAGCTAAAAATAGACAGCTTTATGGCAGAATATTTTACAATAAATTGGGGCTTACAAACCAAGTTCTTCTAATATGCAACATGTTTTGTAAAATATTACTTAAATGTTACATCATAAAAACTCTACCTTTATACAGAACCGAAGACAAACTCATGAATCCTATATATACCTGATATTCGATCAGGACTCCTATAAAACCAAAATAAAAATACATGTAGACAGTCAACAAATAACGTATTATCCCACCTAAGTACTAGTGATCTATAAAACTAGCATCCAGTTGACGAGAGCTCATAATCGCAATGCATTTATTTCTCGCCCGGTCATATTCGCTCACGTAAGGGTGACGTCAGATCTGCCATCTTGATATATTTATTTATATATGTATATGAAACAGCGATTGCGTTGTTTGCCCGCGATGAACTTTTGAACGAATGAACTGATTGTAATTAAACTTTACACAATGTATTATTAGTTTGGTTTGGTGCGGTGGTGTGGTTTAAGATAAAATAAATAGTAGGATTTATTCGTAAAGTTTCCGATTTGCAGGTTCGTAACATTTATTTGCATTTATTGTAACTAATATTAACAATACTATTAGTAACAATATATATTTTTTTTAATACCATGGGAAATGTTTGCAATCCCATTTACGGAAAATGGTTTGAGTTTTATATTCGGCAAGAGTCCGACATAGCCCTCTCTATTTTCCAAATAAAACGAATAGAATATGTTATTGTATCTATACACGTTTGTATTTACAAATACTGTTAGTGACAACCAAATAACGATTCACATTTTTGTTTAGATTACTGCTGTTCAATTTGAATATTAAATTGAATATTGATGTAAAATAAATGTTACGATACAAATAGCTTCCACCTTTTATATTTTGAGCTCGGTCCTAAAACTATCACAAGTAAATATTTGCACGGCAACAGTTTATTCTGAATTTAAATATTTGCTCATTTTTAATGGCCAGCACAATATTGGGCAGCGATCTGGAAAATCTATGTAATCTGAAAAAAAAATATGAAAACTTTAATTGAAAATTTTAATTATTTTATTTCGAATAGTTACATATAATTCCTGAATTTGATTTATGGTATATTTTTTCCGAGCCTTGTTTTAGCAACGTTGGTTTTGGTTTCCAAGCCGCCCAGATGATGTCTGATGCTAAGACACTTTTACACGAAAATACTGCCGTCAGACCACGGCAACACATAATTACGAAGAATTTCGTATTCCTGAATACCGGTAACGACTGTCATATGTATGTAGATATATCTGTGACAATAATCAAGAAACCGACAGCTCAACGCGTTTTCGCTAAGCTGCCTTCTTCTACTCGATGTGTTAAGAATGAACACCCATCCATAGACTGACCGCCACAAGTGCACTTTAACCTTACAAATCGGTTAATTGGATTGGTTATTTTCCTCTTGGAGTTAAACACATTTATTTCGGAGAAATATCATTCACAGGATTACTCGTTGGAATATGATCTGCACGTGTCCATTACCGTTAATTAAACATTAATGATACCTGTAACAGTATCGATTCTAATTCTATAGTCCTTGTATGAATAAGCGATCGGTAACCGATGTTGTGTCTTTCTCATTGTTTAATTAGTATCCATTACGACTTAAGACTGGGTCACGTAGAATGTATGTGGGATCGATGGAAAACAATAGTTGTATTGTAGGTATGCGAAGAAAGCTCATCAGGACTGAAACATGCGTCCATAAATATTCCAAGTACTGAAAAATTTAATTGATTAGAACAGACATCTCGTGAATATATAATGTACTGACTACATCATAGCTCATGATGTAGTCAGTACATTATTTTTGGTTTGATTTCTTTTTTATAACTTTGCCCCAGAATGGAGCAAGTTAGTTAACAACTTAGTTTCTTTTAAGCCGTGGGTGCGTTTACAAACACAAATGTACACATACACAAACGCCCAGACCTGGAACAACTACCTTTGGTACAAAGTCTCGGATAGGTATAGGAATGCATATATTCCCATTCCAAATAACCCAGTTTCCACAATTCCTGTATTATCCAATGTGAAGATGCCTTAGCGCGCCTTTACAAAACCTCCTTTCAAGGGATCCAGCCACTCGCACCTCAGCATGTAGCACTAGTAACATGTTTGTTTATACGTTTCACACGTACTGACGTGTCGGAACAAGTACTGTTCGCGCTTTCAAGTACTAAAGGATCGCTTTTTACTGCGTTCGACTGTTACACGCGAGTGCACTAACCTATGTGTTTTGAACGACGCAAACAAATGAGATTACAACATCGATTTGTAGGGATGTATATTTTGTTGTTTACAAAAAATAATCTTGTAGGTACGTGACTTGTATAAATCTCTTAAGATATAAATATTATCTGTTATAAAAAATGGTTTCTATTTATTCTTTATCTTAATTAAAAATAGTACTTTGGTGAAAAATATATATATACGGGGATGATGCTTATTTATTTTGCGTAAATTATATAGAGTCAGAGGTCTCGAGTTCAAACCCAAGGCACGCACCACTGACTTTTCAGAAGTTATGTGCGTATTTATCACATGCTCAAACGGTGAAGGAAAACATCGTGAGGAAACCTGCATGCTTGAGAGAATTTTCGATGGCATGTGAAGTCTGCCAACCCGCAGTAGGCTAGCGTGGTGGATTATAGCCTAATCCCTCTCAATTGAGAGGAGACCCGTGCCCAGCAGTGGGACATTAATGGGTTGATAGTGAAATGATATAAAAAGGATTTTATAATACTTTATCATCATACATGATCATATTTTACTCAATCTTCATTAAAAATGTAAACCTAGTACGGTACTAGTGCACTCAGTAGATTTACCTTGAATACTGTTTGTATTCAGATTCATTTATGATGCAAATGAATCTATCGGAAAATTCTCAAACAAAGGCTTTTTATTGTTTGTAAAATAGCAACCAAATGTGTGTTTTTATCCCATAAACATGATCAACGAAAAATAGATTACAACGCATTTTAAGCTTTATCACTTGATTTTATTATAAAGAGTCCTATAGAAAAGTGCTGAAAAAGCAAGAGCGAAAATTGAGCGAAGTGACCGGAAAATTCGATAGTGGTTTGGGCAGGGTGGACGCGAGGCGCATAAGCGCGAGCGATTTTATGCGCGGAGCGGGCGTCTACATCCAGTGAAATTACACCCCCCTCGGCCACGCTCAAAGCACCCGATAAAACACTGGCACTGAACTAAAATTTCGCTAAATTGAAAACCCTTACGTTTAGCATTGAGCTTTTAGTGTGAAGCATTCATCGAAATTGTTATTTCGTATTCTGTTACAGGTATTTTTTAATTAAAAGTTGTTTGAAGTGGTGTTATGCACTCGTTCTTGTTTGATTCAACTTGGCAGCATGAATACATTACATATACATAATATATCGAAAACTATTATTTATTCAACGTAGTATTGTGATTAATTTTAATGACTTTTACGTTTTGAAAGCTTGAATTTAAACATCTTTTTTAGGATTGTTTTTTTTTGTATAATGCGTAAACATTTTGCGTTTTATTCTTTCTTTTATTTCTGTTTTATTAGTAAAAGGAGAGTTAAAGCAAATACAAATTATTCAAAGATTAATAAAATATTGATTAATCTACTGTACAATTATATACATTATGTACATGTATAGATGTATGTACATGTAAGAATAAACCCAACCCTTAACCTCTTGTCTCACCTTATGGAGAGATACCTAGTTACTAGGATGGAGCTATTCAATTATTTATTTATTAGTCTTTCGGGTTCTAGCTCCTGCATCGTCCTGACTCAAGTAAAACTCTTTGTCCCGGCCTTCATGTGAGGATAGCTAGTCAGGCAAATCATTAAATTGTACCTCCAAGATATACTTTGAAAATTGTTCTTACTTTGAAAATTGTACGTTTCTTCAACATACGAAAAGCAGTTTTTTCGCCATCAAACTGTACTTAGTTTGGCGAATAAAGTAAGAAAGTAAGACAATTTTAACAAAAAATATGTATATATGTTTTGTTCAATAATACAATTAAAAAAAAACTAAGCATCTCATGCATATTGAAAAAAGCATATTAACACTATGATTGTGAAAATCTAACTTTTCTTAAGATTCGACACCTAAATAATATTTTCTATCCAAGTGCTGGGCTCAAGTCGTCCTTATCTAACTCCTTAATTTCTGCCTTCGTCAGCCAGTCCGACAGAAAGGTGCAATTGTCGTTGTACTACTGTTCTTAGATCTGTGTTACTACGACAATCATAGTCTGCTCTGCCCATGACTGTAAAACGTAGTTGTATGTAATGTATGATAATCAAAATTAGTTGCTAAAATAAACACAATATTGTCATTATACTGATAAAATATATAGATTCCTACAAAACTAATTATTTTGAAACAAGTGATAACTACCAAATCTAAACCCTTCAGTCCGTTTGTACGAATTGACGTAACTGGAAGTTTTCCCTATACGTCTGATACGGTATCGGGTTACGGACATTAGTACGGTGTAGTAGGTAATCGGCTTTAAGTTCTATAGGTAATCGCATGTCTGACAAGCCGCTACGCCCCAACAGTATGCGGTAAGCAATTTTCTTTCATTTACGCTCTTGCAACACCTACGGACATTAAAGGCATATTCCTTTCGTCTATTCGTAGGGTTTTTCCAACCATTTTATTGAAATTTTAAGGGATTTGGATAGATTCAATATTTCAATGCTCATGAAGTTATTAAGTAGAAGACTTTGTTGTTAATTAAGAATCTATTAAGTCAACGATATAACACACAATCAACTAACCAAATTAAGATCATTTAAATAGTCGTACGTAAATTGTTTTATTCAAATACAAAATCATAATATTTAAAAGAAGAAAATAAACAATCATCTTCTCCGTTACATCTAAATTAAATGATATACCTACATAAAATTTAGCTATTTAGGTAAAATTATATAATATAAATATTCACATAACATTAAATCATACACTTACAAATCTTAATACAATCCCTGATGATCATTGATGAGACAATAAGAGCAGCGATATCAACATTGCCTACGATACGTGAGACATTTGTGATTGAGTCTTTGCTGTATGAGACTATGTAAATATTTACATTTAAAAATGAAAATTTGATTTTTTTTATGTTGCAGACACCAGATACCATATGTTGCAGATGCAGATACCATGTTGCAGATATTATAGCATATATCATAAGTAGTATAGTTTATCAACAATATGGTATCTGCAACATAAGCCTCTCAGTCTAGCTCGAGATTAAATGGTGCTGTTTGCTAGTGTCCAGACATATATAATTATTTCCATAGATCAAACAAACGCGTGGTGTCCCTACACAGCTGCGCCGCCCTTGCGCGCCTCGGCGCACGGCGTACCACTAATTACTGCGTACCACGTTTCCTTCCGCATTTTTCAAACAGATCACGGACCACCTAACTCGACGATATCGATTCGCAAGTTCACCCGGGAATTGCTTGAGGTTCCGTCTAAGAAACGGTGGAATGCAATCCTCGGAATGCCCCTTTGTCCTCCACGAAAAAGGTTCGGAATTATGTATGAAACTAAACAGTGACGTGACCAATTTCCTTATATAACGTCTTTGTCATTTATTTTTTTTTGATTACATGTTTACTATAATTGAAAACTTTATTACAACACATAGCCTTGAAATCAAACTACTTTTAACGGATTTTATCGCGGTATATTGATATTATTTTTATTAGTGTTCAGGTATAAAAAAGTAACAACCAACGTACTTATTATCACATAATGAAATGAAAATCAAGGGGACTCACGTATGTACATATGTATATATTACACATGTACCTTATATGTACATGTGACTCATATCAATATATAATATATAAATAATAGTATTATAACAATAAATCAAACGTGACCGACCGTTATATTAAATTCACACTACATTCATACATCTGAATCATGGCACACATGTTTTTTTAATAGGATCATATTCATAAATAACATTCATTCATTCAAAAATACATGCCGGTTTGGTATATTATTATAACTAACATAATATATTATCGCGCCTGTTGTGTGCAAGTGTGTTAATACCTATAGGGCTTAGGCAGAGTCTGTACTGTATATTTACGCTGGTATATTTTCGGTCGATGTATGTAAAAATCACAAAAGATATCACTGCCACTATATTATATTATATTACATATAAAACAAAGCCCTTCCTCCTCCCTCCCTTTGCAGCATGTATTTGTGAACGCGATAAACAAAAAACTATAGATAATTTTTTTTTGGTATTCATATAGGTGGTTTATTTTGTGGACCAAGAAGGTTGTAGGTACCTATATGTTTCAAAAGAGTTCTAGGCTTTTATGCTCTGATAGCTAAACACAAAGAATAATAAAGTAAAATTTAATATTTAAAATTGGATCTTCACCTTCTATTGTTTTAAAACATGTGTTATGGATTCTTTTTGTGTGTAATAACATGTGCGTGTGGTGTGAGGGCCACTTCGTCAAATCTTTTTGAAATTTGCCTAGGATTTAGTGAACATTCCAAAACAATTGTGAAAGTTGGAATCAGAATTTGTGAAAGTCTAATAAGCGAGTTATAGCCTGTAATGTTGGGCCCTCAATCCTCACATAGAGGATTGAGGGCCCACCCGTGTGGATAAACTATGGACACTACAGAAAATGTGTTTATGGCAAAATCTAAGCTAATGCCAAACAAAATTTGTGAAAACAAGATATTATCGTAAAACACTATCCTACTTTATATATCTTCGTTCAAAATGGGCCCTCAATTCTCACAAACGCAAAAGTTTAAACACAAATAAAATTAAAACCATTAACTTACAGCTGCTGTTTGATGTCTTATACGCTACTAAATAATTTGTGAAAATTTGTGAAAACAAGAACAGGTCACCACGTCTTGTGGTTTAAAAGTTGTGAGCTTCACAAAATTTGGGCCCTCAATCCTCCACTTTTTTTGGTCTTCTCGTTATTACGCTTATCATATTAAAGATAAAGGAAATCCAAAATAGTCATTAATTGTGAAAAAAATTGTGCAACAAATCCAATACCAGAAAGATATTAAAATACCTTTTTTTGTGTAAAAAAACCATGTTTAATTTTATTGGGTAAATTTCAAAATAGGGTGACCACAAAAAGTCTCCACGGGATAAACAACGAAGATCAGTTTTTGTAAAACTGACCGTTTAATGGCATCTATTGGCTTATAGGCGTATTACTTATAACCATAACTTAATCAGAATAAATTGGGTAAAACTATCCTATAATATATGTTGTAATAGCTCTAGCAAAACACGAAACGTTTTTAAACGTAATTAGAATTAAGGTGAAAACATGATTTAAAAGTTCGTTTCATTCTTTCTTTCCTAGTTATAATGCAACAATTATAACTTTTACCAATTCGCATGCCTTCTAAAGGCGAATGTGTTGAACTTAAATATCATCTATTAATAACATTTTTACCATATTCTGAGTGAATAAATATTAATTTCTCACACTTACAAACAAATATTATCTTAAAACGTCAAAAACTTGAAACCGTCGCCGTCAATTTGGCAGTTGTGCTCACAATGAAAGTTTTTCTAACCTTGCAATTTATGAAGTGAAGTCCTTGTTATCGTATTTATCGTAATCTATCATACTTAATTGTTTAATATGCAATGTTGAGCAGTGATGAACATACGCACATCAAATCACCTGAGCGGAAAATATACAGAAAGCCTTTAATTTGTCATTTTAAACAATTACTAACGGTAAGTGAACAAAATAATTAGCATCCATGGTGACAGTGAATCTTATACAGTAACGACGCTATACCGATATTTTGTGCCATATTTAAGTGTACCTACCAGCACACTATCCTGGGTAGCAAATCGTGTTTATTTTACAAAAGCACTATTTGCTTTATTTTTAGTATTTACTCATCCTTTTATATCATCAATCTTGCCAATCTTGCCATCCCTAGTAAACAGACATCCCAAATAATCAAAATCGTCACTAATAAAATATATAAAATGAATTAAATCAAATCAAAAGGTTTTTATTTCATATACTTAAACTTTTTCAAGCATTTAAAAAACTTATGACTGCACGGTTTCAAGAAGGTGATCTCATGGAGAAGAACCGGCCAGAAACTCCATAGACACTCTTTAAAATAAGGTATTTTATGTTATTATTCTGGTAAGACTTTTTGGCGGGAAAGTGAAGCGTCACATTAAAATTCATCGAAACATGTTTAGCAGTAGTGTTTTATTTTCTAAAATTTGTGTTTCGATGAATTATTAAACGTTAAGATCCACATCTTTTTCGAAACTAGAAAAAAAAACATTTATCATCCTTCATAAACCATTAATTCACCAAATCATCAACCATTATCATGTATCATCCATCTTAAATACATCATAAAAAATACTGAAGGAATCTTGTCCATACAGCCAAGGCTGTATAGATAAGATACCTTTGAGTTATCCCGGAAGGGAAGAAAAAGAAAAAAAAAACTGGTAATATGTATGCGAGAGCAATTTAAAAAATGTAATGTCATAAGACGTCAATAGTTAAATTATAAAATTATTGTCACCCTACACACATACACAATAAAAAAATAGTCGATTTCGGTAATTTTCAAGATATTTAATTTTATTGTAATTGTTATTGGTAACAAATAACAACAATTTGTTGCACTAATTTTTTCACAATTAATGACTATTTTGGATTTCCTTTATCTTTAATATGATAAGCGTAATAACGAGAAGACCAAAAAAAGTGGAGGATTGAGGGCCCAAATTTTGTGAAGCTCACAACTTTTAAACCACAAGACGTGGTGTCCTGTTCTTGTTTTCACAAATTTTCACAAATTATTTAGTAGCGTATAAGACATCAAACAGCAGCTGTAAGTTAATGGTTTTAATTTTATTTGTGTTTAAACTTTTGCGTTTGTGAGAATTGAGGGCCCATTTTGAACGAAGATATATAAAGTAGGATAGTGTTTTACGATAATATCTTGTTTTCACAAATTTTGTTTGGAATTAGCTTAGATTTTGCCATAAACACATTTTCTGTAGTGTCCATAGTTTATCCACACGGGTGGGCCCTCAATCCTCTATGTGAGGATTGAGGGCCCAACATTACAGGCTATAACTCGCTTATTAGACTTTCACAAATTCTGATTCTAACTTTCACAATTGTTTTGGAATGTTCACTAAATCCTAGGCAAATTTCAAAAAGATTTGACGAAGTGGCCCTCACACCACACGCACATGTAATAACACAAAGTAATACATACAGATTTGAGTTTTCAGAATTTTAAAATATACACAAGCTGCCTCCCGCGGCTTTGCCCGCATGGTATATAAATAAGTAAGCCTATATGTTAATCCAGGTAATAAACTATAGGTATGCTAAATTTCTTTCAAATCTCTTAAGTGGTTTTTGCGTCCATACTTTCAAACTATCGCGTTTATAATATTAGTAGGATATATTATAATGTTTGCTCACTGTGGGTATCTTGTTCCAGTATCGTGTTGAAGAGTATTAGTATTGTAAGTCTATCGTAAATCATTATATTCGTAATTAATTTTAGGAATGAGAGAATTTTGTAAATAGATTCTCTAACTACTTACAAAATTTTTAGTAGGTAATATAATATTTGAAGCTTTGTCGAAATTAATTAACATTTCATCCGGAAATGAATTACTTGGTAGGCGTGGTCGAAGTTAAACAAAACGAAAAGCCTTACAAAAGCAAAGTAAAATAAACTTGTCGATAAGGAATGAGGTAAAAGATGTAGAAAACGCAGCTTAATTATCTTGGGAGTACCTAATACAATACATAAGTAATGATTTTAAAAATAATTGACAAAACAACTTTTTAAGATTTTTATAATGGTACCCATATATGTATATTATTTAATCCCTTGTAAAATGTATATTGTTTATTCATAACAACCTTATCTTTTACAGCATCGATGGTTTATTGGTGACCCATGTTACCATGGATGATGTACGGCAATAAAATAAATTTAAATTCAATGTGTAACATTTAGGACATAACATTGTTCATTAAGTCACCAACTATAACGAAATATCTTATTATATGAATGTGAAAATAAATATGATAATAAAAAAGTTGATTAGGTATAGATTCTGTGTGATGCAATGATATGCTTTATTTACCATTATACATAAGATTAAAATTATCATTCTGATTATCATAGCGTGGTTCTTTATTAATAACTTTTTAGTTTCCTCGTCCCACGGGTGAGCAAAACCTCTCAAAACGGATAGTCTACAAGACCGAGCGCGGGTTGGCACGCCAGTAAGTACATGTACATGAAAATGTCCATTGTTTATATAAATATTGCAACCCGGTCATCTTGGCACATCGGCTTTTACTTCACTTATTTATCTTACTGATTACTAATTAAGGATGATGTAAGTAACGCAATGATTTACTTCATGGGATCCCAACATAGAACTCAATAATTCAGTTTCTGTTGAATTCAATTATTTCCCAATTCATTTGATCTCTACAGTCGATTACAACTTTCCATGTTAACTCAATAAAAATAAATTGAATACTCCTTTGGGGCCTTTCATACAAAAAGCCAATTTATTTAAATTGTACCAATTTAACTACAGCAAAGCTGTACATTGTTAAAAAGTTGCTTAGGAAATTGAAACTGGTACATACGTTTGTGCTGAAAACAAAATCGATATAGAAAATTAGGCACGAACAAATACATTACATTAATAGGTAATTTATTTCAGAATTTAATTTGTATTTTAAAAGGAATTGTCCTTTCAATCTAAAAAGTTCGTTTGATGTAGACAACACATAAAAAATGAACATAGCTATATATTTACTGAACATTTACGAACCACAATTTACTAGTAAAATATATATAATCATTTATGATAGCACTATTAATCTTCTAAGATATCACAAAATTGATTATTTTTACGACAAAGGTAACTCCAACGGTAAATCTAATAATTTAGTAACAAAAATAAGCTGACAAATGTCGCTAAGCACGAATTTTCACGGAACGGAGGTGTGAAACAGTAAATCAGTGTCGCACTTCAGTCATATTTGAAAATAGCTAGTTTAGTCGTTGTGTAAGCCCGGCTCAGGCGTATAGTACCATCGCACGCGTGCGCCGCGCCCGGCTCGTTGTTTTCTTTTTGCTCTTCAACTTCTCGGGTGCGTATCAACGGCGTGGAGTGTGGCGGGTGTAAATTGAAACACTTGCAAATTTACCCCATACATTATTCATATTCCAAACACCCTCAGAGCGCGCGACTGACAGTTACAGTTGACGCAAACTTCACAAAACTGAAGGCAAAATAAACCTATACCGTGTCACACTCACGTGACCTTGAATTTGAGAGTGTTTTGGCATATTGAATTTAGAGCCGTCTCAATAGAGTGTATTGTTGAATAAATAATAGGGTACGAATTATCGTCTGTGGCTCCGCGACGCAAATCACACCCTGTTCTAGCAGCTTCGTGGCACATAAGTAAAGTGGGTCAACCATTATACGTCTAACAAATGGGTACCCGCCTTAAGTCGGGCTGTGCAATAAGGAGTCAGTTCAGAAACCCACAACCTGCATTATTCTGACCCTAATAAATTTGGCAAGTCAAACGGGTATTGTTAGACAAATGAGTTTGAAGACGAACAGTAAAGATGCTCCAAATATAATAGACTAGAGCGCAAACAAACGCGAATAGGTATAACACAACTTAATTTATTATACCTTTAACTTTTCTAAGTTTGAGCACGTAGGAAGGAGTATTTGAATACGAGGATATCGTACGCTTCGCACCAGAGAAATATAGAAGGATATTATATCGATTCCCTCGTATGGACATATTATTGCGTCAGCTAAACTTCAAGCAATTGAGAACACTAAATACAAAATGAAATGTTGGTACATATTATGTGTTTGCAAATATGGCGCGAATTTAATAATGTAATTCAATACCACAGATTCCTAGTTTCTTCACTCACGTAGCGGTAATAAAGCGTAATATTTCGGATCTGAAGTACCTGTAAGAAGTACAAACAAAGGCAATAACGTTGGCTAACGCGTCCGTGTCCGAATAGAAGCACTACAAATTCAAATTCATTTTTTCAAATTCATTTATTCAAACTTCTTCAGTACATGGTATACTTAAAAATACAAAGTCTTACTTAGGTATCTAATTAACATTATGCCTGAACTAGGTAATCCTGTGTTTCAGGCTATAGGAAAAAGCTAATACATTAATAGAAAAAAGTCTAAAATAAAATAATCACTAATCTAATCCTAGGTACAACTATCAAACTATTATAGTTATTAATAAAAAATAATGTTCAGAATATAATTAAAAAATAGCAATATAATAATAACTTCAATACAACCAACAATTTCTCTGTATCAAATATTGCATTGTTAACACTTTTATTATGTAGTACAAACAAAACTGTTGAGCAGCAGAAATGTAAACGGGGTCAAAGTCGATGTTGTGTAAATCTTCTAATACCAGTTTAATTATATTTAATCGTTAATGAAATTATTGAACATACAATCTAAAAGTGAGTAACAAGAAAAGAGACCAATAAAATAACAATAAAATCCTATATGCGCTTTCAGGCGCATTCATAGTTAATCGAACCGATGTACCTCTTTTCTGCCATGGTTTTCGCCGGGCAGTCAGCAGCGCCAGTGCTATGATTATTAGGCTTCTTGAAATACGAACAAGTAGCACATTTTGGCTCCTCTGCTTTCTTTGGGCAATCCTTTATGGAGTGGCCTTGGTCACCACAGTGCCCGCAGGTATAAACTGACTGCCGACATGACTTAGCGGCGTGACCATACTGCTGGCATTTATAACATCGCGTCACCAAAGTAAAATCTCTCACTGGACAAGATGACCAGTTCACAAATACTCTGTCTCTTATTATAAGGGCTTTGCGTATGGCTGCAGGTGTTTCAATTATATAATTACAACTCTCTGCATCTTTTTTACCGGACTTATGGCTTAATTTAATTGAGGCCAAGAACGTCTCAAGTGTAAAATTCTGCAGCTTGTCAGCCAAATTTTGTTGGTACAAGCAGGTCAAAACTTCCTTCTCTTGCATAACAGAGGGCACCCCGATGATAACTATCCTCGGCTTACGCTTATGGGGCTCATCAACTGTAAGACCCGAGTTCGTGAGTTGCACTGATTGTTTAAGCTTCTCGATGTCATCCTTGGTATCTGTGCTAATTATGACCCCCCCGTTCCTCGTTTTACGCAGACCTCTCACATGTAGCTTCATTTGTTCAGGGCAGATAATTTTTTGGACAAGGGATTTTGTCTCTTCACTTGTTTTTAATTTATCATTAGGATAAATGGCCACTGAGCTAAAATTTATCGGCTGCAAATAGTTGTTGGTACCTTTTTTTACCATGTCAGCAAATGAAATTTCCTTGGCAGGTTTGGTCGACTCTTCAATGCTTAGCTTAAGATCCTGTAGTCTCTGTGACAGATCTTGTTGGTCTTGGAGTGTTTGTATGGAGGAATGGGCTTGGACGGTCTTCAGCTTGAGGGATTGGTACTGCACTGCCATTTGCGATGTTCCGTGGCTGATTTTCCGGCACAAAGAATTGATACGCAGTTTTTGTTCGGAGTTCAATTTACCCTCTGCTGCGGTGTTACATACCTCACTCAAGCAATGTTCAATTGATGACATCCAGTTTTGTATTTCTGGGGTAGAAATAATTTCAAGGACATCATCTCTTTGACTTCGTGCATTAGGGCCAGTGGAGGGAGCAGGTGAAGGCGTAGGTGGCGGGGTGCGAGCAGTCCTGCCGCTTCGGTTGAAGGGGCTATTGTCCATTTTATTAGATTAGAAAATTATCAAACACTGAACATGTCCGTAAAATGCATTACATTACATTATACACGACACAGTTTATTTTACTACCGGTAGTTGGTAAATGTAGGTCACAATTCAGCAAGTGATTATTAATTTATTTTAATATTATTCAACACGTCTGTACTTATTGAAGTGCAAACAATCAATCCAACTACAGCATGATATAGGATATTAAATAAAAATAAAACCTATACAAGCGTAATGTTAATTTACAAAACACATTTTCCTTAGAGAGTTTAACGTAATTTCTTTCCCACCAAGGCGTTTCCTGAAATAAATTACAAGTGTAAAATTCACAACAACAAAAGCGTAACAACAAAAGGCTCGCGGCTCGCAACATCCGGACGACCCTTCCAAACTTAGCAGCCTGATTACGGATTTCCGAGCAAAAAAAATAAAGGGAGAAATAATACGCAACCATGTAAAACCCAAGTGTTTTCAAACAAACCACTCTGTGTTGTTAATGTTAAGAATGAACGAAAATTTGATCCAATTTGGTATAAAAATGTTACGTTGTTATTGTTTATCGATGTTCTCGACAGAACACTTTCGTCTTAACAGCACGTTAATGTGGAAGTTTACGTAGTCAAATAAGGCAGGGTCTGGGGTATAATGTTTGACGTAGAGATGGAACCGAGGATCTTTTGGAGGAATTTGTTTTTGTCTGTCACCTCCTGCCCAGGTAGGTGTTGGCGCGGGGGCCGGGGGAGATGTTATTGGAGACCTTGTTGGTGTGAATGGACCTCGACCTTCTAAGTACACTGGCGGTGATGGCCTAGCTTTTCTCCACAAAAACGGTTCTTTATGTATCCGTCCATGGTGTGTCGCTCTGTTCCTGTTATCTTCTCTTTTTGGCGTCATGTTCGTCAATTCGTACATTTCAGCCAACGATAAATACCAATAGTCGGCCCCGTCCCCTATTATAGGAAATAACCTTTTATTCGAATAAGCCGGTCGATGTTTTCTCACAAACTCATCATATTTGCGTTTTAACCTCCGCATGTAATCGGTATAATGTATAGATTTTAGTAGCTTTTCAAACTCAGATAGTTGTGTTGTAGCAGGTTCTGAATATACGCCCGCACACACATAGGTCCTGAGTAAATGGTGTAATTTAAAGACTACGAAAGCTAGCCATTGGCGGGCTTCTTCTTCTAAGATTCTAAGGTCATCTGCTCGGCTTCTGATACCGAACTCTGCAGCTTCTGCCGCTCGCCTTTCTCCACGTTCCTTCACAGTGGCTAACCAGCGACGATATGTGCGGTAGCAAAATTTTGTGCGCCTTGAATAATGTCCACGCCAAAGAGCCTACAATCAAATTTTAAAAATATTAGTCTCAAAATTGACGTAATTTTGATAAAATTATAATTAAATAAAGGGTATCTTGTACCTGTATTCTTCTAGCAGCTTTTGCGTAATGTTTTGCATGTTTATTGCGCACAGCTCTTCTGAGCGCGACCCGTACAACTTTTCTAGCTAAATGAACTCTAAACGCGCATTGTATAATTGTAGCATTCTTTGATAGCCACGCCACATGCTTCCTGATCAGCCAACCGCGAACGATACGTATCATTGTCATCACCGCCACGAATCTCTCATGGCGACGATTTTCAGCTATGTCTGTTCTTTCTTGCAATTCGCCATAAAACTCATCTGCGCTCGGTAATAGCCGGTAAACTGAGGCCATTTAGATCATTTAATTAGATTTAATTCTTATGATTTGTGGATTGACATTAATTGTCAAATGTATCTTCAGGGAATTTTAATAGCAGTTTAATATTCATTGCCAGTACGATTGAATAAATCCATGGAGATTTTATTTTGAATTTATTAAGCAATTTTATTCATGGGAATTTCTCTTAAGTTAATATGTTTAAATGAGCATAATATTGTATAGTGTTTTTAAGCATAATACCTACAATAGACGAAGTAAAATACTTTTTTTATCTGACAAATATAAAAAAACACGTTATAATGAGTTTTCATGCGAGCCTTGTTACTAATACAGTCGTAGCTTCCTACCTGCGTCGCTCCTTATTTCCGTGCTCACTTAATCATAATGGCACTTTTGGTGCCTTTCAAGCCACCGTAATAAGTTCAGATATTTTTTTTTATTTGGGCCCTTAAATGAGGCGGTGTCTCGATTGCCCATTTCGTTACGTCCCCCCCAAGCAACGATACGAGTTGTTTAGAGAGTACTCCTGCTACCCCCGGCCCTCGGCACCCAGGCTACCGTGTGAGACATCATGAATAATTCAACAATCAAATTGGCAAGGTGTGTACGCCTGTTTATTTATTTTCACCCGAAATTTTGTGGTAATTTTCATACCTATGTGTGGGCCCGAAATTGAGTTACTCGATGGAGTCTAAATTAATAATTCTATCAATGATTTTTTTTGTTATATTTTGGTGAAGCTTGTTAAATATATTTTTTGAACAAGTAGGTTATAAATATTGCCTACAATTTTTGACGAAATAGGTATATACAATTGTCAGTAAAAAGTTTTGTAATTATTTAATTACTTTATTTACATGAAATAGGTGTAATATTTTTTTACTATTTGCAATTTGATGTTTGTTTAAATAAATCCTATTTGAGATTATTTTACTAGAACCACTAACTGTCTTTGCTCCTGTCTAACAAACATGAAAATTGTAGTAGTTTTCATTGTCTATCAACTAAAGAGCGGGCAAAAAAAATCAAGACTACATTCTTTGCATAATTCATAATATTTAAAAAGGGCAAGCCAAATTTTACAAAGGTAAGTTTCAAAAACATATTTTATAATCATCAGTTTTGAAGCAGATTCAATATTGCTGGATACTATAGAATCTTCTTCAAAACCGATGATTATAAAATATGTTTTACTACTGTTATTATTAGAGAAAATGATTAAAGTTAAAGGAGTGACGATTCATAAATGATGTGCCAAATAAATTATATCATTAATGGTCCTTTAATGCGATCTTTTAATTATATCTTCAGTATTCGTCCATTAATAAAATAATTGTAAGGAATTTTAGCAATATATGAACTCATTCTATTCCTACCTCACTGAGCCAAAAGGTTTATCTATTAAAACATGTAGAAAATCAGCAGTTAAGTTATATTTCAATTTCACATATATAAAAGCGCAAAACAAGCCTCGTCCTTACCCATTCTAACAACTTGTTGTTTTATTTTGAAGATTTTATGTTAAACAGAGTCGGTTTTGGTCTTTAAGTCGTTAACGTCTCTTTTAAAATCAAGGCTCAAAGGAGAGAGATGGTCTTTAATAATTAATAATCAACCCGCAGTGAGACTTCTCGACCGACAAAATAACGACGCTGATGAATTTTAGCATTGAGTTAGGTATAAATTCTAGGATTGAAGATGACAAATTGACATTTGAATTACACGTTTTTTAAGCTTAATTTTGCACTTAGGATCATAACATTTACCAGCATATGGGGTAGAGAATTATAGAGTTTGTTTTAGTTATACGAGAAAAAACATAATATAACACAAACAGTAAATAATTATGTAAAAACTGAGGAAGGAAGAGATAGAAGATAGGTACAGGGGAGGTTACGCACCAAGTGAAAGTTGGAACTAACGCTTATTAAGAGGGTAGAGGAACTAAACATTGAATAAATTGAAATAAAGAACAGAAACCAGCAAGAATTGAGGAAGAAGATAGAAAATAATATTAAATAAAATAAATGGTTCAATGCACTTGAAAATTGAAAGGAGGAAATTGAACAATTATTGATCAGACCATGCTAAAATAGGCATACCTAAAAAGACCAGAGACAAAAACAGTCACGCAAAAACACACCCTCACACACGCACACATATTCACACACAAACAAACGCGCGGGCGCGTGCTCGCACACACACACACACATACATAAACAAAAGAGCTGCTTTCTTGACAGTATCATTTTTATATAGCATAGTTTTTCGTTCTTAATTTGCATTATGTTTTCTTTTCTTTAGTTTATTAGTCTCCATTATGTGAATGTAAAATAGGGAAGTAGCGAGTTGGCCCCAACACAAGTATTTACTAATAACTTAATGGGCTGCCTCATAATATACTATTGTAATGATTTTGGAACAATAAACAATTTTATTTATTTATTTATATCACTGAAAGCTTAGTACGTAGATAAATTCTAATAGAGTACTACAGTTTTCCAAATTATCATTGAGTCAAAAACTTTTACGTTTATCGATACAAATGATCACTGTTTTTCTAGTACAAGTGAGTTAGAACCGATTCATTTAAATGTTAACGTTAGTTATCGTATTTTTATAATAGCTAGTTTATTGTACAGCGCGTATAACAAACAACACACCACTAATCGCTCCCTACTTGTGGCATAAATATAATATCATAGACAAGGCTATACAAACACATACAAATTAGATATAGTTAGGTTCGTACCAAAGCTTATTACAATGGGATTTCGTAATCCCATAAGGGACCTCGTACGAGGATTAATACACGAACGTCGGATAATATTGGGGTGCGTTATTATGACCAATTGCTCACTAAAACTGAGTTTCGATATTTTGAAATAAGCAGTTTCTGTATAACTTTTCACAGAAACTGCTTATTTCAAAATATCGTCTACGTTACGCCGTGTACGCACGTACGAACACGAACATAGCGAACAAAAACATCAAATCTGAACACCGTCCATACAGAACATACTAAAAGGATCGCCGCAAAGATGTTTGACGAACAGAGTATTCGATGTTAGTTAGTGGTACGCACGTGCGAACCAAGTTGTTGCGCATCATGCAACGCAACAAATTTGTTCGTACCTGCGTACACGGCTTTACAATATAACCTAACCTGAACATGGAAATTAAACTAGTTTTTTCGAAACTGTGGGATTAAATAATATTCAACTATATACCACTTGTGAGAACAATTGCACAATTTGTTTCTTTTCGATGGCATGTGAAGTTATGAATATATGTAATTAAAACTAGCTGACTCAGCAAACCTCGTACCAAATTTTTTAATTCGTAATATTAAAAAATAAATCTTTTATACCTTGTCCTGACAGTCAGATATACAAATAATATCCAATTTGGTCGTTCAGAAGTTATGCGCAAACATACATTTCGGGAAATATTTTTTATTTATCTTACTAATATTATTAATGCGAAAGTGTATCTGTCTTTCCGTCTGTCTATCTTCTTGGCAGACGAATTCGCGTACAGAAACTATTATAAATGCATGTAATATAGATATTACGGACAAACAGACCAAACACCTAATTCAACAATAGTACCTACATAACACGAAAATGTAGCATTTTATCGTTATACCACAGGGACTATTAAAATACTATTAGGGTCTAACTTACCGACACAATTAATAGTGGTACAGTGTAGGTACTTAGGTACATGCTCCATAGCAAACATTAAAAACAAATTAAAACGATCCGATATCGGTTACATTCAATACTTAACTTAACTTACTTGCTACTATTCGGTACTAGTGCTGTTATTACATACATGTGTGCTTTATTTTTAGATTTCTTCATATTTTATAGTTTTGGACAATAACGAGTGTAATTATATAACTTATAATTATATGATCGTTATATACTGCCGTGTGTAGTCAGAGTAATGTTTTGTTTTAAAAACACACTTTTGAGGTAATCTATTTTTTTCCGCCAAATGCCTCGTGAGTATAGTAGTCGTAGGTGCGACAGCTGGCTAAGAAGTCTTGGTTTCGATTCCAGGTCGTGCAAAGTTGTTAGTTCATCATATCAACCGTTAGACGTCTACTGCTGGACATAAGTTATTGGGTATTTCTATTAAATTTTCAGAAGCAGCTCGGAGTTTAGAATCGTGTCCGTTGCCCGTTTTTGGCAATAGGCTCGTCTTTTATTTTTAAATGGGATCTTAAACATGTATAACGAGGTATAGGTACAGGTATGTTCATCACAGGCGTGATAGTATGTTAAATTGTTTATAATATTTATATTGAAATTAAAATAATATATTTTCTGTTTATCAAAAACAAATTCACGGCCATGGTTGCCTATCGCGTACCATCGGGTAACGTATTGCATAAATTGATTCAGCTTAAACGACCCACAGCAAAATATAGAAAATCGAAAACTAAAACAGATACCTGGTGATACAACGATAGATAGACAGAAAAAAAATAAAGGTTTAAAATTTATCAAGTGAATTAATTTAACAAATCAATTATTGCTATTAACAGTGAATTTCATATTGATAAATAAAAATAAATAAAAATAGGTACGTTCAAATGTTTAATGAAACTGAAATAAGCTTTTATTACTGTTAGTTATAATTACATTTTAAATGAACTCTGTGCCCCTTTATTTCACTGTGGTGCATTTGTAAGTATTGTTCGCGTAATAAACCAAAACACAATAAAGGTCATAATAGAAAAATAACCATGTATTCCTTTCGCACCTAAGACCCTATCACAAGGGCATTAGGTATGTAAATTGTTCACTGATTTATTCAGATAATTATTCAGGTTTTGGGATTTTCAGTCTAGTCGTACGATGTAAACAACCTGAAATTATGTTTAGATTATAATAACAATGATGTTTCTGTTTACAATTATTGTTTATAACAGTGTTAGTAATTCTGACATCTACATAATATGTACTTAAACTAAAATCCACATTTAAGCTATTCAAAATTAACTTGGTACTAGGTACAGGCAGTATTTTGCAAAAGCCGACGGGTACATCTGCATTGAACATCATTTCCCAGTATTTTGGCTGGAAAAAAGAAGCGGTAAATATGTATATTGGACTTCATTATAAAGCGCTATCTAGTTCGGAGTTATACAACCAGGCTTGTGATACAGGTATATACTACTTACTATACCGAATCAGATAGATTTTTGAAGAACTCACACATTGTAAGCCAAATAATTTTTTGCCTCGTGCGGACTTAGAACCTGTCAGAAGCCGAACTTTTTAATTAATTAAAAGCATTCCTACTACACTATATCCTACTAATATTATAAACGTGAAAGTTTGTAAGTATGGATGTATGGATGGATGTTTGTTACTCTTTTACGCAAAAACCGCTAAACAGATTTGAATGAAATTCAGTATACATATAATTTATTACCGGGATTAACACATAGCTTTTTATCTATGGATTATCACGTGGGGAAAGCCGCGGGAGGCAGCTAGTGTATAATAAAACTAGTAATAAAAAGAGTTCCTTCCACCTAAAAGATCCAATTAATTGTAATTCACTTCAATTTGCTTTGTATGTGAAAATAACAAATTACGAAGCCTCTGTAATTTGTTGTAATCAGCGTTCGAGTCGGAAATTTAATCAAAGGGAATCAGTGATTGTACGTACCAATTGAGTACTATTACGAATATATCATGCGGTTAAATGCTTCGCAACAAATCAGCCCATGGACTTCAGTACTTTTAGGGAACTGGCCACTGAAAAGGCTCTTTAAGTTGACCAATATTTGAATTTGAGTACGTTTCAGTTAAGTCATGGCACATTAAATATGGGGAAATAATATATTAAAGTTTGAGACTACATTGCAAAAAAATGGTTTTGGAATGTACTGCGCTGATCTCGTTTTTTGTAATATCATTCGAATATCCTCAAAAACCGTCTAACATACTTGCTTAAGTTATATAAATAATAGTATAAAGATCAAAATAAACACGCTTTTATAGGTTGCCGAACTAAAAATTAGAACATTTTTTATTATAACTTTTTTTACTACTACCCTGACTGATACATGCAATCAAATAGAAACAAGAGATCATTTATTTAAAGATAAAAATAGAAATATTTACAACAGTATTTGTAAAATTTATTAATAAATCCTATAACTCATTTTATGTGAAGTGATAACCACGCAGTAGTAATGTAACTATGTAATTCGTTTACGAGTAACAACAAGAGCTGGTTACCAAATATTGTAGGACACAAATAGCAAGATATATTATTATTTCATGCTACAGCTGTTTCTATTTCTGCTTATTCCTACTTAGAATTTTTAATAGTACTAAATACTCCTCATATAAATAATAATAGTTTATTAAACATTGTTATTATTCTTAATAGATATTCATAAGATGGCGCTGTGTAATAATTTGCAAACATGGACCTACTTAAATTTGGAACGGACAGCATTATAATATAAAGTTCATATGAACTTAACAAGGACCAACATGAAGTGGTTTATTAAACACTATCTATATATAGTTATATACCCCCAATGGATATATCATGACGACCCATTTAGTCCAGCGGTAGTTAACACTACCTTCTGTGCTAAGAGTCCCGGGTTCGATTCCCGGTAGGGACAAATGTTTGTGTAATGAGCATAAACATTTTGTATCCGAGTCATGGACGTATTTACAAAAAAAAAGTGTATACGTAGTATATCAACCAACTAGTATTCCTAACACCAGCTTTGTTGCTTAGCTCGGAACTAGATAGCGTTGTATCATAATGTACATAAATATTTATTTATTTATACATATACATACTTATATAAATGTTAAGTTGGTTTGTGTAAGCTTCAATATTGACATTATAAGATCCGCTTCATAGATTGTTTTTATCTTTATCCACACTATACCACAGTAAAATACTTCTATTTTAATTAAATTGCAAGTATGCCCATAAAGCCATAGGCGTCATAATAGAGATAGCGTCAGGCGTTGGTTGGTTGTCGATGTAAAGGGCTACTTCCACTGTCTGGTGCAAGTTGGCCTTTAAACCAACAACGTAAGACTTAATCCGGACCCAACTAACAGTATTACAGTCCATCCAATAGTGGAGGTTTGCATCAATTGGATAAGCCGTTGTAGGGTTACCCATCGTCGTCAATCCTGATCCCTTACCAGTTATTGGTACAATTCCACAATTCCTACACTTCCACAAAACAGTACCTACGCAATATAATACGTAGGCGCTTAAGGCACAACAAACTGCTTACTCTTAGTGTTTAATTTATAGGAATTTAATGAATATTTTAAATAATATAATAATAATTTGTACACCCCATTAGAAAAAGAAACAGTTTCCAGAATTCTTTTCTCTACAGGTGCTGTAATTATCTGATAATTATATCCCATGGTCCAAACTTGAGCTTACTAGATATGGCATTCGGCCGTGCGTCGAATTCCATATTAATATCAATCCATTTTAATTAAGCCGAAAGACGCAGTTTGAAGTAGATATCTATTTACTACACGTGAAAATTGTTGCTATTACAAAATCTCAACAATCCTTCAGGGATATGTACAAACATACAGACAAACGTGATAGAGTTCTTCATGTATCGGAAGTCTACATGAACGTACGCACAATAATTACAAGTGTAATTTAGCATAATCTTTTTCTTTGTTGTTACATTATTGTAACATCCCTATTTTTATAAGCGTGATAAACTAAGTCATCATATTATAATTATTTAGCTCGAATTAAGCCCTAATTACATAACTAAGATAACAAAATACGCATAGCAACTAAACGCAAATGATAGTACAATGTAGAACACTAAAACGTTTTACTAATTACAGTAGCACTGCTCAGAGATGGTGCAATGCAGTGTTTCAAGTAATTTTCAGTAATATCCTTAAGACAATGCGAAGCGAGTTAGCTTGCCACTCCACTATCTAGCCAGGAAGATTCTGTGAATTAGCCGTACACCTACGTGATCATATTAATAATGCACATATGCTAGTTTACGACGAAAGAAAATGAGCCAAGTTTCAGACGGATGCACGTTGCGTGATATTGTTATCGCAAAAAGCTTTCTAATTACAATTTTAATACGCATGAAGGAAGAATAATGAGGAAGGATATTCAGTTCGTGTTTATTTCAGTTTTATACGCTATTTCGCATTGCTCATTAGGAACACTGAAAAACTTTTGACTGAACTGAATTTGTCGTTTGTATATACTTAAGTAGTCTCTTTGTTTGCCTTTGTCCATCTATAGATGAATGTAAAGGCTCCTGATATTTTAGCAAACCAAACGTGCCGAATAGTTGCGTGTCCAATAAATAATAATCAGCCCAATCAATTGGTTCACAAATTAATAACAACTGAATACGTCCATTCATTGTTCATTTAGCCATTTCTATTTGACACTAACATCAACTATTTACTCTAATATAAAATTCCACGCAAACATAACGCGTGTAAATGCAAATTCTATTATAAAGGGCCGCCATTTAACGCAGACTTACACGTGGTTGTGGTGAATACATGTGTATGTGAATAATCCAATTTCCATAGCGTTCCACTTTCCTGCGGTGAAATCATAACTAAACTATAACCTTTACAGCTAACTGCACTTCCATTAGCCGGGAGAACTATTCTGCTATATGTAAGTGGCTATGTATCGAAATAGATACCTGGCTGGTATTTTATCGCGTGTGACCTGGACGTAATTTATTTTGGTTTCAGCGTGGTATCTATTTTTATTTATTCTTATTAGCCATCATCTCATTATTAAATCCTTGTCGTCCATTACATAATACATCCACCTTTTCTTTGGAACTTCATCTATCCGTATATTCGTCTCTTTTATGCACCTTTCTGTGACCATAATGCAATTTCCTACTATGTACTAGTTTCTTATTATGTTCATTATACTTAATAGGTACCTACACATATGTACAGATATAGCATGTACTTCAATAATTTCATATTTGCTGTAGGTATGGCGTTTGTTTACCGTTATTTCGTCCAGAATTTTTATTCATACAATCCGACAATCCAAATAATGGTTTTTCAGATTTAGTCCTTTAACTTGAGAGGCATAGGTTCCAAGTCAATATGCCTACGTAATGGAGCTATAAATAGACCCTTTGTGTACTTTACCTGGTAAATTGGTTCATTCATGAAATCATCAAACAAATTTTTTTATAGCATTGAATTATTCAATAATTTGCCTCTTTATAAAATTAGCGACTGTTAAAAGGTTCAAACAGAAAAAGTTATCCGTATGATGTATTTTATTGTGTTCTTTTAGATGTAGTATTTATCTGTTGCAATTAGACTCAAAATAATGGACTAGATTTAATTATGACAAAGAAGATGTGATTTTTAAATATAAATTCACTAATAACTTCAATGCAGTTTCGGGAGAATCCAAAAAAAAAACGGTATACAAAAAAAATATAACAGAATATATCACAATGCATATCATAGCCATAACTACTAGTAATCTATGCCAACACTGTGTTAATCGGATTAAAGGAAACGTGAAGTTAAGCATATGGTATTAAATCAGTACTGGTTATATTGTGGTCTATGTTGATAGCAAGGCTTTGTCAACTATTGTATGATGCGGCCCTGAAGGACCAGCGAACATTGTGTTATGTGATACATACACTTCAAGAACATAATAATATGTACTTGTATGTATATAAGGTACATGTTAAAGGATATTTTAATTATTACCTCACATACAAGATCTCTTATTATGCGTATTTGCCAGTTGCTTAACTACGAAATATCGACTAGTAATCGTACATATCACTGTTTAATAGTTTAGAAACATTGGATTGGACATATTTGGCGTGGAATGATACAGGATTGCCCACATTTACAAATGCTTCAAAGCTTAACGTTGAACATACAAAATGACGATTTGTTAAAAGGATTCATATATTAGAATATTGTGTATCTTCGATAGTATATTATATCGTAAAATCGCATCCGAGTAAATTATGTTATACATACATTATATAAGAATATGGCACCTCCACGTATTCATTTCGTAAATATGATATTTGTAAATATTTTATTTAGTTTACACAAATTCTGATTCAACATTTTTGTTTGAACTATTTATTAATCGAACTATTTGATAAATTGAAAAAAAAAAATAACGAAAATATCTATTTAATATTTACTTTGTTTACTAGCCCTGAATTAGTAGCCACGTAAGTAAAAAATGTGAACGGCAATTTTATTTATTAAATACTCTAAAGTGTTTGTGCAAACCATCGATGTTTAAAATTCATGATAAAGTTCACTCGACCTCGTTTCCTAAAATTTAACGTGTACCTTTCCAACACGAGAATTAAATTACCTATCTTTTTTAGCGAAAAAAAAAATAATAAATCGGGTTGTCCTCGTAAAAGTAATTCATGTTATGAAAGCGATGAGGGTTGAATAGAAACTTCCACATTCTTCTCGGTTCAGCTCCTTTGACCGGGTCACCCCTGAAGTTTGCGGACGTGAACCATATTGCAAAATGTCTCCATGAAAAAGACCGAAAACTTTCCCCTCTTAACTTAATATACGCTCCAGATATTCCATTATAGTGCATAACGATTAAAATGTAAAGAAAGTAGTTATGAGTACCTAATTTTTTTTTTCAAGTTTGTCCAACTCGAATAAAATTCTTTGGCAGAAACTTTATAATTATCTACTGGCATAAAATGAAAGTTTCAGCATTTCTTATAAACTTAATGTAAAGTAGTTTATATGCGCATATTTTTAGTTTAATTAACTAAGTTGAATGTTAAGTTTTTATTTACTTATTTGCTAATGGAAGGACCACTAACCCGCTTAATGTAATTTATTAGCATGCCATATAAAATCTAATTTATTTTAGACATGACATTATGTTTACGCCTATATTTACAGAATCACTATAGAACCAACAACACCAGGTTTACGAAAAAAATAATATCGAAACTATAAACAACATAACATGTTTATCGTGGGTCTATATTGTGTTTTTCATCATACCGAATAAAACCTGATCCTTACGAGTTGAAAGGGACGCAGAAAAGGAAGCCTTGATAATAAAGAAGGAAAGTATAGTGGAGTCGATATCTCTAGTTATCGTTATAAATAACTAAGGCACACCTCAGTAATAGGGTCCATTTATGCAGAGTGATGTAATAAACCGTATCTTATAGTATATTGAATTGAATTTGCCAGCGAGGGCGGTTTATGAGGTGGCGTTCGCACCGAACAGGATGCCGACGCATAAAAATGCCATAATTTTGTATGCAACAGATATGAGCCCGGCTTTACGACTTTACCGCTGCTCTAATGTTACTTACGAGGTGCAAAATGAGAGGTGCATTAGTGCACATTGTAAAAATTTCATGGCATTTATATGTCGAAATAAAACTACATAAGAATTGTCTCCTTTTTCTTGTTGTTCTTGAAACGCGGCTATCTGCTTGGGTTATATTTTCGAGGCAGTTTTTTGACTCTTTATAGCAGATCGGAATTTAGAGTTATGCCTGTTAAATAGCCGTATTCTCGCTCCCTCTTAGTTACATGGGACCTTAAAATATATTGGCAGAGTAAGTCATGGGGTGTTGATCTACACATCAACACCCCATGACACATATTACCTATGTAAAACGTCGCAAAGTAGATATTTGCAGTATCTTCTTTACACTACAAAGTCGTAGAATATTTTCACGCTTAGAAGTAAGCTAATATAGAAGACACTTTTTCTAATATTAAATCCAAATTCAGGAACTTTTAAAGGTGATAATAAAATTCCATAGCGCTGCAAAGTTGACACCGCCCTGCTCCGAACTCCTGACATCATAACTGGGTTAGAGAAAAATGAAAACTTTCGCAATATGGTCCTGGGCGAAGTTCGCATGCACGAGAGTTGAGTAATAACAGTTCCCAGATAATATATTTGCAAATTTGCTAGTGAAACTCCATACTAGCTTCACCTTGCTTCAATTTTGAGCTGTAAAGTTAGATTAGAAGATTTTAAAATACATGTGTCACGTCACTCAGATTTGAATCACGCGTTAAGTTTATTTCTGTTTTTTAGGGTTCCATACCCAAAGAGTGTCAACGGAACCGTATTACTAAGCCTCCGCTGTCAGTCCGTATGTCTGTCTGTCAACAGGCTGTATCTCGTGAACCGTGCAAGCTAGACAATCGAAATGTTTACAGATGATGTGTTTCTATTGCCGTTATAACAAAAAGTACTAAAAATTGAATACAACATAAAATAAACGTGATTACTTTTCTGCTTTTTGCTCGGTATGAATAACGGCGACTAGTAGTACTAGTACTAGTCGTAAGTGGTACGAAACCTTTAGTGCGCGAGTTCGACTCGCACTTGGCCGGTTTTTCAAAATAGGTCAGCGACTTCTAATAAACCTTTCGTTTATTAAAATTCGTTGTCATGTGATAAATTTCTTTGTAATCTAATTTGTATTAATTCTCCACCGTGTACAGCGGTGATGTTAAAGTCAGTTGATAAATAAAAATATTAAAATATTTTAAGTACCACTGCTAGCCACAGTAAAATTCTATCGTTATAATGACAAATTAAAAGAAAATTACACCCTAATGAAGAAGTTTAGTTTTATAAAATATTTGAAAGCAATCTTATGATCATGTAAAACGTATGATCCGAATATGTTCAATTGGATTTATAAGTTTGACCAAATGCCAAAATTATAAATACTTGTAACCAGAAATCCAAAGAAAATGAAATGAAACAAATTACATTCTGTTCAAAAAAGACGTATGTTCTTTGTACATATCTGAAGAGATACAGCCTCCAGAAATTGTATATAATTCAGACATTTAGACAGGTCCAAGATCCAACTAGTCGATGCTGTAAGGAATCCAAAAATCAGGTAAAATTAAATTAACCGCGATAAAATCCGTATATTTTTTTCAATGTTTAATAGTCTAGTCACTATTAAACATTGAAAAAAATATAAAGTAAGTATAAAAAATCAGTTAATCTCACTCTCCTAGCAAATATTGAAATGTCCAAAACAGACCCGATCAAAACATATCCAACTAATAGAATCGTAATCACAACACAATATAAATTAAGTCAACACCAGTTCAGATAGTGGAACATTTGTACGTACAATAAGTAGCAACAGTCACGCACATACAGAGCTAATACAATTTAACTTGAGAGAATGAAAACCGCTAGAGGAACGTTCGCGTACACCCGACCGACTAACTCGAGCGCTAACGTTGGATTTACTACTAAAGTTTTACTTAGTGCTTATTTCATGTGCCGCAAAACCTACGTGAAACTATGTACAGATTCCATTGGAGTTATGACCCGTTTACAATGTGTACTATTTTAGTTTACGTAATTGCGGCGAGCGCTATGATTTAATAACGTCTTAACTCGAATATATTTGAAAAATATAACGTAAAGGACTATATTTTAGGTTGATTTTTCTTACAAAAACTGTCAAGGTATTAGTCAGATATAAGAGATTGTTTAGGGTATCAAATAGGACCACTGTAATGTGTTAACGGTTTATTACGTAAAATATATGAATTGGGTACGTATGTCCTAGATTATACTATCTAGCTTTTTCGGCGATAGACTTACAATACGAAAAACACAGAATTCAGCGTCGAACGAATGAACGAACGCGTGAGTGAGTTTGCAAGACGCACTAATTAGTGTTGGTAACGTGCTGGTTTGCGAGCGCATGTTAAGCAGATAGTGTTGCGATATTATAGCATTACTATACCTAATATTTATTATTCATTTTAAAAACAAGTTATTAATATTCGTTTAAGGAGAATAAAGCTGTCCTTATAATTATACTTAAATCTTCAAAGCCACTCAACAGATAAAAAGATTCATTACTGAATCATCGCAAACAAATCCTTGTCAAGTTAGTTCAAACCAAGGTTCAAACAGGCAGAACAGATGAGTATGCCTTTTTGATCTCAACCGTAAAGCAAAAAAAGTTTTATTCGAGTTTATTTTATCAAGGCAAATAGGTCGAATCAAAGGAATTTAAATGGCTTATTTAATTGGAGATTTTCTTTGTAAGTGAACCTGAAGGCACTTGGATCGGGGTTCAAGGCAATAAAGGTACTTATGTGAGAATGGATGTTGGATAGTTTGAATATTTTCCCTATTTAAGAGTAAAGGTATATTGAGCGGCAAAGAAAACATCAGTAGGTCGCGTTATCCTGACATTTTATTTTATATTTTATCCGTACTATAATAGTGGTTGCTTAAGTGATGAAAATGAGATATTTTCCGTTGTTTTTATAGTACCTAACATTCTTCATTCAAGGTCGGAACGAAAAAACTTATTTAATATAAAATAACAGACTTATTCTCCTTTGTAATAAATACTTCGTCGTCGATCAACTTTCAATTAATATTATTAATATATCTGATAGTAAACAATAATTGTTTGTAACTCAATTACAATAAAGTTACCTTATTGTTGAAAAAAAACTTTCAGTGGTTAGCTATCTCAGTGACGACGTCAACCAAAGGAACGTGTATTAAACGAAATGTTTCTGAATGTTGTAGAGGAATGTGGTGAGAAGAAAACTTACCTTACCTTCTTTTGGTTGAGGTCTATATTTGGGTGAATTGTTCAAGATATAACGAGATTCTCACTCATTAGCCTGATTGACCACCAAATTGCCAAGTCACATACGCGAAATAGATTCATGGGCATAAAACTTTTATTTTGACTTCCCAAAACATTTACACAGCCAGCGTGGTGTATTACTGTCTTACTTCGAGAAGAGTATAATGTTAGGTCTTCGAGAAGACCAATGGTTATTTATCAACCCAATTAAAGTCCTACTGGGTCACCCGTCATTTGAGAGGGATTAGGCTATAGATTCTGGCATGAGACCTGGATCTCTTGTCAGGATTTATCATCAAGCTTAATGATGATGGTATGAAGTCATCATCCATTGAGTGAGATGGACTTCTCCATATCTACTCTAACAAGTTTCATTTAGTATCCGCAAAGTAATCGTTTTCACAATTTCAAAAGGAACTCTTTGACGAGAAGGCCTGCAAATAGTTTTCCTTGTAATTGTGGAATAACAGTGATATCAGGAAATAGAAACTTTCCCGTAGGAAACACAACTAGTAGGTGTAGAAAATAAAGCAGAAGTTGGGATGAGGAAATAAGCAGATCCGATATTTACTTAGGAAGTTGAATAACTGGTTTTCTATGGATGAGCTTCGGATATTTCATCATAGCTTGTAATAATACCCTCTTGTTTTTATTGTAATAAATAAAATTTGATATAAGTGTAGCTATCTAATAGTAGGTAGTTGAGTTAGAGTTTATTTAAATACGCAGTTATGTTTAGTGAGACCGAAAATCTCACTAACCCATTTACTGTCCCACTATTGGGAACGGATCTTCTCTCATTTGAGAGGGACTAGTCTAGGATCAACCACAATGGCCTTGCGGAGAAGCAGTACCTCATACGCCATCGGGAAAATATTTTAGGCATGTAGGATTTCTCTTGACGTGTTCTTTTACAGTTTGAGCATGTGATAAATATGCACATAACTTTGTAAAGTGCGTGGCGTGTGTTGGGATCAAACTTGAGACGTACTCCATAGTCCATATTGTAAATAGATTTTGATAAAAATAAAAACATTAGCATTATTAGAACACGTATAAATCTGTATAATAAGTATATATTTTAGCATCAGATAAATATAAGGGCAGAAATGATGGTGGAAGATTTCTAATACACATTTCGCTGATATTTTTAGGGGCTAGCCCCTGTTTACAACGGACCTATTATTAAAGACAATTGCATAGAAAATCTCTATAAAATCTTAGCTAGCTAAGACGTCAAATATCTAAAAAAACAACAACATCTGTAAATATATATTACATAAATCAAAACCCGTAAAACTAGAACATTACCGAAAAAAAAAAATATATTTGAAAGCGCCACATAGAAGTCGAATATTTGGTGTTCAGCGCTTGTCAATATAGAAATTTTAATTTATTTCACACAAAACGCCGAGCGGTTCGCACGCTTCCCAATAAACGAAAAGTTTATTTCACTCACGCCTGACTTTGAAGCATCCTTCGATTGGAAACTGTAAAATATTGCCAATAGTTTACCACTGAAGAATTTTCGGTTCTATTCAAAAGTAAATGCGACGCGCACGGCACAAACGGGAGGAAATGAATTTCATCTACCTATAGCAAGTACACCTTTCTACAACATTTCTGTCACATTACTTCCACACAAAATGAAACTATAATTATAGAGCTCATCGCGAAAAACTTTGCGGTGGACAAACAACAAGTTTTTTGTAAAATTTCGCAGAAGGAATAACGAATGAGAAGCCATTTCTGCGTAATTGGAGTATCTCGTGCATGAGATCATTCCTGAAAAATACATATCATAAATACCACTGTTGTACAATAACATTGAAATTCAAACCGTAACCATAAGGGAGTTTTGAAGAGTACACCCAATATAAATATCTCCCAGGTATTGGGTAAACCGAACCCATAATATTGCAATGACAAACCATCCATCCATTGTTTTAATTTAATTTTGTATCCCATTTATATTTTCTTTACATGTAATACCTGTTGTAGATTGATACCTAATGGACCCTTACAAATGTATCTATATGTATAACTTCTGAGGTCAGCCTGAATACACATGGCAATAACGAAAAACGTTCGTTATTTCATAATTTCAATATATTCAGGTATCAGCCACATACTTTAAAATTCACAAAATGTTTTACGTCCTCTTGAAACACATAAATGAATAAAACACATTATTTAACCGCAAACCAATCGACTTTTATCGTATATTTCCAGTAAAGACTTGTAATGTTTGCCTAGGTAAGGACCGTATGAATCGCCCGCCTTTTTGATGCAAATTTAATGAAGCAGCTAGGGAAGGCCTTTTAGAGAGACTGACCATTACCCGAGACAAGGGCCGACAGACTGAATACACTGTCCGACGGCGACGGTACGCTTTTATCGTTGGAAATCTCAGACCGATATTTTTAGCGCTTTAGATAGAATTCAAGCGCAGTCGCTGCTAATGAGCGGTATTTTTGTTAAAATTAAGGCTGTGTTATAAGCTTTATAGAAACGAAAAATAAAATGATTGATTAAATGATTATTTGTTTCTGTGAATAGATCTTAAAGACACTTTTACATGTCATGTGTAAAATTATTTTAGGATCTAGATGGCATCGGCATTTTCTAACTGACGAGCTCTGAGAAATAATGTCGAAACAAACTCAGAGAATCATGGTCTCTTTTAGAGTCCAAACATTTTTGTTTACAATTATGTGAGCCTGATGATGTAGGCAGATAGGTGATGAAAGCTGTTTTAAATGTGATAAATCAGAATTTATGGAATTCATTTATTGAATTTAATTTGATAAATCATCATTCATCATCAACCCATTAATGTCTCACTGCTCGGCACGGGTCTCCTCTCATATGAGAGGGATTAGGCTGTAGTCCACCACGCTAGCCTACTGCTAGACTTCACATGCTATCGTGAAAATCTCTCAAGCATGCAGGTTTCCTCGCGATGTTTTCCTTCACCGTTTGAGCATGTGATAAATACGCACATAACTTCCGAAAAATCAGTGGTGCCCGGGTTTGAACCCGAGTCCGTTGACATATCTGTCTACTGATCACACCACTAGGCCACCACAGGAATTCTATAAATAAATGCAATAAATTATAATACTATAAATTATTCTCATTTTCTTATCATTCAAATGTCTGTCGCAATCCAACAAAATCTACAACAATGCCGAGTTCGAGAATCTGATCGTGAAGATACATAATAACATACACAAACACAAATTACTGACATGTACTATTCTAAGTCACTGTGTCAGCTGTGAAATTAATTAAATACACGATTGCGTAAATCAAAGAGCACTGCAGGCGTATTCAGATCCGGGTATTTAAGACATTTAGAGCGACCCTAACAAGGTCCTTTGCCATTCACAGATGAATGTTAAAGCCCTTTCAAACTTTAGCTTGTTCGTTAAAAACATGCAAACGTTCCTTTAACGGTATACAGGGAGAAAATGAGAGCTATTTTATGCAATCAAAAGCAACGTCTCGGTAATAAGGTTGTTACTAAATACTATTGGTGGGACGCATAAAACGTAACGGTTAATTGGAGTAGGAAATAAGAAAGCGAGTGCTTACAAGACGTGTTTGTACTGTGCGAGTTTAGCAATACTTATGCCAGGATTTTCCAATTACTGCGTTGAATGGAAATAACGCAGTGTGCATAGTGGGATGAAAGGAAATACGCTTTAATGATGACTATATTTTTTTTTACCAGCTTTAATAAAGTTAAGAACTACTTAAAAGTACTTTTTTATGATATTTATTGCGCTGTATTGTAATTGGTCCAATCCCGACGTTCGGAGTCTGCTTGTGTCTATGATGCTGTAAAGGATGAAAGTAGTTTTATTCCGATATAATATTTGCATATGTATAATAAATAACTTTAATAATCAAATAAGTAATTTGTGTAAATAATGTTTTATTTAAGTTTCAGTTTTAAGGCTTGGAATGTTACACTTTATTGATTTTATGTCACATTATATGTAAGTGCCGTAAATAAAACTTCAGTCTACACAAGGTTTCATTAATTGTCGCGATTAAAATAAACCACCAACCATTCAGTCTTGTTTCAAATTAAAGTTACTGTTAAAACCTCACAGTTTCAAGCTAGCAAGTCCTTACAAAAGTAAACCTCACACATCCTGTGTTCTTTTCATCAACATGTCGGCAAAAAAAACATAACGATTTCCTCAAAACGAGAATTCACTATAGAGACTGAATTTTTCTTTAAAGATGCAAGACTCAAACTCATTTGCAGTGATCTTGCGTATACGTATTCTGCATCTTTTTACGTCGGCCGCGAGTCGTGACGCATTCATATCCCAAGTGGCTCGGGGTTTTGCAGAAACCGTGTTGCATAAACGCTTGAGCGACGTCAGGAAGACGCCGGCGCAACTACCGAACCACAACTAATAAGCCACACTTGTGATACAAAGACAAGTTTTACAGAATAGCCCGCCTGCCATTCACTGTAACATCACGATTCATGAACAGAAACTTTGAGATCTGGTTTGGGAAATAAGCAGGGTAGGTATGGCTTTTGTTCGCAACTCAGATCATAATTTCATCTTAGCTCTGCTCATTTATACTTGCTTCCACGTGAGTGTCATTTCTTGAATGGAGTTCCGTTTTATTACTAGCACGTGATTGGGACGAAGTGTTCTTTGGTTTCCTACACAAGCATAAGTTTTTAAACGCCAGCGGACTATGGTATACCAACCGCATGCTTCTGCCTTACTTTTCAGAGATACATACGGGATACTTTGTGTGTTCCTTGGTTGCTTTGACCCTCGTTTTGGCTGACAGAAAGTACAGGCAGAATGTAAAATGAAGAACGAAATTTAAGTAAGTACCTACATAACCTTTCGGGATTTAGCTGTCACATGGTACGGTTGTATAATATAGCAAAACTGTATGGCGCAGCTTTATACGTTTAAGCAAGGAATTAGACTATTAGATCACTAAGCACATTATTATGTAGATACTTGATTTTAACCGACTTCAAAAAAGGATGAGGTTCTACGTTCCAATGTTTATATCTTTGTATTCTTAAATATCCTCCAACAGCCATATCTTAATCTTAACATCAGAACAAACCATCAGGGGGCGAGCCTATTTGCATGAACCGGACACGAATCCAACCCCCGAGCTGCTACTGAGAATTTCATAGAAAAAGAATCCAATAACACTTTGCTCGACCAGGGAATGGAACCCGACACCTTTTGCTCGGCAGCTGCTCTGTACGACCACTAGAACAACGAGGCAGTTTTATCTTAGGTTTTACATACAAAAATGTTAAATCGGCTTTGATGTAGGAAATATTCGTCTTAATTTGGTAAATTGACATGGTTTTAGGAGATATTAATATTTTCTTACTATTGAATAAGAGGATACAGTTTATATGCTTATTATTCCTCTTTCACTTATGTATACTTAATAGGTAGGTACAAGGCTGCCCGAAATAGTAGTTACTATAATTATATATAAACTTTATTATCAATGGTTGGTTATTTATTTTTATTTCTTTATGTGTGTAAGGGTAAATCAAGTAAGTATAACCCAATCCGATTTGATTAATTTAATGATTGTCAAGTTTAGTTTTATTACCATGGCGTTTTAAATAAATCGTTCACTAATATTATTAATAATAATATAATAATTATATATTATAAAGGCACTATAAATAATAGCAATCATTTTAACTGACTTTATATTTATTATTACCTAAGTATATTATAATAAATCATGTTTTGTAACGGTAATAATAATAAATGGAAATATAAATTAATTAATACTCTGTGTGGCAGAAATAAAAACATTTTCTTCTATTTAATCACGAGATCTTTTTAGAAATAACCTTTTACTCTTATCATTTGTATTAAACTCTGAAACAAGCAACGAAAGGACAATCAATAACATTGTGAAAATGCCATTTCATGATTCTTAAAAAAGCGCCCTCTATATTGTGCAGTGCGGCGCTTCTCTTAGTAGTTTAAGCACTTTCCGCGATATGGCGTGACTGTGCAAGCCTCCTTTGTGATAGAGCTTTGTGAAAGTAACGCAGTTATCTCCACCCTCTACTAGATGGCGCTTTTTAAAATAATTCCCTCAAATTTTTAATGCATAAAGTACATGAAGGAATTGTATGTATATACTGTTGAACATTTATGATATCCCATACCAAGAATTAAATAAAATAGTAGCATGGTAAGAGGATATTCATTTATAACGTAACAGAGTTTGCAATAATAATAATGTTACTTATTATATTATTTATTAATATATTCGTGTGAACTTTATTAATTGATAATAAATTTATTTGATCCATAAAATAGACATGTTTACAGAAGTTTTCCATAAATTTTAAATAAGCAAAGCATAGGTATTAAAAATAAAATTGTGTCCATTTATTACCTAGGTTTCGGCCTGTAGCGCCTCTAGCCCTAGGATTACGATTATAAGTAGCTATCAGCTTAATTATGTTATTGATAAACATTAGATCTTACATATCTTAAAAGGTATTGAAAAAATAATTAAGTATTGTACTAAACAGAATAAAATAAAATAAATTAAATTCAAATAGCTTCAAAGTAGGTAATTTAAAAAATCGTGAAAACCTACACAGATATTGTCTGAATCTGAATAGATATAAAACGTGGGTATGGTGTTGTTATTATGTTAATACCTAATTTAGTTAATTAGTTTAGTGTAATAAGAAGTATATTTTACAACGTTAAAGCTAGATAAGAGAGAATACCATTTCTATTCCCTAAGCTATTATCTTAACTAAATATAATTAATAGCATGAACTGAAAATAAAATAATTGGATTTAGCATGAACTCGATTATTAATATTTTCGTGGCCGTTTTAGTCTCCGATCTAGTTATAATAGTTGGTTGTATTAAGAAAATCTCCAACTGATGACCGTCAGGTGTATTGTGGGTAGTCAGCAACATCACTATACTAACATGCCAATGTTTCAAGACGTAGTAAAATGGTATAGGTACTTATAGCATGAAACATTACGTATATAGTTCATGCCAATTGCCAACACAATAGAACAATATTGTTGTTCATTGGAGTAATCTATTACATTATCTGTAACCAAATTTCCAAATCTGTAAAAAAAATAACATAAATAAATAAAATAATAAATATTTCTGGACTTTATGGCACAGCGTCATCTAGTTCCGAGCTTGAGAACGAGGCGTGTGTTACGGATACTAGTTGGTTGATATACTACATATATACTTTTTTTTTTAAATACATACAAATCATACATAAATACATTCATGACTCGGATACAAATGCTCATCACACAAACATTTGTCCCTACCGGGATTCGCACCCGGGACCCATAGCACAGAAGACAGTGTTAACTACCGCTGGACTAATTGGGTCGTCAACGTACGTAGCACAAATGTATATTTTAACATGCACAATCAATTGAATCGCTATTGATTAAAGTAACATCAAATAATAGCTGAAATAAAGCTCACAGCAACAAAATGCAACTAAGTTAACAGAACTACTTGATTACACACCCAATACTATTATTTCCAAGCTTACATTGTAGCTACAATATGTATTTCCCAGAGCTTTCATCAGCTATATAGCCCCTAAAGCAATACTTCAATGCACGATAATATCAGAAAAATACCACAGCGTTATTAGCTCCCCTAGGTTAACAATTAGAAAATTAAATACGTAACAAGGTTGGCAGGTTTTCACAAAAACTTTTATAGTAAGTACGGATAAGGCTTTCGATACAGTTGTCGCCTGTGTTCTTGGTAGAAGTACTGCTTTGCGTGCAGTTATTCTCGAGGAATATGATAGGGATGTGCGGTTGGGGTTTGATTCTAATATCCGTTTAAATTTATACAATTACGAGGTAATTTATGGAGTGATAAGGGGAACTTTACTCGGCAGTTAGTAACACAAGGCTAATCTAATAATGTAATTATTAGGAGTAATTAAATGTAATGACGAATAAAATGAAAAATACGGTATATTTTAGTTGGTAAAATTTTATTGTAATACATATTATTGAGATAATGTTATAATACTTGATTTTTTGTTCCTTTTTTATAATTTTAGGCTAGCGATCATATTAAGATGTTAGATGAAACGTCAAAGATAGTTTATTACAGATTGACTCAAGAAGTATATACTTAAAAGTAGATACTTAAAAAAGCCCTAAAAAAATCTAAAAAAAGTTTAAATCGGCTTTATCTTTTAAATAATCCTATTACCATCACTATTTACATTTCTTATTTTTGAAAGACTTCAATAAACTGAGACCATAAAAAAAGTTATTATGGTTTAATTTGCAATTGAAAATTCAATTCCGATGTTTCAAACTGATGGTAACTTCTGGTGTTTCAAAACTCTTAATTGAATAAAAATAATTTAAATCTTAGTTTGATAACTTATGAGGTTTGCGTTCGTCTGTACCAGCTACTTTATTTTTAATATTTAAATAGAAGAATTCAATTGCATTTAAATTTGGTCTGAATTGTTGAAGTTTTAGATCATGTCTGTATTTTTCATATTGAAATAATACCCATAAAATATTGTTATTAGTAGATATGAAATGTTTTTTTTTTGTAGCGGACTTTAGCTGTGACTTATAGAAAGTTCTCGAATTGAAAGTAATGGCAAAGTTAATACTCAACTGGCTTATTATTTTAGTTAAAAGTTGTCTGAATTAATCAAATTTCTTAAACACAAAACAGGGATTCTCGAAATTCTTGTGTATCAATTAAAATTAGTCTCTCTACACCAATTTAATATAAAACTTCTGCCAAATTAAATCGCACTCGCGCCTATAGAAATAGAATGTTTGTAAGTTTCTGAAACTGTCTATATAAGTAAAAATATGTACTTTTTCTATAAAAGACATCGTCTCTAATAATATCATTACCAGGTCAAACTATTAATAAACCAAATATAACGTTTATTTTACGCATTTTATATTTATACTTCAATAGCTTTCATCCAAGTCAATAATACCTACGATTATTTTAAACCCTACCCTGCAACCCTATAATACAAAGCTATAATAATTACTAGCCAACACTTAGTCTGGCCCGCGACCTATAAATATTGTATAGGTTTGTTGGTACCACAGAGGAACTTTATCGTAGCCGCACTGGAATTAAGCAATTACATGCAAGTTCTGAAACTTGGAAAATGAGTAAAACAGAAAACGCCAAACATCGTTTTATTTCCTTGCATTTGCAATTCAATGGGTCTAGCTAGTTTAAATGACTTGACGGCTGTGTTTGCTGCGATATAATTACGAGGATTTTCGTTATTATTTGTGTTAATTATATTTTAGTTAATTGTTTTTAGATTAATAATTACCTCAACAACAAAAAAACTAGGTATGAGGGCGTAACAAGCTGGCGCGTCAAATTGTTCTGTTTCTGCCTACTCCCATGAAGTTATTATGTTGAATATATACCGTTAGACGCCGCATTAGTCGTATTATCAGCCGTGTGTCAGGCTGGAAAGCGATTTGATTGAGCGTGGGCAAAAATCTTAATCGTTTGGTAAAATGTCGATTGTAATTTACATTAAAGAATATTTAAAGACTGCACGTCCGATGTCTGTTGTATTTCATTATTTATTTAATTTGACGATGTGTAATTTCATTATTTATATTTTACGTCAGTCCGGCTGGCGGTTGTTTTATGTAAATATGATTGTGCATGACGCCGGTACCAACTTTGCTGAAATGAGTTTGTAACGAGTGGCACCGCATACCGCATGCGGACGCGGGCTACGTGGACGCGGTTTACAATAGTTTCGGTCGTATGAAAATTTGTTGCGGTGTTTTATTTGTTGTCATGCGCTGTACACATTTACAGTGGATTTTGTCCAATATATGACGCTTTTCAGCTCTTTCACTGTCCACTAAGTAAATAATCATTATCATAGTTAGTAACTTAATCATTATCATAGTTAGTGACTTAATCATTATCATAGTTAGTGACTTATGAGACCCGTGCCTAGCAGTGGGACAATAATGGGTTAAAACAGTCTAGACATTTTTAAGTCGAGGTGAAGCTATTGCGCGCGGTATATAATTCTTGCAACCTGTCCTTTTAGAATCATCCACATCTGATGATGTGATACCCATTATTGTCCTACTGCTAGGCACGGGTCTCCTCTCAACTATATTCTGTGGCAATTTTTTATAAACAAATATAAATATATTGATGATTTTACTTTTCCTACAGCCTTTATTAAATAATCATAAAATATATTTTATAGACGAAATAGACCTTAAATAAGAAGCATTAAATCATTAATTAATTGTCCGAAGAAAACTTATCGTGAATAATTAATTAATTTCAAAACTTTACACTTTGTAACAATGAAATACCTCCAATTCAACAGATCAGCAATTCCCAAGAATTGAAAGTCGAGTTAATATCTCCTATTATTCCGTCGCCGTAACCATAGCGTGGCCGATGCCAAAGGGAATGCCGCAGACTTCGAATTGAAACTGGAATTGCTAACAGAAAGTGCTTGGAGAAACAATGGGCGGGATCTAATTGCGGGGCGAGCGGCAACGTAAAGGGAACTCAACACACCGCAATCCACACAGCTCCGGCTACGGCGTAGCACAGAAGTGCCGTAGCGCCGTAGCACTAACATGCCAAAACAGAATGCCACGCAGAAACTGGTACGATTTCCAAAATGTATTGATTGAGATCACTTAAATTAGCTAATACCGTTACATACAAGCTGTGATTGTAATGAAGTTTTTTTATAATAAATTTAAGCAAAATACAATACGAGATTGCTTAAGTTGGACACAATAATTTAGGTTCTGGAAGTACCGACAATCTATCTACTTAAAAAAATAACATAACATCGAAAATAACACAACAGCCTGTCATCCCCGAGGGGTTAGGCAGAGATGTACTAATTTACACCCATATTTCGCCAGTATGTCAGCTCGGCCCGGATCAACCGGGCAGGGATCGGAGATTTTTTTTTAAACTCAATAAAAACTTTGCTTGATCTAACAAATATTTTGTTTTATTAATGAGGCACTGGTCATATTGACCATAGAGTTTGTAGATCAGAAACGTTGATTTTTTTAAATAATATAAAGAAAACCATAAAAAATAATTTTAATTTTTATCAACATGCAATAAATGAATACACAATAAATAATAAATAAATAAATTCACAGTCCATCACAGTTAGACAAACATGAGATGAACAAACAAAATTTTAGAACTCCTCTTTATTTGCCGATCGAATAGAAAATATAACATTTCGCACGGGTCGTTAGAAATTTGTTAAAAAAAATATTAAAAAATTCGCGCGAGTTTGCGTTTCGTATACATTCAATTATGCAAAGCTACCATTTGTTAACAGATTTTAGGGTAATTCGGTGGATGTCGACTCGGGTATGGTAATCAACTTAGTGTCCGTTATTTATGTGGTACATGCTTACAAACATTTAGCGGTATAATGGCCGTACACCGATAACGTTATTTCACGCAATTAATTGCAGAAACACTCACTACCATATGATTTAGGACCGTATTAATATTCGGCCGGATTGTTTTTGTTAAACGGTTATTTTGTGTTAATTCAATGCAAATGCCGATAACGGTTGAAAATATTACCTCGTTGGATTACTATGTTTTGCCTTGATAAATTTCGTGGCAGCCGCTTAATGATATTGAATTGAATGGTAAGCTAGATTTTAAATAGTAATTGTGCTGAGTATTGCTGTGCTTTAAGAGGAAAAGAGAGAAGGCTTCTATATATTTTTGTACTGAAATTATATTGCTTAAACTAAAAACAACAAATCGACAAGAGTAATACTAAATTTCCATATGATATAAATAAATATTTATGATATCTGGATATTATATAGCGCCATCTAGTTCGGACCTGGTAACCACAGTTGCACACACAAACGCACACGCACACACATATACACACGTATATTAACGTATCATAGTCTACTTCATATAAGCAAGAACACTGATTTCACGAATATAAATCCATTTAAATTCACACGATGTGTCGGAAAATAAATTTTAATTGATATTGCCGAAGAATTTCACTCGGAAATACGTCGCGAATGTAAATTGTAACAAACTTATCGTCGAGTTGAATATCACTTCACAAATTGAATGTCAGGTATCGGATTACCCGCATATTGATTGTAGTGGTCGTAAGCTCTTATTGTGTGTACTGTGGTTTCATTACAGTCACGACAGAGGGCGCTTCCGCGTCGCCTCGTCGCCACAAAAAGTGAGCAATTTTCTGATAGTCATCTGACACGAAAATGGTTACATTTGACATGCTATTTATATTACCATTTGTCAAACAACCGTACCTACAGGGCGCGACTATTTATTACTAAAGACACTCGATGTATTTATATTCTCTACTAATTAATTAATATAACATTATAGTTATTTATGATTATTATTATGAGAACAAAAAGTTTTCCGGTACATTTTGTAACGACGTATAGGTATGCAAGTTTAGCGTTAAGAAAATTTTATGATTAAGATAAATAAAATGTTCACTTTTTATTCTTCTTCTTGACTTATCATTATTTTTAAATCTCATGGCAGATTTCATTTTAATATAAACGTTTTTTAATAGACGATCGAGTTGTGATAGCCTAGTGGTGTAACCAGTTGACTGAGATGTCAAAGGTCTCGAATTTTAACCCAAGGCTGACCACTGACTTTTCGGAAGTGATGTGCGTATTTATCACAAGCTCAAACGGTGACGGAAAACATCGTGAGATGCATGCTTGAGAGATTTGTCTCGATGGCATGTGAACTTTGCCAACCCGCAGTAGGCTAGCGTGGTGGACCATAGCCTAATTCCTCTCAAATGAGAGTAGATACGTACTCAGCAGAGAGACAATAATAGGTTGACAATAATTGGTAATATGATAATTATTTGCAATCTAATTTGTGTAATATTTAATTGTTTCAGATGTCGAGTGAGCCGGTAATCATTGCAGGTAATTAAAACTACTTATACAAGTACGATAAAGTGTAACAACTGTTCTCCAAATTGCGTCGGGTCATAACTAATGCAGCACAAGTTATTAGCAAACACAGCTTTACGACTGTGCGGACGCCTTAGTAATTTCAAATGTACACACGTATTGGACTTATAGCTTAGTAGGTACTCACTGTTGGAACATGAATGTATAACTAGCTAAGCGGTGGAAGGACCGCTTCTCGACCTTATTATTATAAGCTGTAGGTCCAAATGTAGTCAAAATGTGATAACAAGTTGCACGCTTCAAAGAGGACGTCTTATGGGGAAGAGCTGTCCAGGAACTTCATTTTTATTATTTAAAAAATAAATAAACATTACTAAATCGATTGGCTTTACTTACATATTTGTTATATCATTTTTGGCACCAGGCATTTTCAGCCTCGTGCAACTACTCTATGGAACAAGTTGTCGCCGGCAATTTCTCCGAACCGTTACCATCTGGGAACCTTCAAAAAGAGAGCATAGGTATTCATTCTTAAAAGGTGGAGGTGATTACTTACAATCAGGTGAGCCTCCTGCCCGTCTGCCCCCGCATATCCAAAAATACCAATATAAGAATAACGCTGTTAGATATAAAATAAATAAAAATTTAATGAACTCTTTTAAATTTAGAATTGGGCAACTACTTACTTTTTTCAAAGGATGCACTGCAAGTGTCACAAATTAAAATCGAAAGGACTGGAGGTCTGTAGTAGTTCTAACACGAAACTCGTTTGTAATATTCAAAAGTACCTGTTTCAGGAAGGGGTTTGCTTTAAAATTAGCTAAATATTCTCTCATTTTGAACTGAAACCTTTTGACTTTGATATTTAAGCCTGATCTGTGTTTACTTGACCCTTGAGACTTTCGCCCACTCAAATGGTCACAATTCTCATTTTATTAAACGTTTATAATTTTATTAAGGGCGTAGATTAATTTCCTTATACGAGGGAAGTTGAGGAGGGTTTATCGTCCCACGCGTGAAACACTCGCCCGCGACAAAGGGTTACTAACTGTAACTATACAACTTTTGGGCGACATTCATGGGAGAACTTTATACAAGTCGTCATTAACTTATTATAATTTCTCTACTTAATCTTGACAGTGATAAAGCTTATTGTAGTTTATGAAATGTTGTGTGTAAATTTGTTAATGTACCCGGTAAAATTTACACGTCCCCAAAAATATAGTTCATACAAACTTTGTCTGACTACATAATATATTACCGAACTTAAGTTGATAAGTGTGAACACAGCATCCACGCATGATCAGATAACTAATATGGCGAGGTCAGTCTTTGACCAAAAATGCTATGAAAGATTCGAAGCATTGGGATTAAACATTATTATATACTGCGTTAAAATCAAATAAAAAGATTTATAAGGGTAATTTATTCTCTGTTAGGTTTGTAATCATAATTCAGGTGGTGATAATACAACAAAGATTCATGCGTACGCTACCTAGACAAAAATCTACAAAAATGTCTCAAAAAGTCTAAAAGTACTGCTTTACGGCGGGTAGTGTTATAAAGAATACGATAATGTTGACGAAAGTGTCTACCTCAAGAAGATCTGTAAATAGATAATTTTAGCCGCTTTACGATACACAGGAACCTCTTCATTCCGTACCTTGAGGCATTTTTCTTCACTGAAGTGCGAGTATACATTACGCTATAACATTTATTTCTCGTAAAAATGTTGTTTGCATTTCTTAATAACAGTTATTCGGCTTATGTTGGTTTCTTTGTACAGGTTTTGTGCTCGCCGCGAAAATAATATTTTCATTTTATGCCTGTGTATTAACATACAAGATAATAAAGGAGAGAAAACTGTTACTTAGTTTTTAGAATTACGACCATAATTGTGTTTGCTACATGCCTATATACATATACATATATATCTTTCGCAGAATACAAAGTTTATAAAATATACTGCATATATACCGAAACTATAGTATATGTCTTGATTTAACCGTATTATTAGCGGCATTAGAACCTAATTGAACTGCGCACTGAATCTTCTGTATTGAAAATTTTATAGGTCTTTGTGTGTGGAATGTTGCTAGCACTATTTACTTACTATTTAGATCAGGTTCGGCGGGTTTGTTTGTATTGTTAGTTAATATAATCTGAGTGATTTTCTCAGCTACCTATGAGGTCTGCTATCCCACGTCACTACCCTTACTGCGCTAGGCAAGCGGCAGCAAATTGGGCTGATGAAGATAATGATAGCCAAAATCAAATATTTTATTTTATTTTATTAAATAAATATTACAGATCCTTTTGTATTATCCAAAATATGGACCTAAACTTGTAAGAAACTTCATACAGCCTACTCTGTAAAAAAAGATTGTTTTATTAAACTAGTGACTGCTTTCCGATAAATTGAATTGTGGCATTAAAATACAGTGATTATTTTAAAATAAATTAAATAAACGGAGTAAATTTCTTGACAACTGGCCCCCAGTCGAGCCATCAGCTTTAGCCAATATCAAGTAATATCGGCATGGAACGAGGATACTTCATTTATTAAACGTATTAGAACAGCATTTTAGAAAGTCGTTAATGTAATTTACTATGTTATGCAAGCATGAAATCCTGCCCTTTAATATAATAATACATATTACTTAAAGTCATAACATTACCTACCATTACGTATAGTACAGATCCCGGTAGTCTATCCAGAGGAATTCGGATCTGAACAGCCATAGTTCAACGGTAAGCTTTTAGGTAGCGAGTCATTAGGTAGCAGAGATCTAAACTACGGGTTGCTATTGAGCATGTGGATCGACTTGCGGGAATCGAATCAACATCAAGGCAAGGAATTAATGCACTCCTACGAAACGATCTATAATTTAATATTATCGTAATTATCACATTATTAAACCAGCTAATTTGTATGTACGACAGCTTCTATCCAGTAGTTATTAGAACTATGAAGACTGGATGTGTGATTATCAACTCTAGTCCCCTTTACTTAGTACTAATAGCAATCACAATTAAATTGCTGTTGATACTAATTTTCTATCAATTCCTTTTGAGGGTTCCTTTGTGACCGTACCAGTTATTAAGACACAAAGGCAGTCGGCGGGGGTTCCGAGGCTTGCACGGGCTGCTCATGTACGTGCGAATTGATGGTGCGGAAAAGGCTTTATCGATTTTAAACTACCCTTATGTTGCAGTTTGTTAAACTCATATTGTTATTGGCTTTTAAAAGAACGCTTCGTTTCTTCGTCTCATGTTTATGAGGTTTTATGTTACGTACTTTCTGTCTGTTTGAATCGGGGAAAACGTTGGATGAGATTTATTTTCGGCTTTGATGAATTGTATTGAAAGAAAATAGTGTAAGCTCAAAAGTACCGCGTTGTAGAGAGCAATTGTATTAATTATATCGTTCTATGAACATTAAATTCGCCTACAAGGCTGCCAAGCTTTGTGATTATGCCAATTGAGAAGGCTATATTCCCCGTCGGCGTCATGATCGTTAATTTTAGTAGTTAGTGTAATGGCGACGTTTTCGGTAGCTTGCGTTACATTTTAATACTACGTTACATTTCTTTTATGTTTAATTCCAATATCATGGATAAAAAATATGTTTTCAATGAATGATGAAAACTATATAGATGCACTAAATTTGTACATATATTGAAAAATTCATTATAATACTATTTTAAATTATTAGTAATTATACGTTTTATTCTCTCACAAATTAACTGAAACAATATTATTAGGGTGCGATGTTATACGTACCTAAAGCTGTTTATGCAACAAAAAAAGTTTAATTATTTTATTTTTATTGGAGAATACTAATCAAAAGCGCACTACACTACACTAATGAAAATTCATACTCAGTGCAGACTGCTGTTTTTATTTTTTTAATTATGTATAAAAAATACATTATATCAAGAAAAAAATATGGTCGAATTTCGACCATTGGTTGTCTAGTGGTCGAAATTCGATAACTAGGCAGTACTGACTAGTAAATGATAGTTACGTATGCTTCGCATTGATGGCATATTTCCTTAACATCTGATGAAATAGTGTTCTTAGTAGAAATCAGGAGAAGAAAGTTTTTTTTTAATATTTAGAGCTATACGAACTAGCTTACAAAATATTTGATTCAAATTGTTTCTTAGAGTAAAGTGCAAACATAGCCCTTATTAATGATTTATACAAACTAAGTACGAGTACCTATATAGATATACGATTTACATTATGACTGTAAATATTTGTTTGTTACGAAATCTACTACCTAAATATAATTATTCATTATATGTATTATTTTTATTTACAAAATTATCGGCTCATGTTCGTTTAAAAACAAAACAAAAGTGCCAATCGGTCCGTCAAATTGTTATGAAGCCCGTATTATGCCACGACAAATCGCGGGTGATCGGAACGTCGACATCCACAATGACGCTGCCCAACTACATTGAGCTTCATTTATTCAAGGTATATTACATTTTGAAACCAGCAGTTATTTCCTCCATATTTTACAGTAATAAATATACAGAATGCTTATCCTAAAACAAATTCTGAAAAAGTAATACGTATCGTACTTAACATTTTTCCGATTTTCTGTCACGTGTGTGAAAATGTCAGGTGGTAGGATACAATTTACCCACTTATATTTCGTCTGTGCAGTGTGGCACAACATGGGGGATACAAACAAACGTGGTCTGTGTCCAATGTCAACACGCATTGATCTTAAAACATTACTCATTAGCGCTTATCTCGCACCAAGCGCAACAAATCGCCGGCAATCGCAGCGTCAAAATCCACAATGACGCCGCATAACTGCCGTCGCAACGCGTTTCATATTTAATTACGACCCCATAACTGACGTGATTGCATTTCCTGCAACTGACGTACCGGTTTATTATTTTGCCAATTTGAAACTATATTAAATTCTTGGAGATGAAACTGGGGCGTGTCTCTAAAGCGTTAATAACTGATTGTTTTAGAAACACACACGCACCGTACAGTTTATGGATAGCGACTGTTTAAATACCTATTTGTTTCAGTTTTAGTTTTAATTAATTCCGCTGTCACAAAACTGGGTACTTTTCTGTGGACGATGTGAGTTGTAAACTACTTTATGTTGTTGGTTTAAATTAATTAAAATATAATCAAGAAGTTTTTTGGGTAAGTAATAACGTTAAAGTAGACCAGCTCTTTTTGCTGACTAAACATGATATTATCATTTTGTCCTATTACGAAGCACAAATTCTTCGACGCAATAAAATTCAACATTACGCAATATGAATCTCGTAATTGTCACGATTGCCATCATTAGTCTCGTCTCGTTCATTGAAATACATATCTCATACATCACATTCTTCAGAAACACATCTAATGAAAATTCCACATGACATACGCACGTTAGAAACGTCGTTCACTTATTAAGGTTTTTAACCACGTACAAGTTTTATCTTTGTTCGCTCGGTGTGTTCCATACTTTATGTGCTTGTTACCTATCTACAATAATGGCGCTTGTGTCGAATGGAGCAGACGTCAAACTTTATTTAACTCAACGCACGGTTTGGTGCTTCGGGTGTTGATAACCTATAGAGCACACTGTACGACCACTTATGAACTGTAGATTTTATGTGCGCATAGGTGAATGGAACTTTATATGAAAATATTGTGTCGTTAGAGTCGTCTGGTCTTCCTAGAACCTTGTAACTCTTATAATGAAAGAAGATTAAAAAACACTTCCCACACAGGCACTCATCAATGCCGAAGGGACATTATGGCGCCATCAGGAGTCTGACTAAAATCAAGTGACTTCATTTAATAATAATAGTTTTATTCGATAATTAGACTAATTTAATTCACTACACAATAATTACTAGCTCTTTTGTATACTTTAAGTAGAAATACTTGTAGTTTACAAAAGAACTGGTAATTTTAAGGATAAAAACACTGGTTAAAAATATGGTTCCGAACAAGTAATAACTGCCATAATTAATACATTTCATGATCTCTGAGTCTGCAACCTACGACATATAGCAGTAACGCATGCAGGTGATAGAATTGGAGGCAAGTATGCTCTCCATTATTACACACACATCATCATTAACCCATTACTGTCCCACTGCTGGGCACGGGTCTTCTCTCATTTGAGAGGGATTAGGCTATAGTCCACCACGCTAGCCTACTGCGGGTTGGCAGACATTACATGCCATCGAGAAAATCTCTCAAGCATGCAGGTTTCCTTACGATGTTTTCCTTCACCGTTTGAGCATGTGGTAAATACGCACATAACTTCCGAAAAGTCAGTGGTGCGTGCCTTGGGTTTGAACTCGAGACCTCTGACATCTCAGTCCACTGGTCACACCGCTAGACTACCACAGCTCTCAATTTTACACACACATACAAAATACTATTTTAATTCCTTTTGGGGACATACATACCTATATTGTATATTAGTGAACTGATAGTTTGTCTTATTCATACGCTAAGGCGAGTGTGCTACGAAATTATGACGAAATTCGTTGAAGAACTCTTAAACTTGAGTTCTTCAGGTGCATCGATCGAGTGCTCAAGCTCCCCGCTGAACTTTTCCAATGACCGGATTCAAATATTTTCACTAAGCGCAGAATCCTCTTGAATCTTCCTTTGACGCAAAGGCATCTTTGTGTAGAAGGAAAAGTTTACCATTTTTTTGGTAAATAATCGTATAATCCGATTTTTGATAGAATTTGTGCTTTTTTTTCTGCATGCATTTGGATCGTCATTAATTGATCATAAATAAAATTAATGCAAGAATTCTTTCATAAAATTTTAAGACCGTGATTTTGATGTTTTATTTACCATGAACTGAATTAATTTACTTTTTTGCTAGTGGATATGACTGTCCAGTTTATTTCTAAATGTATCAATTAATGTAGGGTATTTATTAATATATTTTCTTAGAAACTAAAAATGGTGTTATTTGTGCTAAGTTGTTTAATCTTTATGTCATTTAATCTCAAACAGTTTGCTTTTAAGTAGAAAGAAAATATTAATATTAGCGTCACATAAAAAATAACAATAATGAAACAAAATAAAATCAAATATTCTTATCATTTCCAAATTTTTCGTGAAACACGTTATTGGAATACACACATAATAACCAAACATTGCTGTGAAACAAACTAAAAACAAAGTATTCCAAGCTGTAATTTGGTGAAACTCGGCACTGAACACGCAATTAAGTGTTTCAAATAATTACAGGGAACAATTACCAAAGTGACACCGTTTGTGACTACGTCAGCTGTTGCCTTCGCCAAGTGGATGTCATTTCTTTTATTTAAACGCCGTTTGGATGGCACAAACGGTTGTTGTCTCACTTCTATCTGCCAAGTTTCAACGTTTCGACGTTTATGGACCATCTGCTGGGGATATAACAGTATTCAATTGTCGCTTCACTGCCCCTTTTTATTCGCTACTTATGATTAATGTTATGCGAATTGTCGATTGAAAGTCGACGTATTAAGAGTGATGATTATGTGTTTATGATGTTAAAATTTTCGTAATATCAAGTGCCATCTTTGATAATTTTGTTGTTAATTTTAATGTAGGTATCTGAAAGGTTCAGCAGTGGAAATCTCACGCCGCGCCGGCTGTACTGCTTCTATAAGATGAACATGTGATATAGGTCACATGTTCATCAAGGTCGTAGGGAATAGGCATACGTTTGATTATAACTGGGTCTTGTTGGACACCATTCCGCTAATCTGATGATTAACTTGATGGTGATACATGATCACCTGTTGAGTTGATCATTGTTTGAGTTTAAATCATCTCATAAAGTTCGTTTGTATTATACAATATTATATATATATATACTCACGCCTTTTTCCGAATGGGGGCAAGCAGAAATTACAGAGCTCTACGCACTACGATCCTTGGATACCACTTTTGCTTCGTCCACATTCATACATCTTGTCAATCCATTTCAATAATTTTATATTTATTCGTATCAATTAAACTTATGTATCATACGTAGTCGATAAAAAAATTGTACTCGTACATCTTAATAATTATATGTAAATAACAAGCAAGTAATAATACCTACTGCTTAAATCTGAATTTTACAAAAACAAATTATAATCGATTTATTTTGTATGTTATCAAAATAATACAATAATAAGTACTCTAAACATTAACCTCGAATGTTAGCGGAATGGATACTCCACCAAGTTGAAATTTGACGAGACGCCCGTATTAATTAATACCGTCCATTAGCATCGCTTGCTCCGTCTCTCAGAGCTCTATCGTTCTAAATGCAATTAGTTTACACCGAGGCCCGACACCGCGCGACACCGCCCGCTCTCAACCTAAATATAATTCGCGCTCTAATAAGATTGTACCGTGGAGTGTTCATAAGAAAATTTTGTAGTTCCTAATAAAATACGCGAAGGTTTTTTAGCTCTAATTTCAACTAGAAATCTCAGCTAATATTGTTGAAGCTCCACCTTATATCTAATTCCGTCTATAGAGATTGAAAAGATGAACATTTTAATGCAAATAGAGGTTTGTATCGTACATTTTTTTACAGTCTCTCTGCTTCATTGCTCGTAATTACAAAAAGGAATTTTGGTGCGGTCGTAATTGAGATAATTATCAAAAAGGCTTGATTGTAAAATGTAAATGCGTTGTTTCAGAATTAGCTGTCTTGACAATTAGCTTTTCGTTGAATATTTATGTTAATTTTTTTGTAAAAAATAAGAAAACAGCAAGACTAAGATCGGTCTTCTGAGGGCTAATAAATAGGCACACTGGTACGTTCCCAGGGGCCTAGTAAGAGGCGATTTTAGGGATTACATTAGGACGACGATGTTCACTAATAACATCACGTTTAAAAAACATGATTTCCCTTAGGATTGGGCTCAGGACCTACTGATAGCAGTTTGCGAGTTCAAATTAATCTAACGAAGAAAGGAGTACCTATGTATAACGAAACTTATGTCTTTGATAATTATTGCACAATTATTAGGTACGAGTTAAGATTAAGCTCACGTAGAGCAAATTATTATGAACAAAAAAGGGATTATCGCAAACTGTAATAAAAAATCTTGAATATTATTTGTATTCAAGAACCGTGCACTTAAACGTTCTTCTGTAGTTATACAAATGTATATCTACGTGCAAGAGTAAATGGCATTAGGCTTCTCTACAGCTCAATGGCTCGCAGCAGTTAAGCGCTGAGTGTCGCGACACCGAAGCTCGTGTTGAGTCTCTGACACAAATTATTAGCGCAACTTTAACACCCCCCATTCCCCCTCCTTTCTTTCGTCCGGCTCGCTCGACAAGCCCTCAATAGATTCATTAAGACTCTAACGAGATCTTCCAGGGTGAATCACGAATGCTTTGTTTCGCTAAATGTGATTTATTTTGTTTGTTAATATTTTATCTGTACGAAATCGTAGTTGAGTTGGCGTTGTAAGAAGAATTTTGTGCCGCTTTTGGGATGGTTTCAAAAAATATTTAACGGCAAATATTTATCTGTTGATTAACTATTTTTCTTTTAATTTTTAAATTATATTCCTAAATGAAATTGTAGCTGCGATTAGGATTTTTTTTGTAACACATCATACATGTATTCTTCGTATTCAATAATAAGTACCTACATACATAAACACTTAATATTAATTCGCACAAATGTAGCTCAAACCAAAAATCGATCATACAAACCCCCGCATGCCTGATCAACGACCCGCAATCGCGTTATGAACACTTAAATACATATATGTAGGTGTATATATATTTAATATGCGAAAGCGGTTAAAGCCGCCTAATTATCAAAGCTGTCGGTAAAGTAAGTTATGGAGGGTGAATTTTTAATCGGCCTCTCATTTCAGTTGCACGTCGGTTTCTATCAAAACGTATTTGCATGCAAACGTTATATTGATTCAACTGCTAATTGAGATGTATTTGACTATGACTTTATAAACTGAATAGGTAATAAACAGGGTGACTTCAATTTTATTCATATTTTTTTTGCATTGAAAATTAGAATGTCATTCTTAAAAAGTAATTGCTTTAAAAAAAATCTATATACTAACTAAATCTTTTATATTACAGTGTCTTGTTGAAGAGATCTCTTGCTTTATTGATTAATTTTATTTAAGTTATTGTTTCGTAAATGTAACCAAAAAAAAATCTGGAGAGGGTAAATTTAACACAGCACAAAATATATTTGAATCTGCAGCATAATTATAAAACAACAAAACAATACACCTAATTCACATGCGCCATTATACATAGAAAAAGATATGCCTCATTACCATTTTTTTGTTTCATGTAACTTAATTTTCCTAGGATTCTTATGGGTGCGTACCTACGCGTGTAAGTACACGTCTTTCCTTTGTAGTGCCATTGTTCTTAGAATACATTAAAGGTCTCACCGACGCCTTTCAACCCCTAAAGCAATTTCCACTCACCCTTCACTCATTTAAGACATCCCCGAATATAATAGAGATTTCTAATTGATAAAGAGATCTTACAAGTGGTAACATTTTGTAAGACTATATTATACTATTGATGTACGAAAACATAATATTATTAATTTTAGTAGGGGTGTTTGTATCTTTGAACACAGTAAGTTAATGTAATTTTTTTGGATAAGGAAACTATAATTAGAATAGATGTCTATATAAATTTTGGAACACATTATATAATTGTAAATTTTTTTTTTATGTTGATTACGTGTTCAGTTTTGATTTATACAGTCATAACTTTATTCATTTAAAACGTTTTAAGGCTATAAAATAAATCTCAAAATACATTAAGTATATAAATCATGTCATTTCAATTGTCTCAAAAATTCTTACATAAATCAAATTATGTATAAGAGTTATAAAGGCTTCGTAATAGCACTTAGTTCAAGCACTAGATCAAAAGAGACTTTTAATTTACAGTCAGAAAATAGACTTGTATTTAATCTATATTGGTTTCATTTTCTACATTAATTTACTTTACTACAAGTATTGCGCAATTTCAGTAAAAGTAAGTAAGATAAAACTTGTGAAAAGAAAAAAATATCAGTAGCAGTGCAGCTCGGTAGTCCATCAGATATGACTATGACTTAGTAAGGTCTGGGCTTCAAAACTAAGGCCTGTCTTTTCTAAATCGTGCGCTTATTATCAACTGGAAAAAAGAGTAAAAAATAAAGATCGTGATATCATTTATACTGCGTAAGAAGTCTGTTACCTAGAGTGATGGACTAAAGCTAAAATCCTCTCAACTTTTTATAATTGCATTAGGTTAAATGTGTAAAAGGCGACGTTAGAATAAATAAATAATACAAATCGATGGCCCCATCGAATAAACGTGCTAGTGAAAGTGAAAAACATCAATTATAATAAATTAAGAACAGACCCATTGTGCATGAGCAGTTCGTCAATAAAACCAAGATAACTATTGTAGTCTAGCAGAGTATAATTAACTTAGATTAACGTAGAATTATACTTAATTCTTATTCACAGGTTTTTTTTTCTATTATGACTCTTTGTGAATAATGATTTGATTTAACTGATCAAAATTTTAGTTTTTGCTTGCGAACGAAGTTTCCAGCCAAAAATTATAACTAAAAAAAAACAATTACCTACTCTAACAAACTTTCAAATTTTATTGGCTTTCTCTCTTAAAAATATTCTTTCTAAATATAGTAGCTTTTTTGAAATTTGTTATGCAAATGTGGATATTAAATACGTTTATTGTAGCACTAAACGCAAATCGATCGGAAGCGTTGAGTCGACGTCTTTCAAATCACGAATTTAGGGGCGAGGTATTTTTCAAGTCGACTGCAACCACGCGATAAGCGGGCGTTCGAAATGTGACCGAATTTCAATCAAATTTATGAGTTATAATAATGATTATAGGTACTTTATCTGCGCTCCGCATAAAATTTGCAATTTCACTGAAAAGGTGAACTGTAGTGTAACAAATTTGTCGGCAATCGTAAGGCGCTGATAACGATTCGGAAAATTAATCTCGCTGAAAAAACGAACTGGGGGAGTCGGAATGAGAGCGAAACACGGATGGATTGCTTGCGTTTGTCGCAGTTAATATTTATTAGTCACCTTTTACAAACGATTTGAGACGGCTGTGTTATAAATTGACGCGAGGTCGCTTATTTATTATATTTCTACTCGTCTCGGTTTTGTAAACAAAATATAAGTAGAAACTGCAATAATTCTGAGATTAAATTGATATGTAAAGTGGCATTTAATTCTCGTATACTGTGTCAATTTAAATAATAAATGGAATATCATGCTTTACTGTACAAAATAAAATTAAAACGAACATAACATATATATTATTAATATCCATACAATATACCCATATTGTATTTGGTATTGTATTTGGCATAAGGTATTTGTATGTAGAATTGCATTGTAGGTACCCACCTACAATGCAATTCTACATACAAATACCCGTTTTCCTCTTGTGAATGAGTAGAAACTGCAGAAAGCCACGTGCTTCATGACTTGCACGTCTCTTGCTTCGTTCATTCAACTTGTCATTCATGAATGTTTGTTGCAAATACTACGCACCTAATACTTTCGCGGATAAAGTCGATGCATAAAAAAAATCCTAGTAATGGTACACTTTTTTGGGAAATAAATTATTATTATTATTATTTATATACCTACCAAAAATAATAACAATGAATACCTTTACATACAACACTTCCCAGAAATATAATGATATTGTTACAAACATAATTATATAGGGACTTTGCCTTTGTTTGATTTGATAGTTATTAGTATTAGATATAGGTATTTTTAAAATATAATAAATTCAAATTCAAATTCAAATATTTTTATTTCAAGTAGACCAATATTTCAGGTTCTTTCGAAATGTCAACACTAGTTGCACGGTTCCAAAAAGTAGGTCTTATGGAGAAGAACCGGCAAGAAACTCCATAGATACTCTTTTAAATAATTCGTTATATTTACAATTTTCGTTTTTAATATTAATATGAGAATAATGCAGTCTGATGTGAAACGCATGAGTTATTCACTAGCACTAAAAAAAAAAAAAAAAATAATTATAATATAAAACCCGGATGCCATGACATGTATAAGCCGACCAGCCCCAACTGACAGCACCCGTTCACGAGCATGACGTGTGTATCAGCGTCGCTCTACTCAACCATGATATAGGGAATAAAGGGACCCGACACACAACGCCACCATCAGCAGGACATTTGAGAGAGCATGACAAGCCCAGACTGCCTGGCCAAAATGTCTACCTAGGTATGCATTTTTCATTTCGCAAAGCAACATCGAAGCCAACATTAATCTCATATTTTACAGGAAATTTTACAAAATCTAAAACAAAATTTTGAAATAAAATAAAACTATTGTAACTAAAGTTACATGCATGTCAGTTAAAAGTGTATAAATTAAAATAATAAAATGTCAAGATAATAAAATCATAATTGTGCAAATTTCAAAATTATAAATGATAAAAATATAATGTCAAGAATATAATAATAATCATAAACATGTTTTGATAGCCCGGTTCATCAGAACTATTCAATCCCAAGCACTATTATCATCCATGTAGTCTTTCAACGTATAATAACCTTGAGAACAAAGTCTCCGTTTAATAATAGATTTAAATTTGTTTAGACTTAATTTTTGATAATGTGTTGGAATTTTGTTGTACAAGCGTATGCATTGACATTTAAATGATTTACTTATTTTTTGGAGCCTAGTTGCAGGAACAATAAATTTATTTTTATTCCTGGTATTAACATTATGAATACCACAACGTTTTTTAAAAAGATTGATACGCCTGTGTGCATACAACAAATTCTCATAAATGTATTGTGATGGAACAGTCATAATATCAATCTCCTTAAATTTATCCCTCAGCGAATACTTGGGACTTAATTTATAAATTGACCGAATAGCCCTTTTCTGCAGCACAAATATTGTTTGGATGTCAGCAGCATTCCCCCACAGTAGAATGCCGTATGACATCACGCTATGAAAATAACTAAAATACACTAACCGAGCTGTTTCTACATCAGTTAAACTACTGATTTTCTTTACAGCATAAGCTGCAGAACTGAGCTTTTTCGACAATTTTTCTATATGTGGGCCCCACTGAAGCTTAGCGTCTAAGGTAATTCCTAGAAACACTGTGGATTCTACAAGATCCAAATCTGTTCCGTTAATGTGTACACTGGTTTTTACTTGTCTAACGTTAGGTGTTGTGAACTTAATACATTTAGTTTTTTTTTCATTCAAAAGTAAATTGTTTGCATTGAACCAGTGTACCACTTTAGAGATAGTACTGTCTACATTATCAGTGGCCATTTGCTGGCGTTTTAATTTAAATAGCAGTGAAGTGTCATCTGCAAACAACACTATCTCTTGATTGTCCCCCATTATATAAGGTAAGTCATTAATGTATATTAAAAATAAAAAAGGGCCAAGAATTGAGCCTTGCGGAACTCCCATAGTAACCACCGACCCCGGAGATCTCTTTCCATTGACGTCCACTCTCTGAATCCTATTACCCAGGTACGAAATAAGAAGATTCAGAGTAGTGTCCCTTACACCATAGTGGTGTAACTTCCTGATCAATGTTTCATGAAGAACGCAATCAAATGCTTTTGATAAATCGCAAAAGATACCCAAAGCATCGCGCGACTCTTCCCATGCATCAAAAATATGACTTATAAGTTCAACACCGGCATCGGTTGTTGAGCGACCCTTGGTAAAGCCAAACTGTTTATGATTTATTAAATTGTTTTTGTGAAAGAAACTTTGTAACTGATCTAGTATAATTTTTTCAAAAATTTTGCTGAATGTTGGTAGCACTGATATAGGTCTAAAATTTGTGGGGTCTGAAGTGCTACCCGATTTGAATAAAGGTGTAATCTTACTATCTTTCATAAGATCAGGAAATTCACCACCATCAATACATTGATTAAATATATAAGATAATGTTGGTGCTACAATGTGGATTATAGATTTGGTAACGTCAACAGAATTGCCCCACAGATCTGCAGTTTTTTTTAAATTTAAGGTATTGAATGTTTTAACAATATCTCTACTGTTAACATGCTTAAGGTGAAATTCAATACAGCTAGCTTTTACATTTCTCTTAAGTAAACTCTCTGCAATAGTGGGTGACGAATTTAAGGACCTTGTAGCTAAAATAAGTTAAATACTTCATCTTGAAATCCAAGCAATAATTTTTGATCTATTGTTAGAACTTGTTGGTCAACTTGCATATGAAAGGAGATAGATAAAATAAAAATATGACTCAAAAATATATCGTAAGAAAAATTTCTATTACAGAAACGATATTTCAAACGATTTCCCCATATAATAAGTTATTATAACACTTAGCAAAAGTCACCGGGTGAAATCTTTGTTCTTCGCCCCGCCCGGGGAGCAACCGGACCGCTCGCAGCGATTGAAATTTAAAATATTGTACCCTTTGCCATTATGCGAGCTTATTCACCCTTGAAATATCCCTAGGGGGCGCCAGGTACAACGATTGGGGAAAATATTTTACACTTGTTACTAAGGATGTCGCTTTCAAGTCTGCCATTACAAACTTCACCCTAAAGAAATTTCTAACTTCCGTCTAACAATATAAAGTTGAATATTGTTTGGTATGTAGTGTGATTACACCAGAATATTTATGAAAAGCACTTAATTAGTGTGTCGAGAATGAAAAATTGTTATTGAAACCGAGTTGATTGAACTGGCGATTCATAACTATGTCATTTTGGATGCGACGCTAATGAAAACGCGATTAATCACTGCTCTCGGAGAGTGAAATGGTACGCGACGCGTGATGCTGCAATTCGAGCTGCACTTTATTATTATTGCCTTTTCATAAATTTTTTTCTTAATGTGGTTTTACAAAAAACTAAATGGAATAGATATTGCGGTGGAAGGGTTGAGGGAGTGGTAAAAGGAGAAATTACTAACGATAAATTCAGAAAAATATTCTGTCTCGATGATAATGTAGTTTTAATTTTGATTAATTACTAGGCTTTATTTTTTGAACTTTAACTCTTATCGAATTTCATTGAATCTTTCAGCAGGATAGTAATGTAGGGAATCAGATAGTATTGAGCAATCAACTTTATCTATTTAAATTATAATTGTTTGTTGTTTCGTCTGTACGCTGTTCTTTGCATGCAACTCCAGCTGTTTGCAAGAAAACAGATATAAGCCCCTTTTATATAAATTCTTGTCTGTAAATAAATTAAGCACTTCCGCAAACGAAGGCATACATTTAAAGGTTAACAAACCGTTAAAATCTGCACAAAAATAATTAAGCGAATAACTTCACTCATTAGTCGGCATCAAACTCGGCAGTGGTAGGTGGGTAGGTGCAGAGGGTACTACTTTGCCGCATTACTGCATATTAGGTTCGGACCACTGAGCGGAATACCAACGTTTACTTGATAAAATAAATTTGAACAAAACAAACGCATCCACTGCGGCGATATGAATCCTCTCTGAAGTTGTGCTAAGCGGCATGGAAGTGGAAAAATTGTAGCTGGGCATCAGCTAATATGTGAATACTTGGAATACCACTATATGAGCTTTTGTCGCCCATGTGCAGGTATGCAATTGCTTCTAAAAACATTAAAATTAAATAAACATTTTATGAATCTTTGTAGAATATCTAATAAAACTAGTTTAAGACTTCTTACTATAAACTTTAGACATTGATATACTAATCAATTCTAACGTTTCAGATCAATTCAAGACTAGTTTAAATAAAATCTTACCATGGTATTAGCTTTAATCTTTCTAAGTTAGTTCACCCTTGTCATTTAATCTTTTAAATACAATGTCTCCAACATTGCAATGTTCGAGTGTGCTTACAACCCTTTTGTGAACAAAATGCTACTGTAAAGTGTAGTCCATACCTACTCTTAGGCTCAGGTAAGCAATCAGTTTCAATCCAACTACATATCAGCTTCAACAATCTGCCACACAAACAGTATTGCCGATTTAAATTCGTAACTGAATTTAATCCGAATTGAAGTGTCAAGCGTAACTAGAGAGTCACTCATGTCGGTGTAGGGCGACCATTCGTTAGTCTAACTCTTTTGGTAAAACGACCCCAGGATAAGCCAGGGTGCACTGTTAACATTCTTCTCAATAATGATGGGGAGGGGAGATGTGAGTGCTCTGTGTCTTGTTTATTGGATTTTTTGTTGCAATCTCCATATGAATAGAACGCCAATCTGTTGGACGTTGAAGGGCATCGAGCCGCGTTTGATTGTATGCTACACCATTTTATTTGAAGCAAAACTAATGTTTGCACGCACTGTATGTTAGCTTAATGTAATTATCGTACATGTGCAAATATTTTTACAGGTTTGTTTGTTCCAATGTTCCATGATATAAATATAATGTTTTATTAAATTTATTTTGATTTTTTTCTTTGCTTTTTTAATAGCTTATGATTCGAAAAACAAATTGTAATCTTGCTTGGGTAGAATAAAGTAAAGAAATATAGGGTTTAAAAAAGAATGTCTACTCCAAGTCTTTTATATCTACTTTAAAGTTTTGCTGTGAAACAACAACGCGTGTGTTGGTCGCTTTAATAAGTCCCGTGCATGATAAATAGGATCAAGTGCGGGGTTGTTTGATATGCTGTCTCTGTCACATGTTCACAAAGTAATCTTTGCCACTCTTCACACACAGCTTTGGGGGTACGGATTTAATACAACGTTTGTGAACTAGAAAACTTAATGAAAGTGTGGCAGCTCTAGTTGTGGGCATCATTATCGACGGCTTTGCACACGGATAAAAAGATTTTCGAAACGTTATGGAAACGTATGCCGCTTTAGTGATAACCAAGCGAAGTGTAACAATTTGAATATAGCCTCTGCGTAGGAGTTTTATTTTAATCTGTGGTTGGCGCGGATTTCAGTCCAGTTCCCTTGTGGATCATTCGCTTTGCGTATTTTTCTCAATAGACATCGCACTATATGGGTGTCGATAAAATTGGTTTTGTTTGTTATTAAACTTTAACTAAACACGTTCTTTGCGAATGCGTTTAGTTAGTAGTTATTGTTTATTATTATATAAAACAAATGTCCATGACCCATGTCGCACTTACATTATAATTCATTTTAAAAATATATAGGTAGGTATCTGTCGTTTTTTTAATGAAATCTTTATATATTACATAAATAGGTAAGGACAATTTTGTTAAAAATAAATTGGGTGATGTCTATGGCATGGGTATATGAAAACATTTTTTTTAATGTGCGATTTATTTGCGAAATAATTTCGTGACTAAATGGTTGGATTTGAAAAGTTAAAAAATTACATTAAAAATGGTAAAGTCCAGGAGTACATGCAACACCCGATTTAACTATGATATTCCTTTGTATTTTATCGTCATAAAAACCGACAGGTATAGTTTTACTAATACTTTTGGAATTACTGAGTTATAAGATCTTTTCAATCAAAAATATATTACTGAACAACATAAACCATTCAACAACGATTTAGTATTCAGATTTTAAACATTAATTCATTCAGTTATCAATTTGGAGTACTAATTTTACCATTACACGCAAAATGATAATTACATTAGTGTCCCGAATTAGTTTCAATCTGCTACATATTATTAACCACATAAGCTCTATGTATAATATAGTATTATAGAGCTAGTACAAATAGTTTTATTTGTACTCGCATACTACACTGTACAGCTACATTAACAGGAACAGCATAAAACCGGTTGGTTTTAACCAAACAGTAGCCAGTTTATCAAGTCGTATTCATCCACGCGTATAAATTGCAAACTTTACAACCCTAAATTTTCTAATACGGATGTTTTTTTCACCACTACAACAACATTATGAACTGGCGCACGTGGCATTCAGCCTGATATTCTACCAGTACGAAATTAGTCACGCACACATGGACATCTTTAATGGGGACCGACTGAGTTGGTACAGTTACTGTCAGTGACACGGAGCAGGAATACATGGAAAGTTAATGTACGTGCAAACGGGTGTAGTTGTCCTACAATCGAAGTGAAATTGAGTGGTATAAGTGCCCTGACGTACAGTACATACTACATCTAGTTTTTTATATTCTGTCATCACTAAATTGTTGAAATAACATTGGCGAATATTAATATTATCAATTTAATATCACTGTTTTGAATATTTTGTAGCAATGGATGCTGTAATGGTCACGGGCAGACTTAAGTGTTGTGGGTCTTGTTGTATAATGATTTGTTAGTTTTGAAGTTACTGACAAGTCAGTTATAAAGTTATAGTTGCCATAAATTTATGATGGGTCACATTCGCAATATCAAAAAACTTGTTTCAGAATCCAAACATAATATTTCTTTAAATCAATTAATATTAAAAAGCTGCCATGTCAAACATAATATTAGTGAGCACTTCATTTATTCATACTCCATGGTCAATTTTCCAACCCTTATTAAAGAGGTGCATGAACCGGATAGTGGTAGGTCTTAATTTGAATTTCGAACGCCGATCTTGATGAACTGTTTTCGAGAGTTCTGTCAATAGTGATTGAGATTTTCGGGTAAGCGGAACAGCATACCTTCGTTACGTGGGATACTGAATAATTTTGTAATTGTATGTATGCGTGATTGAGATTGGCCCAGTTTGTAAGTGGGGCAATATATAATTTTGTCTTACTAACTACCTTATTTTAAGAAACCCAAAATCGCACTCTATTTTTGGGGTTCTTCAAAATAGGAGTATAGATTTTACAGGGTTGACAATGCGCGAGCATTAAAATACACCATTTTACCTTCATAAAATATTTTAACTAGCCATCTATCCCATAAGAACATCTTTAACGATTTTACGCGACAAGGAACCTTTTTATAAAGTACAATGTTCTGAATATTATAGCAGTGGGTTGGTAATTAGCTCTTGAACTTTAATAAGACTCGGCAACTTCCATCTTATAAACTTTTCAGACAGATTGTCAAAGAAAAAATGACAACTTGGATAAAAATGTAACGGTTTCCTATGTCGCGCCGCTATTAATAGTACCTAAGTAGAGTGATGAAAATATACATACTTATTGCTGAAACTGGAATTTATTAGGTACTAAGTAGGTACTCACATAGAGAAAAACTAAACACATTATCCCAAAACTATTTTGAAGATCGAATTAAGTTTCGAACAAACCGCTCAGACTGAACAAATTAAACAATGTAAATTATCCCCCCTCCAAATTACATTCGAATTTCCGTGGAATTAAACGAGCGAAGTCCTAACCATTTGAAAAGGTCGCATCCATTCGCAACAACACGTTAAACTTACACAGATGGAATGGCCAGTGGACGGAGACAAAGTGACGTCATCAATATAACTGAGTTCAGTTCGGTCGCCGGTTGCTGCCAGAGGGCAAGGAACACCACATTAGTAGTAGATTAATACACTCGTATCGTATTGGATGGCATCGCCGTCCTTTATTGGAGGTCCTTCGATACACGCAATGCCTATTTGAGTCGGTCCGCTCTGTTGAATCCAGTATCGTGATTTGAGCAGATTCATTTTTGGATCAAAGAGTCATATTATTTAATCAAGCAGAAAGGCCTTTTGGGGTTTAGTTATTTATAAATAAGCGGGAATGTGACAATATTTCCTCTGGGAACGTACACATTTGATTTAGTTTGTTAGACAAAAATAAGGAAAATATTCCTTGCACTTACGCTTTCTACCTACGCTAATTATAGAATAAACTCTATGAATTCTGATTTATTAGCGTACGTAAATATATGACAAAAATGTTCAATAATACATCGTAGGATATAGGAAAGCATGAATAAAAGCACAACCTGACTGTCGATATAGAACGCTATGTAATAGAAAAAAAGTAAAAAAAAAATCCTAAGTATGCTCGTTACTCACTTGTATCAATGGGTAATGATAATGGGGTAGTGGTTAACTGTTCTTTCTACGTGAATGTCGTGCATGACGTTCAAACTGTTCAGCATCCTCAATTCGCCTGTTGACTCAGCTAGAAGCACAATATGGACTACAAACCGAAGATGCGGAATGAAGTAACCGTTTTTATTCGTGGGCTGTTTTAGGGATAACATCCCATAATTGCATTCACCAACGCAGCTAGATAGACTTCGTCTTGCAGCTCTGGATTTAAATGGCCATCGTTGTGGCGTTACATAGACACTAGTATATATTTTAATCGATACAACACATTTGCAGAGAGTCTAGAGCAGCCTTAATACGGTTTAAGAAATTTATTTCACTCAAGAAGAATACAATTATTCACTTCCACGAGGATGTGGTGAATGATGTTGGTGTTTGGGGTGGTTTCTACCCCTTTTTCCTCTTTGCAATATTCTAAAATATAGTTTTATTAAACTGTCATGACATTGACGCTTGTATGTGTAGGTCCTTACCTATAACTACAAGAGAAAGTATTAAAACGGTATCTCTTATAGATTTGTTAAAACAAAAACGGTTATTCTATTTTTCCACACCATGCTTTTAGCCGGATATTCCCTACAATTAACCGTATGAACAGTAATTATTCATTTGGATTGGTTCAAAACAAACTTATTTAATAAACGCAGTCCAAACCACGGTCTATTTACTCATATCCAACGCCTGATGAAACATTATTCAATTCTGCGATTATTTTATCCGTTATTGATTTATTTTGACATGGTTCATGTTGCGATTCCTAAAATATTGTTAAATGAAGTGTATTTTTGTTGTTTTGCAAGGTTTTATTTAAATCATTATTGCTATTTTTGCTAGTTAGTATGTATGTTTGAGTGAAATCTTAGAAGCTGTAATTAAAACTGCCTGTTAATTCTACTGGGTTGCAATTATTTAAGTTCGTTCATGCCCAATGCATTTCTTTTGCTAGCATGACTTCATTTAGTGCTGGGTAAATGAATGAACTCCTCAACAGTAAAAGGCACAGCTACAATTATAGGTAAATAAATAAATATATTTAGACATTATGACACAGCACCGTCTGGTTCCGTGGTAAACAACGATGCATGACTGTGTTACGGATACTAAAAGGTTGATAAACTACATATATACTTTTTTGTAAATTCATACATATTATAAATAGCTACATCCATGACTCGGATACAAATGTTGATGCTCATCACACAAACTTGTCCGACATAGAAAGCGCTATCTAGTTCCGAGCTAAGCAACGAGACTTGTGTTATGGTTATTTAGATATATTGTTTCAGTAAATACATACATATTATACGTAGAAATATCCATGACTCATGTCAAATGTGCATGCTCATCGTATAAATATATATCCCTAACGGGATTCGAACCCAGGAACCTTACCACAAAAGGCAGCCTTTAATTTACCGCTGCGATAATCGGGTCGTCATCTTATTACTATATATTTGGTTTTATTTCTTCTATAGATACGTACTCATATCTTTGTTCACATACCCAGTACCACGTAAATGTCACCGCCATCAATAAGTGACAAAATGATACATCAAATAAAGAGTGATGAAGGTTCGACATATCAAAACAAAATTAGAAATGAAAAAGATTTATTTTAACATTTATTTAAAAAAACTGGTACTAGTTCTCAAATAAAACTTGAAGCACTTCTTAAAGATTTTATGACAGTATATTGATGTTATCATTTTACATTTATAATAGTCGTTCAAGTATACACGTAGGTAAGTGCTATCTCCTCAGTACATTTACTAAACATATTAATGGCAGTCATTGATTGTGAATAGTCTTCTAACTAATCTTGGGTGTGCACTACTAATTAATGCAAATCCAATTCTTCTAAGTCACCCTCAGCAATCAACAAATTGCCTCTGAGACGTAAAAATCTTTTCAGAGTGTCCCTATTAATTAGGTTCATTTTACACATTTTTTTTATATCTATTAGGGTGGCAATTTAAGCTTTCGACCCACCTAATGGTAAGCAGTCATAGCAGTCTAAGGACGTATGTACACCACACAATTGTATTATATTAATATAATATGTCTCCTCTAAAATGAGAGGAGACCCGTTCCCAGCAGTGGGATAATGGGTTGACGATGTTGAACATAATATAAAACATTAAAAATATTAATATATTTGGTAATACCAAATACTAGTTAGAGGCGAAAAATATATGTCATTGTGAGAGTACATAAGCTAACACAGAATCATCATCATCGTCTACCCATTATTGTCCCACTGCTGGGCACGTCTCATTTGGGATTGTGCCATAGATCCACCACGCTAGCCTACTGCGGGTTGGCAGACGCATTCACATGATACGTGCAGATTTCCTCACGATTTTTTCCTTCACCGTTTGAGCATGTCATGTCTTGGATTTGAACTCGAGATCTTTGACATGTCAGTCTACTGGTCACACCACAAGGCTACCACAGCTCTTAAGCTAACACAGATATTAAAATTAAATTATACTTGTATTATAAATCGATTTAACAAAATAATTTCTCAAAGACCACTTCAGTCATTGATTTTTGTATAAAAACTCAATGTAAACAGAAAAAACATCTGCAATCAGTCTGAGTCATTCAATTAATTTAAATCTTAATTCAAATAAATAAATTCAACCGTACCTGAACTCATTAGAAAATTAATAGAATCCTTTGAAATTCAACAAGTAAGGAGCGAGTTAGTTCAAGTGTAAAGTAAAATGATTACGATCTGAGTCGGAGAGTTTTTGCACTTCTCTTTCCCTCTTACGAGTTCCCGTATCTATAATCACTAACTTAATTAGAATGAACTCCAAGCAAAAAATATCTGAAGAAATTAACCGTTTTATTCCAGCTATGATACTGGGGCTAATTAAATTATTAACTTCTGACACTGGCACCACTTGAAGCAGAAATTACGTTTCTATTTTGTTTAGTTAGTTCCTATTGAATGTTCTCTTGTAATTTTTATTTTTAACCTCACATTGGAATAAATTATGTCCGCTGTAATTGCTAGTTGAAAGTGATTTTCAGCTTTTTATTTATCTTAAATTATACATGCATTATTTATTCCTTTGTTTTTTTTTCGCTTTACTTAATTTGATTTCGAACCGGTAGCACGAAGTATCTACTTTTAGTTTTCTAGGTCAGCAACTTTCACAATTTTACACAAAAATACTCACTAAAATTTCAACACAATCGGAAGAATAGTTTACATAGAGGACGAACGTGTAAAGAAACATTCAATGTTTAGGCATTTGAGTTTTTGTGAAAATGTCTCTGCGTAAATACGACGATGAAAATAAATATAAATAGGGAAAAAATCTCGTTCCCTATGTACTATTTATAACTTATTATAAAGTCTTAACCAAAACAGACTGAAATTGTAAACTAAGTTATTTATTAAGAAACCCTAAAAGAGGTTATTTAAGTTGCGATGAGTAATAAGTAGATGGAAATATTTTAAACGGGAACAGTTGTTTCCTAAAAGTTTCAGTCTGAAATGAATTAGTAATTAAGTTGGATGGGACCGTAGACCAATTTGTTTCACCTGGAGTGAAGGACTGTCCCTCAACTGTTATTTAATTCACCACTTTTATATGGACATGTTTTAAGTGAATAATTAGCGGATTTAGCGCCGCTTTTAAGCTCATGAGCTCTTTTTAGAAATAAAACCATTTTATTTTATATAATTCATGAAAATACTACTGCTACTGTTTTTGTGCTTAAACGCATACTCGCCGCGAAAAGATCCATCAGGGCCGCCATTAAAAATACAATTAAAAACATTTAAAACCGTATCTAATTCGGTTAAACCGCTGGAAGATAAATGGGACATTCGTTACACACACGAAGATAAACTTATCTATATGAACACATCGAACAACATGCTAAATGATATATATAATTATTTAATTATCAAGCCTGTTATAAAATATGTATATTATAAAGAATCCAGTACCTATACATAATTTTCCATATACTATACAAAAAAAATAAACGGAATTCCTGATCTTTAAAAATTTATGAATAAATTCATCAATAGGGTTAACTTTCAATTGTGTAACGCTACAATAAATCCATTGAACTTTTTTAAACAATTGAGTAACCTGTTGCCGATATTTTCGTTTCATTTACAGTTTTTTTTTCATTGTGTCCGATTTATTTTTTTTATTTAAGTTCTCTGTTGTTTTCAACGCACTATTTATTATTCTCCAGACTTCCGAAATTGTATATTACTTTATATTATTAATAAAGACAATGATTTTTTACAAAAACATGTACTTAGTAATAATGATAATGTTTGTGATGCATATTATAGAAGTAAAATCATGGTAGGTAAGTATCAAAATGTATGAAAATAGACAATAAATAAGTAGTACTAGATATTTAATCATCATCAACAACCTATTATTATTAACAGTCCCACTGCTGGGCGCGGGTCTCCTCTCATTTGATCATTTGAGAGGCATTAGGCTATACTCCACCACGGTAGCCTACTGGGGGTTGGCAGACTTCACATGCCATCGAGAAAATCCAGCATGCAGGTTTCCTCACGATGTTTTCCTTCACCGTTTTGAGCATATGATAAATACGCACATAACTTCCGAAAAGTTAGTGGTGCGTGCCTTGGCTTTGAACTTTGAACACACGATTTTCTTTAATTCAAGTTCCATAGAATCGGTTTGAAATGTGCATTAACCCTCCGAAGCGGAAACAGTCAAACACTTAACCTTCTACAACTATGCCTTCCAGTGTCGTAAACATATAATTTATTAATATAATTAACTTTCAACGTATCGGACTTTGTACTTAAGGCTTGTTTAAAAATTTAGCACCAGTTTTCTCGGCAAGAGTTTGTTGGCCCCCACGAACCTTCACTCTTAATTATTACTTTGGGAAAATTAAGACTGTCGTTTAGCCCGAGTGCCCACCCGACTGAAGGTTGTGCCTCTCTTCCATTTATCTAAATGTACTTTATCTTGCCGGGGGCGCTACCCACCTCAATGCGTGGAGACGATATCAATATTGCAAATTTTGGTCGGAGATTTTTGGTCAAAATTTTCTTAGCTTTTTATAACATAAACGTGAGTAAATACAATTATTAACTTACTTTAAAAACAACTCTAAAGATCTTATTTTCTGAAAAAACATTCTACGTTATTATAATGTTATTATAATATTATATACATACACATTATTTGTGGTGTTTGAGAAAATGTAATAAGTTAACAAATGTCGAGTCTATGGTTTTCCCCAAAAAGTCTAGCACGATATACAATCAGCGGCTCTACACCACCCATATTCTTCATGACGGCTCAAAGTAATGACGATACTAGGCACTACCGCGTTAAGTACATTACCTATTGTAAGTGTTCTTTGAGGTGCCTGCCCCACACCGGTTCTGCGTTGCGACGCTTTTACTCTAATTATGAGCTTCAACATTTACTCACACCTATAGAGGCATAATGAAGGGAATGTACGAAACGTATGGATATTGTTATACCGCTTATGTTATTATACAAAGGATACTACGACGTTATTTAGATTTGGTGTTCATTAAAGAGTTATTTGTGTTAAAATTATGAATCTCCATCAGATAAAATATACCGATTCACAGAAAAATATATTCATATATGACCTATCGCAATACCTAAGCAAATTCAAACGTGGAGAAAATATTTAAGTTGAACAATTACTAATTTATAAAAATGTTATATTAATATATATATGTGCCCTTAAATACCTACAACACTTGGACGTTAAAAGCACCTACCATATCAAAACTTAGCGTGTACTATTTCGAGTTTTAATGTTTATAATAATATAATCTAATATTTTCAGGAAATGGAACACTTACAGTTTCCAATTTGTATTTTCACTCTAAAAATTATTCCAAATTAATGGTTAACCAATTCGGTGAAGATTTTCATTTGCACCACGCAAATTGTGGTCGGCTTTCATTTTCGCTGTTGTTGTGAATAACAAAATTTAATCCAGCGGTTAATAGGATAATGCTAAACGACGACTAATTTAATCAAACTTGCCTACATACTATGATTGGATAAATAGTATTTACGTTGCAACTGTATTTGTCCAAACTATGAAACTACCTGGGTACTTTGAATTTCATATCTTTTTAAACCTAAATGTCTGTATACAGTACCTAATATGGTGTATGTTTTCTTTATAAATTAAAACGACTGTTTGCATGTTTGTCGTCTATGCATTCCTCAACCTCACCTCAATCTCGTCACAATAATGCCATTATGACGAAACTTTAGTTGGTTGTTCTGTAAAAGTTCGCAATGGTTCATGGCACAAAAAAATAAGTAGGTTAGGAATGGTAGGTAGGGTAGGCACACCATAGATACTTAGGCCGGGTACGGCTAAGATATAAAAAACTGATAACAATGGTAGGCTAAGTAGTGATATAAATCATGAATAAAAGCTGTTAGAAAATTCATTAAGTAAACGGATTATTTCGGATTACAAAAGAGAAACGAAACTCTTTCTATAGCTGTTTTTTACGACTTTTTGTACAGAGTTTTCTCATTAAAATTTAAAGCTTAAGGCCGCTAATAGGCCTCTTAAATATGTAGTAGATACGTAGTTATGTTTACTTCAGTATCTAATTTCATCTCAGTTCTCCATCAACAGTAAAATTTTATTATCTGCGACATGAATTAACATTTTTTGTTGCCATAAAATTTTCCGTCTCTTCGCTGGGTCGAAGCGAGTGGAGATTAGCTTTGCATCTCTAATTAAATCTGTTTTATGGCTTGCTCACTTTACTGGTACTCCCCTTCAATATTTTTCCTTTGTAATAAAATCTACGAATTAAACGTGACAAATAAGTACAAAAGTATATCGATTTCTTAACCTGCCCGCATATTACACCTTATATAGACCTAATTTTATGGGTTTTATCGGTAATACAATCCCAAGGTTGCGGTATATCCATAATCATGACTGTTTGTAACCAAAAAACACAAAAAAAACAACAATCAAAGTTATGTTAGTTAGTAGTAGTTAGTTAGTTATGAATTAAGGCGAGAAGATTTAGCAACTTTATATATTGGAATAAAAATACTTTAAATTGATTTTGATGCAGCATTTTAATATAGTTCAAAACCCGACGTTTTGGATCCTTTAAAGCATCCCATCATGGTCACAGTTTTATTTAAATGTCTAATATTCGCGTAAGTTTATTTAATCAGTAACTAATTGTTGGGTTTTCTATATGTTATATCTTTATTTTCCCATTAATAAACTTTGCTAGTATACCACGTTTGTACCCAACAAGCACATGATGGCCTAAATATAATTTGAGAGATAAAAGTAAACATACTTAAAATACGGCTGCCTGTAAGCAGCGAGTACAAAGCTGAAGTACAAAATGGGAAAATATTACATCAGGATAAACCACTGCTTACAGTTCGTTGTAAGGTTTTATTTTAAGTGCTCCGTGTGTGTACGTATATTTTTTTTATTTCCGGAGCTTCGTATGTTTCGGAGTAGCTGTCACACACCGCCCCAAGCGGGAAGCTATTGTAGATTCTTAAACATATTTTCAGCCCGTACAAGCATATAAATATTTATGAAAACGCTGTCCGAATTAAATCCAGTCTCAACGTTAACGTGGCAGCGTATTGTTTTCCTTTTTTCACAGACGTCTAAGCAATAAAACGTTATGTAGTCGTTGGCGTTGAATGATTAACTGCTTGTTGGTTTAGGAGGTCGAATGCGCTCGCTATAAACCACCACCGCTAACTACTCGTAAAAGTAAACGAAATTGCTTCTCGAAAATATCCATTTTGTGAATCATGGATTCAGTTGTGCAGGATTATAAGTTACTAAATCACACATAAAATAGGTACGATAAAATAAAAGGACTTTATGTTAATATTTTTTATTTAATGCTTTACATGACTTTGCTGTTATGATTGTCTGGGGAACTATACATTACTAGCCAAATACTATAACATTAAGCAGTAATATGGTCACATTATTATTGCAGTTTGAAGGGCTATCTAGTAGTCAAAATACCTAAACGTGTAAACTGTACATTGTAGCGTTTTGATATAGAACTTTATATTACTGAACATAAAGTTACCTTTATGTTATTATCATGTTTCTAAAGTCATCAATAAAATACGGCCGTAGTAGGTGTACTTACTTATCCGGATACAATACATATTAGGTTATCTCATGAGACCGCCGAGATAATGTACCAACGTACTTCAGACGTAGACGGTGTCTAGAGGGAATCAATAATCCCATAACACACTATCCTTCAAAATCCATTTCTGAAATATCACATAAACCAGTCCTCAGGCGGTTTTATTTATTCGTACTCGAGCGGAGACAGAAAAGATCAAATAGCCTTTGTCCTTAGTTCTTTACCCCTCTTTACTTATTCAAACAAAATTACATATGCCTGCTTCTGGATCGCCATTGCCCGAAATTTTACGCGCTGGAGATAGTGTCATGAATATAAATCTATCGTAAAGGACACCGCGGAGAGGTTAGCTCAGTTTACGGCGGAGCTCACTTTGCATTCTTTGTACGCGGACCCTTTATGGTCGCTTTATAGACTTAGGTCCTTTTGCATAAAGCCTCGATGGTCGGAGTTTTCGTTCACCACCGCTGACCAACTGAAGTCATGAATGTTGAAATTCGTATCACTATTATTGCGATCAATGCTTGCCAATGTTTGTGGCATCAGATATACCAGGTACATACAGACTGCGATGGTTAACGTGTGTTTTAAATTGAATGTTGTTTTTGTTAGTTATCATTTATTTGTTTTTAGTGTGTAGGTACATTATAAAGCATTTACAAACAAGTGCCATGCCATGTTTTATGAATTAAGCGGTTTAAATCACATTAATTGTAATCATTGGCGTATCATTTTGAAAATAAAGACTTATTTTACGTTTTTTATTACTTCTGACGAGCCGAATTGCGACGAGGTATTAAGGTTGTATCGAAACTAAAGAAACTTCATTAAAATCTATTGTATAAAATCTATGATCCTAAATAAAAGTGGCACCAGTGTTTTAAGCGTTGTTTTGTTAGTTAAAGCACATCAGCGAAACTTAAGATCTATTAATACTCCTCTGTCTACCTCGATACAGGCAATACAGGCGTGATGGTCAGCATTTACTACTATAAATTATTGTAAGTTATAATTTTCCATCAGCAGAGAAAAAAATCATTAGAACTTAAAAATGTTTTATTTTTTTACTTCCATTAAATAAATAGATATAAGTAATAGGTAGGTACACAATAAACTGTAAAGTAAATGCTTTGCGCGTTCAGAATCCTCTGTTAACTATTAATTCCATTTTCTTTTGCTAAAGATAACGAAACTCATTTAAGATATCTCACGAACGCCTTTCAGAGATTTTAGGGTGCAATCTTATAGTGCACAGCGGAGGGCGTGGAAAGGGTATTTTAAAAATCTTTTACTGAATATCTATTGTGAGCAAACTGTTCTTTAAGCAAAAATAAGTGATGATCGGTTATATGGAAGTAAACTATTTTTAAAGTAAGAAGCATTAAATTACGTATACAAGCTTCTGGTTAGAAACAAAATTATACGAATATCGGCGTCATTGAAAATATTACCCTTAAGAGGGTGGAATAGGGGTGAAAATTTATATGGGAAGTTCAGTTTTGAAGGATGATATTAAACCACATTGGAAAAAATATCAAACAAATTTCGTCGTTTCTGAAAATTCTACGCCAAACTGAAAAACGAACAAATTAATGTTCCCACTGAAAGACGGTGGGAACATTTGTGTAGACGTCAAAGCAACGCCATATTAATGCATTTGTGATACTGGACAACTAGTTTTCATATAAGTTTTATAATAAAGCATACAGTCTTGTATCTTCTAGTGTTAGCCTAAGGAACGTTACTCATAGTTTGTATCTGTATTTTAAACCCATGTAATATACGGCAAGCTTATTTCCAATCACACCTACAGACAACATTAAAATATGTACGTATCAAGTAATGAGCTCGATTTGGGAACCAAAACAAATACTTCCGTGGTCGTTGTTGTTGTTGTTATGCTGAAATTTCTGTGTAGATATATTTTTATACAGCGTCTAAAGAATCCAAAATTGAAAATATATATTTTTTTATTATGGTTATATTTTAAACTAATTAACACTCAATGCCACCATTGTTCCGTGCTATGTACTTAGTCTTAAAAGACCAAAGGTTTCACTTTATGTCTTATACAATTTTCTTCAAAGTATCCTTTAATTGAAAATTCAAATTTATGCATAAGCTCTGATTGTGGGAGCGGGCACGCTAGGAAGAGCTATGGTCCAGGACACAACCGTTTAAGAGATTCAAGGCTCTTGGGCGGCTTGTTGGCAAATTGCGTTCATGAAAATTACGTCACAGATTAAAAGGAACGAGTTCAATTAATTCTTAGTTAATCCAAACGAATAACACCATTTACGTTGCTTTATTAAATTGGGGTGACACTGGGTCCAGTTTTCTGTGATTGTTTTTCGTTTTGTTTTTTTCTTTTCAACATATTAGTTCTTAAAGTAAAGCTTTGTGAGAGAAAGTCTGATAGATTATGTAGAAAATTGCCAGAGTTATCTATAGAATGCAATAAATTTAGGGAAATAGGGTAGATTTTTTCTTAGCAGTGGGATAGTATATGTAAATAAAAAAAAATATATTAATGAAAAATACAATTTCTGTTGAGATTGTAGCTGAGTAAGCACGGTAACAGAATTAGAAACTTTTTTATTTTTTCTGTATGTACCAATAAAGACGTATAATGATGTGACTACATAAATATAGTGTTAAAATATATATGTATTTTCAAGAAAAACAGAAGAAAGTTATTACGTCAACACATAAAAAGAGGTGAGCGGTATTTAAGATTCTATCAAGTCATTAATACCAATCTGTGCTTAAATCTATAATATTTAAGTAGATAATTAACAAATTAGTGAGATTAGGTGATCAGCCGACTTACTAACTACAAAGCCTTTTCGTGTTAAAGTAAAACTTGAAGTTCTTTGTAAGTCTAGAAAATTCTTTAGCACTGTCTAGCCTTTTAAAGATTAACGGGTCGTAAAATGAACAATAAAGGTAATCATTCTGTTACTATTTATGATTTGCGGCATTATTTTCACGAAAATAATAAAATGAATGCTGTTAAATTGATGTAGGTATAATCAAATCCATAAAATTTTTAGCTTGTTGATTGGTTAGACATAAGGGAATTGAGAGAACAGATTATGCAATGATATGGCGTTTATTAAAGATTATATTTAAAAACAAATAAGTAAATCTTAAATCCGAAGCTAATAAAATGTTAAGCACATTCATAATCAGCATTAAATCAGTTGACAGACGTCTAAACAAAAGCCTCCTCTATCGCCACGCCACGCGCAGTACGGCAATTGGTAACTTTACACAGAAAGGACGCTGCTGCGTATAGAAGGGTTGGTTTCCATTAGTTTGCCTTTTACGACAACGGTAAGAGATAAGATGGTCCTTAATGCCCGGACACCACACGGGTAAATACAATACAAATTATCATTATTATTTTGATGGTGCTATATATTTTGTTTTTGAATTGGTTTTGTTATAATTTATGACTATTAAAATGATAATCGTTTGAAAAAAAAAAGATTGGGGAGCGTGAGCGTCTACCCTTGACCATGGATGCTGTAGAGGATTTAAAACTTCTGGAATGGATAGTACCAATATCCCGTTATAAACACCATATAAAATGGTTATATGAATTAGATGAATTCTTCTACTATAGTGTTGTAGGAATATAAAAAGGTAGATATACAAAATTCCGAGCAAAAAGTTTTATAAGTGTTGCAAACTGAACTTAATGGAGTTTCAATCCGTATCGTTTGATGTTTACCACACTGTTGTGTTCCTAAAAAAACGCGTCTAAAAATTACGAAACATCCACAGCGACGTACAAAGGGTCTTAATTGAATCAAAGCGAGCGAACGAGGTGCGAGCAATGGGGCATGAGTAAAACAAATCGCGGCCAAATGATAATTTAGCGCAGTTTTGCGCAAAATATCTGTTACACAGGGGTGTCGCAATCGGATACGGAATCTCGCATCGCGCCCTCTTCCGGACATAAATAAAATCTGACGTTTATTTCATAGCGTCGGAAGTTTGATAAGACATCGTGTGATCGTGTAGGATGTACCTAGGTACTTATCTAAGGTGATTTGGAAGTTAGCATGGACATCTACTCTTCCTCTTTTCTTAGAAATCTTTGTAGTAAAGGAGATTGACAGGTTGATTTGATAGCACGAAATGTGCAAAAACACAGAGTTATTTTTTCTTGACGGTTTGTTGTCCATGATTGACCTGTCCAAGCGATGATTTATATGTAAATTACTATGTAACAATACATAATAATGATTTTGTAACGTTTCGATACTACGAAATGACCGTAATGGATAACCAATAACAGTAAACAAGATAAAACTTACTAAAAACCATTGTTCAAAGGCTTTATTATATATAACCTGGGCAAATATTCAATTACCCACGTAAAACACAGGGCAACAACGATGCAAATAAATTCTATTCATAGCCACAAAAGGCTTTAAAACACGTTATCATAAGGGAGTACGTGATAGCGATATTGCCCGGAATTATCTTCATTAAATACCCAACGTACCCTTAAACAAATTAATGTACACTGTGAACTCAACGTAAAGTGCTTTTAAAATCTCGGACCACAGCAGGTGTTGCCAACATTAGGTAAATTGTAAGCCGTCGCCATAATCTCTTTAGCCTTTGTAGTCGTTATTTTTTCAAAACGTCTGTAACAGTTACTTATAAAAGCAGAAATAATTTAATAAAAGCGTTATATCTTTCTCGGGTCACGTAAGAGGGCGCTTCGGGGGAAAATTACATTTTGTTTGGCCACGTCCACGACACGCCGCCGACATGGGACAACTCAGTTAACGAGTGTTCAGGATTCTTGGTATACTCTCATATCTCCCGCCATCTCCCAGATATAACCAGTTTTGTGGAATCACATAATAAAGCTGTAAATAGTTTTCATTCTGTTATACGTTTTAGAATGAATATGTTTTTTTTTTCATTTATGTTAGTCGCCTTAATGAAATGTTCTCGAAAAATAAAAACTCTTTTGAAAAAAGAGTTTTAATATTGATTTTTGAATATAAACTTGAACGGGGTTTTCTCTAATATAATCACTATATTTTTTCTACACAGCATTAATACATATTATAGTAAGCACAAATTTAAACATACTTAGGTACACAATTTTTTTAAACTAATGAACATTTATATAACATGTGAATAAAAGGAATTTCATTCTATGTTTCGGTTTCATGTCTACTTTACTTCCAAAAGTACGATTATTTAATGTCCGAAAGGGTCAATACATTTCAAAACGAATCCCCGTGCACATTAATTCCTTCAACGCTGATGACTCCCTGGGGAAACTTTAATAGAGCTGCCACTACTCTAACTAATACTATACAAACCAAAGGTACAATACAATATAAATAAAAACTTTGCCGTTCCATTACCAAGGGCCGACTGTACCCGCCAACATTATTCCGACATTAGCAAAAGTTCCGGACGTCCGAACACTCCAACTTTCTACACGAGAATAAAATGCCACAACAAAATGTTAATTTCAACCTACCCGACGACGAATTAGGTAATTTTGGAACGAAATTCCACGGCCGAAGGTTTGCATGTGCTGGCGATTTTTTATATTAAGCTTTTTTTGGTTAGTTGACCGGCTAAAAGAAATGTATACTATTTAGTAGCTGTATTCTACACTAATTAGTACTGACTATTTTATAAATACGTTTCTACGTACGAAATATTTTTATTCTGAGACGAAGCAGAAGTGATGTGCCTGGAGGGTTTTCTTGATTTTATCCATTTCAATGAAGAGCAAAAAAGCAAGCTAACTAAATAATAAAGGGGTAAATATGATATGGATTCTATAACTTAACTATAACGTCCATGGCTAAGAAGTTACAGTAACTACTTACCATCAGATGGGCCGTTAGCTAGTTTGTCACCCTCATGGTATAAATTTCCAATTACACATATATTACAGATAAATATATGTAGGTATTGATGTTTTTTAAAGGATTTTCTAGGGTCTGTTTAATTGGAAATTTATATTTGTAAACACAGATAGGTACCTATGTACAGTATTTTTTTTCAGTGGAGCAACACTTTTCGGAAAAAAAAAGAATACACTAATTACTTTGTTTTTTTTTTTACCATCTGAATGTTAATAATCTTACCACATTACACTGTTTAAGTCGCTAAAGCGCCTTTATTCGGTGAGAGTGTACACATTTCGAGTTCAATTTAATAACCTGGTGAACTTCACGTGCCTCTCCCCCGACTCGTCATTTCCCCGTGACGTCATGCGTACCTTCCGATACGAGTCACCTGGGGAAAACGGGCTACGATACTCTTCGCGAACGGGGCGTGTTACATAATCCATCGTCATTTATGATGTGTTTAGGTACTTAATATAAAGTTTTTTTATTTTTTTAACTGCCTCGTTGGTCTTGCGGTCGTACAGTGCGACTGCTTAGCAAGAGGTCTTGGGTTCGAATCCCAGGTCGAGCAAATTGTTACTGGGTTTTTCTATGAAATTCTCAGTAACAACTCGGAGTTTGGATTCGTGGTTCGACCCGGTTAATGGGCTCGCCCCCTATTACATGGGACCTAAAACATACTGGCGTAACGTGAGTGTACAATAAAACACCTCTGCCTAACCATTCGGGGGCTACAGGCGTGATGGTATGTTATATGATGGTATGTTTTTTTTTATTTACACATTTAATTCCCAATCACCTCGTATGTCTAGTGATAAGTGTGACAGTTGAACAAAAGCTCTCGGGACCTATTCTCAAGTCAAACAGTTTTAATGGTTTTTTTTTAAATGAAATTCTCAGTAATAGTGTCACTTAAACCTTAAAATGTTGAGTTTGGATTCGTGAAAATTTTCATAAATTCTCAATTATTATTAAAGTAAAAGCAACTTATAAAAACAGTACCTATGTGCTGTATCAACAAAACTAGACCGTTGCATTTACTATAAGTTAAGTTGTAAATGTTGCAACATTTCAAAATGGTGGTAAGCCTCAATTCCACTAACAGTTTCTGAAGTTTCGCTTCCTACCTCGTATTGATCGTGTGTTCTTTATTGGTGAGATTATTTTTCATGAGTACTTTTAAAACTCGAGAATGAACAGTGAAGTTACTTCTTTATATCGATTTATATATATGGACTCGATAATGTTAGCTCGAGACGAGTTTTGTATAAACACGCTGTTCACGATCACAAACCGAATATACGAAGTGATCGGTTACAAGATTATCTTTTGATGGGACTTTGCCCGCAGTACATCGGCCCAGTGAAAATTTATTAGGTCTTTGAAGCTTCAGAATAAACTTTTTATCTTAATTTTTGTTTAAGATTGTGGGTACGCAAACACCAAATTTGAATATCATAAGAACGTAATAAATAAGATGACGATAGATCGATAGAGTTTGGACTCAAATGAAACGCGATAAGGATGAAACTTGAACACGTAGGAAAACATAAATTTTCAGTAATTGAGGGTTCCCAAATATAGGAAGACAACACGTTAGTCACGTTCGTTACAGACAAACGCGAGTTGTTCTAAAGAGGGGGAAAGTAATCTTCTATAATGCCTTGTTTTAATTTCCAACCGTAAATAATAATTTGGTCAATTTTCCACAATTTCGGTTGCGTGTACAAAGTTTTTATTACAATTTTATTGTTATTTAGGCGTGTTTGTTCCTTGTTTCAGATTACATCGGAGGTTTTAAAGGAGCCGGGCGCTAATGTGAGTTTCCGAATTTCACTTTTTGTTTATTATAATACGATGTAATTGAATTCTTCGTTTTTATTTTTTCGTACAATGATAGTACCCATGTAATAAAGTTCCGAGTGCACCCTTACGTAAATAACAAAGTTTTGTGTCCGGCCAGTCTAAACTCGGGAACAATAATAAAATCCCAAAGCAGATAGGCTCACGTAATGTGAAATGAAACTAGTGGCCGGCGAACTTTTTGGAGAGGGAAATTTTAGTCAACAGGAAGGTAGCCCAAAACTATGAGCGTTAAGAAACTTTTATGAGCGGGCCAGCCATTTAACCGCGAGTCAAGAGCTAATCCCACTAGCCAGCCGCCGTGAACAACGCACCTGAGACCGAGATTTTTATTTCTGTTTCACATTTCCACCTAATTTCAGGCCGGTGAGGCTGCCGAGGTGGGCTGAACTTTGTCGGGCGTCATAAATTTATTTAACGGCCTGAAGGCAATAAGAGGTAGAGTGTAAAAAGAAAAATACGATACCAACGTGCCTAGCCGTTATTGCAATTAAACAGAGGAAGTAAATCTTTCAATACGAGCGGCGAGCGTTCGCCTCCCGTTTCCTGCCTTAATTTATCGCTTTGTTTTAGTCAGCGGCGCGTCCCATTGACGGATAGCGATGTGTTTGATTAAAAAACGCAACTTGATCTCGGCACCCCTTCTAGTTCGGATGCAGACTACTAATCCGACTAGACTGCGCCGCGACTCTCCAATAAGTGCCTTCCACTTGGCGCCATTTAATCACCGCTGCTTACCGAGCACGTAGCACGAGTGCCTTCACTTATATTAAATTCTTTGGAAAACTTAAACTACTGAAATATGAATAATAAATATAATCTTATGTAAACAATTTTTGAATCATATCATCTTTGTTCTTTCCAAACAAACTTCGAAATAGTTCCAAAAACTTTTGTATAAACTATTTTCAATATAAAATGAATGCAAAAACTAATGACCACAACCGATTTTATTATAAGATTTGTTTAATTAGATTATTTATTGGTTAGGCATTATGTTGCAAATATTTTTTAGGTATCGAACGGACACATTAAATTTAGAATAAAATCAATGAATAAAATATAACATCTGCGTTGAGCAAGCGGGATTGCCGATGCCGTCCATTATACCGTTGATTTCTTTTACATTTTTTAATTTCCTCGAAGAAGTTCCGATAAAAAACGTTGGATTGGTCCACATTCTCAGCTCTATTGCTCTCCACACGTATTTAATTTGTTCACTGTTGATTTATTCCACATCAATTACTTCATTTCTCTTTGACGCAAACGATTTGGTAAACGATTTTGGAAGTTCTACACGCGACTTGATTTCGACTGCAGATCAAGATAAATATTCACAGCCTTACATTTTATTTGCTTTTTAAACACGCAGATAATTTTGTGGGACAATTTTTACTTCAGTATCTTTGAAAATAAAATTCCTCCTTTATACGGAAGAAGTATAAGAGGTATTTTATTGTTTCCAAGGAAAAACTACGTACGTTTAGTGCCTAAACAAATTACGCAAGTAATAATTCTGCAAGTAATACTTGTAACGGTACTAATAGGTTTCGCGTTCAGTTGTTACACCACTTCTAAGGGCTTGTGCGAGTAAATCGCGCAATTTCTGCGGTAATAGGAAAATGAAGGGACGAGTGTTAAATTCAAATTGCTTAATGGTTCAGAAGCAGGCATTTCATTTTCCATTCGAATTGTTACGTAATTTACCGCCGCGTGCGTAAACGACGCGAGTCTCTTCTTTTGTTTGTGAACCCTGGAAATATGAGTAAAAAATAGGCTAAAAAATATTCCTCTAACGTCGCATGCAGACGGCAATAGTAATTGGTTTCTGTTGCAATCGAAATTTAATTGCGTTTAACGGTTAATTTCTTTTTACTTTTGCAGTCTTGTGTAGTCTTGGCTATTAGTAGTATCAGATTTCTATTCTCGTAATCATAATTTTTGGAATAAGGCCGTATAACGTGGACTCTTGTTTTATTGAATAGAAAAAATATATTATTTTCTTTCATGAAAAGTAATAATTTTACGGACCAAAATTAATCAATCATTTATCAATATTAAACTTTCTTGTCTATAATTTTGAGCGATACATTCATACGCAACATAATGTGATATTCGATTGAAAATATATGTTCCCAAATGGGCTTTTATATACCTACTATTATGGCATATCATTTCTATACAACTAATCAAAGCCACAACGAATTCTAAAAATATTTTATTCACGATAATACGAGGGTTCGTTGATAAACCAAACTATTTCAATTAGCCGATAGTCCGGCGCGACAAAAGTATGGGCAGCACATGCGTTTAAATATTCATGCCAGTATCGATTCCCCTCAGCCAGTGATCGACATAATACACCCCAACAAAAGATGCTATCAGACATCGCCCTTTCAGACAAACGTGTATCCATTGCTAGAGAATAAACAATAATTACCTACCACTTAAAATAAATGTAAAGGCAAATAGAACATTGCCTTTATTTGATGTAGTAAAATTACCTATTTGAACAGGTATTTGGGTTAATGTTGTCTTTATAATCCGTGTGTTTATTTTTCTTATCATGTTTAAAAATGACCGACCGTTAGCAAGTTGATAGATATAGTTATCGTTAGGATGCAAAACAACGTAAATACGTCATTTAATGAATGAAAGTCATGCTGTTTGAAGAAAAGTAGAATGTACGAGTAGGTGCTAGTAGTGGCAATGGCTGCTAGAGTTTATGTACCTTCCTGTTAAAAATGAAATGCATGTTTACACCTGATGAGTAGCTAGGTACCCAAGAGACTATTGTTTTACAATATGTCGGCATGATTAAATAGTTAATAGGTTTCACAAGAAAGTAAAATTAATTATTTATTTCTTTTAAAACGTTGCAATGTCGGTCGGCTATGTATGTAAAATGGCTTGACATGTGAAAGGTTGATACGGAACTCGAATGATGACTAGTAAAAAATAGGCTCAGTTTATCCAAAATCATGAACAAAACGTTGTATTAAATACTCAACTTGAGTAGATCTCAATTCTAATCCCAAGTTGTAGGTAAATTAACTATTTTTCAGAATATCGTAATTAAACTTTGTTCAGATGCCATTCAAGATCTTAGCAGATTATTTTATTAAAATAAACTTATCACTAATAAACAAATAGATCAGTTGGGAATATAAATTTGTCATGCACCGTGATTTTTAAATATAGGTAGGTATATTATGTGTTATTAGAACAAAATATTATTTTAAGTATGGGAAATAAAATGAGGCACAAATTATGGGTACAGGCAAACTGATAATAATTGATATAGAAAGATATAGCTCGTTTCCAAGAACCCAACCAAAATTTTTATAATATATACATATTGAGAATAGTTATTTGCCAATTTACTGCCAGTCACTGTTCTAAATTATACTTGTTTCTCTTTAGTTTGTCTTATATTCCCACTTTTTACTTAATTGTAGGTATTTTAGTGCAATCTGTCTGCCCGTCACCATGTATGCTGCAAAGGATCCGAAACGTCGGGATTAAATAATATTAATGTACCGCGAATCCGTGATAAGTATTTTTATTCCATTTACCTATTCTATACAACAATAATAATAAATTAACTAAGCAGACAAATATAATATATATTTGCCTGACCTAACCTGATTTATCTGGTCATACCAGATAATAAATACTAGCTTGTTTTTTATAAAATTATATACATTTCACGTTTATATTGAATTACAATTTTAATTTCCATTTCAATAAACTATTCACTGCTTAAATTGAAATCGTATGAACTATCAATTCATTTACTCAAGTGGTACACAGTCAGTATCTAGTAGTTATTGAGTGAAAAGTCCCAGAGGATTTCCGTCGGTAGGTACTTCTGTTGAATTTTGTCATAAGCCATATTAGTACGGTTACTGAATTTTTAATTAAGTCGTGTGCATACACTGGTATGTTAAGCAAAGGGTTAAAATGAAACCGAGTTGATCAGACTCCCACCGGGGCAGTTTATGAACGAAATTATTTTAAAATTCCAATTGAATGCCGTAATTAAACTTCTAAAAACACAGTTAGCCAGTTTTTCGCTGAACGTTGTGTCATTGTTTGGAACGACATTTTAGTATAATGGACTTCTTAGTAATTTGAAAAAGTAATTCTGTTAACAGTAAATAATTATTTGTTTTAGTACTGAATGTAGACGTAGACAGACATTTAAACAAGTTAGATTTGAATTATTTAAAATACTTAAAGCTTTTCAATGGTTGTAAAAAAAACTAAATCGTGAAATACATTATTATACATTGCTTGGTTCATCTACGTGTATTTTTATAATCATAGAACTATACTAATTGTTAATTTAAAGTAAATCATTTACACGATTTACGAGTAACCCATATATTTATTACAAAGTTTTCAATAGTTATTTTGTTACAATTTAATTCAGAACTGTTATAAATTGTGACTGTTAACGAAATATCATTAATTAAAAACTAACTCGAGATAACTACAAACGCTGTATACGTTATGTTTAATACTGAAATAGTCTTAACAAACAACATTAACTAGCCAAGTTTTACTATTAAATATTCCACTTTATTGTAGCAAATTAAAAGTTTTCGGTAATGTTCCAAATTTGGTGTAACTTGTTTTACATGATACCTCATTAGAAGTTTATCGTTCTATATATTAAACTTAACTAAAGCTCTTTATTTGTCGTTATTACCAAACATCATTAAAATGATATAAATTAACTGTTTACACTGAATGACGTTGACCTACATTGTTAGATTTACATATTGTAAACTAAAATCTCTGCACCTTAAAAGAGACCATGATTTTGACGACCCGATTAGCCCAGCGGTAGCAACGCTCCCTTCTGTGGTTCGAATCCCGGTAGGGACAAGTGTTTGTGTGATGAGCATTAACATTTGTATCCGAGTCATGGATGTATCTATGTATAATTTGTACATAGATACATCTCTGACAATTTGTTTTTGTTTTACAAAAAAAAGAGTATATATGTAGAACCTTCCAGTATCCGTAACAGCCTCGTTGCTTACCACGGATTTAGAGGGGGGGGGGGTATATTTATTTTCTAAGTTTGTTTCGTCGTTTCTTAAGGGTCTTCAATATTCCATTCAGATCTTTCTTGTTAAATTATCATCAAAATCAAAGACTTATTCGTCAACTCGCGCGCGTGAAACTCGCGCGCGCGCGCGAGTTGGCACCTCCCTTTTTTCTTGTCGTCAACTCGCTTGCTCCTATTTTACGTATTAATTACGTATTTACGGATAGTCAGCTACAAAAACGTTTCAAAAAATTCAATATGAATAAGACACTTTATACGATTTGAGTTTAAAATAAAACTTGGTTTTGTGAGACTCTTCTCACAAAACCAACCTGTAGTAGGCTAGTAGTGAGATTTTCTCAATGGTATATATACATATACAGTCTACTAATCTGCAGAGGCTAATATGCTTGATGATAATAGTTTCTGTGATACTTAGTTGTATAAAATAAAAGAATACAAAAAAGTATATCACTGCTTATTTCCCTAACAAAATCACAATGAGTTAAATAAAAATATAATAGGTAATAAAACCTAAATATTATATAAGTAAAAATTTCTAAAGTAAGCAAATAAAACAAAAAATAAAATCAATACATATAATGTGAGTGAAATATTAAATCTGAAAATTGTAATGAACAACAAAAGTATAGAATTTGGATAATGATTACTTACTATTAAAATTAATCATTCTAAGGAACTGTAAAAATCTCAGATCAGGGTTTGTTGTAAATTATTTTTATAACAAACATTACAATTGAAAACTAAACTAGTTAAATAAATTTGTTAATGATGAAGGTAACGTGTTCATCTATACCGTACTTCACCGAATCAGCTACTGTGGGCAAAGCCGCGGGTATAGTAAGTTATTTAAAGATTTTTGGTTTTAATCCATTTTTATTTGACTGTACTTTAACAGTGCGCGCGAGTTGACGACGAAAAAAGTAGGTAAAATTGGAAGGTGCCAACTCGCGCGTGCGCGCGAGTTTCACACGCGCGAGTTGACGAATAAGTCAAATCAAAATATATATTTACAGAAATAAATACCTATCATTTATGAAATTCACATTTAACTAAACTACATCATCTGCTGGGCACGGGTCTCCTCTCATTTGAGAGGGATTAGCTATAGTAAACTACATAGGATTTTTAAATAATACAAGCTTAAATTCAATGCTTGGTTATCTTATACAGTGTCGGCCACTAATATCGTACATTCACAGACACCTGAACAGGTGCTTCTACCTCTTGGGGATCATTACCACATTGTCACAGCGATAGTAGAACTAATTAACGTCCAGTACCATCCGATAGTATTATAAACGCTTAAATCACTTTAATGTAATGGCGATATCAGATTGGTTCGACTCAATTACGCCTCTCAAGCTATAACTGGCTAACATATGGACGTATTATTGTTGTCACCGGACTATAGATAGATGTCTTTGAAGATATTGATGCGATTATGGGGCAGAAGTGGGTTTGTGATACCTACTATTGTGGTGTGTTATGGTTCGTTACACTTAGTGAATATTAGTGAAACGAGAATAATTTTCTTTATTAGTAAAAATTTATTGATAATTGTTTGATGTTTAGTAATGGTTGATAATCTGTATATATACGTTTTTTTATAAGATCTGTTAACGGTTTTATGCAACTTATTTTTAAGTAACATTTATTTATTAAACATTTAATTTTTACCTTAAGTAAAACTAAGATAATATACTACTAAATATTCTTAGAATGACAAATGACTCTGTTACTGACCTAAGCAAACAACTAGGTACATATATTTGCCGTCTATACAAGATTTGGTTTCAGTTGCACTCCGTCCTTAGTTCCGATTCCCTTTGTGAACACCCTGCGACCGTCATGCTGATTCAATTATGAATAATTATTGCAAACACGTTTTCGTCATTGCCATTATCCTGCAAAGGTTCGTTAAGCTAAGCTCATCAGTTATTGTTTCAAAATGTATTTTCGCTTTCGAATGAAAATGTACTTTAACTCATCTGATTTTAGTGTCAAAATGATAGCTTTGTCGTCTATCAGTAAGGTCAGCCCATGGATTGGATTTTATACGATGTCCTAATATTGCTATGTTTCAGCTAATTTACCAAAAAAGTTTCCATGTTATCCAATAAGCTGAACTGCAGTCGTTAGATGGTTAGGAATGGTTAGGAAAGTCGTTAGAAAAGTTATGGAAGTCATTAGACAAGTTAGTAAGACTAGAAAAAACAGGCAGATAATTAGTGTGTCAATCTTAATATATTTGATTCTTTATATAAATTCTGATAAAATGTTTCCATAATAGGTACAGAAAGTGATTTAAACGGTCTGATTCATATAACGAACATAAAATAAATTCCAATTATAAATATCTGAAATAAGAAACATTAATATCAAAAAAGGAATTTATAATACCAATTAAGGTAGTAAGTAATTGGCGGTTCCACCCTGTCCGTCCCATCAGAAAATTAATAGGCAAATGGATAAAAAACACATTGAAACATTGTCATACCATAGGGGCTGGAATCATTGTGGATGTATTTTTGTCACAAATCACGAATACGTTTTCACGTCCCATAGTAATTATGCAAATGACTGTATAACGCTCATGTGTGTGTATGCAAATCTGTCTAGGAACACAGGTGTCTGTTTATCCATTTGATTTAATAACTGAGCTCATCGCGAATCGAATGAACGGCATTGTACGACTGTACACGGAATATCAATGCCCTGTTACAACGCATTAGTGGAATAGACAGATAGCAAATAGTACAGGGGAGTACTTAGGGCTCCAGGAGATTTGAAGCCCCGTCGCCTCGAGGACTGACCCCCTCAACGTATTTATATTTGATTGTAAATGTCTGCGGTAAATACAAGTATGGATAATTGTATCTTTTTAAATTAATTTAATAACACCTATATACATTAATATTCTATGTTTCTTATATAAGTGAACTTTTAATATTATTATTATATATTTTTTTATTTTCGTAGGAAAATAGACGATGAATTTAATATCAAAAGAATCTCTGCTTATGATTATATAATCATAAGCATTTGATATAAAACATTATAGGGACTTGCATTAGATCGAGATATATTAATAAAGTTACTCCCCCATTAAAGCTATGACACTAAACAAATTCTTTTAAATTTATTTATACGAAGGTAATTTTAGGAAAATCAGGGGTAACTAACTGTGTACAAAAATCTGTAAAAAATCAACGTCATTTCCTTTCGTATCGTTGAGTTCCGTCCTGTCGTCTACATCAAAACTGATAAGAGAAGGGTGAATGCACGAGTGCGCCCAGGTACTTGGGGTCCTGCGGGGGTGCAAGGGGGGTGATGAAGCACGGTTCAGGAATACCAACGTGATTAATGGATTCCGCGCGCCACGATAATCATGACCCTGTCTGCGACCGCGGACATCATCGGAATCAATGCCGGGAGCTGCTTTTTGCATAGTTAGCGCGCAATGCGTGGGGAGAAATGCATTGGTTGATTTCAAGCAGGCTTACTTGATTTCTAAAGTGGATTTACATCAACGGAATTATTTTGCAGTGTGGGAATTTCTGTAACAACCTACTGAATTTCTAATCACCGTGTATTTTGTTTGTCGGCTTTCTTAATAGACTTCCTTAAGAACACTTTTACAAAACAATATGTTAATGACAACCTTTGAGAAGGAAAATCGAAATCAACACCGAAACATGGTCTGTTTCAAAGGCCAAGGTATATGATCATCAGTTGGGTTGGCAATATTACTGAGCGCAATCCGAATTGGGACAGCAAAACTGGACCATATTTTTCCCTGAAAAAAAAAAGTTGTACTACGTAACGTTCACACATTTCCACGAAGACAATAAGTGCTCTAATCGCTTGATGTCCATACTGCAGTTGGCGCTTTTCAGCACGCCAACAATGGGTAGGTTCCATTATCGACGCTGCGGTTGAGCGCACCCCTGTCTCTGAAAATAAAACAAATCCTATGCGCAAAATCATTTCGTATTCGTATGGTTCGGTGCGCATTCGTGGCTTCACATTGTAGGTATGTAGATTAAATTTTGACAGTCGACTTATCAAAGATAATGCTGCCGTCCAGCCGAGCGGTTTTAGTCGGGGGAGTTTGTGACGTTGTGATGTCAGAGTCACTGGCGATAGCCATGGGTGACTTTCAGCTGTTTTTGGTTACATGTATAACAGCAGAGCCTGATGCGGATTATTACAGATTTATTGATAAATCATATATTGAAATACATATAATAGAATACATTTGCTTTTTATGAAAATACGTATTATTTGGCATTGATATAAAAAATACGTAAGCGTCTTTAATATAATTAATCAGGTTGTTTTACACAACTGGGTATAAGATTCTATAATGTTCACGTTATTATTCAGCGCCATCTAGTTTCAAGTTAGGCAAAATGTAAATACAAACCTACATATTACACATAAACATCCATGTCTCAGGTACAAATACTCGAACGCATTATACAAATACTTACACCTAACGGAATTCGAAGCACTTGTACCGTTTCCACTGAAAGATAATCTTAATAATACTAATTGGGTGGTCAAATCATTCTGGTCATAAACTTTTTTGAAAACCCATCAGTTTTTTATAATGATGTAATCAGAATTATATAAAATTGTAAACGCACCGAGCTCATCGACTGCACCTACACTCCATAAGTCACTTACTGAGGTAGGATAAGCCGCGAGTAAATCATCCGGCGATGAATACTAGGTCTGCGCGTTCGCTTGATAACGATTAAATATGGCTCGGCCGCTCATATTGTGTGTACTTAACGCGACCCGGAGTTGTGCGGTGAAAACCTCCAGATTTATGTGTGACACTTGCCTTAGTGGAAAATGTTCGATCGAAATAGATTCTGATAGATAGTTTTCTTTCTGATTGTAGTTTTCCTTTTCTGTGGTTAAATTATTTATTTATTTACTAGAATTAACTACAATTGTAGCGTTACATCAAGAATTACATACATTTAATTAAATATTGAGGAAATTATAAGGTACCTACATAATCAATCTCATATATATAAATATAATATGAGACATGTAATTATACATTTTTTATTGTTGATAGGTTGACGCTCGACTGCCATATTATATACTCATCATACCATCACGCTTGTCGTCACTGTCCTGGTCCTAAAACATATCTAAAATGGTGAAACGACGGTGTACCTACATAAGTAGCCCACTTCTGCCTTACCCATCGGTAGCGACAAGCGTGATGGTATTTATATTAAACATGTCTATGTATATGTTTTATATACAGATATTAAACACATGACTACCCTTAGGTTACCTATTTAGAAAATCACGTATTTATTTTAGCTAACATTAAACAAATAGATAATATGTACCTAATGTAAAACTTTTTCAATCAACCTACATCACAATCTAAACACTAAGCTGTCTGATAGCAATAAAATCGAAAATACCAATTATATGTGAACTCAAAACAAATATAACTTTACAACTCATAATATTATTAGTCTGATGACTTTTACCCCAAACCAGTAAAACTTTCCGATAAATTATTGCAACACTAGCTATCACCGCCACGCCATCCATCCGTTTATCCACAATAGCTCCGATCGCATCAGTGTTGCCTTATACGTCCCAAAACTAACAATTAGTTCAATTTTGAAAATTAATTGCTTTCCTTTTCAATAAAATTTGATAAATCTATGCGCGTCATCAACAAATATTATACTGATTTTTGGTCCTAAAATGTATGTAGATAGCTAATTATATTTTTATTCAGCCTTCTTTTGAAAATATTATATAGGTATTCAATTATTCTAAGAATATCTGAAAATAGTTTAAATTTGCTTCAGTTTATTGGATCTGACACAGAAACAAAGTTTTAGATAAAAAAAAACGATACGCCGTATTTGCGACTTAGATGTTCCAATTTTCCAATTCAGTTTCAGCGTGATGGCAACACCAGTCTACCCCTACCGCGGGGTTCAATATCCAAACACGATTAACACAATATAAATGTCGCATTGATAAAACTGCGTGAGCTAGCGTTAACTGCTAAATAGCGTGTGACTAATGACTGCTTTCCACGTACCTACTGTATCAACCGTTACCGTTTTATTGCATTGTTCATCCGCGTGTTGCGATAGGTTACAATATTATTGCTAGTTATGGAGATTTCGGTACTTATTTAGTATACTTTAAGTAAAATAACATTGGTTTGAATACATTATTAATTTACCTGGACTGTAATCTGTAGAGAGCTGTGGTAGCCTAGTGGTGTGACCAGTGGACTGAGATGTCAAAGGTCTCGACTTCGAACCCAAGGCATGCACCACTGACTTTTCGGAAGTTATGTGCGTATTTATCATAAGCTCAAACGGTGAAGGAAAATATCGTGAGGAAACCTGCATGCTTGAGAGATTTGTCTCGATGGCATGTGAAGTCTGCCAACCCACAGTAGGCTAGCGTGGTGGCCTATAGCCTAATCCCTCTCAAATGAGAGGAGACCCGTGCCCAGCAGTGGGACGTTAATGGGTTGATGAGGATGTAATCTGTATAGTCTCTCGTCTAGTTTCAGTCAAAATTAGGTGATCCATTTCTTTTCATTCTACATAATCCACATAATCAAAATTCCAGACACTACCAAAAGTGCAAGGAGTACTCTAAAATTTCAACATTACTCGTGCTTCATCATCAGTTCACATAGGTCCACCTAGACCTAGGCCTCCCCTATGGTATTCACTAGGGGAAGCCTACTAATACTTAATAAGTAGTAATTGCAGGCCATAATAAAACAGGTGAACGTCGTTTTCAAATGAAAGCATTTATAGATTTAATAAAAAAATGTGTCTGATAAATTTATACCTCCGATAAATATAATACATGGTATTGAGTTACCGTACTCCATTTTACCAGAAAATAAGAAAATATACTCAAGTAAAAATAAATAAAGTATAGAGATAAGGATCTTGTAGTTTCTTAAGGAGGTAGTATTTCGTCGCTCCATTCAATTTACATATCATACATTATCATCTTTGGCTCCCCCCTATATAATTTATTTGTTTTAATAAAATCCCAGAAATGGGCTAGTTTCATAGTGTTAGTGCGGTGTCTGCGGTTATGGGCTGTTTACATGCGAACCTATCGACATAAATAGTGCATTGTTTTGGCTATACACACATCCAAGATGGCTGTGCGGTTTGAATAGAGATAACGTACTTTATATACTATAGGAGCTATAACGTATGTTTAGTATTATGGGGAATTTGAATAGTTAGTTTATGGTAAAAATTTAATTGTTTTTTTGAAATTAGAACTATATTACAAATACTTTAGAATTGTCAAAACTATTTGTAACAAAACTTACATTTTGATAGTTCCTACATAGCTGTCAATACAAAACCGGAATATTACGAGACCAATAGCAGTAAGTTAAATAAATCAATTGAACTAAGCGCTACTCTGGTCTTTTGCATACACAAAGATGATATTATGTACAATTAAAAATACTAAATAGGTAAATAACCCACACAAATGCAGTGTCTTAACTTCCTGCAGGTGGTTCACTACATGTGTATCGACGATTATCAGGGGGTAACTGGAAGTTTGCCGTGCTTAGTAACTATTACCTCACGGAGGCCGCTCACTTTCATTAAATTGATGCATTTCCAATACAATTCACTGTCTGTAACGTGTATGCCAACAATGTCTCGAATGAATATTAGATTTTTAGAAAGTTTTATCGATAGGTAGGAAAGTTTCCGGCATCAAGGTCGATTTTTTATATTGTATGTATTCGTGTGTGTTTGTGTCATGATGTAAATAAAATTCAATTTTATAATATAGTAATACTTAAAAAATTATATAATGGTTACAAGCGCGACGGGCAAGCTTGAAATCATGAGTTCGATTCCTAGATGGAGCAAAGTTTTAGTGAATCTTATATGAAATTTAGACTAGTAGGTCGGAGTTTGGATTTGTGCTCGTTTAAAAGCAATAGGTTCACCCCTTTACTTGGGACCTAAAAACATACCAGCGAGTTGAAGGTTTGCCTCAGTACACTGCGTGTAAAATGCATCTTAAATAAATTAAAATAAAACTTGTCTTTACAGACTTTACAGTTTTTATATCAAACTATTATTAAATCCCGACGCTACAGATAATTTACACCATTCATGGTCACAAACAGACAAATCTATTGCCGCATCTCTTTTATTTGTGCCTATTTTTATTTGATGGATATCGTTAACCTTTATATTTTGTACTATTTCTTCAGACCCAAATTCTATCCAAAAATATCCATAAGAGGGACAAAGTTTGAAAATTATAACCGTGGAAAAACTATTTTCACGTCTTATCAACTGCATGTGTGCAAACACAAAATAATTTCTGTCTATTTTAACCTTCACTGTTAAATGGCGCAGTCAGGCTCTACTTGGTGTCACTAATCTCATTAGCGAGTGTAGACACAGATGCTCTCGTGTAATCCTGTTGCTCTGAGCAAGGATTTGCATAAACAGTTCATGATTTGTGTTCGGTTTTACCCTTTTAATTTTATTTTTTCCTCAGGGACCCCTTGAACATTCAATTTAGAACCTTATCTTGAATAGATTCAAGTGCAGTTTTGAATTTACTACATACAACTGTTTTACTTATTTAAAATTTAAACACGTGTAAATGGAAATGGATTAGCTACCTCTAAGGAAAATAAAATTACTGTCAGGGGATGATGAAACCGGTTTTATTATGAGGCAACCCTGTAAGTAGGTACTAATATTGTACTAGGAACTTCATGTTGAGATTCCAAAAAAATAAGTACACTATTCAATCAAAATAACGTAGCATTAAAAAATATTTTTAGATATATAGATAGATAATGTACCAATGTAAATATAAAAACTTTTTATTAATACTTTGTTGTCGTGATATATTTTTAAACAAATAATCACTCGTTTAAAATATAAACATCGTAAAGTGAATGCATTTTTTACCTATAGGTATATAATTTTATGGGCGTTAGTATTTTCATCGTGATTGAATTGATTTATTGAAACATGGATTCAAAACTCGGAAATTAATCTCTAGTATTGTTCATTTAGAAGTTTAGGCATTCAGTGTCGATAGTACGTAACTGAATGACCTCACAATTCAATCTCAGTACCCCACACAGTCCAAAATCCATTATTGAGATCAAAATCCAATTAATTAAATCATCAGCAATATCTAATATTCGAAGGGGAGAATAAATACCGGTGGAAACTCAGTAGAAGCAGGCTAGGGAAGCACCGCCAACATTTGCAAACAAACAATACTCGGCTGTATCGATAAATTAAATTGCACTAACATCGACCGCATACGTTAATAGGTAAATAATAGAACATAATTATACCATAATGCGTTTAGCTAGACGGTCCAATAGATCTAATTTTGGGATAGACACGTAATATTCAGACAACACTAGCGCTTTGTTTGTAAATTGATTTGATATGCACACAGTTGTATGTCAGAGGTCGGATATAATTGTTTGGGTTGCTAGACTGCGGATATAGGATGTTGAGATAAACATTATTATTAAATAAAAAAATGACAACATTGCATTATCAAGCTCAGGAGTTTAATAAGATAATAAAAATCATTTGCCTGTTTTTGGACCAAATAAAAAAAATGTCTGAATAGGAATCCATAAATTATTTCATTTAGAAATGATATCATTAAATTGAATCTTAATTTCCTTTCAAATTAGACAAGATCTTGTTCCACACAATTATGCTAAGGATTTTACGAACAATTCCTCTGAGTACAAGATCCTTGGCTTAGAAAAAAAAACGCTTACGGTTAAAAATAAACTTTTTTCAATATCCAAGCCAATACTTTACTACATTTGTATTACAAGTGTAAACGAGAAACTAAGCAGTGCATACATACTTAGGACAATCCCTAAGTTTACCTACTCATTGCTAAATCCGAACTAAGTAAACAATACTATAATAATATAGCGAACAAAAGCATAAGAGTAGTTGTTAGATCAAATAAAGAAAAGAGCAAACCCCTTAAGTAAATCAACGTTCACGGGCAAACATTGGTAGTCGCGAATCGATTGCAGGCCGGTACAACCCCTTATCTCAGCGGTGCGCACGTGTGAACCCCGTTCAATTTTAATTTCATGCTCAAACAATGACGCTATCGAGTCGGCTATTATTTTGTATAGTCGCCAAGGGTTCAGTTCATCTAAATCCGCCAGATAAGCCCTCAGCTCTTTGTCGTCACCCGGCCTGATAGCTAATTTGGGAGCGAAGCCGCACACTCGGGACCTCCCGTCCGTTACAGCGACACTTTAAATTCGTCATTAGAATATCGAAATTATCATTAAAAGCACCAAATTTTATGTAAACTGCCACCTATAATCTGTACTCACACATTTAATTAAACAACCTAACGCTTTGTTGTTTGCGAAACAACTTGGATATAATTTTCAGTTCAAATGAGATTCCTTTAATTTGCAATCAAATCACGAATACAATCGAGGAGTCATGAATATTGCGATTGAATATTTTTTGGCGGCCTATCTGAAATCTTTTCACAGGTAAAACGGTAGTGTGCCGTTTTTCTTTTCCGCAATCTTGACACTTCTATTTACATTTAGAGTTATTCTTAAACTTGAAGGATCATCTTGAAATATAAATCAAAATATATTTACAGAATAATCTCCTACTGCGTATTTAGCTTGAATCAGAACTTAGGACTTTGTTAAACCACAACTGTTTCATACTAGATGGGAGTACCTACTTCAATTCAAATCAGAGTACGTGCTTCCCCACTGAGGATGATTTACCAAATTCCCAACTGCGAATCGCATCATCGCTACCCCCTGTCTGTGTTTATCAAAACACTTAACGATTTAATATGTTCGCTGAACCCAACCCTCCCACATTAATGATACATGTGCCTGTATCCACGTAGATTATGATTGTTAGTCCTTGATGAACAGCGAATAAGATTTTTATCTGGAGTAATAGGATTAGTTTAGTTACGAATGATCTTTGTATTGATCTACGGATATATCTTTATAATATCTACTTTAGAAGCTTTACTTAGATATCTGTTTGATTGATGAACTCGATTCAGTCAGCTTGTGCATTGACGAACTATTCATACTCTGCCATCTTTTTACTGCTTTATTGGCTTAGTGTTTTGATAATTTGATTCCTAGGTAGTTTGAGCGGAATTTACAATAAAACTCAATAATACTTATTAAGTTTTACTATGAAATTTCAAGTAGCAGCTCCGAGTTTGGGATTTTGTCAGATTGATAAATAATTTTTTATCACATAACTTTTAATACTACTGGATGTTAGGTGTTGGTACCTATATCATCATTATTTTATCTGATCTTTTGGAGATGTTAAAGTGATGGTATGTTATTTATATATTTTTGTTTCCTTTACAAAGAAATTATATTGTAAAACTACTTTTTAAGGAATTTTTGGCTATTTTATTTTGTACCGGATCCTTTCCAGTATCCATGGTCACGGAAATACTGAGGGGTTATCGTAATATTAAAATTACTTATATTTCTCAGCCGAAACCGATGTCTGCAAATTTATCCACAGAGACCTCCAAAAAGAACTTTACATTTACCTGACCCATTTTAGTTGTGCCGAACAAAGGCATTTACATAGTGAAAAAATACGTGTAAAGGCGCTTTTATCCTTTCCTATATAACTTACAAAACTTTCGAGTTAGTTTTGAATCCCCGAACAAAAGTAATATGTTTGTTCTTTAGCTGGGGCAAACTGTTTTTATTTTGTTTTACTGCAAATGATACACTTTAAGCTCGTGGCTTAGTGCCATTGGATTTGCAAGGTCACTTTTAGACGTATATATGTATTTCAATTGATACTTAACTAGTGGCAATATTTTATACTACTACTCATTATAATATCATCATCATCATCTTCATCCACAGCCTTTCTGATCCCACTGCTGGGTATAGACCTCTTTCCATGCATGCCATTATAATATACCCCTAAATAATTAAATGTTGATATTAAAATATTCCTTACATCCTTGATTTTCACGCCTGTAGAAACCTTGAACTAGCTGCCTATATTCTTTGTTTGATTTTAATTAACGGTCTAGACACTACGTGGGAAGAAACGACGATTCGGTATTAATTAATCGCAAAAATTGCCACATTTTGTCATTAAAAAGACGATTGTTTTCAGCGCCTGTTCTATTTCACAGATCACAAATTTTTAGTGATCGTTAAAGAAAATGCATAAACGTCGCCTATACAGTGAAATTTAAACAAAATTCAGCTTTAAGTTTATTATCGAGAGACTTTGAAACTCAAGTATAACGTAGTGTTCCATAAAGTTACACAATGTAACCTTACAAAGTCGTTTCTGCGAAGGTTCGTTTGCTTCAGTCGTAGTGTAACTAATCTAAGAATACAACATCTAGACTTGACCTTGTTTGACTGGAATATACTTAGCCTATGCTACGTCCATTAACTAAGCGAGACTAAGTGAAAACAATTTAATCTGAAACTAAGCCATGGGCGATAAAGTCATTTGAAATTAATTAATTTTCATGTAGGCATATTTGGTTCATTAATATTGAGAAAACTTTATTCATAGATATCAATTATTTTACAAATACATAATAATTATAAATGATCGGTGCAGTTTATGGTAATGTAATATTTGTATTTAGTTAGTTGCATATATTATGTTAAAATATGTAGTATGTACGTATTATAATTAATAATATAATTTGCAATAATTTACATGGATAAAAATCATTGCTTTTTATCCATTATCTGCAAAATTAACTATAAGTATCATACTACTGGCATATATAATTATATGAGTCGTAAATTAGTGCGTATAAATTGCTCGGATAAATAAATAAATAAATAAATATTCCTGGACAATAAGACACAGCGCCATCTAGTTCCGAGCTAAACAACGAAACTTGTGTTATGGATACTAGTCGGTTGATATACTACTTAAATAGTTTTTTTTGTAAATCATACATATTATATATAGATACATCCATGACTGGGATACAAATGTTTATGCTCATCACACAAACATTTGCCCCTACCGGGATTCGAACCCGGGACCCATAGCACAGCAGGCAGTGTTAACTACCGCTGGACTAATTGGGTCGTCATAAAATATCAGATAAAATTTTACGTGACGTAAGCTCAAGTCACCGTTCCCTTAATCCATTTCTTCACACATACAGCTCGCGCGTGACATAAAAACTTCGTAATCATATACGTAGGAGCTCGATTTTTCTCTTTGATTTTTATCGATCGGGATTTTCTACATCTAGACAAGTCGTAAAAGGGGAACTTCTAATAAGAAAACTTCTAATAGACCGTTTGAAAGTCCGATGCAGGGCGATATCGGGCTAATGAGCTAAAACAGACTGGTGCGCGATGATTGCGTGCCGTCTGGCTTCGGCTGTAATTTAGTAGTAGTACTTAACACTGCAGCTACACGTGTATTTGAGCCTCGGGCATCGGGAAATAAAACGTTTGGTTGGAGTTAGGATGTAAAGTTTTTAGTTAAGTATTCAGTCATTAGATAAACATATGCTAGGTAATGAGGTCTATTCTATATTATAAAAAAACTGTTAACCTTATACTTTTTTGTTTTTATATTCGTTATATTGCCTTGCTCAAATTCTTCTATAAAATCAATAATAAAATGACTCAGAGACCATATTATAAAAAAAGAAGGAAGGAAAGCGGCGTTTACAAAAAAATCTACATTACGTTTTATACAACATTTGTTACTATACCGTCACGAAAAAGAATATTTTAGATATTTAAAACCGTATTTAAATTTACAAGGAATAATTAGGAAAAGACTTATTTTAAAGATAGACTCCAACCGCGGATCTAGCGATATCTGCTGCTCAGGCGAAGTTTATTTGTTTACATTATCTCAATTAAGTCTACCACCCCATTTAGTACAAACGATGCGAATTTTTGTTTACACACAACTCGTGTTGTCGGTAATTCGCACGAACCAACTTTATAGCTGTTTTTGTGATTTTGCATATAATTTAATATTTATCGTTGTGATTTTAAATATCATGTCAAACCTTTTCTTTATGGTGATAAGGGGGCAAACGAGCAGGTGGCTCACCTGATGGCAAGTGATGACCACCGCCCATGGACATCTGCAACACCAGAGGCTGGCAAATGCGTTGCGAAACCCCTGAGAAACCGTACAGGTTTCTTAAATAGGGAGTTACTGAACTGACAGCAAACGGAATTCCCATGCTGTCAGAATAGTTACTCCCCCATGAGCTCTAGTAACCTTACTTACTCGCAGAAAGACAACTATTGTTGATTCACTGTGGTCTTCTGTAACCTGTAATTATTATATTAATGATAAGTATAACGTCCTCTGGGACAAGTGTTCGACTTATAAGACTGATGTAAGACCAGAGGGTAAATTAAAACGGTTTCTTGCAAACCTATGACCATCAATAGGACTAACGACAGGCATATAGACTCCAGGGTTTATGGCGAGCTGATGATGATCGGCGACACTATGTTCTTTTTTGCCCTAAAGATTAGATCAGAGCTTCATTTCTAGATTGACTTTATTTAGTAGGTCGATTGAAATCCCAATTCTTCTTGCCTGAATTCAGAGAAGAAAGAATTGAGAGTCCTGAACTAGCCACTGATGACACATGAATACACAACTTCCAGTTAATGAAGTTAAGTATCTAGTCCACGAAACCTTGTATTCATAGACCAAATTATTTATGTATCTTCCATATTCTCTTATATTATAGTTGTGCATTGTACTAGTTGGGTGTCCCATTATACATTAAATGAAAGTTCTCCGAGATCTCTACATGTTGGACTTATGTTCCCCTGCAAACATTCCAAAGGACTGGATGCTGTGATCTCCGCAAAAGGATATACAAATAATAATTAGAATAATAGCGAATATTATGGTTGCCTTATCTAATTATACTTTATACTGACTAGAGGTATACTTTAAAATAGTGCACAGGTATATTGCTTAGGCACTTCCAAGTTATAGGTTTAGGATTAGTTTCCAAGGCACGCATTTCTTAAAAGGTAAAGGAAAACATCGAGACGAAATCTGCAGGATTTTCTCAAACATGTGGCAACGTAATGGCAAATATTTTCTCTCTAATTCAGAATTCTTAAGGCTCTAGTTCTATGCTTAATAGTGGGACGATAAATGAGTGGATGATAATATATAATCCCAGAGGTTCTATGCAGATAATACACTAATTCAATAATAACAATCTTTAATTCAAGTTAAAACGGCTTGTTGTTTTGCAAGAGGGTTCATATATTTTGCTTTATTAAATAAAATGATTAATGAGAGAATTAAAGTTGGTTTATTTTAATTAATAAGCCAACTTAACAAGCTATGATTTACGTAACCACATTATTTTCTGTCAGTTTAATTAATTAATCTATTAGTATATTAAACACTTAATGTATAGGTATTCGACATTTAATTTTACACATTCAATGGCAATAAATAAAAGGATATACCTTTACATAAAAAAACTAAAATAACCCTGTGGACACTGGTAGGAAGCGGAGATGGAGAGCGTTAATTGAAATCAAACAAAGATTAGCTGCCGATTGCCAACGGATCACCGATGCGCCGTTCGCAAGAACCTATCTCGTTTAAAATACCAATCCATGGAACGGGATTCAATGCAGACAGAATGTTTATTAAAAAGTAATGCTGGCATTGTAGGGTTAAATTCTGATAAATCCAATCTGAATAGCATGTTTATGTAGAGTAAAAAAATTTAGTTATATTTATTCGGAAACCTTTGACTCCAAACTATTTCAACCATAAATATGCTTTGGTAATATAAATATCTACGTCATCGGAGGCTTGTTTCGTTTCAAACAATGTATAATATGTCTTATCTATACGATGTAATATATTATTATCTTAATATATTAATGACATTACAAATTATGCACCTAAACTAATTGCGTTTATGAAGTAAGGACGCAAAAACCAAATTTAATTAAAGGACAATGGGATTAAAAGGGATAAATTATGTACAATTCGAGCACAGTGCTCTCTCGTTACCAAGTATTCAGACAAAGACCGATATGGTCAATTAATTTTAAACTAGAATAAAACAGATAGGCATTTAGAATAAAATATATTTCACATCAACAGCTGTAAGAACTTTTTACGTTTGAGTCTCGAAATGAGATTATTTTTTATTATCTCTAAGTGCGATACAATTTGTTTTTATTGATGCATTTGAGTGCGAAACTTTTAAAAGTATTTCGTAGGTCGTTCAACGAACTTTTGTTAAAATTTCACTCTTGCTTGTTATAAATTAAATATCTACTTTGACGTATCTATAAGCAGCTTCCGCAAACGGTTCGGTTCACAAGTCACTTAATCAACAAACGGAAGACTTTGTTCATTGTTATCTTCTTTTATTAGCTCCCCACCCTGAATTTATTACGTAGCAATAACTCAAATAAGTGAATTCGCTTTTATGTAGGAGAAAAAAAAACTTATAAAACTCTGGTCTACAGCCTGAAACCGAACAATGGACCCTCACAGATGCCGGTCACGTTTTGTCGCCTTAAAAATGTGACGCTTAAATCCATAAAGTACTCTAAAGTATTACTATTCCTCGTCGGTATTTCCTTTGAACTGCATAGATATTATTATATTAGATTTTTTCTCCTAAAACTCCCTTCAATATCCATGAATAATAGATTTTTATTTTGCAGCTAATTTTCCTATATTTTTATGATTTTTTTTACGCCATTTGTTTCAATATAATTCCAAGAATATTCTGTATTGTTTTATATTATTAGGTAAATACATATATTTAATGGTTTTAATTTAAGTACCCCTACTATCATAGAAAGTATTATAATTGACAATTAGTAGATAAATAGATTGTAATTTGATAGCAGAAAACGAGATAACTTGAAATAAATATTGCATAAGACAAATATCTACTGTAATCCGATCCAGTTAGCAGAATAAATGAATATCTGTGGAACATGACTAATTAACCTTACACTTATGTTCAGTTCAGTTTGATGCATGGCCCCGTGAAAGTTAATTACCTAATTATTGTCGAAAGACATCTTTATACAAAACTGATTAATATATTTCATTATCTATTTTCAAGGGAATATAGGTAGATTCGTAGAGATTAATACACGGTAAGATTAATTTTAAAAATATCTTTTAATATTTTTAACACTGTTTTGGTAAATTTTAAGTCTTCTTTTTATGAGTGCAGTGGGCATTATAAAAACATATTTTCGTTTATATTGTATAGCAAGCTTACCTATCTATAGATTATAATATTATCCAATATGATTTACAGTTGGTGTTGATTATTATGAATAATTCAAGCTCCAAGCTAAACAAACACTGTATCTTGAACGCTAACAAACTGGTGTGTACAAACCAATAGTGGTGGAGACGGCATACCGATTGCCGATCTGCATATTCGAATAGCTAAGTGATATTCGAACTATCCCGCCTCCCATGGCTGCCTATAGAAACTGAAACATCATAAAATCCATGGAATGCCGATAACGACCGTCCCCACTCACTGCGCGCGGTAACGTGTCAATGTATTGAATTTCTAAGATGATTAATAGGATTACTTGAATTCTTCAACCTATTCTGTTTTGAGGTGTTTATTGTATCCGGGCATAAGGTTTACGGTTATAGTACTAAATATAGTTTAATGAATGGAGAGCATAAACTATTTCACTCAACTAGAGGTTGCAATTACGTCCTCAGAGCTTTTAGTCTAGGATTCAATTCCTGATAGATAAATATTAAAATAAATAAATATTTCTGGACATTATGACACAGCGCCATCTAGTTCCGAGCTAAGCAACGAGGCTTGTGTTACGCATACTTGTTGGTTGATATACTACATAATTATATACTTTTTTTTTCTGTAAATACATAAATATTATACATAGATACATCCATGACTTGTAAACAAATGTTTATGCTCATCACACAAACATTTGGCCCTACCGGGATTCGAGTCCCGGTAGGTATGGTTATATATGCAGTGTTAACTACCGCTGGACTGATTGGGTCGTCCAATTATGTTCGTTTAATGCTAATAGATATTACAAATAACTTCTTTATAGAACAGACCACTACGGGTATAAACCACACAGACAAACTATGGGTATATCAGTACCTACACTTTAAGAAGCTTTAGGCAGAAAGCTTCGGGAAATGCAGGTACCTATAATGGTATGTTATCATTGTAAATGCTCAAATCATTACCCTGCGAGTATAAATATAAATGTAATAAAAGGTATAAATATTGTATAATAATAATTATTATTATTATTTCGTACCTGGAGGAAGTCTCGGTACTTCCTGCTGTATACAAGATATTATTTTTTTTACTTTTCTTACGTATAATATTGAGTAAATATTTCAGTAGCGCAATAGCGCAGCGTAACATTGAAAATATGACAATTGAATGTCATGACCTTTTAAAAGCTGTTTCATTTAGGTTACGCGTACACTGTGTATCTAAAGTTTAATTAATTTCTTCAAATTTGTTAACAATCATCTAAATTTATGATTTCTCCAGGAATTACTAGCTGGTAAATATTTGAATAACAAAGAAATTCAATTTTATTAACTAATCAACTCGGTACACTGTGTTGTTTGTATGTTAATATTGTAGAGCGTGTAAATTGTTTGCCTGATTAATTTATACTTTATTGCAATACAAACAATGTTCTTGTTTGTTAAGTTTCTGATTAGACATTTTTTTTCTGTGGAGATTCTTCAGTAGATTCGCAGTGTAGGTCTCTCATTGAATTAGATGTGGTTTCTCCCGTTACGTTATCTCCGTTCTAGGTCATCATCTATATAGGTACATACTATAAGTTTAGCAGGTCGATTTCTGTACATTTTGAGTAAAACGAATATAGGGGTGTTCTTTATGGAGGGAAGGAGGTGTGAATCCCTCCATTTGAAAAGGAGGATCCTCCGACCAGGCGAGGTGTTGTGCCTGGCGGGCTACTGCCCAACGGTTGATGTTGGGTGGTTGTATATATGCAATCTCGCGTGCAAATGTCACTTGCGCGATATAGGATTACTTGCGTCATCGCGCTGAGTCCGTAGTTCTTATGTGGCGAGATAGATGTCGCTACATCACTCCCCTCCGAGACCGGAGGTCGATATTCTTCTGATGAAGAGTCAGCGGTGGTTGCGTGTTGCCAGTGCCAGGTGTGATGTTCCAGTGGGTCGGAACAGGTTGCCGCGTAGTCCGCAGTGAGTCGGGACTGTGTTGCGGTGAGTCCACGGTGAGTCGGGACTGTGTTGCTGCGAATTCCTCAGTGTGTCGAGGTGGTGCAGTGAAGCGTAGTGGCTGGCTGCTGCGTCGACCAGGAGAGAGTGGCTCTGCTAGATGACCGGCCGAAGTGCAGTGTGCTATGCCAAGTTGCTGATGCCGGCTGAAGGTCCTGACCAGGCATGTGCGTCCGCTACAGGCGTGTGGTCAGGGTTGAAGCCGGAAGGGTGCTGGCTGGCAGGGTGATGCGCTGGAGAGTGGTGTGAGGAGTGATGAAGGCGAAGCTGCTGGTCATCGAAGGTTGCATTGATGTTCATCGAAGGTTGCATTGATGTTCAGCTCGGGGTCACCAATATGGAGGGAAGGAGGTGTGAATCCCTCCATTTGAAAAGGAGGATCCTCCGACCAGGCGAGGTGTTGTGCCTGGCGGGCTACTGCCCAACGGTTGATGTTGGGTGGTTGTATATATGCAATCTCGCGTGCAAATGTCACTTGCGCGATATAGGATTACTTGCGTCATCGCGCTGAGTCCGTAGTTCTTATGTGGCGAGATAGATGTCGCTACATTCTTAAAGCAACAGAAACTAAATGAACTATCTTTAGTATGTTTGTCTGTCTGTATGTTTGTTACTCATACACGCAAAAAGGGCTGTACACATCAGGATAAAATTTGGAGTTTATTGTATCGAAGCGGTTTTTATTAACGTACCTACTACGTAAGCGACAGCAAGCTCAAATAAACGAACACGGTCTAATAACTACGATGATTACACATAGACGTGTAAAAAATGTCCCCTTCACGTGAGAGACGGGGCAATATGTAGAAGTCAAACTGAGAAATTGTAATAATTTCATACAACATCAACACTAAATAAATAGAAATTCGCAATGCAATATTATAAACATTTTTTCCCGAACAAAAACCTTATTTCACACTGTGTGCACATGGTGGTATATCTTGTCTGATTTCTCTTGAGCGTAGCAAAAAATATTTGGCCCGCATCAACCACATTGTTGTTCAAATTTGCATAAAAGAGGAATATGAACCTATATTTTATTTTGATATGCGACAATATCTGAGTCTTTGTGTGTTTTCAAACCGAGAGTTTATTCTAAAATCTGTATAGGTACGTTATGATTTTTCTTTGGTATGATCTCTGTAGATCACTGTTGTGGAAAGGGTAGATTCTCCCGATAATTTAGTGAAGTAACCAAATTCCGAAATGTTAGCAAATTTAAAAATCCAGTGGTAACCCGCTGAACTTATTGTCATTGTTCCTCCTTCTGAAATTATTATGTGTATTGTGTCCAACAGTATGACATTTATTTGATTCTTCATGATGGAATGATAATATTTGACTCAAATAATATCACAATGACTCTGTATATAAACGTACACACACCTTACAAATATAATATTTTCACAGTACAACAATCGTTGTTGAATTCATAAACTTTTCGCACAGGCCGACTTTTTCCCCTTACCGTTTCGGATGCCCAAAAGTGTGAAAGCATGTTGAACAAGTAGAGTAACCCGGTAAAGGGGAATGTCTCCCACATGACAGGCATCACCTCGGGCGATACTGCTTTTTACCAACCACCCTTGCCGTAAAATGGGGACGAAATTGGGCCATCATTCCATATTACAGTTTTGAATTAGCCTCCTGCGTAATCCTCTTAAAATCTAGTGGTCTCGTTCAAACGCGTCGTGTGATTTAATGTTCTAAAATTCATATACCTATTTTAAATTTTGATGTTAAATTTAATTAAGCGTAGCTGACATTATCCATAGCTTAATCGCCAAATTTGGAACATTTAATGATGTTATTTCAGCTAGCACAAAATAATTTTCAATGTAGAATAAAATATTTGCCGGAGCGCATTCATCAAGTTCTTCCACTACATTATAAAGTTAGTTTTAGAATTCTCATAATAGAGGCTAGGTAGTCATATAAGCCGGTGTCAGTAAAACTCCATATTTCATACTTGGACGAGGAATGTCCGGCACGCAACGGCCTCACGTCGGATATTGGTCAGAGTGAGGTATTCCTGACTAACTTTATCATTATTTAATAGAAATATGTTGAGCAAGTTGAAGATACCGATGGACTCACAAATTACTAGAGAGAGTTTTGGCAGCGAATTAGTGGAACTCAGATTATTTATTTTTTAGACAACTTACAAACAAGCAAACTAACAAACTGATATGGGGTAACAAACTTCATCCATAAATATTAATTAATAACACTATTTACGTTTTCCCTATAATACTATGCTAACACGAATAAAGCGTAATTTAACACCACGGGCACACATGTCGACTCTATAGAGATGTATTTTCATACAGTGTGAAAAAAGGTAAGGCTCTGTTGTTCAGAGGTGCGAACCGAGTCTCGTATTACCAATAGACAAAACGATCCGACAACAAAAACTACTGAACTAAACTAACCAAAACGATCTTTAGCTGCCAAGCTATTTACAACTGTAATATAAAACATCATGGTTCAGTTTGGATAACAGTTGAATAGACTTGGGTTGTATTATTTCCGGCACAAATTATACTTTATCCTTGAAGACCCAGAATAGACAAAAGTCACCCTGCTCGACGGTCGCTTCCATTCCAATGTAGACTCTATTTAGAAGAACAAAACTGACATTTTCCCTTTCACTTTATTTTAGCTTCCATTGGAAAATGTCATCGCGACAGGACTAGGCGTAAGTGAACGCGTCAAAGTGTAAAATGAGGGGTTTTGCGCCGTGTCAGTGAAAGTCATTAGGAATGGAATGGATGAAAATTGCGTGCATATTTAGGTAGCCCTCTAAGTTAATATGAACGACGTGATGAAATGAAAATGTCCCTAGCGTTTTTGTCGTTTAATCTCGAGAGATTTTTTGGACCATTGGGAATTTGGATTTTTTTTAGTAATTTTCTGCGGTTGGGTGCTTAATAACGGTAGAACTTCTTTATTTCGGTTGGTATTATTAGATATGAAGGTTTATCGTCGTGTGTGTTGGTTGTTTTGCGTGTGCAGTTCGTGGCGGGTGAGGTGCAGTGCGGTGGCTAAATCAAAGACAACAATGGGTGGGTCGGATTGTATGCGCGGCGCACTTTGCGCCACTTTCGCTACTTTGTGGATTGTGTAGAGGCGACGGAGGAGCCGGTTCGCAAAATTAGATCGTAACGTCAGAAAATAATTTTAACTCGCTGATTGGATTTTATATTGATGGGGCCCTTAGTATATGAACAGCCGTTTTCCACATTTTAAGAGTATTCAATACTCTTAAAATGTGGAAAGTAGAAGTATACCTACTTACGTATATTTTTTATGTATACTTTATACTATAATAGGTACTAAGTACCTACCTAGTATACTTTCCGTGCCACGTCCAAATATATTTGAGAACAAAAATTTGATATATTATTTACCAGTTTTATAAATACATATTTGCAAAATGATAAGATTTAAATTTGATTTATTTTTGATCAATATTTAATGTTAGATGTTTTGACAGTAAACATGAAATTATGTAGAAAAATACTTTTTATAAAATAACTTTTGGCATGTTTGATGGCCGGTTTTTCTGCTGTCTGTAATGCTAACCAGACCATTAAAAGAGAGGGTGTGAAAATTCGCAGCTTATTTTCACCGTGCGTTATTACGGATCTACAGACAAAACCTACGGATCCATACGCAAGTTTTTTCTGTTACTGATAAAGCTACACCAGTACTTTATATTTTATATAGTTTTTGCCTACCATTATTCTAGCATAAAATAAATAATGTGAAACGTTCGTAATTTACGGTCATTCAGAGTTTCGTTTGAATATAAGTTAGGTACCTGATCAATCAAAAATATCGATTGATTATATTGTTATCAAAAGGTAACAGACATATTTTAATAAATCATTAATTAACCTGTTTTAATAATGATTGACGACAAACTTTCATTTATGGACTGAAAATTTGACATTCTCATTATACAATAATCACTTCACTAAATACCAGTTGCTTTAGAAACAACGTCGTATCAATAATAAAATAAGTGTTCGAAAATTTAAAAATAAGAATATTAAGTTTGAACAAAGTGTAGGTATTTCTTTTTTTGAAAATGGAAGACTGAAAAGATAGTGTCAGGCAAATTAAAAAGTAAAAATATTGTGTGGAGGAGTTTCGAGTTGATTTATTTTTAATTTGCTATTTTTCTTTTGTGCTTGGCATGGTGTTATCGGCCAGTGTACCAGATGGCGGGCTGACGGTATCGTGGCAATAGTAGTAGCTTTTGCCAGAGATGCAAACTGAAACTGTCAAGCCATCTCGCGTTGTTCTTTTTTAATGTTTATTTATTTATGCACACAACTCTTGTTCTAAATGCACAGTCATTTATACAATAATTGCATTGTATTTTATACTTTCAAGTATTTTTTAAAGGGTGAAGGTGGGCAACAAGCTTTCGGTCCACTTGATGGTAACTGGTTACCGTAGCCTATGGACGTTTACAACACCAGAAGTATATAGCTTACGCATTGCCGACCCTGTAAAACACCTGACCCTTTTCACTCTTTTTTTTTTGAAGAAGACCATGTTGTAGTCTTTTTAACAATACTCGACATTGCACACTCACAGGTTGACGCCATTTAATTTTAAACATTTTCTATAAATATAAATATGCACATTTTTGTACCTTTATTTTTAATTTGTCATTTATAAACCCTATTCAATTTTTAATAAAAGGACAATTTCCTAAGACATAATACTTAGCAGCGGCTTGGTGATCTCAATTTCATGTTATAACTTCAGGTAAATGATACTACCCATTTCTCTGGGATAACCCCTTAGCCCCTTACGACACCCATGGGAGAGGATGGGGTGGCTCTATTCCAAACCGGGAACCACGAGGTACCAAGTGTGTACATTTGTAATGTAGGTATACTACTAGAATTATTATTTTCATGATGGTATAGAGTATGAGTCCCAACATCAATGTATTAAATTGTTTAAAAAAAAATTAACTTAAAAACATCTCTGGCATTATGTTTTATTTCTTTGAAACCGCTTGAAAGACGGGCTGATGTAATACCCAATAAGAATTTCCAAAAAACACGCACCAAAGTCGATTCATAAATTTTCTATAATAAGGTACTGTACCTCATCAATGAATATGTACAGCGTTACACGTGACACTTAAACATTGCATATTAAATAAGACACTATGATGAAAATCCCTTACACAAAAAAATTAGACGCATATCACCATCAACCCACATTACTTATCCTCTGATCTTTAGTTCTTTCCTGATGGTTAGCGTCCTACCTGTCTTTTGCATGGTTATGCGTTTGTTAATTTACAGACAAGCAGCCCTTTTGGACCATAAGATTCAAGAGTAGACTGCCATAATACTGTATAATATAATAATAAGGGTGATAAGTGATTCAGTTTGCTGTTTAAAACTTGCTAAAGTCAGAGACTTCCCGCCGTACCGAAAGTCCACATCATAGATTTGTTTTTTTTTTTAACACAATATATTAATCGAATGAATAAATTGATTGAATAAATTGGGATTGGTTTCCAATCCCAATTTATTGCCTCGTTGGTCTAGTGGTCGTACAGTGCGACATCCGAGCAAGAGGTCCTGGGTTCGATTCCCAGGTCGAGCAAAGTCTTATTGCGTTTTTCTTTAAAATTCTCAGTAGCAGCTCGGAGTTTGGATTCGTGCCCGGTTAATGGCAATAGTCTCGCCCCCTATTACATGGGACCTAAAAATATACCGGCATAACGTGTTTGTACATTAGTTCACCTCTGCCTAACCTTTCAGGGACGACAGGCGTGATGGTATGTTATGTTAAATTAGGATAATTACGCCAAATTTTAAGTCATTACAGAATTTTATTGATAATATTATAAATTATTATATTTATACTACAAAAGGATAAAGTTATAATAAATTTTATTTTATCAACAATCATATGAATAAAAGGTACAATGGATACAATAATTTGCCGTTGTTGCATAACCGCAACACTGCTCGGATTTCCCCAAAGGAAGCTAACGGCCAATATTTCCTCTCACTTATGTTGGTTTTCGGCAATATTTCATATTAATCCGTTTATACGCTTATCAGCTTTTCCTGTATTGGTTTATACGGCAAAAATATGTTGGCAGAAAGAATGCTGCATTATTGGGCACATACATAGTATGATTATACTCGAACTAATTCGTTATTTGTTTTTTTAATATACAACATTAAGTAGCTTGGTAATGGAACCTCCTTGTAACCATCCTGTTGAATATTGCGTAAATACTCGAAACTTTCTGTTAAAATATTTATTATAGGTATGTATGTACTCAAGTATATGAATTTTTGAGCTGAAAAAATCTATCTTGGTTGAATTCACAAACAGGTAGGTAGGTCCGTAGAGTGCTTTTTTAAGTAAATGTCCGTTATTATTTTCCACAAACAAATCATAACATTTTTAATTTGAATTAGAGGCTCATGTTGCAGTTAAAATATTAAGGGTATTCAAAAACAATTGTATGTTAACTTTAGCCCCTAATAGTACTTACTACAGTAAAGTTTTCACAAACAAAAACGAATTACAATTGCAAAATAAATAAATTGAAGCAGTATCTAAATTGTTGCTGTAATTCAGTTTTCTCTGTTGCTTATGTGTGTGTCCGACTGTTTGAAACCACTTTGTTGCCGGCGTCAGGCCCACTGAATTTCTTTGTACAAAAGGCCACGTCGGCGTCACGTGCATGCACCCACATCGCCGTACCACCTTTGTAGATGCACCAACATAATGAAGCTGCACACTCAATAGTTAGACCTTAATTAAGCTCGTATTTTAATTTCCTCGTAACGTTAGCTTAGAACAATCATGCGATGCCTACAGCTGGTATTATTCCGTTCATAAAACGCAATACAGCTCCTGGGACGACGCAATTAAAATAAGATGGAGGCGAGAAGGAGCCAGCATTGTCTTCCTTATTCCCGCCCGTCTATAATTTTGATAATAGGCTAGAAAATATTCTTTTGTCTTGAACAGACTATCTGGTTGTTAGCCGTCGTTCGATTATTTGCCAAGAATAAGGTGCTCTGTCGGCTATCGCTAGAGCTTCATTTTTATGGCTTTAATAATTCGACAAAGGGACTCGGTGTCCTTGCGTTTAATGGTAAATCATGAGTCTGATTATCTTGAATCGTTACCAGTTTTGTTTATCTTACAGTTACTCAAAGCTTGACTGTGTTGTGCATAAACAAAAGGCAGGTAATTAAAAAGGATTTATCTTTATCATAAATATTTCTTGCAATAATTAAATACAATCATTATTAGCATATAAACGGCAAAATCTTAAGCCTTAATTTTTTAATATAGACTGCTCGACGACACTTGTCAACTCATTTCAACATATTTTGAAAGCAACTGTTTTGCGATTTATTTAAAAAGGTTTTAAAATTTGTATAAAGTGCAATTCACACTGCAACAACTCGCTCTCCGCGAGCACCATGAGCGCTCTAACTATTGTTAATGACTCACCGAGGGCATAATTACATTTTTTTGCCACCCTAATAGTAATTTCACTAATTTCGTTACTTCCAAGCGCAAAAACTTACACCGTTTGTGAGAAATTAAATTCAAACTGAGGTTTTAAATGGAGAAATGTTGGGAATTTGAGTTTATGAAGGTAATATACTCTTTTTAAAAAGTAACGTTACAAAAGTATTTGGATACTTACGTGGAAGTATACAGATTTTCTCAGGTTAAATATATTTCTTGTAATTGAAAAAAAAAACTCTAGCTACTGAAAACAGTCTCATAAAATATATTTATGTATTTAGTGAAAAATCCATCTAGTATCCGTAACCTAAAAAAAACAAAATATTTACTAATCCTTGTTCTAAATTGTCAGTTCATAATTTTGTCCACGAAAATTTTAATCTTCTTTAAAAGTAAATAAAGGTAAAAAACCAAAAACTAAACTTAAATGTTGCTCTGGTAACTGGGTACCCTTTGTATTGACGAAAATAGGAGTTATAATTTTTGCTTCAAACAAAATATTTGTCTGTACTCTCTGATTGCGAAATTAATGCTTAAAGTTGATAACTTTCGCAATGATTGTAAAACAAAACCCGCAAATCATTTGAAAAGCGCCTCTCTGCCAGGCTCAATTACTTTTTAAAAGATAGACGAGGCTTTTATAACTTTTCTAGGGTGTTTCATTAAAAATTTTCTCAAAGGGACCGGAGCTTGTCTCATTATTATATAGGATTTGAAGAGGACAAGGTGCTACGAACGACGAAACTCCGGTACAGTTTACCTAAGGCGAACGTCCGAGCTAAAACGAATTGCTATTAATATTTAATACACAATTTTATACCTTTTTGCAGCGCTTGAAATATTTGGTTCGTGCCACCTGGGAATTTTAAATAGCTGCCGTAATAAATCCATCGATAATAATCCTTGTGAAGTTTTGACAGTGTTTGATTTAGTAAAGTTTTAATTTACTGATAACAAACTGAAACTAATTTAAATTAATGTAGTGACAGTTAAAAATAAACTGATGGAAATCTGTAAACTTTTTAATTAAGTAGAAAATTGATTGGGACCGAGATAGTGCTCTCTTTAAAGCGAATTCGACCCTGATGCGATGTTATACCAGAGCAACTAAACCTTGAATACCTTTACTCTTTGATCTTACTCACAAATTACTTTGTTTACATTTCGTTACCACAAGTGTAGAGTAGCCGATGCTGGGTATTTTTATTCTAGGGTTAGTGAGTAAATGGTTAATGAGATGAGAAGCTAACTAAAAACAGAATATAATTATTTATAAAGAGCACACAGGATTTTACATCCACATCATTTTGTCGTATGATAATGTAGACAACGGTCGATGGAAAAATAAATAATAATTATCGAATAACTTGACTCCGCGAGTTTTGGCTGGATCACTAAACTTATTTTAACTCGGGAGTAATTAAAGGTGTTATTAGTCGGATAAGACTTTAAGTTTGGTCGAATATGCCCTTAATGGGTTAGTTGATAGAGTGTTGGAGTGAATAACCCTTCGTCGCATAAAGGCTACACTGTATGGCCAAATAATTACGAACTGGCTTACGGTGGAATCTTTGATGCCTTAATCAGGTGACGACGGAGCGGCCACGCCCTCTGCCGTAATTAGAATGTCTCCTTGTATACCTAGATTGCACTTTCAACATGCGAATGAATAACGTCTACACTTCATTTTGGTGCTGAAGTGGAGATTAGAAAAATTTATTTTTTTGCAACTCATCAGAATTTGATAACAAAATATTTTACTTTAAAATGTTTTATAAATACTTTTGAAACTATATTTTCAGGCTTACTATTCGAAAGTAAATATAAAGCAGGCTTTTAAGACCTAAATTACTAAAGAAATTAACAATCATCGAAAGGATTAGGCTGTCTAAGGAGATAAAACTAGAAGGCTAATAGCAAGTGGGCTTAGCATTTTTATCTCTAAACGGTATAGAACAAAAGCTTACTTAATTTGTTGGAGCAAGATGGGGAGTCGGTGGTCCCTCTCTCTCGTACTAATGATGCACATTGCAATTACAGCAGCTTATGCCGCGCACAATTACAAACATGTATCTATTATTACGCGCTCTATTGTGCACATTTGCTTAATTTTACTTTCTGTTTCGTGTGCACAAAGGGTGCACTAATACCGATTTCAGACGCACTGATTATTATTTAGAGTGAATATGTACGCTGGTACTAAACACAGGAACTAGGAATAAGACTATGTATGTATACTCTCGGGAACTAATAATTAAATCGAAAACGGCATATTACCAAAAATATTATATAAAATAATTACTTTGTCGTACCCTGAAAGCAATTTCTTCCGTCACGAAGAAGGGAATAATAGACAAATTCTATGAATTGTAGTAGAGTAAATGGTAGTGGGAGGAGGATAGAAAGATAGGTAATTAATTTTAAAATTAAAACTCACAAACTTGATGGTAATTCAACTTCAAGCAAAGAAACATTATTATTGACTTTGTAAACACGGTAAGCTTATAGAAATATTTATATATATTTTTTTTAAATATTCCCATGGTAGCTAACTCATTATAGACGAGCTTGTTTATTTAGGTTCTTGTACTGAAAATATAAAGTTGTGCGGGAATTTTAAATGTATTTGTATTATTCTTCAAATGAAAAACTTTGCCAAGAAATGTACGCACTTGATTTGGCTGTCTAGAGATTGTCTGGTAATGTTTCTTCGGTGAATCTTTTTCACACAACGTATTTGTAATACTCTATTTGTAATAATAATATACATCAAACAAGCGTATAATAACTTTCATTATATTGGTTTAGAAAGTAAATTTATTTCTTAGAATATTATTTAAATTTCTTACGAAAAAGCGAGCTCAATTATTTTGTTTCAAAATAAAGAAACCCACAGTTCAAATCAAATTTGGAACTAGATCCAGAATGGAGAAATTTACATACATCACCCAAAAGCGATAGCTGTGACAGGTAATCGAATCTTTGAACAGACGTGGCGTCCACTATATTCGGCTTACAGCTTTTTTCCGAAAACGATAGAATGAGAACTCTTTTCAAAGGATGCAAACATTATTACCCCTGTGTGCCGTCTACTGCTAGGTGAAATTTTACTCTTTTTTAACTGACCAGTATTAAAACAGGTTTTTATCGGCCATGTATCGGATTCCAATAGTGAAAATAAAATTTGTAGTTTCTATCAACGTGAAATTAAATACGTCTGTTCATTTTGAGTTTATGAAAAATATTCATGGATTCGAATGTTAATGACTTTATAGTATATACATATTATGTAAGGTGTTGGTGCTTTGTTGACGGTATTTTGGCTATATTTATATAATGATGTATTCGATTTAATATTTTATTGTGTTCTGAACGTCCTTAAATATTACGATTATTACAACTAAAATACATTCAGATATAACTGTAACTATAATTATTTTGATTTATTATGTAGAGAAGATTTTCTTTTTTAAAAACTACTCTGACAATAAACAAAAAAATCATCATAATATGCAAAAACACTTGGACTAATAACAGCATTTTTTGTCTCCAAATAAGAGTGGGTGAACTGAGCAATCGTTGGTCTACATATGTACATGTCATTTAACTTATGTTGTACGAGTAGATTTCACGATAGCAATAAACAAGAAAATTGTCTATAGAAGCTCAGAGCTGTGAACATAGTACAGAAATATAATAAACTAAGTAAATATTTTTGTTTCGCAATTTTGGATTGTATTGCAACACGAAACTGGAGGTGAATACAAAATTGTGTAATAAATCCGCAAAGATATAAAACTCCATCTAGGTTCATAACAATTTTAATCCACCTTACAAACTTTGTCGTTGAAGAATAAACACCGAGCGGCATTTTTATATAAAAAAAGAAGGAATCCTCTTTCCTTTGGCGCGTTATCTTTCGAATCGTACAATATTCAGATGGAGTAGGATTTGTGAGTTTAACTTTTTCCAGTTATTATTCATAAATGCAAAGGCGCTAGATATTAGGCGAACTCACTTCAAAAGTTGAAGGATTGGATTTGCGAGTTGGATTGGATCTTGTCAATATAACGTTGAACTGTGGTTGATACTGCTCCTGATGCGATAATATTGTATTTCATTTGCTATACGCATTTTATCTTTTACAATGCTTTCTTATTCGTGGTAACCCAAACATAATAAGGTTCGTTGCTTTGGTAACTTATGAATAATGTGATGATTATCATTTTTGTGTTTGAATTCAGATAAAATATTAAATGAAATTATAATATTTTGTCTGAATCCAAATATGAAAAAGAGATGTTTTTATAAAAGCAATAGAGTATTAAGAAAGCCATATAATGCAATATCAGTTAATACTTTTGGTTAAAGTATTAACTGATAAGCACCGATCGAACAAGATTTTCTTTTTGATTCAATACCATAATTAAGACATCATATCGAAAATATTTTATAGAAACCCAAATGATTTTATATTGAAATAGTTTTAGACAAAACTGTTGGGAGTCATATGTTTTTTTAAACTATTTAACTTACTTATATGAACTTTTAGAGTCCCTCTTGTGATACGTTTCATTATTATTATATATTTTCTTTCTGTCTTTACAGGACACGCCTGCGATGTGAAACACGTCGACTGAAATAGATTAAAAATGGATGAGCAAATGCGTTTGGTTCGAAACGTCATGGCGCTGTTGTGGATTCTCATAGGATTCGGATCTGTCCACGCTGTCAAAGTTGTCATAGAACCTCTTCCCAAAGGTAAGTGAATATTTTATTTTTATTGAACCAAATACTGGTTTATCAAAAATAGGTACTACCTTTTGATATGATAAAAATAAAGTACCTGCTCGATCATAAAAATAAACAACAAATAGTTAAGCACGTATCTAATTTCGAATTTCGAAACTGCAACAGTAGAAATGCACATAAAAACAATGAAGGTTCTAACCTGTCGCTCACAGCGAGTAAACAGAATCGAGGACCGAGTCTTAATTTAGTTTTTTTTACTTCAAGCCGTGAACCGCCTCCCCTAAATTTCTCCCCCAGATGCTGGGACGACTGACTTCTCTTTAGTTTCGTTTAATTTCCTATTTCTCTTGTCGTGACGTTTATTACGGACTTGCTCACCCACACTAGCAACATCCAACCTACTTCTGTTCGTGGGCACTAATAACCGTTTGGAATTAATTTTTATTCGTAGCTCTTCGCTGTCTATTTTCGGACTGTGCCGCTGCGACGCTTTATTGTTTTCGCATTAATTTACAGTCCACAGCTGCGGGTAACGCGAATTTCTAAGGAGTTTTTATCTGTGCCTTCAGAATTCTTCTTTTGAAAGTGAGAGCTCCTATTAATATTAATTAAAAGTTTGAATAATTGAATGGATTTGGAATTGTTCATCGTTGTTGGGTTTTCACTGACAGTAAATCAGGACAATAATTAAAACTTGAAAGATCCAGTTCATTATTCAGTGTTTGTAAGTGACAGTTTTTTTTCCATATTTTGTACATCTAAAACAATACTCTGCATGCAATCAGACCATTGTTATTGAAAACTTTGTTGGAAAATAAAGTAACTCAGTAATGTAATTTTAAATAAAATATTGTACATATAGTAAGACTAATCAACTAAATAATTAAAGCAACCTATAAATAACTCAGAAAGCAAGTCACGAAACGGAGGTACAATTAAGAGCTCGCAGTCGGCATATAAAACACGAAGACGCATTGTTTCAGGTGATTACTGAAGCGAAAAAACATTGGCACATAAAATACTTTATTGATTTACACTGAGAAACACTACGTCAGGATTTGCATTTGTTTGTGTGTGTGTTTGTTTGTGAGTAGTCATTGTAAATCCAGTATCATTTGTTTATCTTAACGGTTTGAGTTTAAACTTTGCCACCATCAAGCAGTTAAATTAAAAAAAGGGATTTTCCATTTGGGATCGTGTATCAAATATTTTTCTTTTGTTTTAACTGTTACATATTATTAAAATGTTATTATCTTTTTTCTGTTCTTTAAATGACTTATGAAGAGGGTCTAAATTAAACTGTGTTAATGAGTTGGTACGCGATAGCTTAACTAATTGTAGATCGATGGTACTATATGCCATATTTCATTGATGTTAAAGATACACTTCTCTCAAAAATAAAACTGAATGTTTAAATTATTACATTCAACTTAGTCTATACATAGCGTTTTTTATAATTATTCTTTCACTATGGTAGAAAAACAGTTTTAAACTTACTGCTGCATTGCCAGTTCCGACTACAACATCATGTTGGTAATAGAATGTGTAAATTAAGTGCATATAATTCGTATAAACGTTTCATTTAAATGTTGAAGTTTGAATTTACTTATGTATATGACTCTTTTATAGTTTTATAATGTATAATGTTTAAGCAAAGACGTGTTTGAAATTTAAAGTATGAAAATCGTTTGTTTGTTTTATGCACAACCGTGCAACTCATTCAAATATGATAAATCGTTGGTGCGTTCTTCTACGACAAAGCCAGTTTATCTGTTTTTAATAAAAAAAAAAAACAAATATGTACAAATAAATTATTTAAGGAAACCAGTCCTCAGCTAGTTTTAAATATTTTATTTAGATTTATTATGACCATTCAATCCTGACGTAGTTATTGGTTAAGACAAAGTTCATAGCCAATTGTTTTGTCCGTCTTTCATATTGTAAGGGTCGCTTGTCACAGACGAGCTCAAAACGAATCAAATGCGTCCAATTTCGGGCAGAGAACCGCAGTTGTGTGGCCCAAGTTAAAACTTCATCACATTTGAGTATTTTTTTGCAATATTACATAAGTGTAGGACATTTGTTTTAGATTCACTACATCAGTTTCGTTCGCGTCAGGATCAATTTTTTTATATGACACTCGTTCTTAATCCCAGTTAAGTATTTTTGTTTAGAAATGCCTTTAAGATTAACGATTAAATAGTAATGAATTGACAATTGTTAGTGTGGGTACAATTTTTCATTTACAACAAAGACGAAGAATGTCTGTGACTTTACGAACGGTCGTCATAACTAACAAAACTTATTTTCTATTAGTACCAAGCATTAGTCACGTCTAAAACTAACAGATCATGTCATGTTGCTTCTAGGTGCTAACATATTTCGAATAATGTTTACAAACATTTATGTCTTCAGAATTTTACAACATGTATCTGCCATTTAAAAATGACAGAAAGTTTATTTCAATAGTTTCATTAAAAGCTAAATACAAAATGAAATAATGTTATAAATGCCTGCTCTATCTTAATTTAAAATATATTTGAGAAATTTCAATCATCTCAAAGACGCCTATGTAAACAACCTCGACAAGACAATTTTAGCAAAATGCTTCTATAAATGTTCAGTGTCCATAGGAAAACCGGTATTTCTTTTCAAATGATAAACAAACATCGTCTTTCTATATACATATTTATTACCTAACTCGAGCGCAACACTACATGCTAGCCATAGCATAGATCTGTCGTTAACAGGCTGACATGACCCAAATCAGTATAACAAAGCAAATTCATCAACATGATGCATCGTATAACCGGTATGAACTTGTCCCATACATGACGTCTGGTGCCTGCAGGCATAGATCTACTGCTGCCAATTAAAAGTATAGATGGTAACATGTCGCCGACGAATGGCCGGACTCATGCAGACACTTTCCTATGTTTTATGTTATCCGCATCCGAATCACGTTTGTACAGGTTGTTTCATAAATGTAGGTTATTTTTATCTTGATTTAGATGCTTTAAAGTTTGAACGCTATAAAATGTTGATGAATGTTTACCACATATTATTATAGAGAAAAAATGATTAATTAAATAATCAATAGGTACCTTATAATTAAATGTAAAGTTACTTATAACACAATTGATAATGACTTCATGTTGATTTATTATACTTACGCTGATTTTAAGGATTGAAATAAAACTATATCACAGATTTCGTCGCGGTGTACCTATTGATTTTATTTTATCTCGACGTTTCGGAGCTTTACAGCATCTATGGCCACAGGCAGGGTCCATTTAGTCTGTGAAGTATCCGAAACGTCATCTGAGTTCAATTAATTAATTACCTATTTACAGTCGATGAAAAGGTATCGAAAGAACCAGTCAATATTAATTTTATTTTCATGTCTAACATAAAAATCAAATCTAATAGAAACGTTATCGGCTTTTATTAATTTCCACTATACCGTTGAAAAGAAGAAAAAATCTTAAGAGGTACAACGTTAATTTTCATTACTTAGCATTATTAAATTATTCTCGCCTCCTTTCTTTCTGAATCATAAAATGTAAATCTAACAAAGATTCTGGGGGGCTTTTACTTAACTTTTACGAGAATGCCTGAGTTTAACGGTTTGGTTTAATTACATCTGTACTGTTCTTGGTAATTTCATGCTTCGCTTTTACATTTTGCTTACATTGTTTTAAGTTGATATTGAACGTTCACGTAAAAGATATGGCCACTACACTTGTGTTCAACTTAATTTGGACACCCGCTATGACAACAAAGTTACAGTTGCACACAACACAGCGAAGATTTGATGTATCGTAATCCTAACTTCAATTATTACTTTATTTTGTAGTGTTTCGTGTACTTTATGTTATATTAGAAGTTAGAAAATACATTTTAGTTTGTAACCGTTGGCTGTGGGTGTCATTAAACCGTCTACCTGATAGCAGTCAAACCCTTTATAATATAAGTTTTCTTCGTGAGTGGTAAGACCTATCCTGTAATAGGAAACATAAAAATATTTACTTAAGTTACGTTCATTGTAAAACTAAAGAATCGCTTATTTAAGACCTTAGGTAAGTACTAAAGTAGACAATACATTACATTTATTAGCATACGTTAAAAGGATATAACCAGTGAAAAAAAAGTACCTACCCCTATTTGGAAAATACACAAATTTTTGTTTAGAAACACTCTGTTAATGTTTATCGAGAGTCCCCCTGGTAGGAGGGGGAGCGATTTGTGACACTAAAACAAATGACGCGCCCCATGCTCGATTGACGACAGTGACATGACCAAACCTGCACTCACCGACAGAACTGGCCACTAAATTTAACACACACTACATTTAAAAATGGAATATATTGTACTAATTATAAGAGAATAAAATACAAAAATTGACTATACACAACTAATACGGATCTCTTTTGCTATTCGAAAACCTATTTTAGAATAATAATAAACGCTACTGTAATTAAAATAAAGAATGATTTAAAATAAAGGTTTTAAAATATTTATTAACAAAGTACCCAAGATATAAAAAAATACTTAATGTTAGGTGGGTACGTTAATCGTGTTTAATATTCTGAAATAGGCTGGCGCGGTTTAAGAATAAAACAGCTGCTCTCCATCCCACGCTAGAAATTGTAAGAAACTACTAAAATGTAATGGGTAATAATGGAATTGTGCCTTTGGGCTAGGCGCCAAAAAACAACCCGATTTATGCACTATTGTATTACAAAAAAAAAGTAACAGATTTTCTTCTCGAATTTTCAAAGTTAAAGTAAATTGTTGCAGGCCAGTTTATTCCTTAAATGAAAACGAGTGTTAAGATAAAAACAGTTATCCTCCTTCTAAATTTAAACCTCAAATAAAAAATATTTTATTTTTTTCTTAATATACTTAGTGACGAGAAACGTTTTATCATTTCGGCCAGGAACGTCATTGTCTGATAACATGCTTTAGAAGTCGGAAGGAGTAATGTTCTTGAGGAAATGAAGGACGAAATCTTCGCAAAAGCTACCAAAGGTAACTGGGTAAGGTAGCTGGGTATGATTAACGTCCTTTACACGCGTAACTGCTGTCTGCGGCACAATAACAACTAAACAGCTTCACTTATTTGTGCGAGCGTCTACGTAAGTTAATTAACAGAGATTAGAAGGAATGTGTTTTTACGCGATTACTGTCGTGCTGAAATTAAACTAATACGAGTATATTTACGAAATAATGACATTTAATTTATAAACGTATATTACAGAAAGTTTTGCTCCTTTGTCTTAATAATATTGTGTAGGTAGCTTTGCTTTGGTATATTAAGATGCGTCCGTCGAGACTAATCTCGATAATAGTTAGTCGAAGTCAGAGTCAAAAGCCTGACAACCAATTATGTGGATATCGGTACTGCCCAGTTGTGGGTGGCGGATTATGATAGTCATTTTGTATAAAATACTGATATTCAGTCGCATCTGGGTCAACTGGAATCTTATCTTAACATCATAGGAAGACGCTCTGTAAATGAGTTCACTATTTTCCATATTTATTATTAAGTCAAAATGACAACATGCATACAGTATTCGTGTTTTATTTAACATAAATTTTGATTTTCTATTCCTTTTTTCTATCAACGTATACCGAACGGTCAAAAGCCATATATAAACTAACATATTCAAACTCGTTTATGGTTATAAACGAGTTTGAATATGTTTAGTCAATAAATAATTTAGTATTCTGTTAATATTTGTTTTATATGCACACCGCCACAAAGAAACTATATTTAGACTAACGATACAATTTTGTACAAAGAGATACAAAATAAATCACTGCCAAACTTCAAAAACGGGGAGATAAAAAGGCATCTAAAAACAATACGAAAGATCTCATTTTCAACCCCAAATACATTTCCGATATTCAATAAAATGCCTCAAACGGGATCATATAAAGGTCCTATGGATATAACGATGCGTATAAAACGTTTAAAAATGCAAACAGGGTTCTTCAAATGGAAAATCAAAATAGAACTTTACTTCAACCATTTCCGGTTGCCAATCCAATTAATAACGATAAGAAACTAACAACTGTTAAATACAAAGACTTGATGCATTATCACGTTATTAACTAAAAACTAAAATACCTTATTTTGTAAGAAAACCGAGCGGGCCGGACTTGGGAACTAAGGGCAAGAGAATATTTCCTTAGATTCTATGATAGATATTTATGTTCTAGATATTCTAAGATAATATAAATTAAATTATAAAACAAACTTTACTTTGCAGTGTATATGCAAATTTTAAATTTTATTCGCATTTATTTTAGTGTTGTTTTAGTCAAATTTGTCTCTATACTTTATAGATATGCAATAAACCCGAATTTAAGTGGTACAATTTGTAGAATTCATGGAAATCTCGTCACGTATTTTATATGTCTCCCATGATATTATTGTGTATGTCTCGCATGATATTGAGCTGAATTGTTTCAACGAAAAATTTCTCCAACCTTTCAAACACTCATACGGCATTATGAGATTCACATATTGACTTCCCAATATTCGAATTTAGGATCTAAATCCCATAATATTTGAATAATCATATTCATATCTGTTTCCGTAACTCAATTTTCTAAAAATCTTCGCTCGATCGTACCCGATTCAGGGCCGTCAACAAAAGGAAAAACACATTGTTAATCTCAAATCCTCGATGTGAAAACATCTGTTTACTCCAAAGCGAAGCTATAAAATAGAAAATATGAGATGAATTTTTCATCGAGTAAGCTCTTCGGCGTGTAAGTTGTTTTACATATTTTTGAAGGTAAAAGCATTTCATTTTCGTAATATAACAATTTGAATAAAGAGTAATTGGATTTCCACGAAGTGCTTTGACATTGTAAAATGTCCGTACTTTTGCGTTAACTATTTAAATCAATTAACCTAACAACAAAAGTACTTTGATGTAATTTTACTGGTATGTATTGTGGTACACTATCATTAATCACACCATTTTATGCGTGTTTTGTGCTACCTAGGGCTGCGAGCACCGAGCACCTTATCGGGAAACGTGTTTTCTAGATCAATTCAATTCCTTCCTTTAAAATAAAGATATACTTATAATTTTGTATGTGTATTTACTGTCAATTAAATACACACACAAAATTCTTACATACATAGTATTTCCAGGGGCATTTTTTTACGATAGGTATGTAGTTTGACGAATCGCCGTGGGCTCTTTATGAGTCACTCTCAGTGTAGGTAAAGGTACAAAGTAAATACATACATAAACTCACGCATTTTTCAATGTATTATTTCTATTCTAACTTAATTAGAACACGCAATAATAATCATCCAGTTTTCTTACGCAAATAAGACACAATGTTTATATATCCATTAGTTGATTTCATATTAACAATAACTAGGTTAATTAATATTTGCCAGTGTGACTTATATAATATGACCTTAAATGTTAATTTTATTAAATAATATACAAGTATATATATTATTTTGTATGTTTAAATAAAATATTATTATCATGATTAATAAAGTATGAATAACCTATAAAGATCACTATAGCCGAATTTCATATGTAACTTCATTGATAAAATAAATGCGTATTATAATGAATAATAATAATATAGGAATCGATATCAATACTTGAATAATTTGAACTAATTGATGATGGTTAAGGATAAATCTACCCTGTTGGTGATCGCAAGCGTCACTGCTGAATGTTAGGATCTGGGTTCGTATTCCAGAATAAACATAATGCTAGCAGGTTTTTCTCAGTTTTACATAAAACTAAGTTGCTTTTGGGTTTTCTATACCACCAACTTTATGTTACTTACTAGGAAATTGCGTATACACACTCTGCCTATCCCCTCAGTGATATAAGCAAGATGAATGAATAAACGAACATTCCCGGTTTTGTTTATACAAATTTCCCCATTCAGCAGTTGCAACAGACAAAGATTATGATGCAATTAGGGAATGACTACCAGGTCAGCATAACAAATAAGGTTAAGTATAAACCGAAAGGCATAATAACACCGACCTCAGCAGTATGTACGATTCTTGATACACGATATTTTCCTTGTTTCATGTAATATTATCACGTTGTTAGTGAAGACTTATGAAATGTACTTTGGATGAATTTATTTTTTTGTGTCTCGTATTCGTGAAATAGGATATAATAGTATTATTATGAGCGTTGAGCGTCTTATGTTTTTTCAAGTCGACGATGCCTACGTGATACTTCTTAAGAGATTTAGAATGTTTTTTTCCGCCTCTTATTTTATTTTCATTGCTTTTACTGAGTGTTTGTACCTTTAAAAAATTGGATATGGGATTAAGTCTTGATTATCTCTAAATAATATTTTTGCTTATTTTTTATTGAAAAAATATGTATATATATAACTACGCATTTTCATCAATCATTTATAACGTTTGATCTGCCGGCATTACCGGACAATGTGTACTCTAAAACTGTTCGACTTGCAAAACTGAACACGATAATAGGGGCGTATTCTGTTAATATTTACGATCACGTAAATCAATAGTGGTCTCTGTCCACATTAGGCGATTTATTCGATTTGTGGTTTACCCTCGGAGCCACAAGGGGCTATTCTGGCATCTCTTAACGTATTCTAGACAACGCCACCTGCCCGTTCAATATCATTCGCAGCGTGGCCGTCTGTGTGGAAAAAGGAGCCGATTACCCTTGTTTACGCACAAAATAAAGTTTTCTTCTCATTGGCTCAGAGATAAAGCAGCGCAGAGATTAAATTCGGGTCGTGTTTGCAGTGAGACCCACGCGCCCCATGTAAACGACCCTAGGTAAGGAGACAAAATATCATTTGGCATAGCGTAATGGCCTCTGAAGAAAGGTTACTTTACGACTTCTTATTTGGTTTCTTGTAATGAGTTTCATAATAAGAGGGGCGCTGCAAATGCAGGCCGATTTGATTTTTAAATGATTTTAATGTAAGCAACGAAGTTTATATTTAAGCTTTATAAACAGTTGTGAGCGACCCCTCTGAAATAAATGAGGCAAGGAAACGTTAAAATGTAACTTTTTCGTATCAATGAAACGCAAAAATGTGGTAAGGTAAAATTTTAATAAGCCCAAATACATAAGGTAGACGAAAAAAGTTGTATCCTACATAATTCTAGAGAATTTTGTAAGCTAAACACTTTGTTGTAGAGTTTATGCCAGCCAAGTAGGCATGTGACAGTGGCAAGGAGTGCAAAGCTCTTTACTCTGTAGAACCAGTTCGAAATGCTCCAGTAATCCTGTCACTTTGAATTTGGTTTGGAGTTGGGACCCACGTTACCTACTTTTACGTTCGAAATACTTTGTCGTCTTTATGGAAAAGACGGCGACAAAGTACTCCTTTGTTCACTCAAAATTTTATGTATTCATTAGTTTGCCAAAAGATAAGGGTTTCGTTTCAATGCATAAACTTTTTTGGCAGATATTATATCATATTTTATAAACAATTCCGGTAGGTATTTTGGTTTTGTTTGAAATAAATTTTATAAACGCTTAGTAGGAAAACGTACAATCCCAACTGACTGACATAAACGAACACAAACATTTTCGCTTTTAAAATTAAATAACGAGCATACAGCGAAAAACGTAAAAGCTTGCATCAAAATACAACACGTATAGGCAGCCGCTCTCACGATATGATCCCACGTCTCTCTTGGGACCTCGACCCTAATTGGACGTGGCCAGCCTCCGGAATTAGACGTCGATTATTTAATCTATGATACCCACATCTTATTCAACTTTTGTATTGGCTTGCACAAATTGGCTGAGTGATTTGCTAAATTGTTTTGCGTTTGTTTTATGAATTAAAATTTTTCATTTCGAATTTTATACTTCGTTAATTATGTAGTTTTGTAAGATCCTACGAATTGCAAGTAAAAATATTACAAACATTCTAGAATTATTTTGTGTATATTTAGTTAACTGGCAGACGTTTTTGACCCTATTACCTATATTCTGTTATAGATGCATTATAACACTTTGATTTTCATCAATAACGTGGAGCTCAATTGTTGAATATTATGTAACGGCATTTCTATTCGATGATTTATCCATAAAATTTCAACTGAATACTCCAATCCAACCCCAAAATATATTTAATCGTAAGTTGCTAGTACAATATGAAAACCTTTAAAAGTAAAAATACTTGCATAATTAGGTAACTATATCAATTCTATTCAGTAAACTTAATTTAAAATTTAAGACATAACTGTTTCATTTCTTTTTTAGTAGGTAGATATTGATAAGATTTAGAGTAATTAATATTATAAAACATTTAAATTAATTATTGTCGAGTTTGTAAAACTCGACAATAATTACCTTGTCGACTACTACAACAGTATTGCATTGATTACTTTACGAATACATTGACTAATCACATCGCCTTAATAACTAAACTTGTTCAGCCTCTTCAATTGTATCACTGACTAGTATCAACTTCTCGAACAATAATCAAGTTCCATATTGCTACATTGCTTGTAGCACCGTCAGCTTACTCTGACCACTGCAGCGAGTGACGTACCTAAGTGGGTTTCAAGATACTATATCTTCAATTCAGGCTGTTAGGACCTGACAGCCCACTGGCCGGCCAATACTGTCAACCAATAAGTATCTGTTGGTCTGCGACATTGCGACAAGTATTAAGGATCGTAAATATTTTGTTGGCGGTTACTCTTGGAAAGGAATAAATAAGCTGGTGGGCTGAGTTTGTATGTAAAGAATTAATATTTAACAAGACCAAAAGATCAGGATCTCTCACAATGGCGTTTGTCACGTATTAATTTTTTAAGCGTCGCTATGGGCCTCATCATAAAACTCAAGTTCACTCAGCAAGCTATTGAAAGAGCCATACTTAGCATTCCTCTTCGCAATCCTTTGGTAAATATGATAATGATATAATACCAGTCTTTAAAGTACAAAATACACAGCTGATTTCTGCACTATCAGGCCTTTTCAATGCATAAATCGGTGAACAACAAAACAATATACACGTATTAAAAGTTCTAAAAGACTGGTAATTACCCGTGAAAACACAAGACAACAAAACAGACAAGTTTTTGGACGAAGTTAAAGATACACAAATTAGCTTCTGTAGAACTGCTACCTACACGTAGTTTCCTGATTCAGACAAAGTAGCTTCGAAGACAGACTGGTGTACAGGAATAACATAAACAGTCTGAGCGTTCGATTAATAATGAATAAGCAATGCGAGTAACAGCCAATTGTTCACGAATAACTTGAAGTGAATTGTGGCATCGGATTAACTACTCTGCGCGACCCGACGAAACTTCGTCTGCCTGAGATCATTCCCCATAATATTCAATTTAACTTTGACACTTTGCCCGTCCAACAAAACCACTGTCAGCTTTTTGTTTAAGGATATCATTTCTCACTTCTCGGATTAATTATAATTTGCGACAGAATAATAATTACACTTCAAGTCGTTTTCGTCTTAGAGGTTCGTTTTGACTGAAGGCTTGTTCGGTTCTGACTAACTTTTAAATGTTTAAATGGTACTTGAAATTGCAACATTGGCAAAATCACTCATATAGTCTAAAGAATATAGACTTATTAGGTCGTAAAAACAATATAGTATACAGTGATAAATTGCGATATCTTACCTAAAATTTACTCCGGAATTATACATTCCTTATTTATATATTTCACTGATTTTAAAAACATACTTTTTATACGTCTTTTCGGGTGGAGTTTTGTATATATTTTAAACTAATTTCCTAGGTGACGTGAGGACGACAGTACAGTTAAAATAGTCAAAACATTATCAAATTGCTTGACTTAGTCCGTTTTAAAAATTTGGTACGAAAAATAAATTTTATGTACCTACATATTTTATAAAGCTTGCTAGATTACAAGCCCATTTGATGTTGTCAAGCGATTAAGTGATGAGGCACACTTATCTGAAAGTATTTTTTTCATTCATGAATTTAAAGCTCCTAATGCTTTCTACTATAAATTTAATCCTATAAATAACTCATATATATTTGAATTCAACAGAATATAACATAACCATATTATTATATTAGATACCCTCTTCTTTTAACGCTTAGCCTAATCCTGTTCACTCAAACAAGATGCCTTTACCCAACAGTTAGAGAATAATGTTTTTTTTTACAGTATATCAAACCTAACCGCAATTCTTTAGGTATACTAAATCTAAAATTATACCTAATTAGAATAGTTTAAGGTTTCAGTACCAGTTGTTGCCTTAGGGTACCTAAACGCAAACCTACGCCTATAATACCTACTTATGTATTTCAGACGAGTCTATGATAAACTTATTCGTAGACTTGTAACATTGTGAAGTTAGGCAACAATTTCCTAAAGTGGTAACTAAGTTCCCTTTGAATAGAAAGGCAAGTGAAATACATTATCGAATCCGTACGTACGATTAACCCTGTAGACAATTTGTATTCTGGTAGATATGTTGAAATTGTCAACGTTAAGTAAATGTAGTGTGAACATTTCTAAATGACTACATAATTTCACTCTTAAATCTGGTACTGGTAATAATCATGACATTAAAGGTTAATCATGGTTTGATTTTTAAAGAGTCGCATATTTTGTCAGTACTTTAACCGCAGTGTCTGAGCTAATGACACTTGGCCTAGAAATTGTTGGCTTGTGTAAGTATGTAAATAAGAAAGTCACTATGAAATGAAATGAAATAATTGATGATTGTGAAATGATTGAAATGATTGTTTATTTATGTAAATAGATCTTTTTAAAGACACTTTTACGAGTCATGTAAGATTTTTTTTAGTAACTAGTTGACATCGGCATTTCCTTACTGACGACCTCTGAGAAGAAATGCCGAAACAAACTCAGAGAATCATGATCTTTTTTAAAGTCCAAACATTTTGGTTACATTATGTGAGCCTGACGATGTAGGTTACTAGACTAGAAAAAAATGTAGTTTAAAAAGCGTAGAGTTAAACCAGTTTTTTCTTATACCTATATTATTATCATACATATTTTACAGTCTCAAAACAGAATTAAAGTTTAGACTATGAAGTTGTCATAGTCTAAACTTTAAACAAATAATTTTACCTAGACAGATAGAAAAGTGTATTGAAAATTATTGTTGTTCCACTGTTGGGTAAATGACTCCCTCATTTTCTTCCATTTATTTCATTCTTATTTGTATGCTTATTTTTAAGTTTTTTTTAGTAGTTATTTGTTACAAGAACAAAGGTAACAATGGTTATAAGTTACGTTTACAAAAGTCTAGTTTTTTTCATTAGTCATTCATTCGTAACCAAGTTGTTTATCTGCTTGGAAACATTCTACATTATTGTTTAATTTCTATAATAATTCCTAAGAATAAACTAAACTCTATTCTTACTTCGTTAAATGAATGATTCATTCTATACTAATTTTAGTAAAGTATCGTATAATATTCACAAAGTCCAGAAATTAATTAACCATGCAATGAGAAAATGTATATTTTTCTCAGGCAAACCTTTCTTTATTCTTTGACCAGAGTGTAGTGTATCTGACAGGCAATTTTCTTATATACTTTAATATTATATGAATGTATTACGGAACAATACTGTAAAACAGACTTAATATTGTATGTAACTCAAAAAATGCAAAGAAGTAAAAGAAATGTACTTTGGGTTTTATTTTTCGGTATTTACTGTTAAGTCAATTAATAATAATAATAATAATAAAAATTTATTGTTCAAAAATTATGGATACAATGTATACATGGAGCACTAGTCTCCACACTAGGATACCCTGTGTCGTGGAGGCTAGTCTCTTTCACCCAAGAAAGGCATTCGTAACAAGTTAATTTAGTTACAGAGAGTTAATAAAAATGAGTCTGTATTAGTGTATGTGTGAGTGTATATAGATGTATGTGTGTGTTTGTGTGTGTGTGAATGTAAGGGTGGGTGAGTGGAACAAAAGTACAAAAGGTGGTAAGCCAGCAAGGGGAGTGTAGTCAAATGTGTTTTAGTGCTAAAGATCCTCCAGTGGTGTGGCAAGGTCAAATAATACTGAGCAGGCTTTCAGTTTTGTCATAGTCTTTACTTGACAAGAATTTGGTAATTTTCATCTTGCATTTGGATCTAGTAAGCGGCAATAGATTGAGTTGTTTGTTGAGCTTACCGTATATAAATGGGCCCATATAAAGAAAGCGTCTGTTTCCAAAGTGGAGCCTGCAGCGTGGTTTGCGCCAGATATTTACTCTTCTTTGGGAGCGCTGGGAGGTTATCATAATGTTATTATGTGCATTTTTATGAAATTTTAATGCTGTCGCCATGATGTAGAGCTGACGAACCCGAAGAACGCCTGTCTCTTGGTAAAGTACATCAGTGGAGTATCGTAATGGTTTTCTATGAGATACTTTAAGGATAGCCCGTTGTGAACGTTCTGCTTTTATTAAATGTACTTTACGTGCTACACCCCATGACACTATGCAGTAGCAAAGGACAGATTGGCAAAGTGTGTAGTATAACATTTGTAGTAGTTTGTCATCAGCGATACGGCTCATTTTTTTAAATATATACAACAGTTTTCTCACTCTACCGCTAACATACTCAATCTGCTTACACCAAGTAAGATGTTTATCAATAAAAACGCCTAGGTACTTAATATTGTCCACGAGCTCAAGACTAGGACATGAACAGGTGTTATGTGTATCCTTGCTGCATGCATGTAATTTAAGTGCAAGCTGACTGTGACAGGATGTTCTTATGTCGACGCTGAAATTAAGTACCTTCGTCTTGTCCACATTTAGTGTTAAAAGATTATGGTTAAGCCAACTGGATAGTATATTAATACCCGACTCCGCAGCTCTGTAGGTACCCTCCCACGTCTTGTCAGAGAAAATGATAGCAGTATCATCAGCGTAGGCAAAGATTTTAGCTTTGCTGAGATGGAGAGAACAGAGGCCGTTAATGTATATGATGAAAAGCGTCGGACCGAGCACACTTCCTTGGGGTACGCCGTATCGCACTCTGGCATAACTGCTGTAGCTATCGCCCAAACGAACTCTTTGGCTGCGGTCTTGTAAATAAGAGTTGAACCACTCAAGTGGTGTGCCACGAATACCAAGACCTTCCATCTTTTTTAGTAGAATACACCTAGAAACCGTGTCAAAGGCCTTCGCCAGGTCAAGGAAGACACCAGTACATGTATTACCGCTATCGAGTTCAGTTACCACATGATCAACCAGGTTAGTTACTGCGTCTTCCGTTGACCTGTTATTACGAAAACCATATTGACTATTAGACAGCAAATCATTCTTCTCTAGAAAGTTGAGTAGTCTACCATTCATAATTTTCTCCAAAATCTTGGATAACGATGTAAGTAGTGATATTGGACGATAATTAGATGGTAATGTTTTGTCACCATTTTTGAAAATGGGACAAACATTTGCAGCCTTCATTTCTATTGGAACTTTTCCCGTTGATATACTGAGGTTACATAAGAAGGCAATGGGGCCAGCAAGATTTCAATTCATAGGCCGAAATTTTTAAGTTCCACTACTTATTACGGCAAAGGAAAGCATCGTGAGGAAAACTAGTTATATTTCTATGCGCTAAAAAGGCTATAATCATATATGCTAATCATATATAGGCTATAATAAAATTAGCTGAGACCCATTCTCAGCAGTCTGGTACAATAAATATGTTAATTATTCACATCCCAGACGCTAAATATAAGACATAAAAATCTGATTTTTGCCTTCATTTTTACAAAAACGTTTCGAAGATGTAATATCAGCTGACGTATTAGACTTGACATTCAGTGTCATAAAAGTACTTTCTCTGATTACTTTCAGTGGACATTCAATAACTTGATTGGCACCAACTTTCTTTGTTACATTTTGTAAGTTTATTTTTCGATAAATCAGAAGCGGTGAACTAAGTTCAAATGTGGCGGTTCTATTGTGTTTTTGTACAAGAATATCGGTTTTTTGGGTGGCGATTCGATTTCACTTAATTATTGATACAATACTTAGAGAGCCGCAGTGATAAAACAGAGAAATTAACACAATTACTTTCATCATTATGTAGACAATAGGTACCTGTTTTCCCTAATGATTCTTACATTTCTCTAAGAACCACTCAGTCATTTTAAGTGACACCTAGCAGAAATTTCACTTTCAGCAACACCTAGGGCCTTAGGGGACACCTTTTTTATGAGCCCAATTGGTCTCCTAGAGCAATTTAACAGTTATAAGGTATTTATTCAGTTTGGGGAGTGCGCTTACTATTTATTATTACTAGCAAATACAAGTTTATGCATGTGTTTATTGTAAATTAATATAACAGGACGATAAAAATTGTTTGTACGCTGGGTCATCATAATATATAAGAAAGCGTTTTATTAGCAAAAATAGAACACAAATTGGAATGCCCAGACAACAGTTAAAGTGTATAAAATATATAAATTTATTATGCTATTATTATTTATTTACGTAAGAACATACATGCAGAGGTTTCTACTTTCTACGAGGGGCTTAACTCATTTCCATTTTAGAATGTCTGAAAACATAATTATTCATTAGACTGAAGCATAATTTCAATCTAATCGCTACTATAATACGTATCGATCTCTTTTATAGAAATTAAATTAATCTGTGCTACCAATTAACCAATTATTATGAGCACTGAGATACGAAATATAATTACGTATCGAATACGTTACCATGGTAACGCATTGTTAGTTATCTGTTACCTTACTAAATGGTCAGTTCTATGGATCCTTTAATAGTGATAATGAATCTAAGTAAGATATTGATTAAGAGACTTAATAATACTTGAAAATGGACTTAGTTTATCCTGACTATCATAAGTCAGGGTAAATTAAATCAATTTCCAAGTCTTCTTCTTTAGATAATTAAATCATTATGTTCTATTCCTTGCCAGTCACTCCATTCTGAGCAGGTATAATTAAAACCAATAGCCGTAGAATTATTATACCCATGCGTGACATTGGTTTCTGTAAATTATAGAGACTAACCCTATTGTGTATGTAAATAGCTTTATCACTTTGGTATAATTTCATCTATTGAAATATTTATGAATTGTATCGTATCGCTTATTCTTGACTTTCTAACTTGTAGGACAAATAAAGGCCATCAAATAGCTGCTGGTATTAACATAGGTGATAGATAACATAGATAATATAGGTGATATCTATTGAAGGTATTCAAAAGCACGCTTGAGATACGATGAGGCTGGATGCAACGAGAGGGGGAGGTAGCCGTAGGCCAGCTTGCGGATATGAAGGCATGTGATAACAGTCTTAGTAGGAGTCTACCTACCTCAAGGTGTCACTGGTAGGTATACAGGTGGTTGCAACCTCTGTTGACTCATTACTGGGTGAGTCAGCAGCGGTTGCAACCTGTGGTGGTGCTGTAATACGCTGAGCTAAAAGATAGAGAATATTCATATGCTGTCGGTAATTAAAGTAACCTGCAAAATATAATTTCCGGATATATTTATTTATTTTATCAAAATTTTCCGCTGATATTTATGTATTGCTGTATCTTAATAATTATATTAAGTGTAAGTTAGATATTAATATAAGTAGCACATGATCGTAAAACCCGGGTAGGGTTTTACAATCATGTCTTAGTTTGAATAAGAAAACCATCATACATTACCTAATCCGTTTTTCATATTTCATACGTTAAAAGGTTGTCTGTACCTTATAACGCATTACCTCAGAATTGATCAAGAACATATTTGCTATAGGCAAAAACGACCTTCGATTTTCATACCCTTTGAATCTAGATATTTTCGACGTGGCTACCTTCGTCCACTCAATCGTTACTGATATCACATAAAATGTGGAAGAAATGTTACAAGGATGCGGGATTTCTTGTATAAAATTCTGGTAGATATATTTCGTCTATCACTTTGTAGGATCAAAGGTAGTGAGATTACTTTTATACAGGCAGAAAAATAGCGGAGATGGTTAATTTGTGGAAAGTTCTGACCGTTGTTATATGTATCTCTTTCTCACTTGCATATTTTTTTATAAGAGGATACAGGAAACAATGTAATCATATTGATATTTTATTAAGGGTAGCTGAACATAGCATAGGTGGGTTTTCTACCAGTTAAATGTATGAAAATTAGGCCTCGCTATTGACACTAGCTTTTCTAGTGTGAAAATACTAGAAAAGCTAGTGGTGTAAAAGTTTCGGATTGGATAGATAAGTATACTGTAATTTAATGAACTGCTTCATTCTCATTTTTTTGACGCCAACGGGTATCGTTTAGTTTTTGGTTCAAATTGCTCATATCTATTATTATAGACGAAAATTAGTCCTTGTAGTCCAGTTATACCAGCTGAAAAAAATGCGGTAAAGTTACAATAAATCGCATAGAACTGATAATAATTGATACTATAGTTTCGAAAACCATTATAAAAGTTTAAAGTCCCCATCGATCCCACATCTGTAAAAAAGGGAATAAAAGTAATTCAATGTTCATAAATATGGGTTTCTGCGCTTTTCATCCAAAGCAACTGTTATCATAAAAATAAATCAGACAGAAATTGTATAGGTATATAGTATAGGCTTAACAGGTTTTCTTCCAACAATCACCGTTTTCAGATATAACGATATAATAATATAAAGTGGAAAAAGTTGCGTTCTTCAAAGTATACACATGTTGCCACTCAACTATGCCCAAATGTAGGTACTTCGTACAATTTATTTAATGTGGTTTTCTCAGTAGGCGTATTTAATGATGGAATAGGGGACTATTCACAAATCATTTAAAATTGTGTTCCAAACAATTTTAGCAGTTTATCAGTTCTATAAGAATTATTGTAACCTTGAATCTCTCACTAGACTGACTGACTAGAGTGACTGTTTTGTGTTTTGGTTACACAAACGAACCAAAAAATATAAATTGAAACTTGTTTAACTTTAAACCACATTTTGTACCATGTAGCTTACTACACAGAAGTTCGTTATCGTATGCTGTTGAAAGTAAATTTTATTACGTTTGTTTCAAATAAAATAAACTACGAGGTCTGTACAGTACAAACAAGCTTGTAAAATGTGGCAAAATATGTAGTACGTTTGTGTCGCTCGGGCTGCGACCAAAGAACCGCTTAGCTGGATGTGTTGAATACACACTTAGTGTATACACTAAGTGTGTATTCAATTTAATTTTAATATTTGCAATAGCCATATAACTACAAAAATATACATTTTAATTTATGAGTGAAAATGACCACTCAGTTCACCTAAGTTAATAGCCACATAAATACCTATTCATTGAATAGGTATGTTTTTTCAGCTAAGCCTACTAGACTTAAACTATGTTTGTGTCATGTATTTAAGATCAAGAAACTACAGCGTACAAACTAAACAGTTACATGACCTCTATCATAGTCGGCCGTTTCAGGCAGTAAAATTGAGGGGTACTCTATAAAATTCTTAAGTCGCAGATCGAACTGAATCCGACATGGGAGACAGTTTTGGTTTCGTGATTTCATTGCTATTAGGGCGGGCGGGCGGTTCCACGTTTATTGTTCAAGATACGAGTGGATTTGTGGAAGCAATTTCCTTTATACATTTTGTTTTGTCCTTTTCCTGCAGTTTGATGGTCCACTTGGTGAGTTGTGGCCTTAGTTCGATTAAGCAAAACTCCCTCAATCAATACGATACGCATCTCGGCCGCAACCCGCAACCTGCCGGCGGAAAGGGAAAGAATATAATTATACAATCCGATCACGTATAGCATTGAACAGAAACTAATTTAGCACACAAGTTCTTTCGGCAGAAATTAAACAACAGTCTTTAGTTTTGATTTATAAAGGCCTTAGTTTTAATTATTTAGATATACATACATTTTTAGTTGCACTAGGTTTTAATTTGGGAGTAAATATGATCATATTTATTGAGAGATTTTACGAACATATTTTCGGTTACATATTTCAGCTGTCGTAACTATCGAGAATTTACCAACCACACTTTCAACAAAAAACAAAATGGTAAAGCATAATAATATGCCTCTTTCCGTTACCTACTAACAATTTAAAAATAAATTACATTCACTACAGTAATACTTTCCGATTCTGAAGGAATTAAATCAAGCACACTCAAACCTAAAGAAAATTCTTACAAAGCTAAACAGTAGGTACACACAGCATAAAATATAAAACTGTTTGCCTAAACCCACGTTAAACATTCATGTAGCTCCTCTTCAAAGTCATGCTTTCTCCGTCACAGGTAAGAAAGTGTGCCTCCCTTCAACGCAAATAAACATGACATCGGCATTCAGAGGCTTTATACAACCTCTACACCTCGCTTTCATTTGACAGTTTTTTTATCAATTCTTCCCGTCTTCGTCCATTTCGTCCAACCAACTTCGCATTGACATTGAATGTGAAACGGTAAATTCATTATTCATATTCAATTTGTTTTTGTTTAGTTGGTTCCTCCAGTCTCTAGACTACCCTCTTTTATAAAGATTTAGTATCATTATACATATTATTTAAGAAATAGATATTTTACGAACAATTATTTTTATAAGATACTTCAATTATTTTACGATGCTAAATATTATTAGTGCAGTGATTGTTGAGATTTTGTGGATGGGTAAATTATTATTTTCAAGTTCTGATTCACTGGACAAGAAAACCTCTGACTTATAGAAATTACTTTGAGAGCCTGTCTGAGTTGTGTCTGCTTGAATGTACAATTAAATTCATCTAAAATTCTACACGGATTTTGTTGCAGTTTTCACTATCAAAAAGGTTAAATTTTTCAGCAAGACTATATAATAATATAATACAAATAGAAAGTAGAAATAAATTGAGTAGAGTCGAGAGAGTAGAGACTCTTTTAAATCAAAATTTCTAACTTATGATAAATGTATTTATGTAATTGATAATAACAGCATTATCAATTACCGTATTTATAAAAAACAGGAAAACAACATTATAAGCAAGTGTGATACTTGTTAAAGTTAGAAAGCTGATAGAAAATGTACATAATAATTATTTATTATTTTGCTGTAACTGCTCTAATAATATTCGCCTACAGTAATTTATAAACGTTCAGTACTTCGTAGTATATAATCTCTTCGTTTCAGTTTAGAGATAAATTATTCTAATAAGTAACCGGAACGGATACAATTCGCGAATCTGCAAAATTTCACAAAGAAATAATTTAAAAGCATTTTGATCAATAAACTATGTGTATTTATTATATTTTACTGAAGTTTATTGACATACATATTTATTAGATATTCATTAATATGGGTATATCCAGTTATAAATGTGATTTACTTAAGAAATTTTTGTGGAATATATTCAAAATAGCAGCAGTTTCTATTATACATACTACCTACTACAATAGAAACTACTATAAAGGAAAAGAAAGTACCTATTTGGTAAGACAATACCGATTGATTTGTTTACAGCTATTAAGGTCCCTCATTTACTTCTTTCTTTTACATTTTATTCTTTAACAATGAAGAAAGATTTATATAAATATAAAAGGAAGTCTAATATAAACCTTCAACAATGTATCAACTGAAGATGTAGCGTAGTCTCGAACGGTGCCATTTGAAGGAATCAATCAAAGGCAAACGTTCGCACAATCGGCGTGCGTGGGACGGACGAGCTAATCAAACTAATGGCTACCGGAGGGCCGGCCGATTGGACTCGAGCCGATGCCGCAACAAATCACAACAATAACACTGACGCCTGATTGATTACCCCCAGTGACCGACTCAATTCGATCCCTGTTACACCTGATTGATTCTTCATCAACATGTTCTTGGCTTAAGTCTTTTTGCTAATAACGTATTAGGTCAATGGAGAAATTGTGACTCACAATTGTGCGTAGTTTTGGCGAAAGTTATATTATTAAGTTATTGCATGGGGAAAAAACCCAATCCAAATGAATGAATGAATCACTTTAATAATGTTGAATTAGAAAAGTGATATTACTGACACATAGAAGAGTGATTAAAAATTGATAGTGAACACCCAAAACACAACGGATACACCACCTTACCACGGATTTACGTGACCGATCACATGGGCACTATAATTATTTATATAAATTATATGGCTTTTATGTAATTGATATAAAAGTATATCGAAATAATAAAATATTTTTTTGCATGACTGTGGAAAAGTCTTCTATTTTCTTCTCTTATCTTATTAACAAATTTATTTTTAATTTGAATTGTAATTTGATTACTTAATTCCAATAAATAAACAAATAGCTAATACATCGTGCATTATTTGCAGCCTGTAAACTAAGTTAATTTTATCGTACATAATAAAAAGCAATTTATAATACCCAACAATATTTTCGTATCAATCACATAGAAATCGAAAGGTGTCTTATACAATTTTCTACCTTCTAAGCCATCACGTGGAACAACTGCGTTATTTTTAGCCATGAACGGCGCGACGTCATGCTGCCGTCAAGTTACCGTCAAAGCGGCTGGCTCGCCTTGTCGACCAGACATTTATTAAGTAGGAAATACGGATGAACTGGACGAGCGCCTTTAAATTGTTCAACAATTGTTTTAATAATGTTTAGCCAATGCTTGTTGTAAATTAAGTGGTGACCTCGTTCTAACTTTCATACTCGGTTCGTATCTACTTTTATAGGATGATGTTTAAGCTATATAGGTCAAAAGTACGAACCGTTTAACTTTAAATGATCGACTCCTTTACTCGGAGATAGCCATAAGTGTGCCGGGATACAGCTATTTCAATCATATCAAGTAAAATTTCCAATTTAAATAAAAACAATCTTATCATTAAGTTTTTTTTAGTTATTCCACACTCATTTCATTGTAAGCACCTACTGTGAAAAACCACCTACTGTAAACCTTTTTCAATTTCACACGAAAAGAAAAATCACCTAACATTTTACCTCGTACTCGTATGAACCACTAAAGCTGATAAGTGCAAGCACACAACAATAAAACGTCACTTAGTATTCACCTGTCGCTCTGAAATAATACCATCGGGCTTACTATAGCATACGACATGCATTTTGAGTGACAGCCACTGGTCAGACTTTTGCGGATGCAACACAAAAGCACTTTTTTTTTGTTCAACTCACATAAAATCCAAATCAATGGTTAGCTCGACTCACTTTTGTTATTGCTGCTATTATATTCTGGCCGTTGCTTTGCCGACTATTTCTGGCGTTTCGGCCACTCTGAGGCGGCTGCCCATTGCAACTCGTGGTTTCCGCGTAAAAATTCATGGACACATGAGCGATGCGATCGTTCTATCTTTAAATAGTTAATTTTATTCCTCTTTTAAAGCTTAACATTATCAGACTAACATTTTAAGATGATTTCCTAGGAGATATCGATTGCCGTGTGTTGCTTAATGCTTTCTCTATTTATCAATACAAAGTGTTTCGTAAAATAACAATATTTCGTAGGAATAACAAAGAAGTGTATACAAGGCTTGCCTCTGGGCACAATATAGGCTATACACAAAAGATAAGTACGAAAGACTACAAGTTGAGAGATAATGTCGCTGTCATATTTCTTTTATCTTGTCTTAAAGGCAGGTAGCATTACGTCATCTATCGTACGTCTTACTCTGCAGCTTGTACAAAATAAACTGAGAACAGCTGCTTATTGTATGGCTGACAGCAAAGCCGTGGTACGCCATTGTGAACCTCCTCCGAAGAAATAAATATAATAGCGACTTACTTGATCCTGCGAAGCTACAATACGTTGTCATTATTTCGCGCTTATGGAGCTGTAGGCCCTCTTTTCACTTCATTTCTACAGAGCATTTCTAAGAGTACAGAACTGATCAGATTCAGTTCAACTTAACAAGTCACACCAAATTTATTTACACACACACACGTAGGCATATCTTTTGAGACGGTCAGTCAGCAATAACTTTTAGCAGCGACAAAAGAAGCAAACTGGTTCCGTTTATTAACAATAAATACAATTTTGATTATAATTTACTCAAATAAAACCGGACCAAAGTTCTTAAACAGCTGCAAACAATAAGTCTTCTCGATGCAGCAATAGAAACTCTTTGTGTGTATATTTCTGAGAACATGTTTTCAAAACTAGGGAAGAACCATTTGCCTAATACGTGGCTGTATCTGATAAAACGGAATTTGCTTCTACTCTTGTTGAAGTAGGTACCCGTTGCGTCAGGATTTCGGATTCAAAAAGTTAATGAAGTGTACCGTGAACGTTACCCGTGTCAAACCGTCAAAAACACGTCATATTTCCACGTGTTATTATTTGTTTTTTAAGCGATCGCTACGTCAATTTGGTTTAGGATTACGGAACGAGACGCGACAGGAATGTGGCTATAGCTAAAACCGCTTATTCGTATTCGGCCAATGTGTTCTAGTAAACGTATACTTTACACGGCGTGTGTATTGTCCTGTCATTTCGCGTGAAGTTTGACAGAGGTACAAAAATAAAGGGCGTTAACATAATACTACACTAATTTGTGTGTTAGCTACATGGGAAGGGTTCGTGTGTTGTGATACGGTGTCGTGGCGCGTTACCTCCATCGCGTCAAACCTTCGCCGCGTGACTCCGGTTTCGCAGAAGTGTTTCGCTTGACGCTCTCCCATACACTCGTTGTTTTTGTGGAAACTTAATACGCATGACGAACGAAAAAATTCAAATACAATGTATAAAATGGTTCTGATTGACCCAGTCCCACGACCTACATGAAAAACACGAATATAATTGTAGATTTAGTATACATATAGGTATACGAAATATAAAAATAGTAACCAAAATTTTCCTACTTAGGTTCCTTACCTACCTATTTGGTTTTAGTTTAGAATATTCTAAAAACCATATCTTTATAAATGAATCCATGTGATCCAAATTAAAATAAAGTAGGTACTATAATTATTTACCTATATTGTCCATTGCTTGTCCCGCCTTAGCCACAGTCTGTCCATTCATCAGGCCTGACAAGGGTCAAAAATGAACCTATTCAATTTAAGTAAATTACAAAAATACAAGTGTTAGTGGTTTTTTTCCATGAAATTCTCAGTAGCAGCTCGGAATTCATGCCCGTTTGATGGCAATAGGCTTGCCCACTATGACATGGGACCTTACAAACCGGTGAAATGTGGGTGTACAGTTCACCTCTGCCTAACCCTACGGGGATGACAGGAGTGATGAAGAAAAAAAACAGCACTCAAAGAAGATGGAGAAAGCTACTAAAGCTATAACTGACCTAGATGCAAGAGGATACACAAAATAATGCAATGAAAATTAATTACCTTAATTACCTCAATGCTCAATATATTATGTAGCTAATTCTATTAAGATTATACTCTGTTAATATAACACTGGTATAATAATTTAAATATCGTGCACTATAATTATTTACAAATATAGAGCTAATGTGAGCTTAACTGTGGTATTCAAATTATAAAAAAATATATTTGTAAACTTTATACACAGGAAGCCCAACAGATAACTTATCATTAAAATATAAGGGTCGAAATAAAGAACTCTATTAAAATATATAATACGATCCCCAATTAAAATAATTTGTATTATAATACAGTTGTGTTGTGAATTAACCGAATTTTAAAGCAGACGTCTTCATGGTAAACATAAAAAGTAGTAGAAGCGCTTTATGCAAAAAAAATTCACAAAATTTTGCAGCATACGTTACTCCACTACCTGCTACTTTGTGACATCTTGACGTAAGGATGCTACCTGCGCTTCTGAATCATTTATAGGCTTGCAAAATTTTGCAGAAGCTTTTGTTCCTTTGCATATTTAGGTGCTCCATTTTTGTTATGTTTATTAAAATTTTCATGCGTCTGTTTCAAAATATACTTAGTTGTTTAAAAAAATAAAAAGGTAATTAAAATGTTTAAATTATCCATAGTAAAGTCATCAGCATTACAGGGCATACAACTATGTCACACGTTATATTCAAATAATTAGATCAAATTTAAGTTCGGAATATTAATTGGCCAGTGTTAATTTGTATTTATTTAATTTCCTTTTTCCAATCGCTTCGCGAACTGATCAGGTGGCAGCCCTAAACGCTTCATCTGCCACTTGAACGATCGAAAGGTACGACGGCGCGCCGGTATCAGGAAGGAATGTACAGTGGGTGACTTGAACAGTTCCTGTCTCATTCGCTCGCAACCGGCTTTGCCTAAGCTAAATTTGTACGCCGTCTCATTCATACACACCAACATTTTCAATACTTACCTGCGTAAAATGATATACATCTGTTGCGGTATCAACCTCTCGCTCCCGCTTACGTTCCCAAATGCATTGTTGATATACGCGTCCTGCTCGGACGTCTCACGAACAGGGGGTAGACGGTGTTGGTGTACGTTTGTGTTGGTGTTCGTTTATTTAGTGAACTTGGAAGCTCGCTTTCGTGTTTGTGCATAGGGTGTGGGACATGATTGTGTGCGTGAGTTGTAGAGGCGCGACATAGCTTTGCCGTCTCCATGACTTAAAAGTTTTGTACGGAATGAGAACTGCGAGCTAGTTCTGCGCCGGCCGGCACGCTTGATGCACGCGTGTGGGACGCTCGCGTCCAACTTCTACTTAAAGCTACGAGAGCAAAAAACTTGTTTTCTAAACATTTAACTGAAAGTTACCGTACTGTATTTTATTTAGTGGAGATAAATATTTGGTTGATAAATAAAGTGATTGTAATCTAATCGTATTTTGGGTGTTGTTTATTTTTTTCTGTGAAACTGCAACGTGTTTGGTTCAACGGACTACGGAGGAGGTTGGTCGTTGTATTCTCATGTTCGGTTATTGTGCATCAACCGAATAACTCTGGCATATTTTGTCTCTTATTCAAGAAGTTGTTTTGAAAATTTACTCGGAAACGGTAGAAAGTTCAAAATGTTTCTATTTTCGATTCTATGAGAGTAATATTTTGAAAAGATTTGTTATTGATAAGGGAAAAGGTTAGAAATGTTTATATTGTTCTCAATATTGTTAATATTAGGTGCCAACAAAATAAAAAAAAACTTTATTTATTTTACTAATTATCTTATCTTATAAAAAGTAAATCAACATTAAAGTGTGTTGACAAACGATCTAGTCGAGATTTATCTTTAAGGTGTACCATAAAATGTTACCACCGCTATTATTGAATAATCTTCATCACCAATTTCGTAGGCGAACGGTCTGACGAGTTGAACAACCTTAAGACACAAATAGACACAGAATAGACATTACAAACGCACGGCTAACGCCGGGCCAAGCTGTGCTCTCCTTTAGAAATCATCCAGTAGGCTTTACCTTAATTAACACATGATTCAGAATTACACTAAGAAACCTATTGAAGTTCACTCAAGTAATGATATCTAGAATCTAAGTGCTTTGAGTTAAATTTCTCTATGCTGAAAACCATTTATTTAAATTATGTAGTCCATACTGACCACATAAGTAATTTAAGAGTATTTTTGACTAATATATTATATCGCCCTTATAAAATGCAAAAATAGTGAAATTGTCAGTAAATTATAAATAAGTATTCATACTAATTATTGAAGTAGACAGACCTAACTATTTATTAAATAATTATTACTCAATAGATATTCACAAATAAATGGTTTGTGATAAAAATTTAATTATTTCAAATTTTGTTATAAAGCAAGTAAACAACATGTCTAAAGTATGAAACTGAGTTTTGACTTGAATTAGTAGTTATAAAGTGAATTTTATGACGACAATAAAAAGATAATGCTATTCATGCCTAGTTTTGGGCTGTTCTACTATTACTAGGAATGTATAATTAAACTACCTTTACATTCAGTCTAATCTAAGGTTTACATAACTATAAATGTTATAAAAATCCAATTTCATAAATTAGTCCATAATTAGTTCTAATATGTTTATTAAATTGTAGTAATTATGTTTTTATATTCGCGTAGATATTAATATTATTATTTTCTTGAAAAATAAATGAACTGTACCAAAAGAATCTTCCAACGACCAATACTGAATACCTCTATAATTGCCATGATCTAAAGGTCAGTCCTAAATTTAAATTTGATACAGAAATAGAATAAATAACAACACCACAAAACTATAAAAGGAACGATTCTTCTTGTCAATTGTTGTTCTTTTGTTTCGAAAACAGTATTCTATAAAGGTACAATTAATTTATGATAAACCAGGTAATATTATTTACTAAAGAAGATATTATTCATAAAACAGACAAGGAAAATATCTCAACTAGGCAAAATGATGTGAACACGAACCTAATTTGAAGTAGAATTTGGTATAAATAGAAAGAAGTATTTTACTATTTATAATAATTATGAAAAACTTAAATCCATGATGTAACTTAATTCCTAATTGTAAAAACATAAATTAGCCATAATCATAAAACCTCTTAAAACTCTTTCTATAAAAGAATAATTTATTCTTTTATAGGTATATTAGAAATATAGGAAAATAGTCTTTTTCTTTCTTTGTTATTTGGTTATTTAAAGTAACATAGTCTGTATATGAACAGCTGGTGAAATGTATCTAAATTTAGAATCAGGAAAAGGTAAATATTGTCCATTTTGATCGTCTAAGCTTAGCTCATTTCAATCGGCTCTTAAATACGGCAGAGTCGGGTCGATACCATCAAAGAGGTCAATAGCATTACGACGACGGTCCCAAAGTCCGTAAAAATCTCATTCCATAACACACTAAACTTTACCCCGCAGATATCAAAGAGGCCATAAAGGCCCCCAGACCCCGTCCGAAGGATTACTATCGTTGCCACGTTGTTGTTTCTCCTTGTCCTAAACAATTGATATCTCTATTTGTATCAATAAGATAGGAAACAGACGTTTACGTGAATTTTGTACGTGTTCCGAATACAGTGGTGCGTCCGCCGAGTGTCGGACGGACGCTGCATTTATTGAATCTATTTATATCATACAAGGCTTATGAATCGCTTTTGGGAATAAACACGAATCATATTTTCTATAACCGTTTTTATGCCAACTGGTTATAACTCAAATTTTATTAAAACATGTATTTGAAGTAAATCACCAGACTATGCAAGTGATAATACAATAAATGCACTCATTCGAATCACCAGCTGTTTCAATTTCAACATCGTCCGTTTTAGTCAAAACTTCGTTATTATTTGCAAACAAATTCAGTTATTTAATTGCGAGCGTAAAAAAATAACACTAGATTTTAAATTGACAAAATATACGCCATATTCCCGAATTATCTTCACACTAAAGAGACAAAAGTAGCCTTAGAGAAATCTTATTCCGTCAGACTACAAAATAATTATTGTATAGTCCTGCCTACACACCAAAGTTTACCAACTTATGGCGGAATTTAATATTAATTTGTGTTCGTATCGTATGGGTCTGGATAGAGATGTTTGTCCATCCCTTTGAGTCTACGAACATTTCTTGAGGTTGCGGTTTGATCCAATAGCTCTGTTAGTACCATTTAATTGATTTTGTACAGCAGAAACTAATTAGAATTGAGGTTTATGTAACCAAACTGTATTAATAACTTATCGTGTTGGCCCTAACGTAATCTCGTCTCATTAATCCGTTTTGGGTAATAGAATAAATTAATATTAGGAATATGATATTAACTTAGCTGAATAGTGCTTTATAATAGTTTTTAAGTAATATAAAATTATCGTTTTTGTATCTTATTGACTACAAACATATCAATTTGATCGTGTGTACTTTTAGAAGCATATGTATCTGTAGTTAATTTATAGTTAATAAAACACATATTTTTATCGTTGACAGTTGCCATATACATATGTAAATTTAAAAGAATACTTAAAGTTTTTATGTATATTAACAAATTCAATCTGTTAATTTCTGCATTGACTTTAAAACAAGGTGGCGAAAACAAATTCGTTAAATTTAATGTAATGATTCTGAAGTTATTATACCTATGACTATACCTACTGAAAAAGCAATTTAAATAAAGATTTCAAAAAGTTTTTTGAGTACCTATTAATGAATTTCGTATACCTAAACATGAACACGATACTGTACCTTCAACTCAAAACAGAATTTTAAGTATATTATTGTTTTGATTCATGGAATAATGTAGAATTATAAGAAAGAGTAGAAGATGCTGAAGTATCTTTATCTCTGAATACTTGAATCAGTTACAACCGTATTCCCCTCATTGTTAATAAACACATTCAACAATAAAAATCAAAATGATTATTTTTTGCAAGCATTTGTAAAATCTTAATAGCAACTCCATAAGCACTGAATTAAAAACGAAAACAGGAATAACGGGTTTTATATCCATCCTCACTTCATTTTTTTGAGGTTTAAAAACACGAACCATTTGTGTTAGATTATTAAGTATTTGCCTCTGGGTTAGTTAAAACTACTAAACACCTTATTTTGGTGTTTACTACATATTTTATTATCAAGTGTGCTTTTAAATGTATCTTCGTGTATGTCAAACAACAATCGAAATTACAATGGACACAACATATCCTAAAATTATCCTTTATTAAGTTTCATTTAAATGCTGAGCAAATAGGTACACCTATTAAGCTTGGCTATACAACTTATACATAGACAGACAAATATTAATTAATAAAAATTCTTGAGGGAGATGCTAAAACAGTTTGTGATTTTTAGTTTCAGAAACCTAGACCTAACCTAACAAGTATATTTATAATTCCAACATTCACTCAACATTTTTCGTTATTCGAGTGAAATCGGTTCAAAATAGAAATATTTACTTAATTGCCTAGCCGATATTGTGTGCAGACTACAAAAACTCGTTTACAAATATTAAGCCTGAATTTAACAACAATTATTAAATTCAGAACCAAAGCAATGAATTAATTGTATCAAAATAAAAACATGAAAACAATATCTAATAACATTTTGATTACGTACACTCACGCAGACATAAGACATTGAAATAAAAACTGATTTAGTTGCGGTATATATACCTATTTCATCTTAACGTTTGAGTTCTTTTATAGCTCCCATGTCGCTTGGATGCAATAATATTAATGTACCGCGATAAAATTAGTTAAAAACTAAAATTGTATTTCAGTAAATAGTAGAATTACCTACCTATTTATACTTAAAATGACAAATTGTTTGTTCTAAATACTCTTATCCAGTTTCACAATCAGGTTCAATTAGCTTTAGTATTTTTTCGTGTTTATTCATACATAATAATTAGTAAATGTCCAATTTAAAATTGGTTCGAAAGTAATATAAAATATTACGTTATTATTATAAAATATTATTACATTATTAAATATTTAGTTTTCAGATCATTGTGATAAGGTAAGATAGCATAACATTTATTCATACAATGTCATGCAATGGAACAGTATCATTTCATTCATAAAGCAAATTTAAAGTTTTTAAGAAACAACATGTTTAATTCATTATATCTTGCAGTTTTTTACAAAGGTTGTTATTATTTAAATCATAACATAAATCATTATTTTGTATAGTAGGTACGCGGGCAAATGTTAATTTACTTAGTCAAGATGTGTCGGTAGATATTTTTGCTGGGGTTTAATGACGTGACATGGATACGGGTTGAGGAGGAAACATCAAGTATTGTGTTTCGGGGCTCACTGGTCTTTATCGAGGCGAAATTTCATTATAATCGTACGCCATTCCACCTACCCACCATTCAATTGGAACACCTTCATACAATTGGGAGGGTTGCCTCAATGGGTTGTCGGATGAAATTTCTTAACATTCTTCGCTCATAATGAGCAGACGCTGTCGTGCAATGGCCAGTAACGGTGTAATTGTACTGCGAAACGAGATCGACAGATATTAAAAGAGATTAAAATCTGCTTAATGTAGCAAGCAATAAAATTATAAGATTTAATATTGCTCAAAAATTCTTGGCATTTTGGAACAGAAGGTGTTGAGATCTAATTAAATTAAAATAATTTTGCATAGTTCAAAATTATTTCAGGCTCGTTCAACTGAAATTTTAGGCAAAAATATACCTAAAATAGTTCTACGAAAAATAGTGACGATAAAAAAATCAACGCGAAATATTTCTACATAAGACCGGCAAATCAATAGACAATTAATCATACAAAAACTTATCACAACATCAAATGAAATTGGTATCCAGATACAGGATGTAGATAACGAAAGAAATAATAATAAATTACAGTATAAAAAGTCGCCTATCAACGTGCATGAGCGAAGTCGCAGTGAATCACCTGGTAATGAAGACATCATTATAGAACCGGTTCCGATGGCCGAGGGGCTAAGAATTACGACAGAAGCTTCAAATTTTATAGAATAACGCACAAAGGCACGACCGGAATGTTATCTCGAAAGACGTACTTGTAGATATTAATTGACATGAAATTCTCTGAAATTTCTTACTATTATTGTTAACATGATCATCTTTATTATTATCTTTAATGATGATGATAGATGAAACTAGATTTTGTATCAGAACATTTCTGCTATTAAAAAGCCGCAAAAGATTTAAAATTCATTTATCATTTCGATTGAATCTTGCAGCTTGTCCTGATCCCTAAGGATACAAACAAAATAAGAAATGAGTTTTAATGTTGATACCATTTAAGTGTTATTTAAAAAATGGGGGAGATCTGAAATATTTACTGCAAAGGATCTACTGTCAATTGAACAGAAATCGTTCAGGCGTTTAACCCGTAGAGATGTGATAAGTAGGAGCGATGTCATTAATCACTCGATATAAAATTTTGAGACCCTCCTGTACATTTGACAACCCCTAACCAAAGGTACATTATCACGCACATTTACGACGAAAGATATCTTCTAAATAAAATATATTTTATTCAATTCAATATTTGTATTTTAAGTTCATTGATCATCATAAATACATATGTATAATGTATTTATAAAATAATATAACAAAGTATGTATTGTTTATTATACTAATTTCATTTCAAATTACTTTTTAAAGTTGTTATCTTTAAAAAGCGGAACTAATCACACACTTTTCTATTAACGATATTAGTTTTTATTGGGCTGTCACGCTACTACTTGGAACCATAAAATCACATTATAACTGACAATTTCAAATGATACTGTATTTAAAAGAATACACGAATGGCCGTAATGTATTGCTCTAGTCACTTAGACTAATGCTGAAATGTGTTTAAAATATTAACTATAGATCGTAAATAAACTAAGTTTCGAGACCCAGTTTTCAACATAAACCCAACTTACTCATCACGACTCTATCCCTTTCATGGTCCCTTTTTTGAGGGCCCTATCTATTTAATTCATCTCTGGACTCTTTCAACGAGCGATCCCTGACCGCATTCAAGGAAAGATATCGGTCACATGACGGCCGCTGCGAAAGATTGGAGTTAAATTTAGTAGAAGACATTTATTTACTCATTCAGCGGTGTTCCCGGGTAATCATCTCTAAGGGTAACCATAGCGATAAAAAATCTTTGCTGATAAGAATGTAATGGATTACTAAAAACAATTTCAAATAATATGACAGTTGGAAATATGTCTGAATTTGTTTCAGTAGATGGATTTTGCTAAGAAGTTAATTGTTTGTAATATAGCAATTTACTCCTCTTTTTCAATATATATTAAGTACGATGAACTTTTGATGTAATGAATCCTGATAATGGTGTTCACTGGCCCGCGCCCAATTATAGTAAAATATATAGGTTGATAATGACATTAGTAAAACCTTTCTAGATTAAGATTTTGTTAACAGATATTACTACTTCTGGTAAAGAAAACGGAAAATAAATAGTAACAGCAATCATTTTTCATCCCTGAACCCCATTTAGAACCGCTCCAAAACAAACACATATTTGCAACTGTAAGCCTATAACGTTGAGCCGAATATCTAGCGTACAAGCAATTAAAAACCAAACAAACACAGTATTTTCTATGTTAGCCACAATAAAGGGTAGTCGATATACCCCTGTTGCATATCGCCATGCGGTTTCCATTACAGAGGTGTGCTTAATGCCATCGGTTCGTGTAATGGTCTTTGCTGCCATTACGCGACCCCATATCATGATACTTTTTAATGTAAAACTCAACAAGCAAAATTGTCATTTTTATTGTCAAATAGGCTCACGCAATGTTTTTTGCCCGTTCCCCATAATTTTGCTTTATCGGTTGCATTATATTTTTACATAGGATACAATTTGGTGGGTGACATTTTGTGACCAGTTTTTTGCTTTGTTAGCTATTTCTATTCTGATATAATGGCTGAGATAATAAATCATTCTCTTTTTATACTATAAATTGTTTATTGTAGGTATGATCAAAGTGAGATAATTGTCCAAATAGTGTTTTTCAAAGTATTTTTTTTTGTAAGTGAATTATTCAACTATATTCATCAGTCTTTGTAGTCGGTTTAGGTTTTATTCATAGCGTAGACGCTAACGATAGATCGTTGATATTGTTTGGTTATTAATAAAACAGGCTAAATATTTTTTTCTAGTAATTAAATTTCATATTTGGACATTGACATTATTAAAAAACTAATTTGACTCGTTAACTTTATATCTAAGTAAACTACGCACCTATTATTACTAGGCATAACGTATTATTAGTAAAATTTGCCATTGACATAGTAATTACTTTGGCCTAATCTAAATTAATTGCAAGTTCATAATACTGTTTCTGTGTATACGATCAATTTGTTTGCCACCAAGCAATTATTTTAATTTACCTTTATACAAACATAACGTTACATATTTATGAACACTACCCGTCGCTCCGCCTAGACAGATTAGGCCTAAAAACTAGGCGTAATATATTTACTTTTTGATCCTCACATGACTAATATCTTAATGGTGGTTGAAATAACAGACAAAATAAGCCAGATTTCGGTTGATTTAAAGTTCTCAAAGGTTGAATATTTACGAATGGTATCTTTGTTTGCAGAGGGAAGGAAATGCCGTCGTTTTAAAGCGTAGACTTTGTATAACATTCTGTGGTTTTGGTGTTGTGTGATTTGAAACTATGTATGAGTTGAAAAGTCGGACTATGGATGTGTTGGCGGTGGTTGTCCGGTGGATGGTAGTCATGCTGATCGCTGTCAGCTGGCACGTAAACTCACAGACAGTGCAACAGACTACTGAAGTGGACAATTCGTACAATTTTTACTATGAGCAGCCGTGTTGTTCGGGACCTGTTACGAAGAGCAAATACCACGTGCGACATAGACGGGGTAAGTGTTTTTACGTCTAAAGGCAAGCCAAACAAGACCATCTTTGTATTGTACATACATACTTAGGTACTTAATTAAGAGTTCGGGGGAAACATCAACCGATGTAATGTTCTATACTTAATTTTTAGAACAATTTGTTGTACATTTGTCTAATCATTATTGTAAATTTTCATTTTATATTATGTGCCTAATTATATAATAATTATAGTATATAATAATTAAAGTATATAATAATTATATAATATACTGTAGGTATATTGACAGCATTCACTTTACACTCAATCCCAACGTTTCGGATCTTTTATGTATCGGTTCTGGCTACAAACAGTACTCTAACGTTTTTTATTGAAGTTTTTCGGTAATTACAGATCTTTTTCTGACAACTTTTTATTTCAACACTAGGCAGTGATGACTAAGTCAAAACTTGTGAATCATGAGATTCAAGTCGCAAAAATCTCAAAATTACTCACTCACGCACACAGATGCGTGATACAAGTACTCCTATCACTAACACATTCAACATTGAGACGCTTTCAAGGGTACATGATGTCAGGTGAGAAAGAAATATATGTAAATATAACGTGGGTGAAAGAGAAAAAGCATACCTTTTGTTTCATTGCCCTCCCTGTGACGGCGAGAGTGAAGGAAGATTTTAATACAGTTGTAGTTAATACTTTCCCTTTTGAGTTAGCGAGGCCATTATTGTCATATTTGTAAATTTTACATTGAAGTAGGTACATAAATGTTTATACATTTATATTATGACATATTTGAAACTGAAGTGTAATGTTTGTAACCATAAAAATCTTATACATTTGGAGAAATTTTAATAGTAAGTTGCACTAAGATTAAGTTAGGCGAAAAATGAGAGTGATCAAAATTATTATCTATAATATAATAATTATATTATTATGATTATTCCGACGCTTCGAATGCTTTACATCATCCACGATAACTACAAGAGTTGGTTATGGTTTAATGTTAAAATGACTAACAGCTACTCTCCATCATCTCTATTTGTGTCTTCTACTGCTTCCGATAACTCCGGTATCAATTTTGCAATATATCTTTCAAATTCCAATTATATCACTAAGTTTACAGGTGACAATTTGAAATTATCGTTATTACTATTGCGGCTTTACTCGGGTTAGAGACGTGGTCATCCTAAACCGCAATATTAATGTTAAATTTACAGCTTCCATTAAACATTATGGGCTTAAACAGTTTGTTGGGGGCTTAATGAATTCCAAACTTGTATCATTAACCATCGCTGCACTTAATGAATAACACTTTATGTGGTGCCGTACTTTGGGTGTAGAGATTAATGTATGTAATGCGCACAATTTCGAGTAAATTTATTTGGTAATATCGGTTTTGAAGAGCATTTTCATCTAACAGTCAGTAGTCATAATAAATAGTTACGAATATCTACTATCGAATATATAATATTGCCTTACCTTTCTAGTGATTGAAATCTCTTAGACGCACTTGTCGCTCGGTGATGCTTATGATTTCTTTAAGTGACACATGCTTCATAAAAGTAACCTGAAATTTATATCTTTCGTACGGAAAATATCCGAAGTATAGTTCTGTTTCTACTTACTTTAATTTCAAATCCTTTTTTTCGTCGACCACATCTTTACGTTGTTAATTTTGTCTTACGGCCCCATGAAAGAAGAATATTTCCAGGCTAGTGTGGGAAAGCCAATTAAACTATCTATGTGTCCACAATAATATTCTAATTCGAGTAACAAAGTAAATACAAACAGCCATTTCATATAACCTCAAAATGAAACGTGTGTCCACTCAAAAATATTAAACTCGACCGTTTAAAAAGTACTTAGCGAAACGTGACCCTTTTATATGACATTATTTAACGTTGCCTATACATTATGTTCGTGTACACGCTTGGGAAACTTTCCTAAAACATTGGTACCACTAATGACAGGCTGCCTGAATACTCCACCAAAGAATGATCACAAACTTATTCATCCCTTTATCCATGCTGGTTATATGGAGGTCTCAACCCTTGTAATTAGCAACACGCTACTAAGTCCGGCTGTTTAATTAATATTATTAAATGTAGGTTGTAGTTTCAATGGTGAGCTAATGCTTAATACTTAAGTGCTGCCCCCGAATATTATTCCGTAAAAATAGACTGTTGAAATCGTTAATAAACATTACTACTATTGTATATAGGTAGAGGATACAGAATAGTATATATGTATGGGAAATAATTATGTATGAAAAGAATATGAAGTAGAACAACCATTTTTCTTTTTTTGTCCTTGCATCTGTCACTTATTCCATACCTACGCAAAACCTCAGAATAAATATCCAAATAAAAAACAATTATAATCACGAGATATATTGTAAATATACCTCGTGATTATGTGATACGATTTAACTCTTCGATGTCGGTATTACATGGAATATCAGGTAGGTATAGTTAAACATTTTAGCTATGCTCTGTTTTCCATTATTTAAATAGTTTTCGGACGTTTAAATTAGTACATAACATGGCACGGTACACTGTTTTGCATTGCATTGGTCGAGTAAGAACCGATAAAACTAAAGCAATATTGTTGTGTAGTGGATAATTGTTCACTTGATGTTAGCTTCCGTGCGTTTCAAAATATTGTCCATATGGTAGATTATTTACAATTTTATCTGTTGAATGATCCATTACTATCCCTACTTGAACTCTAATATTACCAATAGTTCCGAAAAAAAAGAATAAGATTAGGTGGAAAAGGTTTGGGACAAGTACCTACAGACTAATCAAAAACAAAAAAACTCAAATAATCATATGCAAAGCACCTATTTCCTTTATAGAGCTGAAATTATGATGTATACCAAACGACGCGCCGGCCTGAAGATGTGGTGTTGCTAATGACTTTAAAAGACAAGGACTGAACTAATTACTATTACAGTATACATTGCAATAATATTATTCACATTCCATAGTTAATTCTTCGGCTGCCAATTATTTGGATAACTTATTCCTCTATAGAACGCTTAGCGGTACCGGAACTACAGGGTCAAGTAAAGTGCCAAGCAATCTCTCTCTCAGCCTCCAACGAAGTGGACTGATCTGACTAAATTTATTTACCGAATGTCCTTTATATGACAGTGCTCGCACGAATACAAGTAAATGGTGGCAAAACAAAATCAGCCCAAAATTTCCCCCAGCAACCGATCCGTAAGTGCGATCAATATAAACTCACCATGCACCACTCCATTTTCATGTTTGTGTGATAAGCATAAACATTTGTATCTGAGTTATGGATTTTTTATAAATAATATGTATAGCTATGTATAGTGTATATATCTAGAGTCCCTAATGCTTTGTTACCAATAGCTCATAACTAGACGGCGCCATGTTATAATAACTGGATATTCATTTTTTATAGTCAGAGGGAAGTAATAACAACATGCTTCGAGGGCGCAATTATAGAAAGTCACACAGGGCGTATAGTTACGGCACTGCTGCTTATCATTTACAAGCTTTTAAAGATTAAAACATAATTCATTGAAAACGTCTGCCAGTAAAGATTTATGGTGATGTGTATTTTAATATATACTCGAACCTGCGAGTTCCGGAGCTAAAATTTTTTTATGACGATCCAATTTCACTAAGGATTTGCAAAATTTAATAAGAATTTCAACAAAAAATTAAACGTAGACATGCATACGACGTATGCAGCTGACGCCAAAATATGGGCATATTATGATGTCCCTAATCTGGTTCACGGTCTGTTGGACGGGGACGGCTCTCTCGATAACAATAACCGACTTAATACGCCCGATAATCGGTTTTCGCTATTCGAAAACATCCGTGATTGACACTTTTGATGACGTTTGAGCCGAAGTAAACGCCCCTGAGTTCACCAATCATTTTCCATTACGCCGCGAGGGGAGTTTACATTTGCAAATAAAATATATAGCCGAATGATTTGTGCAAGTGGTTTTGGCAAATAGTAAAATTGTATTTTGATTAATTGTGGTGGTTGTGTATGTATTTTTTTATAGCATGAAGCTCCCATTTATGTAAACTAGAAGTAAAAGTTAAGATGTTGGTTGAAATAATTAATTATTAATCAAAAGTTAGTAAGGGCTTTTAGGGTTTTCTTTGACGTTAACTATAAATTTATTAAACTTGTAACTTTAAAACTAGCAAAAACACTTTAACGTCTTGTTTATAAGGCCTTTATTGGATACCTAAAAGATAACTCTTCAAGTAAAATTATGAAACTCTATGTATTATATTTATTTGATAATTTATTTATTTAGGAAAATACAAAAAGAATCACAGTATTCTAAAAATAAGTCACATTCCACTAAGCTAAAGCTAAGAAAAGTCATTACATCCCAAGAAACAAATTTGAACACAAAAGAATACAATATTTAACTAAAGTAGCAAGCTCGCTATTTCAAACTTAAGTGACCATGAACTAAAACACTCAAAACGATTCAAGAGTAAGCTGGATGAGTCTGAGAGGCAAATGTCCATGCTAGTGGCGAGTAAACAAAAAAAAACTCACAGGCCGAGTTGAAAGAAAGAGCGCACTCAACCAGGCAAAAGCGAAAAAAGTAAAAAAGAATCACACAATAAGCGAAGGAGGCAGACGGTGCCACGTCCGGGCTAGACGAAACTTGAAGGAACAACCTGACCGCTTTGACTCACTGACCACTATTTGATAGACGCTAACTTTGGATATGTTTAGTGAGATTCTGCGTTTTGAAATTACGCTGAATAAAACACTGTTGCTTATTATATAGCCACAAGACAGTCGAACAAACACGTGCAGAACGTTAAACAGGATATAAAATATTTTACTGAATCTCTTTATAAAATGTTTAAAATATATTTACGTGACAATACTTACTTTCAAAGAGTAATATACATACCTACTATATTTTATTGACTTCTACTAGTGAAACAACAACATCATTTACTCAAACACGTATTCCCAGTAAAGTCATGAAACATTAATTATAATAGGCATTTAAAGAAGGTGACCCTACGTTGTTCAGTCCGTGTCCGTACACACTGAGAATAATATTGAATGTAATATATCCGTCGGCATCCCTCACAAAAGTATCAGTGACACACGACACCAAACAACGTACAAGATGACATTACTTATTTCGAATAGGTTCGCCACAAAACATTTTGCTTAAAATTTAGTCACGTAGTCATGAGGGGTGTCCCATGTCGCATCTTCAAACCATTGCGATGGTCCATTGTATTCTCGCGAGACAAAAGGGTTGAGCACCCTCCAAGGAAGCTTACCTTCGTCAAACCGCTTTTTGGAATCAAACGTTCAGGTATTTGGAATAGATTGGAACATTTTATTCCGTGTGCTTGGAGAAAGTAAACAATTCCTTTAAAGATAGAAGATGTTTTGTTGCTGAAATATATCTTATGAATTTATGGTACATAGATTTTGTTACAGTACAATTTATAATCGTTGTTGGTGAACAAGTTTCTGCTCTGGAAATTTAATTTTTCCTTTTTGCTCGCATGTGCTATGGTAGTTCGTAATTTTACACGAAGCTTTAATTTAAAATAGTTGTAAACGAAAAAGCAAACTATTTGTTTAGATAAGCGAACACAAATGTAAAACATATTATAAATTATTTTTAAGTAAGCGACCTATTATACTACTTATTTATAACTGGCGTACGATTTACGATACAACTACATCGGCATTGACATTTTTTGTAAAAAACAAGTTTTCAGAACAGTTGACATAAATAGGTACCTACATAACGTAGTAAAAGCGATGGCAATGTGGCAAATTTCAATTCAATAAAATTTAAAAAAGCTTTTTATTTACTATAGTTGAAGTCAGCTTTATGTAAAGAGCAAAATATCATGAAACAAAAACTGTAGCTTCACAAACACTCACTTTAGACCGCATTCTTTCTTGTAAAATGGGGTATATTTGCCAGTGCGAAATGACCGTATTCAAAAGCGAGCGTGTTATGTGGACACTGCTTTCAAAGTTAAATATAAATACTGAATGTTATGAAAAGTTCTTTAATATTCGTGCGACGCACATGAGTATTTATTACCAGAACATTAAAGAAGAAAATGTCGGTTAATGGAGTGTCAATGGCGAAAATATTTTATGTTTGCATTCGACATCGTATCGACCTTTTTAACCATAAAATGATTTAACAACCCATACTTTTCCAGAATGTTATAAATAATACTTATAAACGTTTCAAGCAAAGTTAAGTAATTCATTGCAATTGCATATATTTTCGTTTTGCATAATATTATAAACGAGCCATTTTCGGACACATTTGGTAGATGAAACTGCCCTGATAGTGATGCTACCTCATATGTAAACAAAGCGCCCATTGTTAGTGAATATTGCGTAAAGTAATGGGAAAAATTCGAGGCATTATAAAATGGTTTATGCTTGTATACTCTACGGGGTGTATAGATATGTATATCTGTCACCGTGTGGCACTCAATTTGGTTGTCTGTTTGGTGAATTTATCATTCATTTTAGTGCGGTATCCTCGGCAGATCACAATATCATTGTGAGAGAGTAATTGAAGTTATTGTCTATGCAATTATTTGCAGAATTGTATTGTTGCAATATTTTAAGGCTCTTCGTTGATATTAAATCAACGAAGAGCCTTAAAATTCTCTTGTTCAACTGAGTTTCAATTTATATCACTGTTCTTCTTCGCGTTTGGCAATTTTTCACGCTATTCTAATGCAATATTTTATTCACCTCTTTTACATATTTTTTTGTGAGTTTTCAGCAATCATGTCATATTATATTATTATGTCATAGTTTATTAAGGTTATTTACATCGAATACTTAAAGCCCGTGTAAACAATCACGCAGTTTTCATTAAAAAATATTGTGTAATTAAGGATTAAGTGTAAACAAACGCACTAATTAGTAACAGTGCATTTGTTCCGATATGCAGTCCAACAATAATAATTGCATTACGCTCCGAGCGTAATTTCATCGATAAGTTCAATTTACGCGAAACGTGAACTAATTAATAAAATTATTTTAATTTTACTTATGCAAACATATATTATTATGCACGTTTGAATAACTATTTGTCACAATTATGTCCTTATCAGCTACAGTTGTCGTGTAAACTGAAATAAAATAAACATAATTAATAATGTCGGCTATGTGTTCAAATAATAATATAATGAACGCTGAAGCTTTGGGCTGCACTACTACTAATTAACAATAATGACTTATTTCTTACCCGAACATTGATATAAACCACTTTTTATGTATCATCATATCATCATGAAAGCTGCAATGTTGTAATAATTCAAAAAGTTGGGGTTCTTTCGGCAGTATTTTGAAGAACATCTATATATCGTATTATTTAATATGTTAATTCAAACGATTTTTTCTACACCTAATCTGCTCTGTTATAAAATTATGTACTTATTATACTACACCATCGTATCCACAACCCGTGGAGTGCAGCGAAATCTAAATTAAATTTTTTCAGTACTTTATCTCCTTTGCCGGCGGGACCTTAAGTCAGACCACATTAACTGTATTACGACCGCTTTGTTCACTTTAAAACAATTGTGGCTACGAGAAGAGAATCCACAAATTTCACTCGTAAAACACTCATCAGAAACTGCGCTGACGTCTGATGCCTCGCTATTGTTGCCGAAAAGCGTCAAAATTCTTCGCGTCTGGAAATTTTTAGCCTTTGTGCTGCAAATGGCCGAACATTGAAGCCTCACAAGTTACTTACTTAATCTCTGCTCCGCCCCCTTTGTGTTCCACTCATCAATACTTTTGGAAATTGCACCTCGAGCAAATTCTGTCACTGGCTTGTTCGTGTGCTTATTGGAAGTGAAATTTTGCCTCGCGGCGTGCATTTCAGTCCTTTGAGATTAATGATGAACAGGGATTTTAGTGTCTAGTTGGAATGATTTGCTGGTTGATTATCATTCTTTCTTTACTTTCAATTGTACGAAGGGTACTTTAAATGTGAAATTTGTCATATTTTATAGTCACTAGTAGTTATGGCGAAAATAAGGGAAATACTCATCAGTACAGAAGTCGTAAAAGATAATCATATCGTCATAAGATGTTAATGTTGTGTTCGTACGCTCTTCATCTTTTTCTTAGGTTCAGGTTAGGTTATGTACATTTTTTTTATATACAGCATGATTTAGTAATAAATAATGAAAATATATAAATTTGATCTAGGGTCGGTGATCTAAACGGGTCAGTTCTGGAAATTATTAAATTACTGCAAATGCCTGATGTTAGTTCAAGCTCCCAGATTTTTATATCGAATAAAAAAACTGATATCCGGCTAGTAAATGCTGTCTAATGAAATCAAACATTTATAATCAGTCTCATTAATGGTGCTGCATTAATTTCTTTATAACAAAGCAGTAATAGAAACGATCCTGACAAACCGTTTTTAACGCAATAATAATAAATCTTACTTGCAGCAGCTTGTCCCCGGACGTTCTCTTAAAATTTCGTTTGCACGAATAATGGAATAAGTTTAATTAGTTTCCTCTGCAGAGGTGCCTAGTCTTAATTAAGCTTTGGTTTCAGCCATAATGTTAGAAGTCGCTGTTTGTTTCCGACGCCTCAAAATCCTATTCTACTTGCCAATTCTAAATATTTGCTTCCGTAAAGGATGTTTTCTTTTACTTTGACTTACTGAAGTTTATCTTGGACATATGAATTACTCAGTGATAACACTTTATTCCTTTACTCTGGGTTTTCTGCATAAAAATATGAAGTTACTAAGCGCATATTCCTACACTCATCCTAATTAAGGATGTCTTTTTTTAACTTTATAATTAGCTTTTAATTTTTCCTCGGCCCGAGCCGACGGTCAGAGAGCCACTTTAGGGACCTACGAACCCTTAGTCCAAGTTGCTTTATGGAAAGTGTGTATTTGAAAGTTATTTATTGACTTTTTTGCCCACTTTATTTGTCTACGTGTATGTACCAACATGAATTCGATTATAATATTGTCCGTTAGTTGCTATACAGAACTGGATCAAAACTCAAGCAGTTACTCTTTCGGTGTCACAAACAACAAAAACAACAAAACGATCGCCTCTTTTATCCAGGCTCCTTTTATCCGAATGCAATCCGCTTTCGTCAAAGGTAATTCGATACGTAGATCTTGTTCGTTTTGTTCGCACTTAAGCATTGCGCCTTCAGTTTGTTTTAGCTGTCACTTTATACTCGCGAACTTCGCGCCCCTATTGACATTTCCAATCAAAACATGTGAATGGAATCAATGAACGTTCTTTTTCTTCACATTTTTTTGCGAGTATGTGAACAGGGTTGTGACTTTCATGAGAAGGAAGAATGATTTTATTTGTAGTTCTGTGCAGTTACATTAATCGATTTTAACACGCATTCACCATTGTAGGTACGTAAGTACTTGGTTACTGTTCTAGTATATAATAATAGCATACCGGCGAAATGTAGGTCTACATTAGTACACCTCTGCCTAACCTTTCAGGGACGACAGGCGTGATTGATTGTATGTTTAAAAAAAAACCTAACAAATCTGCCTACAGTACACAAATTCAATACGGAAATTTGAATTACTGGCTAAAACGAATCGGTTCATTTAACAAAATAACTCAAACAGTATGGCTATAGGTCTACCATATTGTATTGTAAGGAAACAATCAACTCCGTTATTTAACGATTTAAAAAACGGAGGAAATCGTTTGACCGCGATATGTATTCGATTTGTATATTAAATTTCCTGGCTGTATTAACCGTACGTTTACGATCACCGATATAAATCGTGTGATATCGATGCCATAAAACAAACCGCAGGATTACCGATTTAAATTCGTCGATATCAAAGCAGTTAAAGGGGGCCTTTATAAATTAACGATGCCAATTTCCCTAATGACAATGTAAAAGGAAAGTTTACGATTAATGATTTTGATTTTCCCGATTGTATCGTTTTTGTTGTTTGTAATTGTGATACCTCGGACGATATAGTGCATGATCGTAATAATATTGAAGAATTTGTAACTTTATTCTAAATTAAAATTTATAACAGCCTCATGTTTAAACTAAAATAATTATTAGGTAAAACAAAAAGCAAACATTACTGTTATTACCAGTCACGTTTGCTTTTGATAATGTCATTAAAAGTTAAAAAAAACAAAAAATAAAGGGTATCTTAAACTAATTCAAAATTAATATAAATTTAAACAATTTATTGCTGTATACTGTATATTTAATAACAAAATTAAGTAACACTGGTAAAACTTATAATTTATCATAGGAATCACGTCAAACGCAACATTGTTTCAATCTTGTAAGTTCAGGTAAGGTAAGTAAGGCTTGTTAGAAATTAATTATCAAGTGCCTTTATCAGGTGATCGGCCCGAGGGCTCCGCGTCTCAATCGGGATCTTACGCTGTTTATTTAGATTTGATTCATGCAATCAAAAACAAATGTCCCGAGATTATTTCGTGTAATTAAACTTTGGTGTCTGATCGTGTTGTTATCTGCGGGCGACGTTGATGATATGGAAATTTTGGATCCATTATATATTATAGCATACGTTGATTTTAGATAATAGTGTAGTTTTTATTATTTTAATACTATTATATCTGTAGAACTGTTTCGTTTTAACAAATTATTTCTCTTTAATTAATTAATTACACAGGTCTGCGATGAAAAAGTTTTTTAAATAAATTTATCACAAACATGTAGGCATTGGCTGTATATAGCAAATATAACCATTGTTTTAGCGTTTCACGTCACATCGTTTTCCATATAGATAAATATCGTTCGTTTAAAGCTTGAAAAATGTTTTGGAGTAAATAAAACAAATGGATACAGAATTTGAAAAAGTAATGATAAACTTGGAACTAAATGCCTGAAATGGCTTTTAAAAGGTCGTATCTTAGTTTCTAGACAACAAAAAGATCCGGAGTATAAAAATATTATTCAAGAAATGTGAAACGACTATAAAAATGTAGGCTGCTAGTAGTATGAGTCTAAAAATTAATGTTTTGAAGTCTCAGTTTCCCAAAAAATCTAGGTGACTACAGTGAAGAACAAGGTTATCGGTTTCATCAAGATATTATAAACGAGATGAAAAGAAGATATCAAGGCCGTTGGGATGTTAATATGACTACGGCGGACTATTGCTGAATGACACACAGATTTTAAATAAACGAAAACCAACAAAACGCAGCATTTCTTCAAAAAAACTTTATATTTTTTATTTTTCTTTATGACACCTTAATGTTGTATTTTAATAGCTATAGATTTAATAAAATAACAAAATATTCTCAAAAGATTCTCATTCATTTTATGAAATGTGGTTTTGTTCGTTTTCGTATTCAAATACTGTGATCATCTAAATTTAAAAAATGTGACGTGGTATATATCATATGAATACCGTTTTCTATTACTTTTAATGGAAATAAAACAAATATTATTCATTAATAAAAATAAACTTTTCAAAAATATAAATTCGCAGACCATTGTTATTATTATTTACCTTGGGCCTATAATATACATCAATGGGATATCAATCAATATGAGATAGTATGGCTGACTGCACAAATTCATTACAGTTACAGGTGTTTTAGATGTTTAAGTCTTTCATAATGCACCATAATTTTAAATAAAGCATTACATTAATAATCCATTCAATAAAGGAAGAATAACGGTCGCCTAATAGCGAAAGGTCAAGAAATAAGTACATTCATTATTATTAATACAGGAACATACACAAATATATAATAATAAATAAACATATATTATTACAAATTTTATTATTAATTGGTACTATTATGTATATAATAATGAATCAAATTTAATATTATGAAAATAACAGTTTATTGTTAAAAGGCAATCAATGAGTTATTAATCTTCCCTATACTCAATGAACTCAATCACTTAACCACTATGTACTTTCACCTTTTTATTATTAATTAATTTTGTATATTATTATCATGAAAAATTTTCAATTCATTTAATCTGTTTGGTATACAATATTATGTAATTATTTAAGGATTTAATCAGAACGCCACCGACTATGGGTGCTTTATAGGATCCGAAATTCCGAAAAGTCGCGATGAAATCACTTCAATGTGCCGCGATAAAATCAGTTAAAAAATAATTTTATTTACATACGTCCATGGCCATACTAATATTAAAAATGCGAAAATGTGTCTGTATGTTACCTTTTTTCTTTTTTTTTTTTTTTTTAAGTGCGGAAAAATCCTTTACGGACCTTCCCGTCGCCTGGGGAGGCGACAGGGTGTGTCGGACTCCGCATGAGCGTTTACCGACTAAAAAACCGCACCCGTCAACGCCACCAACCCAATTGCCGGGGCCATGGGATTCGCAAAAGCATGCACCACAACCCCGGCGGGCTTCGGTCCAGCTCTGGTCGCTGGACCCCGGCTAGGAGCGAGGCATCGCTCGCCTCGCATCCTCCACGCGGGCGCACGTGTGACGAACACGCGCGCCGCCTACTTGGGGCCATTTTCAGTTCGGGCGGCGGACTCCCCTAGTCGCGCCCACCCGCTGGCCACAGCTCATGGAGGCCGGAGGTCTGTATGCGCCCTCCGGCGCCCGGTGCGTCTACTGCGGATCGGGAGAGAGGTTGTGATTTCTCTCTCCCTTTCCGCCACCTCTTTTGCACGCATAACTTGCTCGCAGTAAGAGGCGGCGGCATCCCACGCGTTCCCGCTCCCGACCATGGATAGGATCACGGCCGGAAGCGAGAGGTCACCGCCGACTGCCGCTATGAGTTCACGGCGCTGCTCTGCCCAAGCCGGGCAGGCCTGGAGTGTGTGCTGCGCCGTGTCCTCAGGGCAACCCACGCAGTGGTGACAACCGGGCGATGGCTCCCGGCCTATGCGACACAGGTACTTGCCGAAGCACCCATGCCCCGACAAGACCTGCGTCAGCCGGAAGCTGAGGGCGCCGTGGCGCCTCTCAAGCCAATCCTCCATGATGGGTCTTACCGCCACTATCGTGGCGTGCCCTGCGCTGGGTTGCGCAAGTCGCATCCTCCAATCCGCCACTAGGACCCGGTGGAGCTCAGAGCGTCGTGCCTCAGTCTCGCGAGGCAACGGTAGCTCGCCCCGCCTCAGCGCCTCCTCGCGCCACTTGTATAGTGACGCGAGGGCCCTCGCTTCGAGGTCCCAGGGTGGGGATCCGGCAAGGAGGATCGCCGCCTCGAAGGAGATCGTGCGATATCCCCTTATAACTCTGACGGCCATCGCGTCTGTATGTTACCTGTTCACACTTAAACATCTGAATCGATTTATCATGATCCCGTATACAAACTTCCAAGTTTCTATGCAGAATCATTTTTTTTAAAACACCCTCTATTGGAGGAATACATAAGCAGTATGACGGGAAAGCACATTGAATAAAGGTACTAATTCTACGCAGACGAGGTCTAAGATATTAAAATCTTTTAAGAAATCATTGTAAGTAGGTATATTCAAAGTTACCAATATGTTTTTGCACTTTATCCAAGTTCTTTTAATCTTTTTAACTGTGTTTAACAGTAAATACTTCTTGTTTTATGAAATTTGTTTTATCCTTTCGGAATATTCTACACGACTCGGCGAAAGAGCCTGTGATCACAAAAAATGCAAATTCCCTTCAGATATCCATTAATACAATTGTCAATTACTTGAAACGTTACCCCGAATTCACTAAACAGCTTTGTCAGCTTTCAAATCCAAACGCTTAGTAAGCTGTTTTGACTATAAATTATGTTGCTTTGTGATAAAAAATGTCTCGCTAATCGTGAATTTTTATATTGAGAAAAAATGTGTGATGTTCTGTAATGTTTGATCATTAAGAAGTAATCATTATAATAAAAATGTAGCGCATAGACTGATACGTCATTGGATTCATAAGCAAAAATACTTGTAGCCATTTCATTGCCAGCGCGTTATATGTTCTTATCGGAAACTTACAACAGTACCTGTTAACTATGATCAACAATGACACTTTCAACCGAAATTCTTTAAATTGTGTTTAAATAATTTGTATTTATATTAAAGTAGAAAATAATAGTAATCAACAATAATGAGTGAATAATTTTAGAGTTTGTAAGGACTTATGATATTTTAAAACTAGTCATGTCGTCAAACAAACTCGGCATAATCATGTAAAACGTTTTACTTAATTAAAACAGCCATCTTTATCAAAGATCTGTATATCCCGTGCTTTCATTAAATTAATGCCAACCCCACAAATAGGCAATGTCGGTTTCCCAAATTATATTACTTTATTGTTATTCTTTTTTACTTTGTTCCCCCAAACTAACGTAAATTGGCTTGGGATCACGCCACTGTTACGATAAACTGCGCTATTGGATTGGTTTTCTGTGGCTTTGTACTAGTTTTTATGTCGGGAATATAACTTAGAAACGGTTTCACGATCACTGCCTTTTTGGTAAAGAAAGTAATAATTCTATTTGGTATTATTGTGGCGTACACGTAATGGAAAGGGTAATTCCGAGAACCGTAAAGGTCTGAATATTTTATTATGATTCATTAGACCTAACTGTAATACCGTAGTCTGGTTCGTTTTCGGATTTTCGGTGCTTTTTGTGAAACGCTAGCCTAAGGATATACATACACGTATGCCGACGGAAAATGTTTCGCAGTTTTTGGCTTTTGACATTTTAGGAAATAAAGTACAATATTTGCTTTGATTTTATTAAGGCTACACGACCGAAACTATATACGGTTTCAACGTAATTTGTTATTTTAGTTTCTAAAAATTGTTATGCTTCATAAAATCTTTTCGTGATGATAATACGGATTCCTACTTAATAATAGTTATAATATTATTTTAAGATTTTTTGCTACCAACAGATTCAATGCTGAAAAATGGATTAAGTTTTTTATATCCGAATTACGCGAACTGGTTACTGAAAATAAATAAATATTGACTACAAAACAGGAGTCAAACGCAGCTGCTGCTATACCCCAGGATAATAATTATACGGGTATTTGCCTTTTGTTTCTACTGAACGCAAACAATTCTCACGGATTTTGGTGACACAAAGTGATAAAAGGGTCATTGTTTCGCGGTTTGTCGGAAATAATCGATATCAATCGGTGATTCGGAATCAGTTATCGAGTGGGCGGTGAAGGGCTCTCGAATCGGTCCATATGCTCGTATTCGCACGATCGTCCAGTACATACTTGTCATGTGGAGCGTCCGGAACACACGTCTAGTCGGGCTCCTGTTTCACGGATTGGCTAATTGAAAACCTTTCAATTCGATCAGTTCGAAATTTGAAGTTTCAGTCTGTCACTTGATGAAGACATTGAGATCAGTCAATGCGTACCTACTTACCTACGTATAGATAAATCTTACGGAAATGTTTTGATTTAAATATGATTGCTTTCAGGTCAGTTTATGATTAAATGTTCTTAATAACTTATAAAAGAAAAATGATTTTACGAATAATATAATAATAAGATATAGTTGAAAATACTTAGGATTATGGCAGGATGGTATATAGTTTAGAAAAAGATCAATAACTCATTGCGGGCGCTCAATACTTGTGCAATGCGATTGTAAAAATCACAATTTCAAATTCACAACTACATAATTATGTACTTATAATCTTCACTATAAAAATGGTAATTAAGGCAAAACGAATCTTATATCTGTGGAAATGTAAAAGATTTGACATTGACATTAAATATAACTTTTGTCTTACAAAGCTATATAAGCCCTCAAATTAAGACGATTTAATATTAACGGACGGGCTAAAAAGCGAGTAGGTACATTAACCTTAGGTAAAGTTATAAGCCGATGACTAGTGTTTAAGATTGGCTACTTACTAAAAGGGTATTTATTCTAATTCAAAGATAGACTTCAACTAGATCTTCATATTCACACACATATTATGCTCAAAGGACTACATAAGTAGTAGGTACCCAGGTAATTTAATTCGGCGCTGATATTTTAAGCTGTTATATTAAACTTCATTATTTTAATTTTGCATGTCATTATGTTGGTCAAACATGATTTTTTTTAATTAATTAAACCCCAAAATAAAAATTTGGGGTCTCTTAGTTAAGTTTGCTTGTGCATATTTACTAATAATTTAAAAACTATTAAACGTTCCATAATCAACAAAAGAGCACTTCCACATAACCCAATCAATTTTGAACCTCGATTGACTTCATCGCTACATTTCCAAAGCTAAATATACGTGTTGTACAAACAGAGTGGTTCATCAGTGGTGGTCGAAATCAACGCGTTTCCGACGGCTGATTGTATAGATAATCGCGTGTCATCGAGTTAGACCCGGTGCCGAATTAACGCGATTGCACCCGAAGCCGAACTGACTGAACGACGAACTTCAACGGACCGACCGACTTGCAGATTGTGATGATTGGTTTAGGTGTTATCTTGTTCAACTTTGTATTATTGTGTGAATATGGAGTGAATCTGTATTTACCAAAATTTTGTCTTAAATGGTATGGCGCAGCTTGTGAGTAAATTATAACCATCTTAATTGATTTATCTGCAAGGTTAAGTTGTGTATTCTAATCGTCGATGTCGTTGGGTCGATGGGTTGACCGACACACCGTACAAAGGTCATGGTGGTTAACAGTTGAAGCCGTCGTATATGGATATCATTTGAGAAGTTGTAGTTCTATCTAAATTATTTCTTTATACCTCCTACGTAAAGTAGTCTATCTTAGATTTAGATATGATGATGATAAATGAATTGATAGCTTTAGCTTGCTTTGACTAGTGTCTACCCAATAAATATCACAAGTTTGCAACAGTCGTCAATCATTGTTGGTCATTTATTTAAGTCAACATTGTATTATTTAAACTAATATTATTTCCAATCGTGACTACTACACTACTTTAGAAATATTAAAATAATAAATTAGATATAGGCGTCAAAGAAAGGTTTTATTCCGCTTTGGGTAAATACAAGTTTTCTTTACATACACAGTCATATGCACATTATAAGAGCAAATCTTTAAAATATTTCTCCTAACCGTTGTAGGTATCAAGAAATTGTGAATACAAAAATTTATATTCAGTTCAACTTATCCCTTTAATCCACTTTTATTAACAACTTCCTTTTATCTCCCGACTCAAATATTTAAATCTAAATATAATTTGTTCGACAAACCCGTTAAAAGAAAGTAAGAAAAACATAACTACCGCAGTCAATTACGAAGCTTAAAAATATCTCTGGTATTTTTTGTTCTAATACCCAGAAAGGGTTCTCAATCCTTTAAACCGCTCGAAACAACTTAAGATTCAGTTGCGGTAAACCTGCGAAATCTGTACTGCAGATAAGTATTTTTTACAAGCAGCTTACCACTCCACTAACCCTGAATATTTTAGGCATTTTGTTAATATCCTAATCCTCCTTTTTTCCTCTGCTCGAAGTCGAAGGGAAGTCGGCATTCACCGTTAACAGTTTCATGATTAATGACTGAAAACTCTTTGATGGCTTTTTAATTAGAGCTAAAATAGGGGTGTAATACCGGTTGGTAGCGGGCGCCGACGTCGGTCGCGGGAAGGTTGCTGCGGCCACAGCTATATTTCATAGAGGGGAGAGGCGGCTTCAAATTTGCAAGGCTAATAAATTGCGGAATACCTAGGCCTTATTGGCTCAACGTTTAATCGTTCGGGCCGCACTGGATTATTTTTAGCCAAGTTCGCTCCGCTTCTTTGTGTTACTGTAGCAATTGGAAAGTAAAATGCTAAACGCCTTTGTGCGCGACTCGCCGTAAGAGCGTTTACTTATCGGTAACATAGGAATGAAATTTCTAACTTTGCATTACAAATTTATTTCCTCTACCCACGGCCTCCCGAATCGCCTTTCAGGTTATTTCAATTCGTCAGTGAAAATGGCGATTAATATTCAATATAAACAGCCCGTTTGAGTGATTGTTTCTGGAGCTTGCTATACAGATCAGATTCGAATAATGAAAATATTAATAATTGGAAATTGTGAGCGCCAAATTCCTAAAAACAAATGTTTGATTATAAGTAAAATATTAATGCTTAGCTTACATTAATATTAATGTCGCCTGGCCTAGTAAAATTCAATTGATTCTCGGAATTTCAAAACAATGTCTTATCCACGAATTGCTGTGTAGACTACAAATTACAATGGCCACAATACTCTTATTTGGAATAAATTATAAGAATGAAAAGCAGTCGGGGTGAAATGATCAAAAGATTTTTGGTGCCAAGTATTGCAAATACGAATAGTAAAGTTCCTATAGTAAAAACGTGCTATTTTGTAACTTTGTAGAATGTGGTATTTAAGATTCAGTTTATTTAAAAAATGGCAAGCGGCATGCCCCTTGCTTGAGGATTGAGATGAGTTGACGGATTTTTACAACCATATGCGTACAGCACTACCTATACGTAGTTAAATAAAAAATCTACAGATAACGGCCGAGTAATTCAATAAATAATATATGATACAAATTTCTTCTATTGATTGGTTTTCATAATTATGGTCTGTTATATATTCTAGTTAAAGTATTGAACGATATTTAGTTGTATCTATAAGCACAGAAACAAACATTTTATCTGCTTATTGCCTTTAATTTGGAAAGTCACGAATTCTTTAGAGGGGTTGTTACCGAAAATATTCGCATTACATGGCAGCGATGTCGAAAACAATGACTAGCAAGAAAGTGTTTCTCTAAGCAGCCACTTTGAGCAATTAGGACAAACAAAACATTTTTATGCGAAGCCAGTTCGGGTTGACTTCGGGTTTTTTCCTTGTAAGCGGAGTAACTTGTTCCACAGCGGGCGGGTTTTAATTTCGCAGATTTAAAGTCATCTTCGAAATTGTTGCCTTTAATCAAGGAGTATTACTAAAAAAAATATTATGTTTAGTAGAAAGATTGAGTTGAGTCTAATAGATTGCTATTAGTGATGTAGGTAATAATTATGTTATGTTTTACTACTATCTTTATTATTTCGAACTGCACGAACTGGTTACTCAAAACTGGTCACAAATAAGTAAAAAAAATATTTACTCAACACAATTTTACAGTTATACTTTATTTCAATTTATCGCCGCTAGTCTGGACATGGCGAAGGCCTTTGATCGGGTGTGGCACAAAGCGCTTCTGTCGAAGTTGCCTTCCTTTGGGCTTCCCGAGAAATTATGCGACTGGGTCACCAGTTTTTTGGCAGATCGGAGCATCAAGGTCGTCGTTGACGGTGCATGCTCTGATCCTCAATTTGTCAATGCTGGTGTTCCACAAGGCTGTGTCCTGTCTCCTACCCTGTTTCTTCTGCATATCAATGACATGTTGCATATCAGCAACATTCATTGCTATGGAGACGACAGCACTGTGGATGCCGTGTACACTGGCCGAGCAAACATTTCTCGGGAATGCGTCGTTGAGTGTCAGAACAAACTTGTGTCTGAAGGCGAGTCTTTGCTTACCAAAGACTGGGGTAGACTTAACTTAGTCCAATTCGACCCCAAAAAGTCACAGGTTTGCGCGTTAACCGCTAAAAAGTCACCCTTTGTCGTAACTCCTCATTTTGAGAACACTCCCTTATCCGCCACAGCCAGCATCGGAATACTTGGTGTCGACATCTCGAGCAACGTCCAGTTCCGCGGTCAACTGGAAAGTAAGGCCAAATTGGCCTCAAAGAAGGTGGTGTGCTCAGCAGGGCGGGACGGTACTTCACGTCGGCGCAGCACCTAAATCTCTATAAGGCGCAGATCCGGCCCCACGTGGAGTACTGTTCTCATCTCTGGGCGGGGGCCCCCTAGTACCAGCTACTTCCATTTGACCGAATCCAACGAAGGGCGGCTCGAGTTGTCGATGATCAGGCTCTTTCCGATCGGCTTGATCCTTTGACTCTGCGTAGAGATGTTGGATCACTCTGCATCTTCTACCGCATCTATCACGGGGAGTGTTCCGAGGAATTGTTTGGTTTGATCCCGGCTGCTGAATTTCGCCATCGGACATCGCGCCAGAACTCAAAGTTCCATGCATTTTATCTCGATGTCCAGCGTTCCACAACAGTGCGGTTTTTAAGGCATTTTCTGCCTCGCACCACCGCTCTGTGGAACCAGCTGTCGCCGGCGGTCTTTCCGAACCGTTACGACGTGGGAACCTTCAAGAGGAGAGTATATTCTTTATTGAAAGGCCGGCAACGCATTTGCACGTCCCCTGGTGTTGCAGATGTCCATGGGCGGCGGTAATCACTTACCATCAGGTGAGCCTCCTGACCGTTTGCCCCCTTATTTCCATAAAAAAAAAAAATCGCCCACTTACGAAAATTTACATAATTAGTTTACAGCCGCATATCCGCATAAAAGTATAAGTACAAATCAGGTGCATCCATAAACACATATTACAGTATCGCCATTATGTTCTGCCTCGTTTGCATAAGTAGTTCCAATGAATTCACCCTCTGCTACGTCATTTAACTTTCAAAATTCCTGCACGTAGTAGCTTTCTTATAACAGTATATTATACCATTTTGTTTTATTTTGTAGTAACTAGGTTCTTACATTATGAGTTATAGTGTAGCCAGTTCAATGTTAATGACAATTTGGAATTTATGTTAATTGTGGAGGATAAATGTCTATAGAAGCAGAAGCGCGCGCTGGGTTGTATTTTTTTTGGGCTGTCATAGAAACATTAGTATGAAGATATACTTACCTACGATTAATCAGATCAAATAAACTGTATCAATGGTTAAAATAATATCCAATCATGCTTCTTTGTATAATAACAATTTTACATTTTCCAGCAAAGTTATATGAATTATAATACATTATTCAAAATACAAAAACTATGTTAAAAATGATTACCATACTAAATGAAAACAGACGCATTTTGAAGCACTTATCTCTAACCTTTGTTCAACGGTTTATAAAAGGTAATCCCGCTGAAGAAAACCTCGACATGTACCTATACATAACCGTATCTATCTTTCTATAAAACAAGTTTCAAAACTGCAACCAAAACCGCTAAACTAATACACAAACACCGGTCGTCGTTGGCTTACATTGTTAAATAACATATAATTTATATAGGTGTGACTAAGTATCCAAAATCTATTTGCATTACGACCGTACGACGGGACTCAGATGTTCCGCAGAATCTGTAGTGATGTATGGCCGTTATTAGGAGAACAAACTTTTAATTGTACGTAATCCCCGTGTTGTATTGTAAATTATTTTGTTTTTGTTCTGTAGCGCTATTAGTATACTTTGATATTGATTGTGGGAATATTGAGACTTGGTTTTACACGTAATGCGTTTTTCGGTTGTTATAGTCACGTTTTAATTTGACTTATGGTTTTTTGTTTAAGTAAGATATTATTTGATTTAAAGTCACTTATAGATAAAATACCTTTATTATAAACTCATAAAAAAACACAAACACTATCAGAAATGAGACTAATGCGTGCTAGTGAGCAGAACCAGAAACTAAAGTATTGCATGAAAAATTACAATTATCTTAATAACACATGGATGTTTGAACGGATGGCCGATGGGGCTTGATAATTCTCGAGTGGCGTCCACGTACTGGAAGACGCAGCGTGGGTAGGCCCCCGGCAAGGTGGACCGTAAATGGAACCATCTGCATACGGGTGGCGCAGGACCGGTTGTCATGGCGATCCTTGAAGGACACCTATGCCCAGCAGTGGACGTCTAACGGTTGATATGATGATGATGATGATAAAACCCATAAATGTTATAGTATAATCCATATTTAATTCTATTATACGATCAATATTTATAAAGCCCATAGCTTTAACACCAACTATTGGCCTAAACTTCATTGAACCTAGACTTCATTGTAGACTGCAGTAAACGACTTCGAGAAACAAAAATCTGTTAACGCGGTTAAGTTTAAATTTACAAAGTCGGTTTCAGCTGCTCGGCCTTGTTATTACAAAACCCGGGCTATATCCTTTTATGGTAATACAGCCTCTAATAATCAACGCAATATTATCTTGGTACGGGTCTGATTCGCAGTTTGATAATAGGTTCCATTACCTAAAAAATCTCAATGTTACACTTCACTGTAACCCAAAGTTTGGATCAAATGGGTTTGCTATATAGGAAGGAAACTTACGTATTTTGGCAACATATTGTTAGGTTTGTTTACTTCGTTTTGTGAAGTTTGTTTTAAAAATAAGCAAATATTAAAAAAAATGTTTAGGCAACAATTGGATGGAATTTAGCAACAAGTTAAATATAATTAAAAAATTTAACATGGGTTAAATAATGCATTAAAAATAAGCAGAAGACGATGATTATCTCGAAATTACAAGAAAAATTGTTACTAATATTCCTTTTTAGTCTAAAAGGTCCTTAGAATATATATTATGTATACATTGTTTGAAGGCTACAAATAATAAAAAAAAACAAATTATTAAAACTAATAGAAACTGCCCCGTCTATAATTTAATACAATATCTTCAGCGGAGAAGCTTTGAATATCATTGTTCGATTAGACTGGTAGGTACTACATTTAACACGCCAATAGTCTTCAAGGGGACAAAAACTTAAAGTAACTTGAAGCGTTACGTAATGTTTAATGACACCTATAGTAATTAAAATATATATAACTACTTTTTACAAGACAGATAAACAATCTAACGAAACCATGGATGTTGTAAAAAATCATAACATTGGATTAAAACAATAAAAATCCGTAAAAAAATATTTTATTTCAATTTCTAATATTCGTTTAAGCATAAGAAATCATTACCTATAATAATCATTCCAAAAATGCTATGTGACGTGATTATAAAATGTTATTTACGCAATGGATCATGATTCCGCAATGGTCCCGCCTCCAACTTGATACAAACCACTGAAAAGAAAAGGAGCGCAGTTTAACAAGTGGAAAATACTAGTACTACTTTAAAAAACCTCAAGAGTAGCAATTAAACTCCCATTAACTAAATTATGAGAGCACCGCAACTTATTTCCATTCGCAACTGGTCCTTCTGTTTATGCAATTTGCCTAAGCTACTGGCAAAATGTTTTCCTTTTCGGAACTCACACAAAACAATTTCTCACAGACTCGGCTCTGTCCATTCGGTATCCGGAGGAGCAAGTTTAACTCCAAACAATAGTTAAGCAACAAAGAAAGTTGCGAACTGGCGAGCTGCGGCCGAATAGTGTGTATGAACCGACTTAGACCCACCTAGGTTTCGAGTGTTCTGTAATCAGTGCAAACAGACCCCTCTCTTACAATATTATCTAACAACTATTTTCATGCTAATATTTGTCTAGACCATTTCTTTTGCACTTATTTGTTTCAGAGACACTTTTGAAACAAAAACGACTAGTGTTTGTGTAGCGCAGCACGTTTCTAGATGAAAATCCTTACGCTTTGAATACCAGCCCCAACGCTTTACTACATAAAACATTCTGAACAGGTGTTTCGCAAATCGTCTTGTGTGAAAATTTTATATTATTCTTTCAGTATTTTTATAGAATAATAATTCTGGAGATATGAATTCATTAATATATTTATTAAATTTGTACTGTCAGCTTCTAATAGAAAAAGAAAGATAGATAGATACAATCAAAGATTCAATGAATGCTGTCAGGATCATTTTTCATTGTAGGTGATAATATAGTCTGGCTAAAAACAACAGATTGGAACGCAGATACACGGATTCAGAACTCAGAGGCAAATGGCCACAACCGGAGTTCGAATCTTCGTTGTTGGAGAGTCATGGCACATGTTCACATAATATTTAATATACATACAGTATGTTTATCAACAATCTATCATCAATATCACAAGGCTTGTCGCTTAGCTGCAAACTAAATGACACTGAGTGGAGATGAAGTTCGATTTGCTAATCTATCATTGACGCTATTTGAAGATACGGACTAGATTTTTACTTTCACAAGAATTTTGGTGTTAAATATTATATGCCTGCAAATAATTCTCAAGCTCAAGTTCTCTTTTTTCTTTGACCAAAATCCTGAAACACGAAAGGCACACACACAAATTATAAATCTATACGTACAAATTCCGAACGATTTCACCTTCTTACTTGTAAACTTTGCTCTCAGTTGAGAAAGTCTTGCAATTTTCCCCGTATCGGCGTTGTACGCGTAAGGGTGCTGATTTATTTGCGGGTATGAGGCGTGAAGCAAATGAACTGCCCGTGTAGCGAGATGTACGGCGAGACCGCGCCGTAACTACGGGGGAAGGCGCCTTAGATCACACGGAAAAGCTATGTACGGAATATCTTAAAACATGTGTAACAATTTTCCCAGCACACCGTGAGGTGAACGCAAATTGCTGTAGTTAATATTTTAAGTTATATTTGCGGTTAATGTTGGCGTGCGATAAGTTTTGAGGGTATTTATTGGATTATATTACCATCAATTTTAAGCTAATAGGAAATCGATAGTTCAGTAAATTGTGTTCATAAGCCTAATATTGTAATAATGATAGTGTTCTATTATTATAATATTAGGTAATATTTGATCGTAGGTTTTGCTTGCGACTTCATCTGCATAGAAACATCTACCCCCTTTTTCCCTAAAGAATGATTTTAGGAACAAAAACTATCTCCAATTGTTATTTAAATCGGATGAGTGGTGTAAGCATGAAGACAAACAGACCAACATACATACGTCTATTTATAATATTAGTATCGGTTATGTTTCAATGAAAATGTTTAGATCTATGTCATGTAAAATGTAAAAGAAATAGGAGAGTTCAAAATAGATAGCACCGAACATACTTTGAGGTCAGGTTTCAGTGACAATTTATCTGTACACCACTCTGTGTCTACACAGACTAATAGTGACAGTAAACCAATTCGTTATTCACCAACAGTTTGTCATAGGCAAACGCATTAGCGCCTGTGGCGGGCCGGTGACTTGGCTTGCGGTCGAAGCCTCGTCCGAATTCCGCTCACCAAAACTGTCATCGCCGACCGACGATTAGTCAAGCTGCTAAGTGCTCCTTCCCGATTGTTTTTCTCTTTGCCACCGTCGGAAACTGTAATTTATGCGACTTTGCAGTTCCACCGCATCGTCGAAATTTGCAATCGGCGTGGATCCCAGCAAAACCGAAGGTTTATTTATGGCATAGAGAGTTAACTTTTGAACTGAAAGTTGTGCGGGTGCAGCGGTCGCCAGACCTTTTTTTGTTTGCAGTTGTTACTGACTCTGAGGAATATAGTTTTCTGTGTTCACATGTATATTTGTACGTCCGATTTTTATACACCCTCCTTATTTTGTTTATTTGTTAATTTAAAGTTGGGTTTACAGTAGGTTTCACATTATCTCTAGCTGCATTGAATTGAAGATTCCGAAAAATAGGTCCCAAATGATGTTTGTTTTAATAATTATCTTCAAAACATCTATCTGAGCATGTGCGTAGCCTGCATAGGGGTACTTCTCGTACAAACTTCATTTTTCAATTAAATAGTTTATAATAGCTTATTATAACGTATAAAATAAAAGTTATTTAGGTATGGCGCAGATTAAATATTATATATCCATGGCAATCACATACTTATGTGCTGTTATTTACAAAACGCGAGTAAGAAGAATATTTTTAACACAATTCTTATATTGTTTAAAATAACACAAACAAAAGGTTCCTATATACTAACGAATCTGAAGGTGACAAAGTAACAAAAAAGCCACGGAAATAAACTGTGAGACCGACGTAGTGCTGCCCTTGTTTCGTGCAACTGTTTGCTCTGTGTATTGACAAGCACTATTTTCTTTAAAGGAGGTCCAAGCAAACAGTGTCGCAGTGAGGGCGTTGCGTGATTGCGCCAAGGAAGCATTTTGTTTACATAATCCACAGCCTTTGATTAGCTGCTTCAGGTTTCATTGATTTAAAGAGATCGGGATAGGTTGATTTGGTTTTATTTATTGAGCCCATGTGACCTACTAACTAATTGAATAACTTTTCTATGATTTAATTTTATGGATAACTGATTGTCTCGTAATATTTATTATTAGCAATAACTCAGATATACCCGTAGGTTCAACGAATTTCAAACAATAGAGTAGCAAGAGTTCCTTCTATTTATATTAATTATAGTCCTATAAGGACTAATGTTTGTTTTTTTTACACGATTTTCCCCATTATGTGAACAATATGTTAATAGTTTTTAATGTAGATAAATATTACTCTGATATTAAACTTAAGGGAAAGAATAGGAATTAATAAAAATATCTCCTCCACAAACATCTCATACGCTTTGATTTCGAAAAAAATATTCGTAGCAGCATTTTATGGAACTTTAACTATACATTTTTATATTTTAAAACCTATAACCAAGGTATTACTAAAAAATCTTATACAATTTCAGGTCGTATTGGTTGCTTGCTATAAATTAAAAGTTAACTAGAATTTATACCGACACCGACTCTAAATTTATTTGTGGATAAAAGTTACGCTATAGACAAAATTGTTTTAAAGTCAAACTTTTAAGTATAAAAATCACTGCTTAGATTCAATGGCGACTCCATCGCAACTTTCGTTTCTATTGATATAAATGGAAAAATCTTTTTTTGTCCCTAAATCTTGGCTAGATACGGGAGGAGGTCGTAATACTCGATCTTCATTCACTCGAGTCATCGCACTCGTTTCCGACCTTTGATTTATAGTCTCTGTCACCGAATTGGCTCTTGTAGCGAGCAAACTATCAAACATAGCTCTTAATGTTAGTGCTATGATTTAGTTTGTACCTTTATGGATTTTTACGAACTGTTAATAAATTGTGATAGATTGATTATCAATCTATCATTGTAACTATTTGATTACAGCACGAAAAACAACGAAAATGATACATAAACACAGCTCATTTTTGAAGGCTTCACGTGATATAGGTTTAAAAGCATAATGACTTTTGAAGTGGCCATATAAAGCCAAAGTACTACGTATTTTTTTTTCCTAAAGATTAAAGTACTTTATTAACATGATTTTGTGCAATAGTAGACCCTTTTAACGTCACCAAATCTTAACTGAATAGTGTTTTCACAGCGGTATCCCCATGTTTTTCTACCCGCCGGCGTATTTTGATACACACCATTTTGTATTCATTCCACTAACATTCGCAGTAACAATCATTTACAAAATCTTATTATTAGACAAAATAGAATATTGGCCGTGTGTTTCATTTAATTATATTCTTTATTCATATTTTTTATTCAAATGAAAATACTTTTATAATTACTGTATTTTCATAAACTCTAATTTGCTTGCATTATTTTGAAGGCTTTTATTTATTTTTATTATGCCATATTGCATTATGTTTGAGTGTAACATTTAAGCTTCTCCCCTGAAAATTCTCAGGTGCATTTTACGCCCCTTGAAGTCACTTAGCAACAACCTGAAAGGCTTTAACATTTTTATGTTCGCACATAAACTTAGCGGAGGCGATATTTGAAATAAATGACATAAGATATCATTTTATTTACAATTTTGTAACATTTCAAATCAAGTCCTTAATGATATATATACATACGATTACGCCTTTTGTCTCTGAAGGGTTAGGCATAGGTGTACTAATATACACAGTGTTTTCTGTCCCATGTAATAAGGGACCAGCCAATTGCCATCAATCGGGCGTGAATACTAACTCCGAGCTGCTACTGAGAAAAACCAAATAACACTTTATTCGATCTGAGAATCAACTAACCAAGAGGACGGTTACACTCGAGACTGTTAAACTCAAGTGCTATATCAGATAAATACCTATTTACCGTAATATTTTTTGGATAAATAGCAATGAACTTTCTAAATGGCTGCCGTTGCACATAAAGTTCATTGTATACAGCTATGTAAAATTAAACATCGTATGATGCTTGAAATATAAAAGAGTTGAGAGTTTAGATCCTCCCACCTCTCATGGCAACAATTAAAACATAAGGGCTGGGGCGAGGGAGTAACTACTGAGTGGAAATGATGACGCTTCTCGCGCTTCCGACGGCTTGTTACACAACACAAAAATACATGCTTGGCTAAATTATGTCTCGTCACGTTCGTATTTCAATTGAAAAAGTTCGCTGTTAATATTTTTAAAGGATTTCCGCGCGTCTGTAATAGAATAGTCAGGGTGAATATATCATATGTACTTTAAAATAGAATGTTAAGGGAAAATAAAATTCATAACATACGAAGTGAAACTTCAATAAAATGGTGATGTCTGTTTGTAATTAATGAAAAAAAGAGGCATATAGCCTAACAAATGTTGAACTTACTAAGAGTTCAGCGTAAAATGTTAAAATTCATCACGGCTCCTCCACAAATCAGGAAATTTTCTTACTTAAGGTATACTTTCCGATGTTCATTTATGCATAACCTTTCAATTCTAAATAAACAGTTTTCGTAAGTTATTGAATAGTTCTTAATAATAATTTAATAATATAATAATAATTAATAGTTCTTAACTCCATAACGAATGGTCAATTCTTTCACACATGTAAAACGTCGTAAGTAATCTTATCTTTTATAACCGCAGCTGATACTATAAAATCTGGTCTAACAAAAGCAAAAACGCTAGTTTTGTTAGTGTCATTAATATAGTGCTATAAAATATAGCACAGTATTAATATAACCATATAATAACCCAGACATAGAACATAATATACGGTACTATATTTCTTTAACATCGACTTTAAAAAAAAATGCAAAGCTATAACTTCACAGCAAAGGGGAGGTCTCGGCAACATGACGGTAGCACAACTCCGGTCGGATTTAGTGCTGCCGCCTCAAACAACAAAAGTTTATCGTATGTACTACTAAAACAATGAATCTGATGCATGTAAAACGAAAGGGGTGTCGCCGCCACGATAGTTCTCATGACGGCCCACCGATGCGGAAGGAAGCCGCACTCGAGTTTTTTCAAAATGGCCGCCTGTCAGACGTCACTCTGACGCGCGAAACAAGAAATGCAAGATGGCTGCGTATAAGGGGTTAGCAGCGTATGTTGGTTTTTTATTAAGCAGAATCGTATATTAATTTCGCCATCAAAGGTGTTTATTAACCAACTTTATTGATAAGTATGTTATTTTATCGATCAGAGACCCCAATAAGTGGAAGTTGTTGTATCTTAAAAATAAAATAAAAATTGAGTAATATAATACGATTCCTAGAAATGGTTTTATTCTTGGTTACATTCGCCAATGCTGCAAAAGAAAACAGATCAAACATATGGATCAAATAAGAACTTGTCATTTCTGAAAATGGTAGAACCCATAAAAGAACTCATTACGAGTCCAGCTGCAGCCTCCATCACATTCATTATGACCTTTAACATTTTTGACACAAGAAACAAAGGCCACATTTTCCATTTCGCTCTTTTCATTTGACCTAGAACCTTTTTATCAAACAGGAGTGGCGAGTTTCTCGGACTGTAGTGTCAAAACGGCTTTTTCTCGTAAATCAAAGTGAAGCAGCTCTCAGGCAGCGGGCAGGGCAATATGAAACAGGTCGAGCCGAGTGATCCGCACTCCAAAGGGCCCGGCGCGGTCGTCTCAGATGTCGCTCAGAGAGCCCATTCGCGCGGCTCGGCCACACCCTCCACTCGACTCGCACATAAGCCTACGAGCGGCCCGCTTTATTTATTATGTACAACCATTAACGCCACTGCCATCATGGCGGCAAGTTTTTCAATTTTTAATTTCCCTCTTAACACGATGGCGACACTCGACAGACGCTTCCCGGATTGACACTTAAATTATAACTCATTGCGCCACCAGTTGCCTACTGACGACTTAATGGGATTTTACAAGAAAGAAAGCTTTCTGAAAAGATGTTTAAATATTTTTCTAGAAGGATTAACCCTAAAGTGCCAACAATAGTACCAACATTGTAATTAAATTGTGCAGTCAAGTTTTTTCTCCAGAAGATATACCGATGCAGATGTGATCAGAACTTTTCGGGCCAATAATGCCTCAAACACATATGTTAATATGAAGATACCATTGAGATCGCAAGATTATTGATCTATCGATAATATTATGCTGTCTTGTTAAATATTAAGCATTCAAAAAATATCAAAAGTTTTCGCTTATGATGAACTTACTAAGAGTTCAGCGTAAAATGTTAAAATTCATCACGGCTCCTCCACAAATGTTTGGTTCCAATGTTTGGAAATATAGTGTCGCTAAAAACAACATTAATAACATTCAACATAGTTCGTAATTGAAAATAAAAATAATTGATTTTACTTAAACCAACCTTGAGCAAAACATCGCCATTACGTACCTGCATCCTGTTTTACGTAGGTTTCAAAGATATCTTATTTCGTATGTTTATAATGTAAAAATATGACGTACTAAAACAGCTTTAACAACTCTCATTGATATTAACACAAATAAATCGTCAATCCCGTAACAGTGTCCTTCCGAACTAAACAAATACTTACACCGCTAAGTCCATTTTATCCACATACGATTTCTCTGACACGTGTTAATTCTTAATACGCAAGCATGTAGTTAATAATGTGTTTTGTCGTTCAATTCCAAATATGGCTTCTCTATACACCCAAAATACGCTCCCAAAACTTTTGTATACGGCTTCTAAAGCTGCCTGTCTCAAAATGGCGTCCATTCTTTGAATACTCACATTTCAAATATAATTACCACGGAGGGGTTTACGCGGCAATCGAAGAAATCTAGTCTGAAAAGTTTGCCTATCAAGAGTAATAGTATTAGTAGTAATAGTTGTTACTTTTGCTGCAGAGAGGTTTGTGACGATAACAGTTAAATGTAACGGCGACGTAAAGGGCTCAGGGAGTCCGGCTGGTCGGCGGTCAGCCGCGGCCGCAACTATCCGCACCGAGTGGCCGTCCGGTCCCGTCGGGCCCCAGACGCAACTTCCCACTGCTGATTCCACAAATTTATTTCATTAAATTTAATTCTAAACTCTCAAGGGCCGCCTGGGAATTCGGTCAGAGGCAAACGAGTTAAAGTTCACGAGTACCTACTTGGCAAATTAATCTTAAGGGAGTTTCGATGTTATCCTGCTCCGTGGACTTGAGTGTGCCAAGTCTGTCGGACGTTATAAATTAACAAACCCTCGCCGGTAATTAAGCGGGAGGTGTGCTTCACATCGAGTTTAACGAACAAAAATTCAATTAACCCAAATTGTGTTACAATTTTTTTGAACATAGCATGGTCTATTTACATAACTCGTAAAATCTTTTAAGGCCTGTCTATCTTTGAGGCCTGTTGGTTCGTCTTTATAACGTGATTAAAGCTTTGCTGTTTAGAAAAATGTTTGCTAATACTAATCCCGTTATAAATTAGTTGCTTCTTATTATACTGTAAATTTTAGAGCTTAACTAGTGACCCGCTTCGTCTTCGTTAGGTTCCCCACCCGACCTTGACTGTGTGTTGATGGTCTATCAGAATAAACGATTTATAAATACCCACAGATTAGTTTCATAACTCGCTAATAACTTTGTTGTTGATAATTTTAATACCTATCAATGTTAGCTGTTAGTTATTAGGCGGAAAGTACCTTTTTTAGAATAAGTTTATAATATTGACCAGCTATTACATTAATAGCCAATCTAATTTTCATTTTTTTTCTTTACAGGTAAGATAATTTATACGAGCTAAAGATGAATACAACAACATCAATCCCATAAGGTAAAAGTAATTACATAGACAGTTAGGTACAAGAAAAACCAGTAAAGCGAAACTTTTGTGAGTAAAACGAGTAGTTTTTATTTTATTTTATCTTTATTTGGGTCTCCAACAAGAGATACACCTTACATAATAATTTAACATGCATTGCGTACTCTCAATTAAAGGAGATCAAATTACAGAATTAAATTAAAATCTGGATCTTCTGTCTAATACAAAAAGTAGAAGAAAAGTGTTGTGGCAATATAAAACATAACATGTAAATTAAAGATAATATTTAAAAAATAAAAGTCAAGAATTAAAAAAAAAGCTATCTAACAAGACTTATACCATAGTGAATTTATTACACTATGCTTATACTGTCTATGTTACAGAACACATTTGTACAATTAATATCTTGTGACTCACGTTTAGTGTGCAATTGTGTTTTTGTTGCACCGAGTCGGTCAGACTGAAACTTTATAATTAACACTTAAATGACCATTAAAATTCGTCAAATGAGTAGCTTCACCATTTGCATATTTTGCAACGTCGGTCGAGTTTCTGGCGAACTAATGCTGTCGGTTCATTTTCTAGGAGTCCCAGGGTGGTCGTACGTGCGCCTTTACTCACTAGTCCAGAATATATAAGTAAATGTTGATTAATATTGTGAATTTTCGGGCCAGGGTAAGGCTAGGCAACCATTCAGGTGTTCAAAGGAACAATTTGTGACTGAGATGTAGTTAATAGTTGCCTGTTTAGCGGCTCACTGGTTTTCCCTGAACGGAGAGCTCATCTGTAGGCAATTAAAAATACGCAATACTATCAATTACCTATTTATGGATATAAAAGCTACATATCACTTATTCACGGTAATCTAAACTCTAAAATCTGGGAAAATAAAAAGCAAAAGAACATATTTTTGGAGGAAGATCTGTAGAGTGGAGATTTAATCCAACAAAGAAGATTTGTGATTTACATAAAATTGAAACAAATAAAATTAACCTTAGTGACATGGGGCACAGCGCACTATAATTATTTCTTATTATATCCATTTCACAAATTCACCTGTTAGGGTCATTTTTATTACTTTCTATAAAAAATCCACGGGGTAAACAATAATTTTAAATACAATAACAGTTACATATTTAAATGACACAAAACAACAACTAGTCATATTGAATTTTATGGGCCGGAGTACCTACCGTTAGCAATAACTCACGCAAGCTCGTAATAAAAAATATTTTTATGAAAAAAAAATAACTGATTGTTTTTCTGTGTCGCTGCAAATTTTCGCGTAGCGTTCTATTTGTATGAAGCCTCAGTAATAATGTGCCATTTGGTCGAAAAGAAAATAATGTAGTGAGTTATAATGGAGTGTCTAGTCCCTCAGGGACCTCTGCTGTCAATCAGTCGGCAGTCACTTCACAATAGGCTCAATAAAATATTTACAAATCTAATCATGTGTGGCCGCGAATCCATTATAGATGGCCTTTTATAAAAGTTTGCCCTATCATATTCCATGGGGTGGCGTTTAATAAGGCGCTTTTACCTCGTGATCGTTACTTATTGATGTTCCTATGTCTAGACGCGTTCGGTTTTCCTTCTAGTTTTCCAGTATTTGCTGTCACGAACCCATGAATTATTAGTCGTTACTGCAATTACACGTACGTGCATCAACGTCGAAGATTGTTCTAATGATTGTTATTAGTTCCCCTATTGACGGACGCGAGGCATTCAAACAAGTGAAATTGTCGGAAAGTGTTCATATTAAAGCTTGGTATAAAATTGTTCCCGCTAAAATATCAAGTGATGGAACAGATTTTTGTGTTATCGGCCATTTCATCGTTGATCATTGTCAAAAAGTAAATTGATGTTTGACAAAGTGAAGTCACCGTTAAAGTTAAGCCGGGGAAGCTTTTAAGGATAATTAATGTGCACTGAATTTTGAACTTAGAGAATTTGTCATCGATAATAATCAAAGACAATGATAATAATATAGGTATAACTTGGTGCTCTTTATACACAAGTAATTGTAAAAAAATACTTTTTTTGATATGGGACTGCTTTTAAACATCAATTTCAAGCCATTTGATTTGTAAAATTGAAATTTTAGTGTAGTTACAATAGTGGGAATCATTTATAGACAATATCCTGTTTTATATCTTTTTAAAATAATTATTACGGAACTGTACTAAGTTGTGTAGATCAGTTGGTAGGTTGCTAGCCATATGTGAAACATATAGCCATAAGCACGGTTTAATATATAATTGTAAGAAGAGTGAGTACATGGTCTTCAAGGCCTCCGGTAAGTTTCCGTCAAATGTGCCTGCGATGAAGCTGAATGGTACTGAACTGAAGCGGGTACAACAGTTCTGTGGTGTAGTGTGTAAGTAAATACTTACTTAATATTTAGCGTGTGTGCGTGTTTATAATAATCATGTATGTCCAAAATATACACAGTATCAACTCAGCATTAGAGATGTTTCATTGACTTTAACTCCCGTCCTTATATGGCGACCCTGCCATTCGAGCCGCAATCATGTTTGCAATTATTTATCTGGTCTCGGTTCTACGTGATACTTGTCAAGTTGCATATCTACAAATACTATCATCATGTGCCAGTCAAAAGTACAAAACGAAGAAATTTTTGTAAATCAGAATAGTGCCGGTGGCGGTCACAATTCAGCCACGGTGGAGGATTTAAAATTTCATATATCCGCTATAAGCATTGTGCTTATAATTATATGCACCATATTGTTCCTGGGAACTTGCTACTTTTTGTACAAGCTGTACAAAAGATGTCATCAAACATGGATGAGGGAACAACTCACGAGGCATGTACTAAGGCGTTCTAATCGAAGCAGGAATTACCGTGAGCCAGTTGCTACATGCGAAAGCTGCAGCCATCGAGCAGGTACACCTATCAAGGACATTCCCTTAAAGTGACGAATTGGCTACGTTCACCGATGTATATTTACGGCTAATGTGTGTAAAAGTGTACGAAAGTGAAGTGTAAGTGCCTGCAAATAATATATAATCGCGTAATTTATCATATTTATCGTTATAATGGACAGTAATGTATGAACATTTAGTAAGTTTAAGTAAAGAGCTTAACAAGGTAAGACTATATTTAGTAAAAATTGGTCCTAGTAGAAGACAAGGAGAAATTGTATTGAAAAAATTAAAAGAAGCCGACAATTTAGTGAGTCATTTTAATTCTAATTTAGAAAAATTAAAAAATTTAAAAGCAACATTAAGTGAAGACGAATGTTTAAAATTTGATAAATTAAGTAATTCATTTTTTAGTCTATATGACAACATTTTGGACTTGTGTAGTAATTCCAAAATAGAAGTAGATAAACAAAACGAAAATATGGCTAAGTTTGACTTAAAAATAGCATTAAATTTATTACCAGTTTTAACTGACGATGAGGGAAGTACGAAGCAGATTATAGATGCGATAGAATATTATCAGTCAGAACTAGATCAGGAAGGTCAAAGTAAACTAATAAATTTTGTCCTAAAAAGTCGCCTTTCGCAGTCAGCTAAACTTAAGCTTAACAGCAAATATGATAGCGTTGATAGTTTAATTAAAGACATGAAAAAACATCTGTTGCCAAAAAAGTCTGCAACAGCCCTACAGCATAAAATGCTCAACCTCAGACAAAGCGATCTCTCTATAAACGATTTTGGTAAACAAATTGCAGATTTGTTTGTTGATCTGACGATTTCTCAATCCGAAGGGAATGAAGCCAGCTATAGCATACTGAAGCCTTTAAATGAGAAGCAGGCCGTAAAATGTTTCGCTGACGGATTAAGAAATCGAAGGCTAAGCACTATAATAGCGGCAAGAAATTTTTCTTCTTTAAATGAGGCTGTTCAAACAGCTGTAGATGAGGAAATTTCATCCCCATCAACTTCAGCTGATATTTTGGTAATGCCTCGTAATAACAACAATTTTTATCAATACAGGAACTTTAGAGGTCAATATAAAAGTAGAGGTGAATCCTTTTCATCAGGACGAGGAAGGACCCGACCGCCGTATCATAACGAGCAAGCTGTACCCCAGGAGCACAACTGGAGAGGCGGTCAATTTAGAGGTCGCGGAGCGTCGGGATCGTACCGAGGAAAAAGAGGTAGGACTTTCTTTAGTCAAACTAGGAGGCCTCAGGTGCAAGAGCAGCAAATACATATTTTGTCAGACTCAGATTCACAGGACGGTCATTTAGATTCCGAAGAGACTGGCATTCCCGAAAAATTTTTTCGTGAATAATCATGTAATTATGTCTTGTAATAGCACTTGTCACGTAAAATTAAGTTTAGAACGGAATAAGTATGCTCATACGTGGCTTATTGACACCGGAGCTTCTATCTCCGCTATCAAATACGGGCATGTACTCGGACAGAACATTCCAATCCAAAACGGGAAACTTTGCGTCAATGGTATCGGGGGCAAAGTTCAGGCCATCGGATTTGTTTATCTTAATTTATACGCAGGTGATCAATGTTTTAAACACAAGTTTTTTGTATTCGAATCGTTACCATGTACAGCTAGTGGTATATTAGGCCAAGACTTTTTAAAAAAATATAGATCGATTCTAAACTTTTATAACAATTCTTTACAATTATGGAATAACAATGTTAAAATGGATTTACCAGTAACTTCGGACAGTAGTGTCTTAAATTTACCGGCGCGGACCGAGTCGATTCATTTCATTAAAACTAGAATTACAGAAGATTGTGTAGTTTGCGCATCAGAATTAAAGGAAGGCATATTTTTAGCGAGTACATTAGCGACACCTATTAACGGGACAATTCCTGTGCGGGTTTTAAACACAACTGAGAATGATGTTTGTTTAGAGGATTTAAATCCGAACATTCACCTAGCGAGTGAATATAATGTTTGCTTTTTCGATAAACCCAATAAAAACGCTGAAAGAGTTAAAACACTTTCTACATTACTTAACTTAGGTCACTTAAATTTAGAAGAACAAAATAGTGTAAAAAACATTTGTGCTAAGTATAATGATATATTTTATATAAAAGGAGATAAATTAACTACCACAAATATATATAAACATTCAATATCTTTAAAACCCAATGTCACGCCTATATATTCTAAACCTTATAGACTACCGCATTCTCAAAAAAAGGAAATAAGAGAACAAATAGATAATATGCTCGACCAGGGTATTATAGAGCCGTGCAATAGTGAATGGTCGAGTCCTGTACTCTTGGTACCCAAAAAATCTGATTTCAGCGGAGTTAAGAAATGGCGTTTAGTCATTGATTACCGTAAATTAAACAACTGTATACAGGACGATAAATTTCCGCTTCCCAACATTAACGAAATATTAGATTCCTTATCCGGCTGTATTTATTTTACACACCTTGATTTAAATCAAGGATTTTACAATGTTGACCTTGAGCCTGCAAGTAGAAAATTTACAGCTTTTAGTTCAGGACAGTTCCAAATGACTAGAATGCCTATGGGTTTGAAGACCAGCCCCAGCTCATTCGCGCGAATGATGACCATGGCAATGGCAGGCCTTTGTTACGAAAAATGTCTTTGTTATCAAGATGATCTGATTGTATTTGGCCGTAACTTAACAGAACACAACAAAAATTTAATTGAGGTTTTTGAACGGTTGCGTAAAGTGAATTTAAAATTAAACCCGTCTAAATGTGATTTTCTTAAAAAGGAGTTGCTTTATCTAGGCCATGTTGTATCAGGAGACGGGGTGTTACCCGATCCTGAAAAAATAAAAGCAGTTAAAAATTACCCTGTGCCCCAAAACGCAGACGAAGTTAAACGGTTTGTAGCTTTGGCGAATTACTACAGGAAATTCATACCTAAATTTGCCGAAATAACATATGCTTTGAATATGTTGTGTAGAAAAAATACGAAATTTGCCTGGGATAAGAAGTGTCAGGAGTCATTTGAAACTCTGAAAAAATGCTTGATATCACCTCCAGTTCTACAGTATCCTGATTTATCAGATAGCAATCAATTTATTGTACAGACTGACGCGTCTGGCTATGCAGTAGGGGCAATTTTATCAAATTTTGACGGTCGCCCAGTAGCTTACGCTAGTAGAAGCCTAAACAAAGCCGAAAAGAACTATCCAACTATTGAAAAAGAGCTTCTAGCTATAGTATGGGCCGTAAAACATTTTAGACCATACCTGTATGGCCGCACCTTCAAAATTGTTACGGACCATAAACCGCTTATATACTTATTTAGTTTAAAAGACCCGTCCAGTCGCTTACTTAAATTTAGATTATGTCTAGAGGAATATAACTATTTTATTGAATACGTGAAAGGTAAAGAAAATGCAGCCGCGGATGCACTATCTCGAGTCACGATGACATCACAGGAATTAAAAGATATCAATGAATGTATACATGTTATGACGCGTGCTCAAAAGAAAAATCTACAATCAAGTTGTTCCGGTACAAACGATCGTAATATTGATAAGTTGACCCGTCAACCTAAACTGTTAGAAAGTTGTAGTAAACCACAAAATGCAGTAGAACTAAGGTTCATAGATAAAAAATATGTAGAAAAATTACGGGAAGAAAATAGAATAGATTATGAAAACAATGTTTTTCTCTATGGTAGCAAGGATTTAATACTATACATAAACCCATCTGCTCAATCACAATTGACGCCAGCCGCATTTGTGAGAGAGATGTGTGTTTTTTGTGAAAATAATAATATAAATGAGATTTATTTTATAAAAAAACAAAACAATAAAATATTTGTCGAAAAATTAACAAGTGAGATAAAAAAAAAATCAGGCTATACGGGCCCGCGCGTTTGTATTTTGAGGGACGTAGAACGAGTTGAAAGTATAGATGATAGGAAAGTCATATTGAATGACTTCCATCTATTACCTACAAGTGGTCATGCGGGAATCAGACGCATGTTAAATAATATTAAAAAATATTATTTCTGGCCCGGAATGGAAAAAGAAATTATTAATTATGTTAAAAAATGTCCACAGTGTCAAAAACAAAAATATACTGCTGTTTTCAAGGAACCAATGACCATCACTTCAACAGCTAATTCTACATTCGAGAAAGTTTTTTTAGACCTAGTGGGACCTCTTGATAGGGACTGTAATAATTATTCGTATATCCTAACAATTCAATGTGAGCTGTCGAAATATGTATGTGCTTTTCCACTTATTAATAAAACTGCAACCGAAACCGCACGTGCCTTTGTAAACAACTTTATCCTGCAACACGGCGTGCCGCGAGAAATAGCGACCGATAGAGGCACCGAGTTCATGTCTGAGACATTTAAAGAGGTATGTAAATTATTAAATATTTCTAAGTTGAATTCCACAGCATATCACCACCAAAGTATCGGGGCGTTAGAAAACTCACACAAGAGCTTAGGCTCCTTCCTAAGGATACAGGCGGGAGATAAATTTCATTCATGGAGTACTTGGCTGCCGTTTTGGTGTTTCGCTTATAATACAACGGTACATAGTTCAACTAAATTTACGCCATTTGAGCTTGTTTATGGCAAGACGTGTAATCTACCAAGTAATCTTACTAGAACTGTAGATCCTTTATACAATTATGATAATTATCCCCTTGAACTGAAGTATCGGTTACAGATTTCGCAAACAAAAGCTAGGAAAAATTTAATTAACAGTAAATTGGAAAGAAAAATTAAGTATGATCAACATATAAATCCCATTCAGTACAAAACGGGTGATGATATACTTATCAAAAGTGAAACTGGTAATAAGCTCACCGATTTATACGCAGGACCATTCAAGGTTATTCGAGATTTGTCACCTAATGTAGAAGTAAATATTAAAGGAAAAACAGATTTAATTCATAAGAATCGAACAAAGCCATATTATACATAATCGTAGCCAAATAGAATAATTTAATTCAGTAAAAGTTGTTCAATAATTATTTATGTTTATACTTGTAACTTAAGTTACACTGCATAATTATAATATGGAGTTATGTTATTGTTTGGTTAATTATGGTTATGAATGACTCACGGTTGAAGTGGCACGAGCTAAGAATTTGTTTATGTTAGTATAAGATGACAATTATTAATCGAATTTAAAATAATCAATGTAAGATTTAGAGTAACAACAATATGTAATCAATGTTTATTATGGTTATTATGAAAAAAAAAAAAATTTTTTGTCCTATTTTTTTTTTTTGTGTACCGCATGAGGTGTGGTGTAGTGTGTAAGTAAATACTTACTTAATATTTAGCGTGTGTGCGTGTTTATAATAATCATGTATGTCCAAAATATACACAGTATCAACTCAGCATTAGAGATGTTTCATTGACTTTAACTCCCGTCCTTATAGTTCAAATACCTCGGACATTACGTTACTGAGGGCCTTGATGACCAAGTTGACATAGAAAGGGAACGTAGGGCACTGGCGGTCAGAAGTAATATGCTGGCCCGCAGGTTTGCGCGTTGTAGTGACCAAGTTAAAGTCACACAATTTAGAGCCTACTGTCAGACTTTCTACACAAGCAGCCTGTGGTACAGGTATACGCAGAGGCCGCTCAATGCCCTACGTGTCCAATATAACAATGGATTTAGGATGTTGTTGGGGCTACCCCGCTATTGTAGTGCCTCCGGTATGTTTGCGCAGGCCAGGGTAGACGGCTTCCATGCTATCATGCGCAAGCGACTCGCATCCCTACTAAGCAGAGTCCGGGCTAGCACTAACAGCATCCTACAGGTCATTGCAAGTAAGCAGGACTCAAATATCCTGATAACATGTATTCGGACACACATTTTATAAGGTTTTTGTTAATGTCTCTATAAGTATGGACTTGTAACTTGGTCTGAAATAAATGTTTATTATTATTATTATTATTATTATTAAATCGTAAAAATATTCTGATATTGAAATAAAACTACATTTCACGGATTTTATATTGGTATTATTTTAACCCGACATTTCGGATTCTTTACAGCATCCATGATTACCATGGATGCTGTAAAGAATCAAAATCAAAAGGGCCAAATACTGATATTTTGCCTCCTTCGGGCAAACTAAGACACAAAATTGCAATAAAAGCACATATTCTAGATTGCAATTTTCAAAGTGACATAAATGAGATACATTAAAGAGAGAAGAATTGTAATAATTACAACTAATCGGTCAGGTAAACTAGAAGTCGTCACGGCATACCGTATCGTTGCAATTAAAATTTGCTAACCTTAACCATTTTTAAACGTTACTTATCGGATTATAATCAACTTATATCAAATGTTATGGAGTTTAAACGAGACAAATATATGTCTGTAGGTATATTTTTCTTTCGCTTAGCGGCAAGTCTTACTAAATACATTTTCTTATTATTCTTATTTAACTTGCGTAATAATTATTGAAGCTCTTAGCTTTTTTGTGTCAATTACACAGATATTCTATGATAAAGAAAATGTACGATATTTTTTTTTCTTGTATCTATTATGTTGAGTAAATGTTCAATTCTGGCAGTGGGCTTTTGAAATATTTTTGTATTCAAATTATTTTAAAGTCGAGATGCATAAATTTGCTAAATTAAATATTATTCTTGAGTCTTGGTGTATCTAGTATAAGCGTGACCGAAAAAACCTCTTTTAATCCGAATATCTAAAAGTAGAATAGAAATTAAAATGCTCGTTTAAATGTTTAATTTACTGAAATAATGTATACTTACCTATATTTATTTTTTTATTTTTATGAGCCTGTAGTGTCCCACTGCAGGGCAAAGGCACCTATATATTGCTTAAAATAAATACTTCAGTTTAATTTTATACTTTAACTGTTCTCCAATTAAGTGTGACATTGAAGCAATCGTTATATGGCCTTATGTAGCTGTATGTAAATGCTTTACAAGTTTTTCAAACTTATGGTCTTATTCTGGTATATACTAATAAGATAAGGTTACTAACATAAGAAAATGCATTAAAATTAATGTTACTATTGTTAATGTTACTACATTTATGAATTAAAAATTGTATTTTAATTACTCGGCAGTATAATGTACATTGAGTGAAACATGCGGTGCATATGGGACCTAATTTTTATTTAAATTAAAAATTCACAAACACCTCAAATGTTTGCCGGTACAGTCATTAAAATAAAGAAACTCTTTGTAAAACTAATCAAAAACTTTTCTCGTTCTTCGCTGTCAGAATGACATTTATGTTTTAATCTTACTGTGATAAATATTATGTTTCAAATCTGTTTTCGTGTTATAAAACATGTTTATTAACAAAACGCTTCATCAAATGTAAATGTAAATGTTGAACAACAATACTTTATACAAGTTTGTTTTTAGATAATATTGTTTTAACTTAGATTAAGTATACAACTTTCAAGATCTTTGCAATCAAGTATTATTTGTTTTATTAATATAGATGAGAATACGATAAAACTTTTCAAAAATACAGGCAAAATACTGTGAGTTTATTTTGAGGGCTGTATTCAATTTTTGTATAAGCTTGAGTAAATCCCTTCACAGCCCGAAAATCCTTCACCCCTAATCTTAAACTTTGGTCTTTTCGAGCAAATGTCGTGCTATCAGTTTTCCTCAGAGTAAATAACGAGTTGAAAAATGACAGTAATAACTATCGGGGATAATGAGTGGGGCGGAATGCCCCGAGGAATACATGGGGTGCACCAAATGTTGCAACGAACGGGCAACGCACAGCCGCAAGGTAAACAAACCATTGCCGGCGGTTTTTCCGTTGTTTCAATATAAAATACGTGCTTCTGACGTTTTTTGGCCATACTTCCATTTATTATGAAATAGATTTGACGAAACTGGTTTGACATTTGAATTGAAGACTCCGCATTTCTCATAGAAAAAAATATTCAATTTGAAACGAATAAAGTTTACTCGTACGAAAATTGGACACATTCACTCATTTTATATGCGAAATGTATTATCTAGTTGCATGCATTAGTTGAAAATCACGCCAAGTCAGCGATAAGGTGCACAAAGCGTTCTTATCAGACCGGCTCATTTCCACTCAATCCTGATTCACGTACCATCATACACGACACCGGGGATCCAAGCTTTTTAAACTCTCGATGCGAGGGGAAAAACGAGCGCAAATTTATCAAAACTCCGTGTTCTTTCCATTAGCACCATCTCAGATTGTAGGAGTTGTGAGCGAGTGCGTGTTGCGCGAATAATGATGTAATATACGCGAGACGGTGTAATGACGCCTTTTGATGGGCCTCTCCGTAGCGTCATTACAAAAGTCACCATGACTACACGCTGCTTATGTTGAATAAGATATTATAGCAATGATGCGTTTACTTTTTCATGGAACTTGATAATGAGTCATTTTCAAAATGGCTTTGTTGAAATATGCAAATACGTGTAAGGAAATCTCAGGCAGATTACATTTTGACAATATAACCGGCGCCAATTTTGTTAGTAAATTGGTTTTGAATACTAAAATAGAGTACAATATTAACAAAATACATTTTGTAAAATTTAAATTTTTGCGGACAAAACAAGTTTGCAGAGGTACAAAAACCCAATTAAAATTGTTTGCGAATCGCTGAGTAAATCCGAGCAAAAATTGCTGCTACGCAAATAAGGACTAGGTAAGCTGCTTCTCAATTTAGGTTCATAATAAGATATTCATAAAGATGTTCCGCGCAACGACAAAAGATGGCGAGGAGACAAGCTCGCTTTCCAACTAAAATGTTAAATTACAAGAAGCCAAGAGACTTATCCGCAACGGGAACAATGGGACCCACTTTGTTGCAACCATTCTACACAAATAATTAAGTTATTTAAAATTAAAGAATCTTATTGTAATTGAAGTCCCACAAAATAACAGAAGGTATAATTAATTTTAAAGCTGTCTTCAAAGGGAATCTTTAGAGGATTATAATTATTATGCGATGTTGATATTCGTACTTTAATGCGTTATCGCCGAGTTGACATACTAAATTGGATTTATATATAATAATTAGGAATAAAAAAAAAACTAAAAACTTAGGTTTAGCGCATTTTTTCAATCATTGATTCTTATTTAGCTTAAGTTTTAGTTAACAACAGTTCTAATTATAAGTTGGTATAATGAAACTATTTTCTGATGCCGTATAAGCTCAAACAATAATAATTGTCGATCGAAAATGAATCTGATGCAATTTAATACAGAAGACGTTTAATCATACACTTCGGCCCTAAGACATGAAAATCTACTCATTTGTCAGGGTCTCCCCTACTATTGCCCGTCAGATGAACATATCAAATATCATTTGAAATTAATCAGGCCAACTTTGCCAGCCCTAGACGTCACGGGGTGCCTTCGATCTCTTTTGCTTGTCATTCTATGTATGTCATTGTATTGTCTGTAAACAAAAGACATTGATTTCTCTGTTATATTTAATGTTCTCTAGCATTATTAGCTCTTTCATGTTCAATTCATTAATCAATAAATATTTCATCTCTTTTCTTATGATAAAAGATGAAAGATTATAATATATTCATAATTTATTTTCTCTTGAATATTGTGTATAGTTTAATCTTTGACCAGTCCGTTTACACTGGACTTAAGACAATGTAATACTATCTTTGCATATAGCCGTACTGGGTCTCATTCAATATGTAAAGGTACATAAAAGTTTCAAATTTCACAGCAAGTATCAACCTTCCGGCTCTCCACTTAGACGGCTTACGTCTAACCAGACCGAGATCATTTTGATCCGGCCCCTCACGTATTAATATAATCTCAAGAAAGCTTTATTTTATACTCCCCCGTTGACAAAAGACAGCAAATGTATTGCAGTTATAAGTCAGATGAATTAATCCCTATCACTTGACAATAAATAAATGAAAGTAAGATCACAAGAAGTTAATAGAAATATTTTATTGTCTTCAGGAGATTTCGTGATTTATATTTGTAATGTTTCAGTGAAGTCACATGATGGATCCTTTATAATTGGAATTAGGTGAATATCGTTTAAGTTTAATGCCTTCTAATGTATGTTTGTTTTTATAGCGAATTGGTACCTTGGAGTAAGATTTTTTTCTTTTAACACACTGTAAAATTATTCTAAACGTAGCAACTTTACACGATGTAATTGTTTTCGACATATTTGTTTTGTTTTAAAGGAAAAGATTAGCACGTATGTAATTTTTTTAATTACATTAATCTAATATTATAAGGCCTTTTTCAAATCTCAAAAAAATAAAAATAAATACGAAACGGATTTAATGTCAATTTTTAGTCTAAAAATTTAATAATTTATGCACATGAACTATAATTTGTGTATATAATAGTGAAAGGTAGGTAGGGAAAAACCTACATGCATATGGATCACTCTGAGACTTAACAGCGTCTCAACCCTTATTACCGTGATTAAGTTCTCGCTTATTATATATAAATCATGTGCCAATTCTTAATATTGACCGATTGTATTGAAAAACTAGATACTATATTATCAACTAGTCGAAACCTTTTCCAAAATATACCCCATTCAATAAAATATAGAATATCAAAATTATGTTTTCCTATCCCCTATCTACAATCACCTAATTCAGTTGAAATCTCATCAAGGGTAAGTTCAGTATAATAATTTTCCGCTATTCCGCCTCCTTATTGCCCAGTGCAACGCGGACCACATTTCAAACAAATTGAAAATCAATTTAACGAAGGGTCCTATGAAATAGGCGGGCCATCGCGACGTCTCGAAGAGAAACAGATCGGAAATGTACGTGGATGGGGTGAGGCAAACATTAATATTACTATACTCAATAATATTCTATATCTTGCGAACTGATGGTATAATTTCTAGCTCCAGTAAAACCTAGTTCAATCTGGTACCTATTTCATTTAAAAAATTGATAAAAATCTGAAAAAAAATGGTCTAAAACAAAGTTTGTGAAGTTTTTTTCTATTTTTTTTTTCTATTTTTCTACTTGTTCTACCAAAACATCCTGTCATTTTCCATCACCGCGCACTTTACTCACTAGAATCACACCTTGTTGTCGCATGGGACATAACCTATCAAGGGAGGGGAGGGGAACAAATAGGTAAATACATCACCTTAAAGCGAGTAGGGAAGATTCATATCAAGCAGGAAATTCGACTCGCGTTTCGGCTTGGAGCAGTCGATTTTTTTAAACCAACCACCTCTTTTCACTTTCGCATATGGAGTCCCTGATTCATGAGTTTTATCTACCATGAAATGTGTACGTTGGAATTGAATATTAGAGACTTGTCTCCGAGCGCCAGAATTAATGGTAACGAGTATCAATTTTGCCTTTGTATCAGAAATGTACTAGGTATACTGTTAAAGACATTGAAATATTTCCAATATCGTAGTTAATTATTTATCGAACAAAAGCTACTAGCTGTTATATTATATACAAGAAATAATAATATTTGAAGTAATATTGTCAATTTCTGTGAAATATCTAATCTCAAACGTGCTCTAACTATGTAGTGCTTTATATTCAATAATTCAAATTGACAATAGTGTCAATAAAAAATGCAACGATCTTAGGGACGGAGGTGAATAATACACCCGAGATGTAACTCAATTTCTCGCATATAAATTGGCATTCTTTTGTATGTACAGTTAGTTGATTCGCGAGCCCCATCACGACGATACAGCGATTATTATTACGTTCGAAAACCCATCAAAAGTTACAATTGAAAAGTTAAAGTATTCCGGGTGGGACGGTAAGCCTCCCCCGTCTATCTACAAATGAGTTTGATGTAGGAATATTCTTTTGTGTACACACCATGCCGCGCAGTCACAGTTGTACGCTTAATTATGTTTGATATTTTTAGTATTCCGTTTGAAATAAGAAAGCAATTTTCATTTTAATACACCGCTAGCATGTGAACTCTTTAGTGGGTTTTATTTAGCTTCCACAATTTATTATATTTAACTCGTGCTGTGTTTGCTTAGTTCAGTTTCCCGGATATCATAGGACACAATGTTTACTGAAAACCAAATAATGTTAAAGTATCCACGTATTTATTTTTCAAGTTAAGCTTACTTTATATAGCCCACAATCGATAGAACATCCACTAGGCGGAACTTATCTCGTTCCGCGCTGCATTCCAAAACAATTTTATTAAACTTTTCTCCCGCTTCGGCTATTGTTAGGAGAGCGCTGCTCGGTGCAACTTCCCTAAAATTCTTTTCTGTACACTTTTTTTTTCTAAAAACAAATTACCTTACCCTCCTTGCAAGCGCACCTTATAACACGGAAGAACCGCCCTGAATAATTAATACAATGGTAGGTTAAATTCGTCCAAGTGTCAACTTTCCCTTTTTAAAATACGACACCATCAAAAGTGCGGTCTAAGTCGACGTCTAGACCTTTTATCTCAGTGGGGTTGTTTATTTAATTTTGCTTATTTTATTGGAGCTGACAATGATTTAGGAAAACTTTTCCTTCGAGGATGTGGGGTTTGAAAGATAGACGTGTACGTGAAGCCAAGGGTAGGCTTTTTGATCCTGATTGACGAATTTATCCCGTCCATGTAAATAATGTTTGATGCAAGTTTTTTGCTAATGTCTTTAGCTGCCAAACCTTTTGACATGTTAGGGTGAATCAAATTATTGATAAACTGAATGCACGTAGCGCAGGGTAAAACATGTTTAAACAGGGGGTACTGGAAATGTAAACATGTACATTTTTTACGTGAGCTCGGAGAAACATTATTTTTAAAAAGACAAATTAAGTTTTCCCCTTCCTTGTCGTGTGGGTAACGCAAATTGTTCTAGTTTTAAATTCACGTTAACACGTATTTTACATTGTTGTACTGACATACTTTATTTGCAGATACTATATAGGTTAGTTATAGGAATATGTCTTTTATGTTTCAAAGTCAACAATTGAGAAATTGATTAATAAATATATAAAACAGTTCTTTTACAATGTTGCTCGTGTATTTACAGTTATAATAAGTAAGGGTAGTAAGTAACTATTAATAAAAGATCCACTGCAACTTATCTGCTCTATCCTAGCGCCTATATTGCCTTTACACTAATAGAGCTGTCAATAAAATGTCACTTAAGATATCAGTCACGTGACCGATACCAGATAAAACTTATTGCAACAAAAACTTTGTATTATAAGTACACTGTTTTTTTGTACTTTCACGTAAGCAATGCCCTTTAAATCCCGACAATAATTTCCCTAGGGGTTGCAGGCTGGCCTTTGTCAGGGGTGGTCGTGGACACCGAGGGTGACCGAGGCCAAGAACTTAGTAAGGGTACTCGGATAGGGTCACTCCTGACTCGTTTATTGTTCCTCGACGTTTATGGTCAGCAAAAGGGCAAAACGAAAGGTCAAAACTCAGGCCTGGACCCCAGGTAATTTCACAACAATTAATATTGAATAACGCCTTTCGACGCACAGAATTTAATGCTTATCTAAAGGTAGGAAATTAGTCCGCCAAGATTTATTCGAAAATTTGGGAACAAAGCTTGTTTATAGTTCAAAATTTATTTGTGTCGGCCTATATCGAGAGTTGAAATGTTTTATTGTTGAAATATGGACATTCTGTAAGTTTGCTTAACAGATTTATTGTTCTTCGCTCTCGACCGAGTATTTGGGATGAAGGGTTACTTTTGTTATTGCGTTATTCAATTCAAGGATACCTATTTCAATTTAGTAAACGTAATAATATATTGCAGATATAGAGCAAGCATAAACTATTAATCATTGTACTATTTTAAAAATAATTTTCCTTAAATTGGCTTATAATAAATATTGTGTCTTTTTATGATATAAATCTCACTCTTACAACTTTATCTTTAATTAAGTATCCAGATTTTAAAGTACAATATACCTTTAAAATCGAATACTAAATGATGAAAATGAAGAGAATGATAAATGTACTCTCTTATGTTAGTCTGGCGTCGAATTCAATCATATTCAGTTCATTCGCAGTACTTGTTAAAATCATTAGGATGGTATTGCCAATTTGCATTTGCAAGCGAGACGCCAGGTATCCCGTTAACAGGCGTATGCATCCCTGCGGCATCTCCCCTGTGAGATACTATGAGTCTTTGTAGTGGTCCACAGGCACGAAGCCAATATTTCCCGTCGTGTATGATATGCAAATACAATTTAAAAGTTTACATATTTTCTCAGCGCGGCTGAGAACTTACGCCTACGGTCCCATTCACATTATACACTACTTATTTATCTAGCAGATAGAACCTTCTTTGGCTCAAATAAAATTGTACTTTTGTAGTACGCAGACAAAAGAAACTGCTTATTTTCGAAGCTTAAAAAGTTTTACTCGGTTTTCTCTTTTTTTTTTGTTAAAATGAAAGATTTTAAAATCATACATGGAATGAATCGTTATTAAATTTATTTTCATACTTTGATGATATATGTATCTCTTTCATCAACAAAAATAAAAAAATCTTGAGTAGTCTCAGCCCCCGACAAATTATATTACCCTGGGTAATACAGAAAACTTATTCAACAAACTCTTTAGAAAGTTGAAAGTCAAAGCCTCTTTCAAAGTAATAATCCCCGGTGATGCTCTGCGCTAAGTTTTATTCTAACAAAATTATCATTTGACTGTCCTTCGTTTTTAAGTCAAACTGCTATTTGACTGACAACAATATAGATATTAAATTTATGGAAATAATATATTTTATAATGTTATGTCATATCAAAACACTAATTGTGCCGATGGCAATTCTTTTTGTCATGCTGATATTTTGAATTAGTTGTGATAGCCTAGTGGCATGACCAGTAAGCTGAGATAGTCAAAGGTCTCGAACAACTGAGTGCAAACCCAAGGGAAACATGTGTGCGTGAAGTCTGCCAATCTGGATCATGATATTTTGTACAGTTTTATTAGTATTTTGACAGAAACCTTGGCGTTAACATAGTAACCTATCAACTAAAACTTTTATCGTAATCAAACGAGTTCTAACGGAATGTTTAGATAAAAACCCAACAAATATTTATTTTCATCATAAAGATGTTAATACGTCGCTAACGTCGCTAACTTTAAAATCTCAGTTTTTCTTTGCACAGAATTGAAAAAGCTAATTATTTTGCTTTGTCCGGCACATAATTATATTGCCGTCTCCATTAGTATTCGTGTTATGACAATGAATGGTCTTGGTCCGATATAAAACAAACTTAGTGAGAGGACGAAGCATAAAATAAGGAATCATAATTCAAATCGAAAAAAGTTTTCCCGTGCCGGGTAATTTTTCCCATCTTACGGCAAGTTTTGCTGGAGGGGTCGTGGCTCTCGCCTCAAGGAAATCTAAGAGAGGGTTTACATTTTTAGCCTTTCGCCGTGTCTTCCTCTTCACTTTATATCGTCTTTTGATTACTCTCTCAACAAGTTATGCATACTGTAAAAGTCAGCGTCGTGGTTAGAAGAATTTTCGGCGTCTTCTTTACGTCTTGCCGCTGTTCATGGCTCCTTTTTCATACCTTTTATATTTTCGCTTTAGTATGAATGAATCTACCTTTTATGGTGATTATGATTTGTTTTTCTCCATGTTTGTTGTCTTGTTTTTTTATAATGAAGGTAAAAGTTGTTATGTGGTATGCATAATTTATTTGTCATCTCCTCGTGATATTTTGTTTTCATCATTAGAAATACACCTTGTGTAAATACGATACCACAAAATGAGAGGCAGTGTTCTTTAAAGCAGTGCTAACGCGCTATGCGCTGTTAATTCCCCTTAAGATCCCAGATCCACCCTAATTGTTATCGGCCTGCCCGACCCTTAATGGTGTTTCTAATGCAACTAATGTATTTTCGGGACATTTTGCAGCTTGCCTGGGGACATTTTTCTGTTTGTATGAGCACGCTGCGGCTCCCCGTCCCTCTGGCTACGGTAACTGTATTATCTGCAAATATGTTCACAATTTCTATTGTCCATCTGAGTGGCGCGAATGCAATGAACATAAATAAGAGATATACGTTCAGTATGTTGGGTGTGTTCAGCTTGTCTCTATACATCTTACTTTATTCCATTTCTTGACAGAGGGTAGCTTTAGTATTCATAAATTTACCGGTACTTTTCTTTTAGTCTCGGGCTTAATGTATTTTTTTCGTCAGTATGAGTCTTAGGGTCTTAAAAAAACTACAAAGTTAATTTTAAATGTATGAACCTTTTACTGTGTGTTGTAGATTTGTAAATATTGGGAAGTCAAGTACCGATACGAGGATAAGTTTATTTCTCACAACTTTATAGCTTTCATGGTTTTGGGGTGAAACAAATAAAATCTCGAAGTATTGAAAATAAACAATACACAGTCAGCAGCAGCGTGGCTCTCGTAAAATTGTTCATATAAACGCAGCAAGGCGGTAAATTAGATTTTATTTTATTTCTTAAACAATTTGCGGCCGGACACAGACAAAGGGCGCATAGGTTCGATGCCGTGGTCAGCAATTCAAAGGTTTATGCGGGTACGTTTATTACTTACCTACACCCGAACTAGTGGTGCGCGGTTCCTTTTTATAGGCGAATTAGTATCGAGTATTTTTTCGCTAACAGTTATCGAAACGTGTATTACCGTATAGTCATTATTTGTTGGTTTCAAGAGACTATCTTGAGAAGTTCTTACTCAAGATAGTCTTATTCATTTCAGTCATCCGATTAATATTATGTTCATGTCAAAATGTCTGAGGCTTACTTTTCTAAGGTATCGCAAGGCCGACTGCTTTCAGTTATTGAACGTTGAAGTTCAAGAACTTTCCACATTGTACGACGATACATTTTATTATAATATAATATTTATTTAGATCGTAGGTATCTTAGAAGAAATTAATAAACAAAACTTGTAGAAATTGATAAAAGAAATATTTTCTTGTATCTACAATTAAATATAAAAATATATTTAGAAGTTGAAATAAAAATGTTTTGTTATCGACAGTGACCCATCCCTATGGGCACAACGCGATTTCGCAGTGACCACCGCTCGAGCCCCAATCGCCGGCCATTGTCCGGCCGTGTTCTTGTTCACATTAAAACGCAGTTAACCATTCTTTATTGTTTTATCCTCGACCATTCGCCGATAAATGTCCACGACTCATGGGAAATGTTATGGTATATACATATCTACAATTCCGGGCCCATAATTATAGACACCTTTTATTAGAAATTGGTGCCAATTTAGCATAACTTGCACGAATTTAGACCGATGTAGATGATAATAATTAATAGGTAACATGGGCGTTTGCCAGTACATTTTATAGTGATTATATGAAGCCCTGGTGTGAGTTATCCATGTTATGGAGTTTTAATGGACGATATAAATAGAATCTGAGATTAATTATCAAATATTATATTATTAATTGATTTCTATGTTAAGGGGCCCGGGTTTGAATCCCTGTAGAGGCAAATTATTGTGTGATGAGCGTACACATTATTGTACCTGGAGCATGGATATTTCTATGTATAATATGTATATATATTAACATTTTTTAAATATTTATGTAATGTATCAACCGTCTCGTATCCGTAACACACCTTTTTGCTCAACTTAAACTAGATGACACTGTGTCGCAATGTCCGGACATGTTTATTAAGTTTAACTAACAGTCGTGCGATATGATTGTGTTTTTACTAAACCTCCGTATATACGTATTTTGTACCTATTTGAAATAAATGTTAAAAAACCCCAAGTCCCTCGATAATTCAAGAACTAAATACATTTATATTGTGACACAGTTACAACATAATATAACTGAAAATTTAAAGAATTAGAGCGAATCGCATCAGGCTTTTCACCCGGCTCTCGGTAACGTGGTAATCACTGAAACCTTACTCCGTAGTAAAAGTTAGCCGTCGATAATTGGTCGAGTGTGAACGGGGCGCCAATCTCGTGATCCGCCGTAGGCTGGTGTGAGAGCTCAATTTAACAATTATTATCTGTTCCACTATGTACTATTTTAGTGTTGCCAGGATTGTTTAAAGACCGAGTAGTGTAAGTATCATGATAGTGATGAATAGAGATGATAGAATTTGAAAAAACTGTAAATTATTTCAAAAATATAAAATACTTTTTCTGCCCATGTCCATTATAGACTTTGAAACCATCCAACCGAAGTGTCCCAAACCAGTTTAATTTCATAGACAACGATAATTAAAAAAGAAAAGATAGTTCGTACATATAATATAAGGAAAACTAATTCTACTATTTTTTAAATAAATGTCAAAGTATGTAAACGCTGACAAGCTTTAACGTTTAAAAAAAGGAACGATTAAGGAACGTTGGTTTCGCGTGAAGCACAGACGATTGGCGACACTAAACTGGAGCACGTCTGTCGTGAATCTATTCCTGACAGTAATTGCGCAAATTATCCTGTAGTGCCCTAATACCAATTAGAATCCTAGACAACAGTAATTTATAGGTTGTAATGTTGCGTAACTGTCCGCATTTAGTTATGAAGGCCACTTATAGAATTATATGAAGTATAATTGTGTTGAATACACATACATAGCTACTATATCAGATAAACCTGTCACTGGAGCACTGTTTAGGTTTGGTGTTCTTATACACTTGGTGCCTATTATGTTCCGATACGATACTGAAAGCGTATCTTCTTAACCAAATTATAATCCTTTATAAAGAACTGCTACAGTCGTAAAAAATATAAAAGGATTGTTCCTTATATCAATATTAGTTGTCTCAATTCTTTTCTCTTTTCCGGCTGCACTGCAATGACGGCTGAATCGTCTAAATAAAAAAATTGAAAAAAGTCAAAACATTAAATGAAAAATTCAGATCTTACTATTTTATTCACAGCAAGATATTTCCGACCTCAGCGGAGAGACGTCTAAACAATAGTAGGCAGTTTCGGTTCAACAAGAATAGATTGCCATAAGTTGGCTCAGTACGGGGGAAAGTATTCCCGGGGATCGAGATCGTCTGAATTATAGATGCGAGTCCCGCCACGTAACGCTGTCACTCGTGTGATTTTGAGACAATCTGATTTTGTGTTTTCCCCGTTTTGGCCGCTGAATGTTTTATTAGATCAGTCGCGTTCCACGTCTAATGCTCTGTGGCCATATTATCTCGGCATTGTTTACTCACGTATCGTTAACGTTATCGAACACTTATTTCTGATTAACGTCTGTTACATGTTTACCCCTATTTCCTTAACAACTTCCCAAACATATAAATATTGCATGATTCCTTTCAGGTCGTGATAAGGGTTAGGATGTATCGTATCAAATTCACTTATGTTGAATATGGTTGTTTCAAACCTTACTATTTCGTATAAGAGGTACCTAACGTGGACCATCGACTGAAGTGTTTTGTTGTGTTAACGGTGAACGGTGTCGTTTATATGCTAATAAATGGTTTCGTTGGAAATGATAGTGCGTCAATTTATAACTACATATAATACTTAATTTTTAAACAAACATGTAAATGACGTTCTCCTTCAGTTTGTTCTAACTAAGCCTAAATGGGAAACGGATTAACAAGAGTAAGAAAAGCGTAAAATGTATCGTTATCACTGGTTTTTTGGTGCGGAAGATCGACCAAGTCTGCAATTAATGTCCTCGCTATCCCCCATACGAACGCTAAAGTTTTCCTAATTAATTGCAAGGTTCTAATCATGATACTGGCGTAACAAAATTATTATGGACCGTTTAATTTCCTTGCCCTACGCCCTTCGGCGTCTTACTGCGCTAATGCGTTATTGCAAAATTTTAATCAAGGGTGTGATGTAATTAAATTATGCAGGCTGTCGTATGCACTCCTCGATTATAAATCTTCGATGTTTGCTTAGGTAATGCTAAGAGTCATATTTATCGTCGTAATATTACGGTTGTTGCAATGTCAACATCTGGCAATGTATTTCAACTAACATACTAGGGTTGGTTTAATTCGTTCGTAAAATTTACATAATTTTTAAACGAAACAATATAAATTATTATGTATATGTTTTTACAAAGCATGTTTCAAATCATTTAAATTTGCATATTTGAGAATATAAAATAAAATCTAAGAAAGTGGAGGTGGAGCGCGTTTAATGAAGCGTTATAAAAATATTGTGGTGAAATAATTATGTGTCGACTCGTAAACTATGTAGAACATTCAAAATCAATTATAATAAGATACGGTGCGATGTAAGCACTGCGTAATAAAATATGTTTATTATTTCAACACGAGACCGCACTTTAGTCAATTTGCTGAACCGCCCTCCGAGTCAAAAGTAAAGGCAGACAGACAGTAATAAACTCGTGTTTATGTAGTTTGCCAACGAATAAAGCCCAGCTATAGCTCCAGACCTCAGCTTCACTAAAATCTTCACAACGCAAAAATGAAATTAAAGTCTGCGATCTTAACAAATGAATCGCGACCAATTGGCCTGGCGTGTTGGGCTGAGATCAAATAATTTTATGAAAATGAACCCCTGGCCCATTTAATTAACCCAACCTCCCCCTATTAAACTGTACAAGAATTCCCCGGTTAAACATTAACATTCGTCAGGAATTTAATTCGAGGGCAACTCAAAATAATATACCTTACACTTTTTTTTGCTCTAAATTGTATTCATCTCACACATCCCATAGTCAACGATAGCGGAGATAATTTATTTTTATTGGATTTTCTTTTCGCTCGAGAAGTTTTAATTACTGCAGGACGTGTAACCGTGTTTTATAAGCTGGTGTTCGCTCGCCTCGCGGACGTTAATTGTTTGTTGCGGTCGTAATTTCGCTCATATTCGCATGTAGCCCTGTAAATTTTCCGATTTCGGCTACATAATTCATTAGCAAACATTGCTATTGCGAACACGTTCACTAATACCCCGATTATTTCCCAAATACTAAATAATTGGCGCACCTATACGTATCCGATTCATTATATCGATTAATCGAACCGAATTAAATTCACTTATCTCCCGTGGAAAACCAACAACCGCAGGACGTGATCGAACTTCGGTCTAATACGGAGAAATATATAATAGGAATTAAGGAGGTCGAATCTGAGCTCATCAATCATTAAGCCCTTACGCGTACCTGGGGCCCTCGCTAAATAAATAACCGGAGCAAATGAAAAACATGCTCGCTTGTATCGAAGGAAACAGTGAGAATTTGTCGGAGGCAATAATAAATATGCATAGCGCGTCTATGCCACATCCTCTGTGATTAGTCGCGTGGAGGTACGGAGCCCCCCTAGCCACTGATACGGATAGGTGAGTGATAGCGAGGGGGCCTTGGAACTAAGGAACCCCTAGCTAATAATGCTAGTATCTCTCTGTAGTATTGGCGAAATTTCTTGGATATTGCCAATATGGGGTGTTCACGTGCGCACACTTTTGTTTCTGTCAAAGCGCGCCTCACGGGTGGGTAACATTCGACGAGGGAATCCTTATTCAAAAGCTAACATACATAATATCAGTGGAATAAAAATATTTCTGATGGTTCACTCACACGTGAATATATATTTATGTACGTGTATTTTTGATTTATGTAGGGATTATAAATAATAATAATGTTAGTATAAAATGAAGTGTGCTGTGGTGAACGTTAATATAGGTTTAAAAGCTATTTAAAATGTTACACACTTGATATTGTTTCAACATTGTTGGCCATTTTAACTTTAGCTCAACCGCGTACCAATATTTAATACTAACGGAGGAAGTTGGTAGCTTATGGCACCTAATGCCCGTTATATTAGAACCAACATATAAATTCACAATGTTCTACACTCAAGTATGCAGTTTATGGCTCGGTTTGGGATGCATTATATTAGAAGGAGTTATGCGCTCTTTGGGCTGCTTCCATAGAAGAATTACTCCCATGACATAGGGGGCATTTTTGGGGCGTAAGAAAGCCTTCGATTTACCTGAACGCGGATGTATGTTTATTTTGTTGGAAGTTCAATGAGTATGCAATAAAAACAAGAGAAATAACATAATATGTAGGTATTTTCATTTTTAAGTTTAAGCAATCAACATTAAAAACGTATTAATCTATTACAGATATAATCATAATAGAGTTAATACAGTAAAAATAATTATTAGGTAATATCATCCAAATAGTTTGGCGACAAAATCATAAAATCGCAGAATAAATAATAATCAATCAATCGGTATGATCATTGAAAAATACATCAGGTGTGCCGTGTGACGTAAGTGAGAACCAAAACAAGTGAACCAGAAATAAATCATGCGACGGTTTCTTCACACTCCAGCAGTGCGTTTTAAAAAGATTAATTCCCCTATGTGGCAGTCTCACGCAATTCAATGTACACACAAAATCGCGACAAGGCACTGAACGTCGGATTGAACGCACAGATTCACCTCTAGTGGTTATATTTTATTGTTATTGCTTCCCGATTGCGCGCGAACCGCCGCTAAATCAAATTACGAGTCCGGCACAGTCCTAAACAAATTTCAATTTTCAATTACGCCCATGTAGGAGTGGCAGCCACGACCTCCCTAGAGAACTTCCTGACTTATTGCACAGCATCGAAGTGATGCCTCAATAATGTATTCAGAATAATTGTTTGTAGTAGGTACTGCGGCATTTGATTCGATTGAATTCGTCCTCCAGGGATACAATAAGTCATGATTTGTATCGAGCCCTAGTACAAACTGATCACGCAATCAGACGTGAGTATGATTTTATGAGTTTTATTACATGGAACGAGAAAACAGTTGCCGCGTCACGCTTCTTATTGATTTCGTGTGGCAATAAAAGAATCGACGCCGACCTTAGCCTCCCCATATACTTTTTCCAGTTCAATGAGCATAGATTGCAATAGGATTCCACGCGGTGGATAGCCCCGAATATTTCTTGTGAACCGCGTGTATCTCCCGCATAGAAAAGGTGCAAAGATTTACCTGAAACCCTTATAACTATGGGTCAACATAAAAAAATATTAATGTGTGCGTAATTTCTGTGTTGCACATTGAGACCTGGGTATTGTTCTCATGAGCAAGGAGTTAAATTCGTGTAATTGTTTATAACAAGATTTTTTAATCAATTTTTAATAAACTTTGGCAACATGATTATTGCCGAAGTTACAATTATGACAAGAGCTATGAGTAAAATAAGTCTGGCCCACGCTAAGGATGACAACATTCTATGATTTAAGTTTACCCAATCGCTGCGTTTACTTAAGATTTTATGTAAATTATTTTTCGACGGCGCTGAATTTAGAAAACATTTTCTGTGTACAAAACGAGTGCCTAACAAATTACAAGCAAACAAATTTAAGAATAAATAAAATATTCTTAAAGATAGGACGTCACAAGCCGTTTTACTGTAAAAGGTTTAGCAATCGCATTTTTTCTCTTACTTAATTCACCCAGTGCAGATCTATATATATGTTTGTGTATGTGACACAAATCAGTGATGTATGAAAACAAACCTATTCAGGCTGACATATTGGAAAAGAACCCCTATTCGTTCAAACGACAATAAAACCAGTTGTAGCCAAGCGCGTCCCGTTCCAATGAATTCTTACGGAAAGGAGCAATAAGAAGAAAGTGTTCACAACATGGCTGCGGTGATAGTCAATATAGCAGATGCAAGACAAACAGGTAGCAATATCGGGATATCCATAGACTACACCGGCGATATCAATAAGCGGCGTGACGCCACGACGAATTGCCGAGATAAAGTAGGGGCGGTGCGCGTGCCTCGTCGAGATTGCCGACGATTACCGCGCCCGATACTGTCAACTTGGCCCGCTCTCTACACTCGCGTTACAACATTATGAACTTGCTCACAACATCATTAATCTTCCAAAATTAAATGCTGCATTCTACACAATCTGCAATTGGCACTCGAAATGTAAACAATATCAAAATACTCGCGGAAAAGTAAATACTTTCGTGCCAATTTGTTTAAACTGCCGCTTTCATCGAGTGCTATGAAAATAAACATCTCATTTGACTTCATAATGCAATAACTTTTTTCAGTTGAGCGTACAAATAGAGCGATATTAAAAATGGATCGGATCCGACGTTCCACGAGCTCAATAATCAATAAGCAGTTTAAATATTACGCAATAAAACTCAAGCTTCCGATATAGTGTTTCAAATGTTCCAATTCTCCGGCACGGACCATTAACAGAGCAAAGGAAATCTGCAATCTCAAGAGATTGAAAATCAAACAATACGAACGTTCGTAACATAATACCATTCGTTATTAAGACACAAATGTGGCATTAGAGGGAAGTGAGGCAACGGCAGAAGTTGTGCCGCTCTCACCGACGCTAGGGGAGACGCGACACAAAATGTTTATAGAGAGAACAGGGTAAGGGGGTAATGTTAGTAATAAAATTTTATACACCTTAATATTTCGCCGAACGATGAGTCGAGGCGTGTGTGAAATTATGTACCTAGAGCGTGGTGGCGTAATTTACTACTTTCCCAGCGCAGCTAGAAAAGTACTTTTTCATTGCACAATGAACAGAATGGTTTGTATATTTTTATTAAAGCAGGTATAGTTGATGCGAATAATGCAGGATTTTTTCCTGCATTATTCGTATTATTTTAATCCTTAAGTCCCAATGAACGATCACACTGTGGGGCTTTAATAAGCATCCCTGGTAGGTGGTTTGCGTCACTCGCTTCCCAGAGACGCCGTTACATCGCGTGATAATTTATGTAAATGAAATACACATTACCCTGTTTCCTATTCGAAGTGCTGACAAGTTTTCACAACATGTTTATTGCCGTGTTTTGTCTTTATTATCTCTTCGCTCGTGTCACTACTTTCATCCCATGTGCCGTCGCGCCGGGCCACCGTATTTCATAATTTTTGCCGCTCTCGACTGCGAATTCATTTTTATCAGTCGCTAAAAGCTATCTGATATATGTATGTGTATCTCACACGCTAAAGCCCAGCTAACATTGAAATGCATTTTGAAAAATAATTTCTGAGAGCGAAGTCTACGTTCTCTATTTAAAATAAAAGCTATTTAACACTTGAACATTGAAAATAAAACTTAATGAACTCCACAAAGCTATAACAGGAACTAGATATCCTTTTTATAGCAGTTTTAAGAAAAGCGCTAGTATAGCGGAGAGCTTTTTCTAAATTACAAACGCGAACCTAATAAAGGTTGAGAAGTTTTAGGTGCGCGTTTGGTAAAAATACGGTGTCGCAAAAGTTTTCTTTATTAGTTTCCCCCTTTAATCCGGCCAGGCGTGTCCCAATGTCTTTATGGCGAATTTTCAATCTGAGTCTGGGTGGAAGCCAATAAGAAATCAACTATTTTTCTCTGATTCCCGTGCATCGGTTCGAGGGGAAGCTCGTTTCTTTACGACTTCTTTTACGATTGGAGGTGCATTCGGAATTAGTCCGCACCATCGGAAGAGCATTTTCGTGTCTACGACGTACGGTAAAAGGATTACAATAACAGAATTTATCATTCGTTCTTCAACTTTTTGTCTCAATTTTATTTAAAAATGCCACCCCTATTTTAGAATCTGATATAAATTGATGGGATCGATGTGACGACAACAACCAACTTTGATACTTGGAGCAAAAGCGTATAATGCTCTCTTTTAAACTAGTAAACTTTTCACCAACATAGACGGTGAATGTTTACGATATTGTTAGCTTTTTTAGAAAACAATTTTCCGTCGTTTTCCTGTTAGGAAAGTTGCGAACCTTTTTCAACAAAAAGATTTGGGTAGTAAAGGATTTTGTAGATAGCATCTCTCCCGTACGTGTATAGTATACTGTTAATCAAGTGAGTAGACTTAATAAACAGCAAGGGGTGGATTAGGTAATCAGTCAGCAAAATCTTGCTTTATGAAACTGTACCTTAACGATTTATCCATGTATAGTTTTGTCTTAGGGGTAAGTATCCAGAAACCGTATTGTTGGATTGTATTAAAGCTATAAGATACAAAAGCGAATGGCAGGCTTGTATGAGAATCTCGTACACCTAATAAAATTTCGTGTTTTGGGATACTTTTTGTTTTAATTGGTAGTTAATATGCCTTTTTTAAATTCTTAGATTTTTAGAACTTGGGACGTAAAAGTTATAACCAGTTCTATTTTTTGAGGTTATGTACTAGTGTACCGATGTAAATTGTTACTTATAGGTACATAAACATTGTTTTGGTGGTAAAGTAAATGTCTTAGATTGCTTGTCGCTATCCTTGTAGTGTTTTACTTACTTAAGTAGGTAGATTGTGAAGAGGATTCGGTGTATTAGGAGATAGGTACCTATGTCCAGCAGCGGACTGCAACAGTTTGATCATGATGAATTTCTGATGGGGTTTTGAGTGTCGGTAAATAAAACAATACTTTTTTTTGTAAGTACAATTATTATACCTACTTATATTTAAAAAAAACTTAATATTACTTTATCCAACAATTATGCGTTTGTACGTATAATATATGAGTATTTATTAATATATTTAATGTTATTTCTATTTCTAAATAATTAATTATCATTTCGATATTTGTGTTATTTTACATATGGCAACTTCTAAAAACATAACTGCGTTTAGTTTACGATTGTATTACGTTTCTTTATTAAAATCTTTTTATTGATATTATTAATTAATGCAAAGTTCTAAAAATAGTACACTTACATGAAAATAAATGGCTTAGTTGCCTTATCAAGTGGTGCAAGTTCTATAACAGAACAACAAAAAAAATATGCGGTACCAAATCTGCCGTTCGCCTTTCAATGATAAGATATTCTTAGATATTTTTATATGGAAAAAAGGACTTAAAGCCAAAATGGAGTAGGTACTATTGACCCCATTTTTATTAAAAAATGTTTCTTATCTTTCAACCCAACCCATGAAAACCCATGATACTCATTACTTTTTAATACTTGATTTAATCGCGACCTACCATCATATTTAGGCATAAAATGGCTGATATACGGTATAAGTGGGTGATTGTACGGTATCTAAACAGGAACAGTATAGTCAAGTAAAGAGTTCAAAATTCTAAAAGATTCTAGTATTAAATTATCTTATCTAACAAATAAATGATTTACTTTTAAAGCATTAGGTTTACATTCATTAGTTGGGCAGTTATTTTAGAAAGTGGCTTTCATCTAGTAGAAGCCACAATAATTCTCGTTTTTATTTAACTACTCTCGAGACATATTTAAAATTTCAATTTTTCATTCTAGCGCGAAAATGCGCCACTTTAAGGCAGAGCTTAACAGGAAACAGTACGAAAAAAAAAATCACGCAAATAAAACGTTTAAAAATTTGTAGAGCCGTTATATATTATATAATATTTTTATTAGTTTATATAATTTCTCAAATGTTATATATGTTAGAGGCAATCTGTATAATTCAGGTATTCTATACAATACTTAGGCAATGTTTAGAATACCTGGGACGTCCAGGGAATGTATGAAATATTGTGAATGTTATTACCCATTACATACTTTACCTAGGTAATGTAAACAATTCCTAGGGATTGTATAGAGTACCTGTTGTTGCACCGGTAATGTGTAAAATAGATTAGGTTAGGTTAGAACTGTGACACCCTGCGAATGGGTGCGCCACATAATTTATAAACTCATCTGGTCTAATTTCATTTTATTATCCTTCATAACGTTTAATATAGGTCTATAAAAATGTCATGGTTAACACCATGACTCAGAGTACTCCGACTCGTATAACTTAGGTTAGAAGGCTTAGCCTTCGTGATTATTTTTTTTAAACCACCCATAAATAGGAGCCCCGCGACATGGGGCTACGTCGAACTATCTTAGCGCAGGTGGTAAGTTAAATAAACTAACCCGTGTCTATGCAATTTTGCTTTGTTTTTTTAAGTAGGCGTTTTCAACATATTAGAATAAATAAATTTTATTTATATTTTTTGAGTGGAGATTTTGATGTTATATCATCTATTACTTACTCCCTGCGAATAGCCAAAACCGGATTCACTATAAAAAAAAAATACAATAACGTTATGTGAAAATGAAAATTCTTCTGGTTATAAGCACATTACCGGCTGTACATTGGTATTGTATAGAATATTTCAAACATTACCTGTACGTTTTAGGTATTCTATACATTGCCTAGATATTGTATAGAATACCGGATTACACGCACACACCAGATTGAATGTATATGTTAATATATATTTCAAAAGCTACACAACACAAGATATTTAAACATTTTTCTCAATTATAATTATGTACCTAAATACATTTCAAGTAAAATGCACCTAACAAACAACAACAAAAAGTGTTTAAAATATTTCATTCCACAAAAACAACTGGATGAGACGATATGAAGTTCCGTCAATACTTTATTATGAGTCCTATGAGATAACTGTAGTACCGTCTTTATGACACTCTTTTAATAGCCGCTGAGTCTGGCCCTAGCGACCTCTAGCGTTGGTTCGATGTTATTAATGTTTTTAAGGCATTTTCAACTTTAATAACCTATTAAAAATTTTAAAGTATTGGGTCTTAAGCTTAAAATTGCCCAGCATTTATAGTTTAGCTATTAAAGTTGGTTATTACATTACTGGATTTTATTTTTCATCTTAAATATAATTAATCTTTTTTCTCAAATATGCTTGCACCTAATTTTTCAATAACATCAAGGACGTTTTATTATGACGTAAATAGCTAATTGCTGATAATAGCTGGATATCAAATATTTGCGTTCATTAACGCGTTTGACGTGTAATTAAATAATAATTATCAAGCAATTTAATGAAGAATTTTGAAATAATACAAACCACCATACAAATCACAGAACTAGGTTCCGTTGAACCTAGTTCTTTTATTACAATGAAAAAAAATGACTGCTCTATTTTAAAAAAAAATATCGGAACGTAATTATAACCGCCTCCTTTTTGAAGTCGGTTAAAATTGTTTATTGAAATTTGCTTTGATACGTTTATTCCTTTGAGTTTTATATCTGGAAACATTATTTACTTCCTTAAAGCTGCGCAAAGTTCCCGTGTCTAACTAAATCCTGTGTTCTTAGAATCTATTTCCATTAAGAAAGATCATTTATTCCATACTTTTTGACCCACTCCATTCTAATACCGAAAAGCAATAACACAAATAATGCTAAATGATTTAATATCTGAGGTTTATCATCGAGTCAAACGTTAGACGTCAACTGCTGGACATAGGTCTCTCCCATGGATCGCCACAACAATCGGTCATGCGCAGCCCGCATCCAGTGGATTCCAGCGACCTTTATCAGGTCGTCAGTTCACCTTGCCTGGCCACAATGCGTCTTCCAGTATGTGGTCGCCAGTCTAAAACCTTCAAATAAAGGCTCGTTAACTAAAAAAAATACCTTAGATCTAGTACCATTACTACTCTCACAAACATTTATATGCAATTGAAGCTTGACCTATGACTTTAAAAAGTTTGCAAGTGACATTTTTCTATTCATCTTTAAATAAATAAAGAAGTTCATTCTAATTTCCCTCAGTTATCAAATCGTCAATCAACGCAAATACACAGTTAAGCTAACAAAACCAAACCGAAGACGAAAAGTAGCTGCGTTTCATTTGTATTGTGCTCTCTCTTTCACTCACTCTAGTGTATACTTCTGCATATGTATGTACATCGTATATCTGAAATTCGTTCAGTACATTATCTATACACGTGTCGCGATTAAGTCTGTTAACTCACTTCGACTTGCCGACGCCAGTAACAGAGTATTCACTAAGATCGTGACTGAAATATCATATCATAAGCGAGTTAATTTAGTTCCCCCCTTAGACGGGACTTACCAGCATTTGTAGTTGCTACGGCTTTACGAATAGAGATGTTTTTAATGACGTTTGTATATGAAAATGAAGATTTGTGCAATGTTGGCTCCTTGTTTTGATAAATCAGCACATATTTATGTCTAAATATCTATAGTTTTTTATGAAATGGGACAACCAAATTTCAAACAACAGAGAAAAGTCGTTTCGAGTCCAGTCGGGACCGAATAACTTACCGTTTAAATCAATTAAATAGAAACAATGAAATCCGCACGCTATTTTTTTTATCCCTCTAAGTGTGAAATATTTCATAGGTATTTAGCTATATTATTATTGTTAGAGACAGGAGCGATAACAACACGAAACAAACACCCGCGGGGCGCGTTCTGAATTAATCCAATCCACGGAATGGGTATAACAGAAAGCTAATGGGCCAAAGTTTCCATGTAAGCCAATTGTGTGCCGTTAATCTAATCGGTGCCGTGTATAACGATATTTTGATATCAAAACGTACAATTGCCAAATGAAAAATACGCGGATTTCCTGTCGACCGTAATCGCCATGTAATCCATCAAATGAAACGATGGCGAACGCTTTCCTTACCGTACGAAAGTCTGCCCTATTACGTATTGTCACGATTTAATACGACTGATGCATGAGTTATTTACTACGTATTTGTTTTGATTGATTGTGAATGTAAGGGAATATTTGAATATAAAACAAGCAAATACGGGGAAACATCTACATGTAATACCCACCGACGTATATTGAAAGTAATTGTTATCTACATGCTTTTGTTCCGAATAGTAAGTAGTTACCTGTTTGTGATATTCCATTTAACCAGTATCGGTAACCTAGATACAATGAAAACAGGGGTTTCCCTTTACAAATTACAGTGTCCATAAAATACAAAGCATTTTGTTTGCTCAAACTACCCTTGACCAAAATAATGTCGTGTGATAGCATCTTTGAAACGTGCTCAGGTTTATTATAACTTTCTTCCTAAGAGTTCCAGCTGTGAGGGACCATGTCGCACTCCCCCCTCCTCACCCTCCATTCCCGTACTACCCTCACCTGATCAGTGTAACGGTGCTCATGCGATAAAACAATTACCACAGTGAAGTCGAGCGTTCGAAATACGAAGCTTCGAAAGCCCTAAATAATTAAACATGAATAATGCTAAAACTAAATATTGAGCTGAAGTATGTACGTAATCGTTTCTCGAGAAAGATTTAGGACGTCTATTAAGTGTAAATAAAAAAGTAATTAAAACCATGATTTAAAACTTTGAAGAACTGGATTATTAGTAACCTACATTAAAAGCTTATATAAAGAGTAATAAAAACTAACCCTTACATACCCAAATTACTTTGAACTAACTATCATGTTATAATTCAACAGTTAACGAGGAGGTCGGCAAGTCGTAAAATCTGTCAAGTTTAGCCCTTGTAGTAAAAAAATTAAATATATGCCACAATACTCAAAAAAACGCAACATAAAAAAATATTATTAGGTACTTATTTCACTTCACTCCGATAAGCCCATAACTAGAGATTAAAGAATGTAGTTAATATTTACCATATCGTCTTAAATAAACCTCTAATTAAAGAAAAAAAAGTTAATCTAGTAGCAACAAAAACCAGGTTCTTATTATCAGATCTGGGTACGTTGTCGTGTTACCGTTTAAACAACTCGCGTGCCGGTTTAAGCTCACAAGGATCTTGATACGGTCGGCCCGCACTAATTATAGTTTTGCTTATTACCAGCGGCCTCGAATAGTTATTGTAATTACACTAATAATTTGTAGCTCTAGAACCAACCGCTATATTGATATTGCTGTTAAATGGCTAGGAATAATACCGTCATTAGTTTCAAATTAATTTCGGATACGGTTTTGATTGATAGGTAGGTAAGAAACCATTTTATTTTCTCTCTAGAATATCTCTTAAATTCATCGCCGGTCCTAAATAATATTCATGCAAAAATAAACTTTTATGTCCTTATGCCAAACATAAATCTGGATAATGAAATTGCATAGTAAATAAAATAACGCGATCAAAGATTGTGTTACATAACACAGACAGACCAAAGTGTGTATGTTTTTATGCAGGGCGAAGGTTGAAAAGTTACAAAAATAAACTCTTTAAAAATCCGACACATTTTACGGACTTGAACATACTTTAGAAGTCTTGCATGTAGATCATATAGCTACATAAGTACAGAATTAAGGCGAATATTCGCGGTAGCTCAACCTCGACACTAAACTCTGCATATTTCATCTCATGCATGTGGTGGTGGTTGTCGTCCTATCTTTCATTGCATCTCCTCTAAGAATCATAAAGTCAGAGGTAGTGCATTTTTCATCAGTCAATTCTACATAAATGACTGACAATCAGCGGGATTTCCTCAATGTAACATATTAGGTCCATAATCTGCATGTATCACAACAAGTTTGTCGTATTACAATATAAATTAAGTCGATATTTGTTTGATATACCTGATTTGTAAACAATATATCTATTACGAGCACATAACTGTAACTAGTTGATAAACATAAATATAATTAAAGTAATATAATGGAGGAATCCCAAAAAAGGCTGCAACGGTTTTATCTATCACTTATTTCATTGAGTGTACGACTAAACGCCGACAGACACTACGCTGACAGACTGAATACCAACAAGACTACTTCGACGGGACACTTCGCCGACAGGACATAAAAAAATATAAATATTAATCCGTACAAACACAAATAAATTGATAGTTCTAACCTATCAATATCACCACGTGATTTAATGTAGGCAGTATGATTTATTTATTGGTTTCCTTATGTTAATATTATTTAACGACATTTATTTTTAAATGCTTGTATTAATTAGAAAAATACTATTAAAATAATTTGAAAATAGTTAGAAATATTGACGCTTGGGCAAAATAGCTTAATTATATTACTAATTGAATTCAACCGTAGTACCGAAAATAGTGATTTGATAGGTTGAATCGTTCATACATAGATTCCAGGGCAATTAAATTGTTACTGTATCGAAATTACCGTTCAATAAAGTAACAATTTATTTTCCTTGGAGCAAACCCTATATGGGCAGAGAAAATTGTATTTAAATAACATAAGTCCTAGGAAAGTAATCTTAAACACTTGCATCCAGTCCATAAAGTCGTCTAAATAACACTAAATGTCAAGCGGCCATCTTACATCTCGAAGCATATACAAATTGGTGTAGCAACATGCCCAAATGGTCCCAACGGCGTCTGGTCTGAAAGCTATACCGATTTCTGAAATATCTCCGCATTCTGCACCTACCGATTTCCTACGAGTGATGTCGGTTTTTCAATTCAAACAAATCTCGACTGATCTGCGTTATATCAAGTCTATGCACTTACATTTTACTGAAGATATTAGTGAATACTCCTCTTTGCTTAGGAAAGACTCTGCAATTATTTATACGCATTTTAATTTTATTATTTTTGGGGCAAACGAGCAGGCGGCTCACCTGATGCTAAGTGATTACCATTGCCATGCCATTGCCATAGGCATTTGCAATACCAGAAGGCTTGCATATGCGTTGCCAACCCCTGCAGAATTCGTTAAGGTTTTTAAAATAAGGAATTACTAAACTGACAGCGGAATGCCCATGCTGTCAGAATAGTCACTCATCCAATGAAGTCTGGTAATAACTATTGTTGATTCACTGCGGTCTTCTGTAAGGCGGAGGTACGTCGGGCAGCTCAATTTGAGCAATGAATCTCTATACGCTATACCCTACCTCCTATAACCTCTTCGTCTGTTTAATGCCTCGTTGGTAAGTGCGACTATTACTGTTACAGTCGAGCAAAGTATTATTGAGTTTTCTAAGAAATGCTTAGTAGCATGTCGAAGTTTGGATTCGTTCCCGGTTGATTGCAATAGGCGCCCTATAATATGGGACCTAACATATCGACGAAATATGAGTGTACATTAATATACCTATTACCTCTGATTAATTCTTCGGAGACGGCAGGCGTGATAGCATCTAGTTAATGTTTTTAATTTATCATGCTTATTATTTGTATTTTCTCATTCTACTATAAATCTTATAAATGTTGATATTATGATTCGTGTACCTATATTGTAATTTTTACGAATAAATACAAAATAAGCTGCATCAACAATATTCTCACAAGGATTACAACTTGTATAGCTGAGAAGACAGGACTGGCTTTGTGAAAATATGTATATTCTATGAAGTGATCGACATTTGTAGCAGATCCCAGTGGACATACTTGAATATAGTTTTGAGGCGGCTGGTTTTAAATGAAATTTTACTCGCCTTTACCATTGTAATATAAAAAAACCGTTGGAATTGATTATTATTTATTTTAAAGGCAGGCTACCGGAATTTACTATATAAACTGTGATAGCGCAGTGGCGTAACCAGTGTACCGTGATATTGATAGTCTTGAGTTCAAATTCAAGCCACGCAAGTCTTACTTTTCGGAGTCTGTGCGTATTTATTTCATCAAACGATGAAGGAAAACGATGAGGAAACCTACCTGCGAAACTGCACTAGGCTAGTGTGATGGGCTAATTCCTTTCAAATGGGGATCAGTGCTCAACAGTATAATTATCGTGGAACAGAATTGTGAACTTTAAAAGTACATAAATAGTAGCATAATAAACCTTCAGGCTACTTTAAATGTTTTATAGCTTTTACAATATACATTGAAATTATTCTCTAAAGAGTAACTTTGACTAAAATATAACCGGTAACTAAATAATGTTGTTTCTCTTACGCCTCATAAATATCATTACATTTTTTTTACTTAACCAGTACGCAGCACGAAGTCCCGTCAACAATGTACCTTTGATGTATCTCAAATAGCGCAGCCGTATCTGTAAACATGCGACCTCTTTCAATAGCACTTTGATCTTCTTTGTGTTTAAAAAATATTACTTTAACGTGTTTTCTTGAGTCTTTTATTAAATGTACCTACCTAATTTAAAAAAGCATTTGCTTTTGATTTTCCTTGATTTATTTTTGCTCATAGTATTAAACAAAATAAAAAAGGAACCTAAATGATATTAATTCTGTTACGCATAGTATTACATCAAACATTAATATAATTAAAATTATATTAATTATCTCTAAAAGTAATTGAAATATTTTTTAATATGTACTCATACTCCATTATGATCTTGATTTTATTCATACTGTATTACAATTTACAACTATCTTGCCGAACAGTACCATTATTTTAAAATAATTATAATACTCCTCTTCATACGTATTTACTCTTGCTTTTGCCCTATACTAAATGTTTTTTTTTATCTTTTCAGATCATGTTCGTGAATTCTCCTGTGGCACGCTATACTACCGAACTTTCTTCGTGGATTCTAAAAGGGATGCCCTATACGTGGGCGCAATGTAAGTCTATTAGCTTTTAATATAACATACCTACTAAATGTAACCTAATAAAGTTGTCACATCACCGAGTTTCATAGTCCTGATTATACGGCAACAGCCAATGGGTCATACTTCTAATATAGGTACGGATAATTCACCCTACAAAACAGCTATACATTGGCATTTTGCGTAGCTATTTTGAAAAACCTTTTACCTAAACTAGGTACAAAAATCTAATATAACTTATGGCTGACCCACATATAAAATTATTCTCACTTATCCAGATTTCTATACAACACAAAAATAGTATTTTGTTCTTCAAATCAAATAGAGAAGTATGTGCGCGAACCTATCTATCATTCTCTCGGCACAAAACAAAAACCAATCGGTCCAATACAATCAAATAGCTATTTTTACGAGTGTCCCATCGTATCAGCTTTACCTTCGCTTCACTACTGTGACCCATCAACCAATACCACTTGACCCATGCTCTTCATAGTTATACTGTAGAAACAACCACTGTACTAAGTTTACGTGGATTCTGGAGGATCAAGCTACACTGGTGATTCAATAAAAAATATAGGTCAATCGTGTGTGTCACGAAGGCAACTAATTTCGTTCGGGGAATAATACAGCCGCATTTTGAGCTATAAAACGATTCTTCTATAAACGTTATGGTAACTTTAACGCAAGTTTGTAACATATCCCCTCCAGTCCGCAGTAAATTGGCTTAACTTTTCTATTCAAATAGCTTAAGTTAAAGGAGTTTTATAACATTCCTTTTATGTTTTTCTTATGGCACCCTTTTTTTACAGGGATCGACTATATCGGCTGAATATGAATAACATCAGCGCATCTCACTGTGAAGTAAGTGAAAAAAAAACACAATATTAGCTTTAAAAAGGTCTTACTCACTTAAATTTAAAGACAAATCACCTTTAATTAAACACTTTGCTTTTAAGACCCCTTAAATAATCATGATAATAATTATTTTCTTGTGAACTTACACAACGGAAATATTTTAAAAAGCTTTAATGCTTATTTTTGTTCGCAGAGAGATTCAATAAACTTGGAGCCCAGCAACGTAGCACAATGTGTATCTAAAGGAAAATCTGAGGTAAGTTAATTACATGCTAAAAGTACATTAACTGATAAGTAGACGCAAATGAGATTAAAAAAAGTCGTCTTATTTCTCGCTAAATTGCTCACAACTAGCACTATTTCCATCAAGGGTTAATCCCATTTTTAACTGTGAGCGGCGGGAGGCGGGCATATTTCATAGCGGGGGGCTCACTACCACGCTCTGCCTGGCTATATTAAGGCCGTTAATTTTGATTTACAATCGCAACGTAAAAGCAATATTTGTTTTATTTCTCGGCGGTCGGAGCGCTGTCTCAAAGATCGGGGAACAGCGATTATTGCGACTTGCCTCGGTACTTCATCTATTAATTCGATAATACACGAACCGTCACATTAGAGTGGTTTCTTTTATTTTATATCCTTTATTCGTATTTCAATTTCTAAATACACGCTACAATCACAACTTTATCTACTTATATGATTTCGTCATAAATGTTTTGACGACGCGAAGTATGATGTCGTATATATTTATATCTCTTTGTTGGCTCTCTCAGACACGTTTATATCTAATAAGAGAGTCATAAAGCCCGCAACCAGAAATGGGATCATACAGAATGTATAAAGTCTTACGGTGAACAGTAAACCCTCTTTGCAACTCTAAAAGGTGAACCGTAACAACGGGAGACGCAAAAATTGCCGAAAGCAAATTCACAAGTTTACTGCAACAAAATATCGCGGTAATATAAACCACGTAAATAAAAGGTCAAACTTCCGCAATAGCGCCAGGAGAAAAGTAATAGACCACATGCTACCCACTCCAACTCTTGCGATGGAGAAAAAAGTAAATTTGTTTTATTAGTATCAAAGAGGGCTATAAAAAAGAAATATCCCCGAGTCTATCACCTCGATCGCGAATGGAACGGCCACTCGTGAAGGCTATAATCAAAGTTTCTCGCTGTCGGCGAGTTTTCTTTTCTCTAAACACGATGTCGTAACACGAAAAAGGCTGGAAAAATGCCGTCGGCAAATTCCGTAAGGCGGACACCCAGCCGAGCGTTTGCCTTGTTGTTTTAACTTTACCGCTCTTTGTGACGCTATTAAGGAAAATTCACTGGTTTAGACATATAGGTAAATCAGTGGTTCTAGATTTTCGGAAACATCTCATAGCCTATCACGTATCTATGTATATCCTATATGATGATTCACTATCATCAACCTATTAACGTTCCCTAGCTGTGCACGGGTCTCCTCTCATTTGAGAGGGATTAGGCTATAGTCAGTTAGATTAGTGAATAAAAAACTAAATTCCTAATTTAACATATATTCGGTGTTTTAAAAAAACCTTTTTTATAACTTTAACATAATCTTTGCTATAAATTAATTTATAATGACGAAGATCCTAAAAAAACAAAAAACTAAATAAATAATGAGACAGCTTTTTATACTTAAATTCACAAAACCAGCTTATAATAGATTTATTTTAATTTCCCAGTACTTATTACAACCTTTGTGTACGAGTTTCGTGGCTAAAGTAATAAAATGTTCTGCATTGGTAATGCAAATCAGCGCTCTTAAATTCCTAATAAAAACCATTATAGAAAACAAGAAGAAAACCTTTTGGGTAGAAAAACGCGAGGAAAGCCCGCCGTAAATCTACTTACGTACAAAGTGGCGAATAATTAACGAAATGGTCCAATCGAAGGCATTAGTTCCGAGTGGAGTTATGCGAGCGCTGCTGGCTAAGTGCCGTTAAAAGAAACTTAGACGCGAGCTTGATTGTTCTCTTGCTTAATTCTGATTGTTTCTGAGTGCAAAACAGTTCTGTGTTCACGTCACTACGACGGCTGAGCGCTCACGGTATATTAATCCGATAATTACTTTAGAACAATCTCTTGGAAAGTTACCTCGCCCGGCCGAACCAAAGAAAGCGGCGAAACTTTTTATTAACAAACAAAATACTCAGTTAATTGCTTACTTACACGTGCCTATTCAGAGTTTTAGTACGTTTTCTGATTTTGTGTGTAGAAGTAATGTAATTATGGTTCGTTATCGAGTCTACTCAATCAAACAAAGAGCTGCGATATATTGGATTACGTAGGCTATGTTCACGTACCTAATGTTTGTTCAAATATCCACAGCGTTCTAACCATGCTGAAAGGTTTAAAAAAAATACTCATTTCTAGTACAACAAAGGCAGATTAATGAACAAAATCTTAATTAACGAATCTGTGAAAACATTCCATTCATACAAACGGGAGAAAAGAACAGGTTTTGATTGATTTTTAGATCATTGTAAGTACACCAATCATTATCTTCATCATGATTTCCCCGAATCGATAAGATTATTAGGTCAGTCAAAATTACTTGAAATATTAAATAAAATATAAGGGATTTGAATTTAGAAGTATCATCATTTGATGGAAATGATCAATAGGCATATATAGGAATATAGGCTGATGATGATGATGATGATCAATAAGCAAACTGAAGTAAAGTTTAAATGTATACACAAATTGATTTACTTGTTCAAATTACAAATTATTATTCATTTATTATTTGAATAAAACTGCCTAAGATATAGGCAGTTTTTATTATATTATTTATTATTTAAATAGTTTATTATATTATTTAAATAGTTAAACTTTGTTTTATTTAAATCAGAAATATTCCAATTACTTTAAATAATGATATTATTAAAACACTGATTTTCTAATATTTTATTTAAATTTAGAGCTACCAAAAAAACTTATTATTAAAAATTTAACAAAATAAAAAGGCTTATTTGTGGGTTTGTAATTGCTGTGATTATTCGATCTGTAAGGTTAAACTAAGCTGCTGAGGTCTGTCTATGGATAGGTGACTGATGATTCGAGGTGATTCTGAACTTCCGAGGCTCACGCTAAGAAATACCTACCCAACTTCCATTTGAAATAGAATACCTAATATTTTTAACATATATGTACATAATGAATTATGTCTAGTTCACTAAATTAGGTTAACAAAGGTTACCCTTTAAATCATAAAAAATAGGCTCCTACAAAAATAAACTTTTTATCTTACAATGAAAAATTAATAATGAACGCTAGGCTAGATGTCCGTTATAATTTTTACAACACAAAAGACATTAAAAAACTTTTTTTTATCCACTTTAAAATATATTGCGTAGTAGTTGCTTTTATAAAATTAAACTCAATTTCCCAGCGATAAAACTACTTAAAAGAACACGTCAGACGCCTTTTGAAAACATTTTATAACAAACTGTGTTTTGATCGGAAAATTTGTCGGAATATCCGTGCGCTTCTGTGGAGCTGTCGTTCTGACGTTGAGAAAATTAGTTTCGAACTTGACGACTGACCGCGATTACCACCTACCAATCTGTCATAAAAAATGCTCTATTAATGCTCAAGCTATGAATAAACGGATGTATATTTATTAGGTATGTGAAAAAATATGCGATGTTCTTGTAGTTTGGGTATTAAAATGGGTGTTAATAGTAAAAATAAAAGCAAACCTATGAAAAACCAAACAAGCAATCGTTTAAACAAGCATTTAATTGAACCCATTTTGACATAATTATATGAAACATAATATAATATTATTATGAAAATCGTACACTTATGCTATGATATATGTAGTAAAGTGCTGTTTCAGTAAATGGTGGACTGTATACTGTATATTTTATTATGAATAGTGGTTTATTTATATTTATATATGTTTATTTTTAGACAATTTTAAAAGAGTGTCTATTTAAAGAATTACTATTGGAACCGTGCGACTAGAGTCTTAACGTTTTATAAATGCTTGACAATGTTCATATGAAACGAAAACCATTTGATTGATTTTGACCTTTAGAGATAGTGAAAATATATTTTTCATAAATATATTTTTTACGAATAAAAATTTAACTTTAATGATCCATAATGAACTGAAATGGACCAATATAGTACTGTTTTAACCGGTAAAGCGAGCAATGCATTTCTGGCGTCCGGAATATTAATGTCCCGTTTAATATTTATGTCGAAGGCAAATTTGCATAATCACAGCCTGTGAACACTCATATACACTCACGTACTTTCGAATTACTATTATTTCAATGAATTTCGCCCGAGGTACCGAAGTATGGTACGCGCATCGCACATCCATTGATTTGTTTCGATTGTTTGCATTACAGTTTATTTTTGTTACATTCTGACAATGAGGTATTTTCATATTTCGTTCGTGTCTCGTTAAATCGGTTCATTTAAAGTAATTGGCTACAGTTTTTATGTTAATTCTGCGTAATATTGTTAAATGATTATTCGCACAATCATATTTTTGCTTGAACCAAAAAGCATTTTTTACATATATCCACGTTTTTAACAGGTACATACCTGTTTGATTAACATTGTCAATTCCTTCTAGAATCAAAATGTAGGTATAGACGTTCGCTCCGGCAAAACTCTAATAGTCTATAGGGATCAAATACGTATATAAACGCAATAGTTAAGCAATAAAGCTTAACATTACTACCTACTAATACTACTACACATACCTAAACATTATATATCCATGATTTAATATTGAGCTTAAAAAGCAATAACAATTGTATTCTTTCTTTGCAGCACTTCGACTGTAGAAACCACGTGCGGGTGATCCAGCCTATGGGAGATGGCTCTCGACTTTACGTCTGCGGGACCAACGCACACAGCCCTAAAGATTGGGTGTTATATGTAAGTACCTATTTTATTATTTATATAGCAATATTATATATAGAAACACCACAGACTGTAAGGTGGATGAATAAAAAAAGTAAGTAATTTAAAAAAACCTTCTTAATGATGACTTTGTATGAGCCTTTCCTTAAAGCTTTCAATATGCGCACTATTAATATAGACCCTAATTCGTGGAAAAAAGATTTATTTTCCACAAATTTCTATAAGAATTATGTATGTCACAGGAGTTTCCCGAACTCGTCAACAAATTACTTGATAACTAAAATTTAAATGGCAACTTTGCAGGAATGGTAGTAACTATACAAATGAATATCAAAATAGGCCGTATTACTTAGCCTAATCGTAAAGGTATTTTAACAATCCATATATTTTTCAAGTCTACACGTACCGCCCGAATTATGATTTCATTTTTACAATCTATAACAGATAGGCCAGTAGCCCTTATTTTATCATAAAAAACGGCTACTAACCTAGTCAGCTAGCTATTTACTTCACAGATTCTTATAATGTCAATTAAACGCTTTGGCTTTTACATTGTAATTTTTTTTATAAAGATAATATACAAACTAAATACCACAAACTTATTTTAGTAAATCTGTAGAACAAAATCTGAATACCCAGACGAGTGTAAAATAAACAACGAGACTATATTATGTGGCGTTATACATTACATCGCCTACATGGGTATCTCGGTGCACACTCTCCTAGAACATGCAACGAAATGCGCGCTGTTATCTAAAGACCCACCCCCACTCGAATTGATCCCGACATGAGCCTTGGACAGCAGCCAGCGACGCAACAGATCTCCAACAGGTCCCTAACATATTTGTGTAACAGATAAATGCGACACAATTGAATGTCTTCAGTGATACATCGAATTTACCATGTATGAGTTTATGTTCAAGTAAATTGGGGCAGTTTGATTTGTAGAAGCGTTATTACTATATATGCTTATATTATATTTAATGGCAAGTCTAGACTTTGTCTAGGGATACCAAAAAAACTGGGTCAAATACTAGACTCGTGTACCAGATTCCATACCATTTCAACGAAAATATTAATTTTAAATGCTTGGCATATTTGTGGACTGGTTTGTAGTAAATTTACGCATTTATGTCTTCGATTTTTGATGTGTTTTATTAATACAAGTAACCTAACAGTTAAAATAATATAGACATTACGCATTTTTTGAGCACATATTTATTGGACCCATATCATCATCATATTATCAACCGTAGACGTCCACTGCTGGACATAGGTCTCCCCCAAGGATCGCCACGACGACCGGTCCTGCGCCACCCACATCCACATTCCAGCGACCTTAAAGATAGTATTAAATGTAGATAAGTGCGTGGAGCATATACTCCACGCACTTATCTACAAGAGGATTGATATGCTACTCTCGGATGCCCAGCACGGTTTTCGCCCAGGTCGCTCCGTAAACACAAACCTACTGATCCACACAGACTATGTATCCAGCGGTTTGGATATCGGTAGGCAGGTCGATGTCCTCTATTTTGACTTTCGTAAAGCGTTCGACAAAGTCGATAACGATATACTCCTGTCAAAGCTAGGAGCCATGGGATTCTCGTCTAGTTACCTTAAGTTTTTCTCTGACTACCTACGGGATCGCAAACAGTTCGTCAGATATGGCTACTTCGAGTCCAAACCATATAACACCCGCTCTGGTGTGAGTCAGGGATCCGTGTTAGGGCCGCTCTTATTTCTGATTATGATCAACGACCTTGTCGATAAGGTTATGTTTGCAAAGTGCTTGTTATATGCTGACGACCTTAAACTGGTGGCTCACATCAGAACGAGTGAGGACTGCAAACTCCTCCAAAGGGATATAAATGCTATTTACGAGTGGAGTTTAGTAAATAAACTGTTTTTTAACACAAGCAAGTGCTACGTGATGACATTCGGTCGGGGATTACGACCAATCTCTTATGTCTACAGCTTAGGTTGTGAAAAAATAACTCGTGTCACCAATGTAAGAGACTTGGGAGTGACCTTCGACCGATGTCTAACATTCAGAGATCACATTTCCATTCTTGTGAAAGAGTCCTTCAGGCGCCTAGGATTTGTTTTACGAAACGCTCGTGATTTTCACAACCCGTATGTTATAACATTACTGTATACCACCTTAGTTCGTAGTAAGCTGGAGACTAGTAGCTGTGTCTGGCATCCCTATACCGCGGCGCAAACACTAATGCTCGAGAAAGTGCAGAAGACTTTTCTGAGGTATCTGTTTAAAAGAACATACGGTGTCTACCCTTACATGTACCCTACCAACTACATCCTAGGGACTCTGGGTTTCAACTCATTGGAGGTAAGAAGAGGCCGCGATCAGCTCGCGGTAGCCTGTAAGACCTTTAACGGTCGTATCGACTGCTCCGAGCTCCATGACCTTTTCTGTCGACTATTTGTGCCCGATAAATACATCAGTCGCCGGCAATGTCGTCGGCACAATCTGTTCGCGCTGCTGCCTTGTAGAACTGTCGCCAGATCTGAGTCGCCGGTATGTCGCACTTTAAGGATGCTCAATGCCCTCTTGACGGCCAACTCTGAATGCGATGTGTTTGCGGACGAATGGAGTAAAATAATGCGAGTATGTTTGATGTTCTGTGAGAAACAGTACGCGAGGGTGTCCACTGTTCCATGTTAGTATGTAGCGAATAATTGTCTGTTATAGAAAATTGGCTGCATTGTATAGTTTTTGTATATATTGTGTTTCTTTCTAAGTTAATTAATGTAATTGGTGTTGTACCGTGTTAATTAACTATAAATAAATAAATAAAATAAACTTAACCCATATGTAATAAATTATTACTAATTTCTAACAATCACGAATATTCAATTGCTAATCTAGTAAAGCATCCGATACGTCGGAAAATAATATCAGTATACCGCAGTAAAACCCGCAAAAATAGGTTTCATTGGCTCAATTTGCTAGAAAACGAACATGCATGCTATCCCTACTGTAAAATAAAACAAAACAAAAAAAATACTTAAAATCTTCGTCGTAGTTTATAAGAATAATTCACATATCGTTTTAAAATGTTGGAGTAAAAGAACTGTATTTGACAAATAATTCCCTTACATTCTCCAATACTCCAAATTTTACCAACAGTGTAGATATAGATAGCCTTTAAATTTCTATTTCACCGGTTTATACTGGCAACAAACTCAACGAGACGATTTTAAGCGTCCATTTTACATGCAGCTGGATGCATCCAGTACATAACGTACTTGTTTCCTAACAGGAACCGCGACAAATTTCACGGGGAGCGAGTTCAAATGACGCCGTAACGTGAACGAAGATTTTCACGACGCGACGTCGAGAAATTTCTAACCGAACGCCTTCAGATCCCTTCAATGACGAGTTTTAACATCACAAAGAATTTTTCTTTGATAGAAATTCAAAATAAAATTCGCCGCATCTTTATGCGACCACTTTAGAATTGTTATTTATTATTTACATTCTGGCCATATACCGACGTCGAGTCCCAGCAATGGGACGATTTAGTTTTATTTCATTTGGGTTCATGAGTTATTTTTAAAAATCCCATAAAGCTAACTTTTCAGTCCCAAAAGGTATCGAAAACAGACCGTAATAAATTTTTGTGCGGCCCGTTCTCTCACTTTCGCTGCTCTTGACTTTCATATAATTTTATGATGTATTGACGGTCGTTTTGACCCTTCACACGTTTTATCGCAGTTTCTGACACTGTAAAGTTTAAGGGTCTCATGCGTGCATACAAAAATCTGAAATGGAATTATAATGGCGTTCTGAGTGCAAGAGAGCTCTTCTAAAACTTTTCGAAGCTCAATTCTTTGAGTTCTGGTGAATTGTTTGTGGTTCTAAAGATAACAATAGATAGGTACCTTCACGTATTATATTGGCATGAGGTTATCTTAGTTACTTTATAGTCCTTTTGTTTATAAGAAGTTTTATTTGAATGTCTAGTAAAATAAATAAATATAAATATTTCTGGACATTATGACACAGCACCATCTAGTTCCGAGGTAAGCAACAAGGCTTGTGTTACGAATACTAGTTGGTTGATATACTACATATATACTTTTTTTTGTTAATACATACATACATTTTATACATAGATACATCCATGATTTGGATACAAATGTTTATGCTCATCACAGAAACATTAGTACCTATCGGTATTCGAAGCCGGGATCCATAGTACAGAGGGCAGTGTTAACTACAGCTGGACTAATTGGGCCGTCATTTTCAGTCACTATTCGCGTAAGTGTAAAAAAACAGTAGAGACACTTATTTTTAATTAGATTATTACCAATATTATTGGTATTAATCTAATTAAAAATAAGTTTCTCTCTAGTAAAGACTAGTCTCGTATAAACTAGCAAGTTTTATAAAAAATCATGATGAAAGATAAAACAAAACATACCATACTGAAGTTTTCCCATAAAACACTTTACGCGCATTTATCTGTTCCACGTCCCACTGTAAAAATAAATCATACAAGTCGAAAATTCGCACTAATAGGAAGCCAAAAATTGAAAATATATCATCTATACTTACGTAGGGTGGGGACGCGGGACCGCGTTGATCCCGTTCACCGGGACTCTTTTGTACAGAGCACTGACAAAACAGAGATAGTTGCACATTTAAATATGACTGAATATTAATTCCCTTTGGAAATTGATTTAATTAACTACTGCATTGGTTAGGAGCTTATTGGAATTTATTTATAGGATTACAATATTTTTTCAGCTACTAAAACTTTCCATGTTATTTTTAATAATATTTAAATACGTTATAAGTAGCTCCTGGACAGCTGAAACCAGTATTATATAAAGTAAATGATTATATTATTTAATGATGTACTTGTTTCAATATAAATTGTAATAATTATGTAATTTTATACTGAAATATGTGGACTGTTGTAATATTGTTATGATAAATTCACATCAACTACTGATAGTGGTATTGTGAAAGTAATCAACATTTAAAAAGTATTTATGCGAATCATTAAACCAAATCATTTTGATGTTTTATAATCTACATGTTTCAGTTTAAAAGTAAGATCATAAAGAATTCAATGACAAAACCACTGAAACCAACTACGCTACAGCAAAATGCACTTACAGAATAATAAATAAAATAAATACAAAGCCTAAGATCACACGTTACACACGCTACACTATGAGTAATGTTCCCCGCTCTTAGGGCGTCAGTTTCAAAAATTGAGTGAAATCACATGTACGCGATTGATAGGGCGAATGCGACTTGCGGAGACGCATGAGCGAAATCGACCGAGCGATTCATATTTGCTGCAACCACCAATTTATATCTATTCTGTTACAAATAGCTGTAGCCGATTGGACGGCTATTGGAAATAAATGGCGCGGTTGTTTGTTTGGTATAGTGGCTTTTATTTTTTTCAATACTGTGGTTATGTCTGTGGTGATATGGATTTGTAATGAGATTATGGTATTAGAATCACTTAATATGCGTCTAGTAAGTACTTATGATAAATACTAGTTCAACTTTCGATTGATAAAAAATATCTTTCCAAAATGTAATTAGATTTATTAAAAAACACGACTGCAAGTACATTTTGTAAGTTCGTATTGTTTAAACGACAATATTTTTTCCATGCAATTTTTCTTCAGCAAAACATGTCTCATCAACAAATTCGTGCAGCCTAAAAAACATGTTCTTTTTTTCCAAATTACTGTTTAATGTTTTATCTTTATTCGGTACTCGTTACAAGAAGTTTTATGATGATTACGTTTCATTTTTCCACATCATTTAACAACTGTGACAAAATAACAGATTCGACGATTCATTTTAAATGGGGACAATCAATAAGCGGGGCTTATCGCATTTTTTACGAAATAAATACGCGTGTTTTAAATCTGCTATTAGGTAGTATAAATGGGCGTATTGTACGAAACAGGTAACGAACGCGCTATACCTTTTATTTTTTGTCTGATCACACTTGTTCTTTTAACCCCGGTGTTGCTAACGGGCGCGCTAAATTGTCTTTGTGTCTCATTCTTTGTGCTCATAATGTTCTACCATTATTGTGCTTAGATTTATTGGGTTCTGTAATTACTCGCTTCTGTACCTCTCGTAGATAACCGTATCTATATTAATGAATATATTCCAATTAATGTTCACGTATTTTAGAATGGTAATAACATAAGTTAACATAGATATATCATACCCGGTCCATGTAGTTCTTTTACTTGTCCATAAAACTATAAAGAATGTTGCTTATAAATACTTCAATATTTTACTGTAGTTAAAGTCCTGATTGGCACAACACTCCACATTTTGCGCTGTGGGTTACGGATTCGATTTCCGCAAGGGGACAAACATTTTCTGTATCCAGATGTTTGTATCCGTGATTTATGAGTCTGAAAATAGTTAAACCCCAGTGAGCACCTACAATACTGGGAAATCTATGAGTATGAAATACGTCGTGCAATATATTCTTTTATATGTGTGTACAATTGTACAGCTTGTCTAATTTGTTAGCTTGTTGCTTAAACAGTCTTCGATCGCCTAAAATTATTTAAATTAAATAAGATTCTATTATTACATTATATTCAAAGATATGCAATACATACGAATTCAATTTAATTATCTAGAATATAATTAACTTATTATTTAATTTAGTTAATTTCATTTAATCTAAATAACATAACCGAGCAATTAGCGCAAAGTGAGTCTCTGATACCAGTGTCAGTATTCTAGAGAAAGAAACGTAGACAATAGGTCTCCCAGTCTCCTACCTGTTCTCTCTGTAATATCAGCCAATTTTTTTCTGTCTTTTCCGCTGACGACACGCTCAACGCTGTATCACCCATCCCAATACCCGCTGGGGAGTCTGTTCCCGAAGTTGTTCACGAGTATGTCTATCTGGGACAAACTATTCAGTTAGGTAGGACCAACTACAATAAAGAAGCCACTCGCCGAATTGGATTCGCCTGGTTTACATTAGAAAAAATTCAAAACGTCTTTTTGTCATAAATACCACAGTGCCTTAAAACATCCTCAATCAATAAGCGTCATCATCATCATCATCAACCCATTAACGTCCCACTGCTGGGCACGGGTCTCCTCTAATTTTAGAGGTATTAGGCTATAGTCTACCACGCTAGCCTACTGCGGGTTGGCAGACTTCACATGCCATCAAGACAAATCTCTCAAGCCGGTTTCCTCACGATGGTTTTCTTCACCGATTGAGCTTGTGATAATAAGCGTAATTTAAGCTAACTTATAGCTCAGATATTTGGTTGCTCACTATAATAATAGGTCTTATAGAAAAGCTCAAGGTCTCTCAGCGAGCTATTCCTGGTAGAATATGAAGGTCTAAAAGAAATATGTAGTTTGCCTTGAGAATTAGTTTGAAGCTGCACATAGCTCGCAGAAACTCTCTTGTGGCCAGTGGTCGGGGCAAAAAGATTCTTAGGTGTAAATCACCCGCCAGAAGATGCAGCGTCGGATACCCTCCAACATCATGGACATATGACCTGGGTAATTTCGTTGGAAGTGTTATATAGGAACAGCATATAATTAATCCGGGAAGCCGTTGTTGTTTGGTGCTTTAGCCAAATGATCGGCTTCTACAGCGTGGCAGTTTAAAGGTACCTATTACCTATATGTAAACGCACATACCATAAAATAAAACAATCTAGTAGTTCAAATGGATCCGAATATTCTCATTCTTATATGTGTGGCGGTGAGCTATTATTTCTAGTCAGTAACTTTTCAACAACTTTTTTAGATTTTCATATATTTTGGTATTGATATAATACACGTAACGTAGCGGACCGTAGCGCGTGGCATTCTATAGTTTCTGCCTAATGGGAACAAGGCGTGAGTGTATGTATGTATGATATAATACATAATACTGTAATAGTTTTCTTCAACATTTTGCCGTTTCCGCCGTTAAAAACAGGGCCATATCAGTTATTCTTACACAACATTTTTCCGGTAGTTCCCTGCCGAAGCTGAACTAGTAAAACTTGTGTTATAAAATAAGTTGTTCAAGTTTCCAGTGCTGTTTACTCGAAACTTTACCACGAACACACACTAGGGGAGGTTTTCATACGGACCTTTACAACTTTTGTACACATCCTGTAGTTATCATAAGGGTTTTGTGTTGATCTAAAAAGTTTCGAGTCTGATTCCACTCGATTAGGCTTTTTTCCTTTTTGTTTTGTTTTGTGGCTGTCTGTATTTTACTAAACTACGGTTACTTTTAATGTCGTGGTTAGACAAATTATTTACGCCATCGACTCTGATAGGTTTGATCTTATCTATTTTGTATGCGCAAAAATTGTTACTTGTATTCCAAATTATTAGTTACTTATCTCATAAACTTTCAAAATTTTTTTTTGTGTATTTACTAATACACCTATGAAGCTTATTTCAAAATATAAAATGTTAACGTTTATTTCATACTATACCTACATATTATGCTCGATATAATTAGTCTACCTATCATAAAACGCCACCAAAGTAGCAGTCTTGCTCAGTTTATTAGCTCTTCATAAAAATACACAATAGGTATATTCATGTCTGAAAGAGCACCTGTGCACCACACACTATAACGTAAAACCACAATGTACCTAATATCACTAGTTTGAAACTCGAAACTATCGTGAAACAACCCACACATTGAATAATAGATTCTAAAAGTGTGTAATAAATGCCGTACGACGCATGATAAGTGGCGGGCCCACGGTAGACACACTGCCGACGCGAATAAACGTACTATTACACTTCAATTATCTATACATCTACACTATAAAAGCGTGAATGTATGTACTTAAAATTCTTTTACCACAAAATGTATGAAACAAAGTCACAATTACGTGAAAATCATCGAAACAAACTGTTGTAATATCCATTTGTACGCCATTCTTTGACAATATTGAAAGTATTTTGGTTACAAAATTCCGATTACATTGCGCCATAATATGCGTAATTATTCATATGCCGATAGATCAACCAGGTTTTGTGTGATCACATAATAATGTTTATGACATAATAATAGTGTAAATTCAACTCCCGCGTCGCATCGTTGAGTGCACTTTGGAAAATCACTTTATAATCTATGCAACGCTGCATTCGGCTGAACACCGACGCCGCATAACCATTTTTGTGCATTACATGAATGCCGTAAAATTTTATTCAAACAACTTTGAACCTACGTGTACTTATTTTGTATGTGAAAATTGATGTAGTTTCGAAGTGTGTATTTGTGTTAACTGCCAATAAACGAATAACTTCGTTGAAAAGTTTATCCTATCATTTTTTATCGTTAACTTTAATACAAACATATTATTACTGTCATCGCTTTTAAATTAAAGTATGTATTAAATGCTAGTCAAATTATATGATACTGATGTTTAGATTTCTGCCTTGTCTTATAATAGTAAGCAATAAGATTATATAATGTTCATATTTAGTGCTGAGGATTCCGCACCTAATTTTTCCAACAGAAAAATAACACCAATTACTAAGCAAACGAACGTTGAAACACACGTTTACCTAACGTTAACAAATACTAGCAAATGACGAAAATAAATTGAATATTTACACTGAGAAATGACGTTAGACAGCACGAATAACCATGGGGCCTATTTGAAAACAAAGTGATTTTCATGGAACTAGTCCTTAAAGCTTACATTTTTAATCCACGAGTCGGGCGAACTATATTGTAACGTCTACCAATCGGCTGTGTTTATTCAATTAATTGTTCGTAACTATTGTCTTCCCTTTCTTGTTACGTGACGGGCTAATTTATTTGAGACCTGTCATACAACCTCGTTTATCTGTCATGTTATTGTCTCTATGACAGCTAACGTAACTGCCTATTACGTACTCAGAACATTAATGGTGTATGTGCCCTTTAAGTTCTTGACTTAAACTGACAGTAGTTCTTAGTAAACTCAGGCTGAATAGTTAATTTAAGCTCTTCACTCAGAGAATTTTTCTTTGTCTATAATCAACAGCAATTCACTTGTAACTAGGTTATGAAACTTCGAGTTCTTGGAATACTGATACCAGTTTTTGTAATCATGAATACAAAGCGTAGTAAGAATTATTCTACTCTTATGTTTGTCTTTCCTCACATTTTATATTCACATTAATTTCAAATGTATTACGTATTCATAACAGTAAAAGATAAATTTTATTACCTCGCTGAAGACTGAATACTGTTAAAATAAACCTTTGTTAGAAATAAATTACAAGTTTTATTTTACGGCGAGAATTGTCAAAAGAAAAAACCCAGTGAGTCTGCCCGTCACCACAGATGGGTCGCGTCGGGATTAAGTCAATATATCGTGATAAAATCCGTAAAAAGTAGTTTAATTTCAATGTAAATATTTTCGCGTATGAGTATAAAATTCGTAGATATAATTATAACTTTAAAAAAGCATAAATCAAAATATCAATTCTAGCTTTTTTTTTCATTTATATGTTTTAAACTTCAAAAAATTACGCAATTAAATTCCAAATCTAAACAAAACACACGAACTAAAATCACGTCATTCACAGAAGCGTTTTATCTCGCATGACGTGAAATGAATAGGTTTTTTATTGATCTAAAACCCATAGCCGTATTTCACATAGCGTACTCGCAGTGCACAGGTGCAATAGCTATCTCATTCGGAATTAGTATCCAATATCGCGAGCACTTTACGATTGCCTACGTCTGTTGTTTTGTTAAGTTCTACATTTGAATCTAGAACTTATTAGTTCTTTGTTTTAGGAATTGTACGGGTCTCTTTTGTAGGACAGGAAAAATTTACAATTGTCGAGCATAGAAATAAAGATAATTTTATGTGCATAGGGATAATGTTAATAAAAATGTGTGTACAACACAACACACATTATAAAAAAAGAAAAATTGTGTGTTGTGTGTCAGTCCTAAATGTAATATTATTTTAACGATATCTTTGATAAATTCAGAATGTGTAACATTTATAATTTAATTCTATCGTATAAGACAAATGAACGCCGTACTTTTTTAATGTAATATCACTGTGTGACTTTTTGAAATTAGTTTTTACCTTCAATAAAAGTTAAAGCCCTTTTTTATCTTACAGTGATTAAAAAGTAATATCACATCAGGCTAGTCTGTCAACGTTGAATATAATCTTCTATAAGTAAAGAAATTTGCAACAATATTTCAAACTTCAAACCTCATTTTAATAAACGATCCAATCCCGAAAAGTAACCTTATCATTTGACAGCTGTTTGAAACTTTCAAAGAGTGATTATATATTTTTATTACAATTCATCACTACTTTTATTTCTGAGACACATCGTTATACTATTGCACAGCTATTGTACCTAAAGTAACAAATTTATCAGTTTTTTAATGACATTATAATTATTATCATTGAAGCCCCCTTGGTCGCAGTTATTAAAACAATACTTAAGACAAACTTCGGTAGACTCAAAAACTCGAAAACTAAGATTTAACTACGACTCTTGATCACTAAGCTTTCTATTATACCAAGTAATTCGTTAGGTTGATCTGAGGGCAGGAGTTTCAGATAATATACTGAAATACAGTCACATCTGGAACATCTTAAAGTCAAACCTCACATGTAATAGGAGTTTGATATACATATAATAAAATAAACACATAAATATGTCTAATATATTATCTTGTTGTTTCATATGTTTGTTGATGTGTGTGCAATCATTCTTATGAAAGTCAGTTCCAACTTACCTCAATTTAAATAAACTCTGCTTATTTCTATTTCAAGCCTGTGAAATGTGTTCAGGCTCTGTGAGTGATATGCGGCTACCAAACTTCAAGCCTGACTTGGATATTTTCAGTGTGCCTTAAGTTTCGAAGTAAGCTTGTAATTCAAAGTAGTCGGAATATTTAAATAGTATTCAAGTATATTTTTAGTTATTTGTTATTAAGAATGTATATAGTAAGATTTGGTCGTTTTGTTATTTATTAGTAGTTAATTTAATTATAACTCAAGACAAACAATGTAGGTACCAGTCTAGATTACTATGGATGTTGTTAAGGATTCAAAACTTCAGGATTAAATCATATATCTGTATATCTATACTGTATGTATATTGTATCTATAGGTACTGCAATAAAATCTATATTCGTCTTGTAGGTATTTACGCAAGTGTAATGAATCCATGATGATATAATTACTATTAACTCTAAAGGTTTTAAAGTTCATCAAATGTGTTTAAATCTGCAATTGATTAACAATACTAAATTATATTAGACAGCACAATACATCCGAAATACCTAAAGGAATATTACATAAATCATCGTAATTTAGATTACAGTCAGTTTAATTTAAATTAATATTATTACAAGAGCTATTACGTTTGTTGTATCAGAAGCTACGTCGTTATAAATTCAGATCATCCCAACAGGTTATTAACTGATAGTGACGTGTTGTCAGAACTTTGCTTCCCCCACAATCCCGGGATCCCTTATGCGTTTGAAAGTTACTCCTTCCAATACACGCATTGACAAAGACAACTTTCGTAATGTATGTCGCAACTCTCGTAACATATTCAAAACTTGTATAATTACTGTTACAACACGTAACTAGTTATTATCAGAACTTGGCGCTAGTTCATATGACCTCTCTATTCGATCTCGTTTAATTGTTATTGCATTTGTTATTGAAAATTCTTAGATTAGTTAACCAATTTTATGTAAAATATTTTAATTTACTTTGTAGTGTTGAATTTTTCCCACATGGTGATGCTGCGATGTTCAATACAATTTCTGTGGTTAAACAAAATTTTGAAGACCAGTTTAGCTCAGCGGTAGTTAACGCAGCCTGCTGTGCTGTGGCTCCCGGGTTCGAATCCCGGTAGGGAGGGACAAATGTTTGAGTGATGAGGATAAACATTTGTTTCCGAGTCATGGATGTATCTATAAATAAATAAATAAATAAGTAAATAAATAAATAAATAAATAAATAAATAAATAAATAAATAAGTAAATAAATAAATAAATAAATAAATAAATAAATAAATAAATAAATAAATAAATAAATAAATATAAAATTTAACAAAAAAGTTTTAAAGTGTATCTATGTATCAACATTCCATACTCTGGAAAGACTACATATGCCATTGAGAAAACCTCTCATGCATGCAAGTTTTTTCGATATTTTGCTCCACCATTTGAGAGGGTGATAAACACACTTAATTCCGAAAAATTTGTGGTGTGTGACGTGGGTAAAGACGAGATTTTTAAGTTTCCAATCCACTGGTTTGATGACTAGGCTTTCGAGTGCACCTCTCCACGGTTCATAAGATTTCAAATTTTAAATATGGTAATCCTTCTTTATAAACACATCTTGTGTTATTACCGTAAAAAAACTTTTAGTAGATATGATTAGTAAAAAAATCTGTTGAAACAACGATTTTATTTGGGACTTTTTGTATATTATATAAATTATAACATTATCAGTGATAGCGCTATGATGTAGTGACTATTGGGCTCTCATTTTGAGAGAAAAGCTTCCTTTTCCTTCCTTATCCTTAACTCATGTTGATCTTTTTAGTTTAATATCTTCTTTCATTTAGGTTTTTTAGAATTATATCCGGTAGCATCTAGCCAATTATAAGTACTGCTGCAACAGCTGAATCCAGTTTAATAAAAGTATTCTTATGCTTGCGGTTATCGGTCAAATATAGGCAATTTTCGAGCACTTAATTATTTGTTGAATATCCGTTTTTCGAACGCGAGTTTTCGCTCCGTATATCGACTTCATCAACAACCCATTCGCTGTCCTACTTCTGGGCCCACGTAGCAAAGTAACATCCACTTTCTTGTATAAATATTCACACATTATCTATCCTCTACAAACTCGTAGTGAATGTCTAGAAAGTTCCCCGTAGGATATTACGTACGTAACGTAAGTATTCACAATGTATCGGGAAGCCATTGTCGTATATCATGCGACGTATCTGTAGGTGCCAACTATTCTCTTGTCTAGATACCATGTTTTACTTCGAAATGACGCTGTAAACTTTAAAACGGCTGTTATATCTCGATGTGAAGTTTATATTTGACGTATGTGGTGTCGAAATTTCCGCTTAATTTAGTGAACATGACATACATGATTGTGTAGTTTCTGTATACTAAAAAAAGTTGTATAATACCAGCTTTGTAACACGTATGCGTTGGTTCTACTGAAATTAATGAGATGAAAACAATGAAACTATTTGAAGTGTTTGATAACGCGTCAATTAAATTTGACAAAGCGATATTATAAAATATTAAAAGAAAACTGTTTATTGAATGGGAAGTTACGTTGCTTGAAAATAGGACTATTAAAAATTAATTAAGGAATAATATCGACCTACCTTTGTTTTGATGTTTGTATAAAATTTATTTATCAAATAATTTTTTAGAAATCCTTTCGTGCGTCTTAAACAGATTTGTTATTTGTAAAATAACACGTTTAGATAGTGCCAAATCAAACATAAAACTGGATGCAAACATTGAGCGAAATATAAACTAATAATTAATATAAGACACCGTCTAGACACGCAATAAATTCACAATATAAGTTGAATAAAACATTAATATCGAAATATTAAAAGTAATATCTTTAACAAAAATAGATAGCTATCATAAATTCAAAGGCGAAATCTCGCCTCCGAAGTTTCAATTCGCATCATTAGACTGTCAACGTTCCATTCTGTGCATGAAAAGCCTTCTAGATGCTAATTTGGTGGGCAAACAAAAGCTAAGGCCTAATGAGGGGCGCTTGCGGGTCCGTAGACAAACTTTCTTATTCAACCGAAGGGAGGCCGCGGGCCCTTCCGCCCGGAGCATTTGCTTGTTTATCCTGGACTTAGGATCCCGCTCCGATGCTGAAAGGGAAAATAACGTTGCAAAGAGCTTCGCTGTTTGGTGTGAAGTTCGCAGTGTGCTAAACTTGTTAATGTTTTGTGTGCCAATGGTCCAGGAAACATCTTGGACGGTATTTAAATATGCACACACAATGCCTTGTTTAGAGTATTTGCTTCTAATACTCGCAAATATTTAAAAAAGATAACATAATTACCTTTATGTTTGAATATAGATTTTTGGGATTTTTCATAAAGTCAGTTTTCAATGTACAGACACAGTAATACGCATGTTCAATTCAAATGACGTGTAAAACTACAAATGGTTTTCCGATAAAAGTCAGAATACACGTACGGAACAAGGAAAATCTTGCCCCCGGGCGGTCGGGCCAGGGATAAGATTTTCTTCGCATGCCTAATTTAATCCTCAGCTTATTGAAATAAAAACGACATAGGTTTTCGACAGGTGCCGCGGGCCACGCGGTCGCGGTGTGGGAGGGGCGGGTCACAGGTGGCCCCGATGGTCGCAGCGTCGTTAAAATTTACATAAAGTCTCAATCCACGACGACGGGCGCCGCTGCCCACCCCACGTTTATGCTACATTTAGTAATTTTATGATAATTTCGAAAACCGTACCGCCACCCATCGCATTATACTAATAGAGGAATTCTCTCGAGCGCCGCACAACGCCGAAAAAATTCGACCGCCTTCAAAATAATAAGTTTCGGTTAATAAATCGCATTCTCCGTGAAAAGACCATAAATTTTTGGAAAAATTAATAGCAGATGTGTTGTTGAGTTGCACGGGGGACGCCCCGGGGGCGGCCAACTGGCCAGTGCGCTGTTACTGACTTTGAAACGCATAAATTCAGTCGTTACGTTTTGTTTTTAGATATATTTTTGATTAATGGCGCATAAAATCGAAATGTTCACGCGTAGAAATTTTAATATTTTTTGGAAACTTTATATTCACCCTCTACAAACATCCCTACGTTGGTGTTTCGGAAATTAGGGTGTTTTGAAGCTTTAATTAACGTGTTTACCAAAACGCACACCCTTATGCACAAACAATTGTGGAGATAGGTACTTATACGTAGTTTAAATCAGAGGGGTATTAGCACCGATATAATTACACTTTCGAAATGAAATTACATAGGCAAGGTTAAGTTGAGTTATGATTTAATAACAACATGGTGCTGACTGTGCAACTCTAGTTTATTGTATTACCATGCAAACTAGGGTTGGCAAAACAGGTTCTCTCAAAGTTGTTTATTACTTCGTTTGCATGTACTGTTGCCAGAACTCGGCGCGTATATACAAAACTTACTTTGAATAGCCACTCAAGGCCATAATCTTCTTTTGTTACAGTCCAATTTGACGCACCTGCCTCGTCACGAGTACGTGCCAGGCATCGGCATGGGTGTCGCCAAGTGTCCGTACGACCCTGCCGACAACTCGACTGCGCTGTGGGTGGAGAGAGGCAACCCTGGCAGTTTACCTGCATTGTACTCTGGCACCAATGCCGAGTTCACTAAGGCAGATACCGTCATCTTCAGAACTGATCTCCATAACTTGACGACGGGCAGACGCGAATTTGCCTTCAAGAGGACGCTGAAATATGACTCAAAGTGGCTTGATAGTGAGTACTGCTTTTCTAAGTAGAATTTGTGGGGTGTTCTAGTAATGAATTTACAGCTGTCATAGTGTTGTCAGCTATTTCCTTTTTATTTGAAATGTGTGTAAATTACCAATTAACGTCTGAGTTATTTAATTTTTTAAGCTATGATAACGTTCTGTTCTTCTGTAATGTATTTTCGTATATTAATCTAGAATAAGTATTTCTAAAACATGTGAACATATCAATACTTTAGTTGTAGGTCATATTTTATGCATAGGTACACTTATTTTAGCATTAAGTCCAAGCTATGATCCATATAATGTGATCTATTTATTTTTTTATACATTTATAGATAAACATTTCTTTAATGAAAAAGCTTCTAGTACTACAGAGTCAACCGAATCGATATCGTTTCCGAAATTGAATCAATATCAGAATGAGCGTGATCATTGCTGCTCGACAACGGGTAGTATCCATTAGGTTGAAAGCGAGCCGGTAATAATAAGGACAAATGTTACAATTACCGACGCTTACACGGGAATTGGCCTGTTAGCGATTAAACATTCGAAATTAAACTGTTTTCGCTCTAACGAGCATCGGTGTCTCACGGATCTATGCTTCGGTTGTTCCTATTTATGCGAATAATTTATACATATTTGGGATAACTCTCAAATATCAATTGGCAAATTTAGATTTTACACAAAATTATTAATTACGAGAGGTTTTTGCCGACGGATTTAAGTGTGTCTTCATTACACTAACTTTATGTTAGATATTAAAATAATAAATTATAAAAAAACATCGAGACACATATATAACAAAATTAATTTACTTTACATAAATTTTCAAGTTAAAAATAAATTGAATAAATGTTATAGCTGATTGAGTTATCGAGTGGTAAAATTCTAATGTTAACTTACATTTTGCTAGAGACAGACGACAACATTTTAAAGATAACATCAGGTCTCTAAACATTTGGTAATTCAATAAAAATCATTACAATAAATGATAATACGAATAATAATAATACGAATCTGTTTGCAAAATCTAATATTTTATTAAACTCATAAATTTAAGATTATACAGTGTTTGTGTTTTATAAAATAGATCCAGCGTTTAGATATTTATTTTAAATGAAAAACTAATATCAGTTAAATGTATGTTAATTAGGAGCACCTTTTGTAGCACAAATGGTTTAATTGTTATGATTTTAGTACGAAATGAGTATTGGAACAGTCAAGACTAACCCTTTTGGCCGTTAATTTGCGCTGCACGGTAGCAGCGAACAGAAATTACGCCGGTGTACAAATTTGCCTAATTTTCGTTAATATTGCTCTGTTCATTACACTTGGCCCTTTATTGCTAACATTTCGAATGCCACTAACAGTTGATTATTTTCATTTAATTTTCATTTATAAGTCAACCCTTTTTAATATTCATTCTATTTCTTCGTCTCGTTATGAATATATTCGCTTTGTTTTGAACTAATTGTGGTTGTGAAATAACGGATCTATCACAACATTTCAGGTTTGAAAAATATTTGAGATATCTAATACACTTATATTAAAAAATACTTTCGTATCAATCGTCAATCGAATGCTCAGGTTACAACCACTGTATCAAAAACCATTGTATTTCATAAGCTAATAACAACAATGATGGCCTTACAATGCTTTTACGGGATCATTGTCATTAATATGGATTTTATAAATACTTGCGTTGAATGTATTGATCCGTTTTTAAATACTCGTGAAGATAAGTGACATTGTGAAATAATGTCACGTACAATGTATTCATCAAACGAGGGTTTATCACCACTATACATTATAATATGAAGCCAAATATATAGCCGTAATAATTTAAAAGAGCCGAAACCTTATTAAAGTTTGGTTCTTAAGCTTTATGTTAACTGCCATTGTAGCGTATGCTGCGGATGATATTATTCAGCAAGGCGAATATATTGGGCGTAAGGCGTGCGTCCGTATTCTGTAATCCGTGGCACGTGGCGTTTTCATTATGAGACCAACAAATAATCACTTATTAATGCTGGCTACAAACGTCCCGTGTGACATAATTGTCAACTACCGCTTCATCTAATATTTATTGCATATCACACAAAATCAGAGCAATTTGATATTGTGGAATTAAGTTTGATTGTGGGAACGCACGCCCGCTTGCTAGAATATACTAAATTTATATTCATCATTCATATAATTATTACACCGCGACCTAACTATTGTAATTTTATTGGACAATTCGCTATAAAATAAGAATATTATTGCTGATAAATTTAAAATTAAAATTACGTTATTTTCGACTATAACCCTTAATTCAAGCATAACTTTTAAGAATTCGTCGAAAACTTTACAAAATATTATTCTTAAATATATATTTTTTTTCATTTTAGAACCAAACTTTGTGGGCTCTTTCGACGTGGGAGACTACGTACTATTCTTCTTTCGGGAGACTGCTGTGGAATACATCAACTGTGGGAAGGCAGTCTACTCGAGGGTAGCAAGAGTCTGCAAGAGAGATACTGGCGGAAAGAACATACTTAGTCAAAACTGGGCTACATATTTGAAGGCAAGACTCAACTGCAGTATCCCGGGGGAATTTCCCTTCTACTTCAATGAAATACGTAAGTTTCTATTGCTCAAAATATTTTCGTAGCTATTTTAAATATTAATGTTGTATTTACAATTAATCGCATGGAATACCCATGTTTTATTTATATAACATTATCTAACAGCCATCGTATGGCTTAAGTAGTGGAACATGCCATAGATGATCGATCTGGAAAAAAATATTTAGTAGTAGGGTACAAAATATATGTTCAAATACATTACTAAGAATTTTCCTGCAAATTTCCAAACGTAAATTTTACTCGCATTTAAAATAGAATGAAATATTTGTTTCGTCTAGTTGCAGATAAGAAATAACTTAAGTTTCTTTAATGAAAATCATTAAATATTAATTGGTACTCAAATTCCTATGATGAAAGTTCACAAAATACTTTGTATTCAATTAAAATTAATTGAAAACAAAGTCTAAATCTCGATACAAAATTTATAAACGCGTAACAATTTTAATACAGGTTGTCGAAGTATACAATCGAAGTCCTCTATTAAATATTTCTCCACCGTTTAGACTTGAGGACGCTGTCGAATTTGGACTTACCGTTACTTACACAAAGTACATGATCAATATTGACTGTCAGTCCCGCGCAAACATTTCCAGTTCCAAATTCAAAAGTGCATAGTGCGATTTTACGAGAGTCTAGCCGATTCCGGGACCTCCCAGACTGTGTTCATATAATATTAACGGTTGGGGCCCGCGCCGTGCCTCGGTTTTTCACGCGGACTCTCTCTACCATCGTTGCATAACTCATGAGAATGTAATAGGCCCTCAAGTGCTCAGTATTTGTCGTGGGTGCTTTATTTACATGACCGTTCGAGCAATTAGGTTCGCACTGAAGTTGGTGGTTATAAAATAAAATATAAAACAAAGTGTTTCGGTGTGTACCATACTAATATGATAAACTTGGAAAACGTCAACTATAAAGTTATAATTTTTTATCCTTTTGACACTCAAAATTGCCTGTCTGAGTTTTTCGCAACGGTATGTTATTAATACCTCCTTCTTTTTTTACAACATCATTCATCATCATCAACCCATTAGCGTCCCACTGCTGGGCACGGGTCTACTCTCATTTGAGAGGGATAAGGCTATAGTCCACCACGCTAGCCTACTGCGGGTTGGCAGACTTCACATGCCATTGAGACAAATCATGCAGGCAAATCTCAAGCATGCAGGTTTCCTCACGATGTTTTCCTTCACCGTTTGAGCTTGTGATAAATACGCACAACTTTATTGCGCTACAATAATAGAATTTATATCTCTTGATGTATCTTATATATTTTTTTTCTTATTAAATAACTTTTATAGGTAGGTATATAATTATTGTATAAAATATTTTTATTATATTTTTTTATTTTAATACAAGTTATATTCCATAATAATTGCAGTAACTAGATAATTGCAAAAATATACCGGAGGAATTAGAGACTAGAGAACGCATATTTTATTAACAATTGCATAGATTTTCTATATTTCTAAAGTTTAATGTATAACGACGCTTGATTACTTCAATTGTTTAATAGTTTGCTATTCAAATTAAATTAATTTTTTAGCCTATTTTGAGAATTTACGTCTGTATAGATATTTATGTTAGTTTCATCTTAAAATACTTCAAAATTGAGATTACATTTCTTTATATTTGCATATAAATGATAAGTAATATTTCTAAATTTCATTCTTCGTAAATCTACTTTTATATAGAAAGTTTTATAAAATATTTATTTAGTTAATCATATATTGTTTTAAATCAGCTCTATTTAAAATAAAATACTCCCGAATCATGAATATCCATGGTAACCGTAGTATATTCAAAACAGAAATACCTACATAGAAAACATTTGAGCGAAACGCATCTCTTGGAGTAACAGAGCATGAAACTTTTGCTGGGACAGAATCTAAACAAATATCCGTAGGACATGTTCATATTTGGTGTGCCTAGTTCAGAAACCGAACGGGATTTAAAAGCAGCGTATTTACGCAAAACTATGAAACAAAATCCACATGCAAGCATAACGTTTTTCCTTTATAGATATCGCTGTAAAGTAAACCTTATGTTTGAAGTAAAAACTTAATGTAAATAAAACATAATACCTGCTCAAATAATGGCTAATATACAGCATTTCGTATAAATGTCAGCTTTTAACAAAAATTTTAAATCGTTTTTCATTTTCTGACTCCATCTATATCGTAGAAGATTTTTGTTTTTGTGTTTTGGTACTTAGGGTGTTATTACGTTTTTCATTGTAACAGCTCACAGCTTATACGCGGCAATAGTCTCCTCTCTTATATTTGCTTTCTCTCATGTAAAACATAAATATATCAGTACAAATCTGCGTAACCCTTTTGACAGATAGAGAAGTAATACAAAACATACTATCACGCCTGCCGTCCCCGAAGGGACATGCACACTCACATTTTGCTGGTATTTTTTATGTCTCATGTAATATGGGGCGATGCTATTGCCATTAAACAGTCACGGATACAAACTCCGAGCTGCTACAGAGAATTGCATAGAAAAAACACAATAACACTTTGCTCGACCTGGGAATCGAGCCGAAGGCCTCTTGCTCAGCAATCGCACCTACAACCACTAGATTATCAAGACAGTTTATAGAAGTAATAGTATGTTATATGATGTCTAGATATGATTAAGAGATGAAGAATTCTCACAGTGATACATCTCTACATAAAATCTCTTTATTTTCTACCAGAGAGCATTTACAAAGTACCTGGTGACGACAGCCGGTTCTACGGTGTCTTCACGACCGCCTCCACCGGCCTCATGGGTTCCGCCATCTGCACCTTCACCATTGGCGATATTCAGAAGGCTTTTGAGGGGAAGTTCAAGGAGCAAGCGTCTTCCAGCTCAGCGTGGCTGCCAGTTATTAGCAGCAAGGTGCCTGAACCCAGGCCTGGAACCTGCGTCAATGATACATCGTCATTGCCCGATACTGTACTGAACTTTATAAGGTGAGTGATTTGAGAGATGTTTGTATTTTCTATAATTATGTTCTGTTGTTTGGAAGATAAGGAAAAGGACTTTGCACTTTAGCGATAATAATCATTTGGTAACGTTTATCTTAGTAAAAACCCTCTTACAAACGCATGCAGAAAAACGCAACTTGGTTTGACGATTTGAATTCGAAACTTATTGAATCCTTATTTATTTTATTTATTATTAAGAAGGTATTAAAGCTGTTAAATTAAAAAGAGCAAATCGATATGGCTCGTGAGTTTAAAAAAATACTTATTTCACGTATTAATTCATTGCATTTTCTCACACTTGCAAATTATCCGATTTCACAGTGACACACATTCAAATTATTCATTTAAAAGGAACAGAGCCGAGCAGAGAATTAATTTATTTTCGAAACAGCCGAGCTGCCGGATACACAAAAAGAACAAAAGGCGAGACTGTCGTTATTGTAACAAGCGCGCCGGACGTAAACAAAGTAGAAAATCGTCACTTAAAAACGCGAAACACGATCCTATCGCCCCGACGAGGTCTCTAGCGGTTCCAGAATTCAACGCTCATTGAAATCCACAGGCACTTTTATCTGGCGACACGTCCTGTTAATTATCCGACGCTCTCACCCCGAGAGCGTTCAATTATTTTTTTTCCCGCTTTTCCATGATCCTCATGTGGAAACGTTGAGATTTTAACACTTCACCTGAACCAGTCTGCTGAAAATAGTATAACATTTTTATTCATAACGAGAGATTTTAATTAAATGAATGGTATTTTGTTGTTGGCGTGGCAGCAAAGACTGTATTGTGCAACATTTTTGTCAGCGACATTATTGTCACGCGCGATTGTCGATTGCCCGTCGTGACGCTACCTTATTGTTACCAACACACTTGGAAATTTCCGGCGTTATGCTCCACTGACTTTTCCTTCCTTTATAACACATCTTTACACACCGTATTGTTTTTGAATAAATAGGTTTAAACTTGCAGATAGTGTTTGAAGGCTGTCACTACATTGTATTCAGAAAACATTGCAGTATTTTCGAAAACACCATTTAAGTTGCAAACAATAGCGACGTACTTTTGAGTAGTCTTTTGAGTAGCTTGTCTGTAGTAAAATATTAGTGTAAAACTTAGGATTGAAATTTAATAAGTAATTATTTGTAAAACGATAATGTTCCAATCAAGATCTGATCTGATCATGAAACGACATTAAATTAATCATCTTATATAAATAAATACCTATAAATATAATAGTTGTATAAACTGAGCCTTGCGAATTTTGTGTTTCATACATCAGTATCCAAACCTTCTTGGTCTTATGGGCAACAGCACGTATTAATTCTATCAAATCTGCTAACAGGTCTCACCCACTGATGGACAGCGCGGTGTCCCACGAGAATGAGAAGCCGATATACTATAAACGCGACTTGTTCTTCACGAGGCTCGTAGTGGACAAGGTGAAGGTGGATATGATGGGACACCCGCTTGAGTACACTGTCTACTACGCCGGCACTAGTAAGTACTTTGAATCTTATAATATTATTAATAAGAATGAAAATCGTAAAGTTTGCCTGTATGCCGTTTATTGTGCCAATTGTCTTTTATTAACACGTTTTTAAGATGCTAGTGTTCCTGCCTGTTATATCTTATGTATAAAAATCTCGAGTAACATAGTTTGTCGCTGAACTCCTCCAAAACGGCTTGATGGATTAGTATGAAATTCTGTATGTATATTTGGCAGGTATGAGATTCGGTTGTAGGCAATTTTTTACATTTTTATTTTTGCTAAAATATTTTTTTTATTTATTTTATGACTTGGCATAAAAAAATTACTTACAACCCAAAATTTTCACCCTTCCTTTGCTGGGTCAGTTAGTATTATAACACTACATATGTTGATTCTGTCATTTATTTTTGCTACTGACATAAAGGGGTACTCATTCTCTCAATAATTTGTTACTGGTGAGACTCTCATGGAATTTAACTAAATCATGGAATTCTAACACTCATTATAGACTATCGTATCGTTATTATGGAATTCTAGTAAATGAGACTAAATTTATATGCAGCCTAAGTACATAAATTCTATTATCAACTATGTGACGATTTTTTTTTGACACAATGCGACGTAGTTACTTATTCTGATATTATAATATTTAGCAACCTTTTTTGACATAAAAGATGGGGTTGCCAATTCATAGCCCCAGACTCACACAAATCAAATCATATACATTATGGACTCATAAAACATCCAATGTATGCAAAATTTACTCTTTCTAATGGAAAACCCTGATAATAAAATACATAGGTGCTTATCCTGTGGCATATTCCATTCCTTTGTTAACAAAGAGTAATGGCACCTTTATGGACATGAAAAAAAATTATTAGACACGGTAGACGGGTAATGGTTCAAACAATTAGTGAATTCCGAAACGCAAAGCATTCTAACAATCAGTGCACGGATACAGCGGGACATAAAATTTCATAAAAACTCACAAATTAAAAAATGCCTTCCACTGGGAAATTAAAAAGTGGTAGCGAATGGAAGTGTCATAAAGGCAATAATTCGTCTCGCCCATGACGGGTGGACGAACGTCTGGATGCTATCAGCGCTACCTACACCACAACATGAAAATGCGATTGTGCGTTTATTATTCCCAACAAAATAGCGTGCAAAAGCTCTGTAGTTAAAACGGTTTTGGTTCTTTAATTTTATTTACTCCTTTAAACTAACGTTAAGGCTAGTAAAACCGTGCACAGCAAACAAGATATCTATAGCATGGGTGAACAATAATGTAGCAAAATATGAATTGTGGTGTAAATGTTCTGTCAAACTTCATTCTTGAAAGTTTTAAGGTGTCTTAAGGCGATTTTTATCACATGTGTATCACTTTTTACGAACAAAATAGACAATAATTAAAATTATAATAGGCACTATACTACGCACACACGAAATAATGGCTCGAAGTTTATTCCATTCTCATTTTCGTAGCAAGTGCTACGTCGTAGCCGACGGTATGTGCGCGCGGTTTCGCGTAAACCACAGAGAGTCAACGTCACATTTCCATTGCCGCATAAATTCGGCCCGCCGCCGCCGCCGCCCGTTCTCTAAACAACGCCTTCAAGTGGTAATTTTCGCCTATGTTGTTGCAATTTTCACCAATTTTCTCGAAAATCGTTCCCGACCGAGCAGCCCCGCCGAGTGGATTAAACTCACGTAGATATCTAACGAAGGGGGGATTCGTTTACGGAACAACTTTTACGAAAGGAGAAGCTACGTTTGAGTTGGCGGTTGAAATGCTTGTGTGTAGAATATTAAATTGTTTAAACGTTACCTTTGACGCACCCTACCGTAGCATAGCCACGTACCATGATAATTACTCTAATTTAATCTACACAATATAACTTTGTTCCAGTGCTCTAAGACTAACTAAGACTGTTTTCCCAAGCTCTATTAATGCTAACATTTTGGGAAACAAAGACTGAAACGCAGTGTTGTATAGTGTAAAATATACGTCAGTGAATATTCAAAACCGCAGCGGAAAGCGGTAGCGTCCGAAAATCCGAAACGCTCTTATTTCACTATTATTTACACTCGAGCGCAAAATAAGTTTCACGAAATTCCGTCACAAAGAGCCTGAGGCGTACCGTGAAAAAGGACAGTTTACTCTTTCAATAAAGAGAGCGCTCGTGCGCTCGCGTCTACCACGGCTATATTGCCTCGCCGCTTACTTCAATTTGAGTACTTACCGCGTTATAATATGCATTAAACTGCACTGGCAGAAAGTTGTACCGCCACTCTCGAGGTGCTAGCAGACAATGAGAAATGAGCGTATGATGCTCCCGCAATGCGGGCCCCACGTCTCGCCTCATTCCATTTGTTTTATCACGCCTAAATCACTGTTGCCAGACAACTTTTGAACGCCCCGCCGAGGTTGATAAAAGTTTGACAGCAACTGTCGTGTACACACTCAGGGATCGTGTTTGTCAATGAAAGGGAACGGAGGTATCAAAGACGTTAAGAGTATTTAGAAGTTAACGAAGTTAATTAAATTCACCGAGTTAGACGTCGACGCCGCGACTCTTTAGTATTAAGGGCGCCTTTGTAAACAAACGAACATATTAATGTTAACGTATCGCATGAATACAGACTGTGTTAACAACCACCTCGAAACGTAATTACGGCACGTTTGTTCTAAAAGACAAAAGAAAATGTCTATGTTTTCAGTTTGCTGTCATATGAAAAAGCGGTTGGGACGCCAACGCATACGAAAAACTGGATATAGGAAATCAAATTGCAAAGTAAGGGTCAGCTTTGACGGTGCAGGCTGTGGTACGGAGCTGCTATTAAAAACGATTTAAAATTCACAGAAGGCTTAACTGCCGAACCACTGCTGGAAACATCACAGCAATTTGATGACGTAATTATGTAAGCTCAGAGTCACAAAACGCAATCCTTTGACGGTTTGGGGATATATTTATGTTTTGCTGGAAGCGCATAGGTTACTAAATCACTTTTTCAATTCGACTAAGGATATCTTGCTCCGCATTTTTTGGTTCCGTTTTGATATTTGTGGTGTCTATTATTCTGTCAAGGAGTAACTGCAGTTTGACAGGAAAGCGCGTATAGCATTTATTTTTATTAGTTCAGCTTTCGCTTAGAATAATTATTTCCTATGTAACGGATTTATTTGCTATATTCAAAATAATGACAACAATAATTTTAAAATAACCTGCCCTGTATAAAATGTAGCGATACGAAGCGTATATCGCTCTTATAAGTATCGGAAACCCATTTGCCTAAGTGCATGGAGGCCAAGTTTTGCCATAAACATGAAATGCGGTCCATACAAAATGATATGTTAAGGTGTAGGTGAGGTATAGCGGAGTTTATGCAGAGCTAGTTGGCGTCCTGGTGGCAATCGCGGGGAGTTAGTGTGTATGGAACCGCTATCCCCAACGTGGCATAGGTCCATGCTTCATCGACGTGCATTGCCCACAGGACGAAAATGAACAATATTTATTGCCGAGTTGCGGTACGATATGCCGGAATGGAATTTCCGAAGTAATTTATAGTTCGCAACACCTTGCCTTCGTAGCTCGGTTTCAAACTCGTGCCATGGTTCAATTTTGATTTCATGTTGAACATAGAGGAAAATTCTCTAAATTGTTCTGAATCGAGCTTTATTACGAATATACCTAGCGCTGAACAGTTAAACAGATCGATATTTTTAGAATACGTACAAAAAGGACAGAAACAAAATTAACCTGTCTATGGGGACGAAGTTCTAATCAAATTGGAAATACATTAATTATTCCATTACGAAAATATTCCAGACAAGGGAAAAATTCAATCTGGATTTGTCGCACCCGCAGTAGAGAACCATTTATAAAACGGTCGCGCCTTTACACAAATACAGAGCAATTAGTTATACCTATAATTAGCATTCGAATCGCGTTCGGTGAGAATAAACATTGATTTTTTATTCCCCCAAAACTGGCGGGAGGACACGGTTCCGGGAGAGATTGGGAATACTAATGTGTTCACTTTTGAACGGTTATTCGCGCCCCGCTAACGCCCAACGTTTTTTGCATAAAACATCTCATCAAAGGATTGCTTAGGTCCCGCATTATATTGAATATCAAAAGGTGCACGAACGAGAAAGTTTCGGGAGGTGGAGCGGTCGCGGCATCCCTAATATTGGCCACCGTAAAAGCCTTCTTTAAAAATACACCTTTGAAACGTGTTTGGAATAATCGTTGGTTCAACTTAGTTTGTTTATTTCGTAAATCAAAATATTTATTTATACAATTTTGAACTTTACATTTTATATTTATTTAGATTATCCACGATGCATAAAGATGTCAAAAATGCAATATTTTCTTTAATTAAATCATCTTACACAGTTTCGTATATACTAAATGTTCTAGGAATCAAAATAACCTTCATGAAAATGATGAGTAAATTATCGTTAGCGTGCACTGAAGCAGTCAGCTTCGTTATTAGTTTGTTAACTGGCTAGTCAGTTTATCATAGCCTGATCTATTATTGTGTATACATATAGCTTACGCTAACACAAGATGACAGAAGAAGATTAAAACGACCCAAATTAAACTGAATTATATTATCTACGGCTGTATCTTTATTATAATTTAATATTTTTTTTGTATATAACTAAATATAAATATTTATGTATTTATAGGGTTGATTGCAAGAAGCAACGTAATTAATACCTAATTATTGAATTTACAATTGAAAAATTAATCAGGTCAGTATATAGACTTAGACATAAAAATTCTTGCGACGAATCTCGTAAAAGTCAGCACAGCGATCGTAGTCAAACGCTAAAAACCCACGTCCTTCGATTTACGGCACCTATAAAATACATATTGCGATTCGTGATAAAAGTCCTTGCCGAATTCGTTCATACCGCCAATCGCTGAATTTATCTGGCCTGTCTATGAAATATATGTATTTCGGCGGTCTCCATCGCTACCAATAGCCACAGCGTGGTACACCGCTCATATTAATATTGCAGCGCTTCAATATGTTCTTGAAATATTTATTAGCAGCACCAACATTGAAAGCAAACATTATCAGTTAAAAAGTGGCGACAGACCTTGCTAAATTTATAGCAAGTAAAACATGTAAAAAATTACAATAACAAAATTCTTAGCGACACTCCCCCTCAGAATTTACAATGCACTGCCACCCTGAAATATTATACAGTAAATTTAGGTGCAGGTACTGTAATGTATAAAACACAAAAGGTAAAAAACGTTATGGTGTAACGTCGAGATGAGGGGAACCCGACCGATCTCTAACTGGCAAATCTATACGTTAAACGTGGACTCTTTTTATGAAAAGCAATAAAGATGTTAGAGCTACTTTGTGTTTGGGAATTTATACCACTTGGAGGAATAAAACTTATATTGTTCGGGGATCGCAAAAAGTTTTCACTTAGGCCTGTCGAAGCGAAATCTTTATTGGATTGCGGGATTATTTCTTTTGAGACCGCTGTCGGGAGACGCTATGATCGCTCGAAAGGAAAATAATATGAAAAGATAATTAAAGAGTTGTCGTAGATAACTTAGTTTGTTTAAGAATCCATGTTGCTAGAGTTTGGCGCTAGCAAAAACAAGAGCATCACGTTAGCCGACGATATTATGGTTAATTTGTATGTTTCACATGTGGTAAGCGTTGCTGTGACTCGTTTCGGTAGTTTTCTTTGACATTTCAGACAAGATTTCCTTGTTTGGCATTTTCGCTGTGCGTTTCCTTATGAAATTTGTTATTGTTTAGGCGAGGGTGGTCTTTGGGGAGTAGCTCCGTCCGTCCACGTCCGATGCGGGATTGTTTAATTATTTTGCTCGGCCCAACCGTGATCGGAATTAATCACTAGAAGTAAATTTATTTATAGACCGCCACTGCGGATTAGAGTTCGTGCATATATGTATAATTTACATTAGGTGATTTAATTAAGTTCATTAAATTGAATGCCATGGGGAATAATTTGTTTTACTGTTCCTTTTAGGTCATAAACATACCTACCCATGAACAGTTCACCGTGAACATTTGAGTTTAAAATATTTTCATGTCATGTTTCATAATCTGACGAGATGTAGACAAAATTCAATGATATTTCCAAATTACGCTATAATCTCTTTATTCCATCTCTAAACAGCGAAACGTCTTAACCCACTTGGCACACTAATATCCCCCTCATTGCTGTTTCACGGCCGATAATGTGACGTCTAAAGCTTAAAACATGTAACAGTGTATTTCGTAAACAGATTTGAGTTGGGCACCTTGTACCGCGTCCCCACTAGACAAGTTTGTTGAATGCTTTCCCGTGTACCAGCTATTATCGCATCAAGATACTTGTGCGTCAAAACTCGAGACGCGGTTGGTTCGGGAATATTGTCATTGTAAAATTGTATTAGTATAATCTTATACATATACGTGATGCCTAGAGCTGATTATTATAAAGCATAAATTTATTAAAATTTTGAAGACAGAATATTTGTTAGTTTTGATCATTTCAAAGGATTAATTATCAAATAATCCTTTGATAAATAATTATCATCAGTATCTAACACAACACGCTGATAAAACAACCTATCTTATCGCTCCAAGATCGCGGATTCCCAATTTGTGCAACACGTTCCAATTGTAGAGTTTCTTATACGATATTCAGGAAACATAATTACTGCGGGCTCCGTCACTCGTAAGCATTGCGCACACGACACTAATGGGCCCGGTGTTTGCCTCACACCTCACCTTGTTACTTATTGCTCTAATCTCGCTAGTCCTGTGTGGAGACGTCAAGTAGGACTAAGACAAAGTATTATACTATTTGGACACAGTGTTTGGAACTTTGTGTTCTTGTCTTCTGGCATGAGAACTACTTTATAAGAGGCAGTCTCAGCCAATATTTATTGATAGGCTTTGTCACAAATATCAATCAAACGAATTCATGTGCTTCTTCCTAGTATAGCTGCTTTCGATCTGTACTGATAATGTACATGTAAAATTAAAGATATAATCGTAATATACTACTAGAAACACAGTAGCAGTTTATTAAACCTGCAGGGTTATTCCGCAAAATATAGAAAAGATAAAATACAGAACAGCTAAATAAGAGAAATAATTTAAAGTAGAACAAAAAAATATAGTATAATTAGAGAAAATTAGATGATTCAACGATTCTTCCGCTAAAAGCCATTATTATAAATAAATCTAATACATATGTCAGAAGTAGCCTGACTACATTATATTTTCTTTAGTAGAATAGGGTGCGGGAAGTACATTTATAGTACTTTAATTCCCACTGGAAATTTAGAATTGGGTATCGCAAAACAGGGGTCGCAGTCGGTTAAGCAGTTTTGAATAGAATACTGTAGTTGTGTTCTTAAAAGATAAAAATAATTGTTTTTAGAGAGCTGTACGTAATAAACAGTCTTTCCAAGAATCAATCTTGTGAAACACAGCTGATTTGTTTTGAATCTACTGAAAACTGCGGCAGGTCAATACGGTAGGCTATTATAAATTCGAGTGTCTGATGCTACCCAAAAACATTATAATCTTTCGAGTCTTTTCCCAATTATGTTGGAGTTTGATTTAAAGCAGACTCCTGAATACAGTATAGCAGTCTTTCGACTGATTACCAGTATTTCATATAAAGGGACAGCTTTCAGGTCTCTGCAACCCACAACTGGGCAATACCGATATCCTAAGGATTAACTAGTTATTTAGGATTTCGGGTTCCTAATTACTACTTACGATTATCATAGGTATTCATATGTCTACCAGGATCTTTCTGAGGCACGGAGTGGTTTCTATATGTTAAAAACGCTTACTGATACATAGACTCACCTCGATATTCATAGCAGGTGGATCGATCAGAGTGGTAATTACTTAGTCACAAACCCCAATGCTACTCTCAATATACTTACTTTGGCAAGTATTTAAAGATATAATTATCTCAAGTAACCGGACAGTTTCGAAGTGTATGACATCTTTGAAAGTCAATTGTGGGTGCGAGCGCTGAGGCGATATACGAGTACTTACCGTATATATTGGCTAGTTGGTACTGCTCTTTTGACAGAGCTAGGCGAGTAGCATCTGTAGGTACATATGTAAAATACTCAGAATTTTGAGAGAGCATAATCTCTTAGGGGACTTTGCGAAAGCACGTACACATGTTTAGGCTCTGTTGTAGGTGAGTAGAATCAGTAATCTAGACTATATCTACATTATAGACAATTTCGTGATGACCCAACATTTAGATATTTATATTAGACTGTGGATACTGAAACATTACTGTGATCAAAATGGATGTTTGTTGTGACACCCGATTGTAAGAGTCAGCTAAGGGAAAGGATATCACTATATTAAGGGAAACATTGCCCCACACTAGAAATTCTCCTGTGTCGTGAGTGCATTTACATTAAAAAATTCGCATAGATACACAAACGGCCAAATCAACTATCTATAGATCGTAAAAATATTTCCTATCTATCCTAATTTACCTAATATCGAATCTGCAACCTATGACGCACAAGCCGACAGCACTCAGCAACTGTGCCAAACGTTGTTTTCAACTGCAAATATATTACTCGCTGAATAACTTTGCGGTGCATACTTGCATAAGTATCTTGCTTATGATACTGGCAAAAGTATCAGTTATGACTATTATGAGGCAAATACTAGTGTGGATATGCATCCCTATAAATAAATATTCGGACACAAATGAGCTTACTTATGGATTTTAAAGCTTTAGACTTGCTGATGAGTACATTTCAAATTCAGATACCGAGGGTTGTCTGACCAGTGCCACGTACATGCATAAATAGACACGTTAAGTTTGTTTTTGTTCCATTCATTTTGCATTATTACCTACTGGCTTAGACTGTCTCCAAAAGTCTTTAAACTTTTAACTTCGTGTACATCAATGATTTGCAAATTTTGGCACCAATCAGTTGATAACGTAAAATATGGCACACTAAACTCGGCTCCTAACACGCAAGCCTATTCTCAATCAATGTATTACCGTTCATTAGTAACAAGGGCCCTAATATAATTACTGATTTATGGCTCAGCAGCTATAACTTAACGAACACAATAATACGGGGCCCGACGCCATTCCGTCTTATGGCGACATACTGAGATACGTAGCCTTATTGTACGTAACCCGGTTAGGTAATTTCGGTATATGCCTCTAATCCAATTAGCTATTAAGATTCGTGGCCCGAATATTAATTCGCTCCTGATTCGGCCGCTTTGTGAGGAAGCTGGGACTGTGACCTTATGTACAATGGAGGCTTTCATATGCGGTGGTCACGTGCCGGTTGCGATTGTGCCTATCGATTGTGTTTACAAAGATTGTAATGTTGTTTTTGACCTTCGTAAAAATACGTGTTGAGTTTTCCCCGAGTACATGGATTGTATGTAATATGGTGTGATTCGTTTTTATCTTTTTAGCCGAGCGATAATTTTACGTCAGGAAAGTTGAGATAAGTCGCCACACATATATCTACTATATATTTTACTTTACATTTGTATAAAAACCATAATAAATTAAATTGATCTCGAAATAAAGTAAATAATTGAGTAGTACCTACTTTCTCGACAGTAAATGATAAATGGTAAGGAGCTCTTATCCTTCAAGACTGAAGACAAAGTAGTTCTCGAGTTAGTTTTACGTTTTGGAGTAGCTGAAATCTAGATAAACAAACAATGGGTTAGACGTTTCGTGACTATTGTAGGGAGGGGAATTAATTGGCGCCATCACGTTGACTTGTCCCCACCATTTATCAGACAGTTTGAACAAGCTGCTAGAAATGTTCACTGTTCGAGCTCACACGTTAACAGACAATCACGAAACAACTTAATTTCTTCTACGAATTTATTCATGCTTTTTCACCATAAATATCAAGTTGATAAACTGAGTCGAAGAATTATTCCAACTTAGTTTATTTTCTAGTATTGAAGAGTTTATATAAGTTCAATAAGTAGTAATTGACTTACTTCTAAGCCCGTGATATGTTTAGAACTAGTTTTATAACTTTAAAAATAGAAATTCTGTCATAACAGTTTATGTTTGTGAAGGTATACAGACTTATTTCACGTATTATGTCACATAGAGTTTATAGTTATGAAAATGTTGGGCATACGATAAGTAGATATGTTTCTAATGCATATATTTGAAAATGCACAATGTTATAAACATGATTCGCCGCATTCGTTTCCGTGAGTTCAATTTGTTTTTACGTTCAAAATTTTGCATAAATAACCTTAATACGCTATTACGCACGCTATTCGCTGTAACAATTTAGAATTATTATTATAATTGTATTATTCATAAGTTTACTCGCAAAGATAACACTTTAAATATCTAACGTGAAACATTAGCTAAGGGCAATTAAAATGAAACGCTTCTACATATATAGATAATATAAATAGTATAATTTATATAGGAACATAACTATTCCACTCCATTGAGTAATTAGACGGCATACATGAATTAATCTAAAATGCTGCATGTATAGCAATAAATCGATTCAGCTTATCTTCAATTGTAGTTTATTTTATTATTATTATTTATTTATTAGTTTATATTTTTTGTGTTACGATATCGTGTATCGATAATGTATTTTTACTAGGTACACAATCAAACCGGCTGTGTATTAGAAAAAATAGCAAGAGTATAGATATGCTACTTTTTATTAAAAATCAGGCGTTTAGTGCAATTTTATTCTTAATACATGCACCTATTGTTACAGGATACTAGAAAAACCTAAGTTTATTTTATAGAAGGTATAACGTTTCGCCTAAAACACACTCGAAAAAATTTGATGCTCGAACGACGAAGAAAAACACTGAGCAAATTCTTTAGATTTTTTTCAGTGGCGTTTAAAGTATACCGATTCCTAGTAGGTTCGTGTGGTAAGAGGACTCCTGTGCTCACTAGTGGGACAGTAAACGGGATGATGATAATACTTGGCACGAGAAAATCGAATATAACATAAGCAAAGAGTTACCAGGCATACATAAACCGTAATAGACATACATTAACTAATAATAAGCACTCAATTATAATACTAATAGAGGTTAATGCAAACATCAGCCTCTAAGTTGCGTCGTTGTTAATAGATCCGGGAACTCAATAAACCGTCGGAATTCCTGAAACGTGTCACTATGTATGCGATACTGATACTGCTAATTAACTAAATAGCTATATCTGCTTCGTTAATAACATTTAGGTAATTGAGCGTTTTCGACGAGCCTGATCTGTTACCGAACTGATAACAGATCTATACATAGCTAAACAGATATACATACCTAATTATAATGTGGCGTGTACATGCTTGATTTTATGTTACATTTTCAGTTAATTACAAATCAGCCTCGGGCAATAAAATATTTATAAACAAAGTACCTAATTGATTGATACGTAATTTTTTACAATTAAGGCAATTTATTTTTCGGGAAATTTGCAATAAGAACACAGCACTGGCGATATGAACTAGGTATAACAAAAAAATGTATTTGCATTAAGAGGTTTTATATTATTATACTAACCAATAACTTGTCTACTATTGCTATAGATATTTTGCAAAACATAAAATCAATTTGTATTTTTTTCATTGCAGACGAAGGCAAAATTCACAAGATTGTGCAGTGGAACCGCAATGGTGACAGCCAATCGGCGCTGCTTGATATTTTCGACGTCACGCCGGGAGAACCAATACAGGTTGGTCTTTTTTTACTATCTTCAATTTTCCTCTGTCCATAGTCCATACTTTTAACTCATTTTTTAAACGTCATATTATTTTAGTACTTGAATTTAAATAAGGAATGGAATTTATAGTAATTTATTTTATAGTAAATTTAAAAATAACAAAGAAACAATTTAACAGAATTATTTATTTGTCTACATAATTATGTTATCTTTTTGTTCAAGAGAGTATAACTATATACCTCGATTCCTTTTAATTCCTTATATACAAAGTTCAAATTCCACATTATTCTAAATCCTTAAATAAAAAATATTTGGACATTATCACACAAAGCCATATAGATCCGTAGTGAGCAACGAGGCTTGGTTACGGATACTAGAAGGTTGATACAAATATAGGTACTTCTTTTTGTAAATACGTACTTATAATACATAGAAACATCCATGAGTCGGATACAAATGTTGATGGTTATCACACAAACAGAAGGCAGTGTTAACTACCGCTGGACTATTTGACAAATTTTCTTTTATTTACACTAGGCGATGGCAATATCTCGTATGCACGGGTCTCTGTATGCGGCATCAGACAGGCGGGTGCTACAGCTGCGACTTGCGCTCTGTGCGCGACGGTACGACGCGTGTGTAAGGTGCGCACGCGACCCGTACTGCGGCTGGGATAGAGACGCGGGCGTCTGCAGGGAATACATGCCAGGGTACGTTCAAATAGTAAAAATGCCATTAAACGCATTATGAGCTTTATCGCGATGTTGATCGAACTTAGAATTTATTACGTATAACAAACTTGATAACTATTAAAATTTATGTTAAATTATTGATGACTTAAACATACGCGAATATTAGAAATTCAAAAAAAAACTAAAACGCGGTATAGGTATTATTTAATCCCGACTTTTCGCATTCTTCACAGCAGCCATCGTACATTTTCAGTAGTTTTATTTCAATTAACATAAATATAAATAGTTCAATAGTTTTATTTATTAAATTGCTTACAACATTTTTTTTTACTATGCTCTACGATAATTTTTTTAATTATAGAGTAGTCAATATGTGCTTATTTTTACACTTATAATTGACATAATTATACGCGCCACATTAAAAAAAAACTAGTTATTACTTTTGTATAAAATATGTCAATGGGATTTAATGACTACTTGAATAGTAGTTCTTCCCATTAAAATATCAGACATATTAATAGCTCACCTACTTAAATTATAAATCGTATTGATTACATACACGAATAGTAGACATTAAAAACCTAATTTTTATAGAATTTATCGCGGTTTATAAATCAGTTTATTTTTTTATTCAGTCTAATACAAGACGTGGCTAACGAGACGGTGGATATCTGCGACTCATCAATCGCTCGCAAAAGCGTGTCTGCCACATGGGGACAGAGTCTTCACCTCGGCAGCTTCGTCAAGATGCCCGAAGTGCTGCAGCCCAGGGCGGTCACGTGGTACCACTACTCCAGGGAGAAGGGCCGGCACCCGATCACGTTCAAGTAAGTATTGATACCAGTATAGTTTTTTTTTATATTATTGAGATTTTATACACAGATTAGGAACCGCTTCGTGTGGTTTTCAAATCGCCTTTCCTCGATTTTTCTTGATCGTGCCAATATTTGAACTTATATCCCATTAATAGTAATAGGATCACCATCTACTACAATAGAACTAAATATATAGGTACCAACAGACCGTTGGTATTTGTCACTATGCTTCTGTCTAACCCTACTAGGGTACAGGCGTGATGTATAATACAGACACATGAGATTACCTTATTACTCCTTTTATTAGCTATTTATTCCGTAGCGTATAATCAAGCTAGAACACTGAAGCGTTTAACTTAAACTTCAATTCCAAACTAACTTTTACTTAGATTCACGAGGACTCTCGAATTAACGTAACTTAGAACCGAAACTCCAAGTAAATCTAATATATTTGCCTAATAAACCACCATTTCTTGTTTAATGCATCCCCTGAGTCCAAAAAGTTTAATCGTTCCACTTTAAGCCCCACAATTTAATTGCCTACACCTGCAAAGTAATTTTCACTCGTTCAGTCCCGAAGATAAATACAATTTGAATAGAAACTTATACAGAAAATACTGTAAGTGAACACGCATGCAACAACATTAATTAAAGGGCTCCGAAATCTTCGGTTATCGCACTTCCGCTGCCACAATTAAAATGCAAGGGGAAACTTCGGTATTAGCGTTTATTTACCATGTTTTATTCACCCATGGACATGTTAAACCACCCGACGGAACAAGCGCAACGAAACAGTAATCTTTTATAAGTCTCGATTGGAAAATGAAATAAAATTTCGAACAACATTACATTTATACGATTTGTTGACAAATAATAATTCTCTGTAATGCAACCCTTATTTGACATCGACGAAGTCATAATGAACAGATTTATTTCAGATATAGATTAATCACAAAGTGAGTCTATCCTTCATCAATATTGAAAGTATTCCCCGACGCTGGACTGGTCTGGTCTCATTAAAATTTTAAACAAAAACATCAAATCTTCAAACCGCAGTAATAAATACTTTATAGTACGAGGTAAACATCTTGATCCTTGGTAAAAATTGACTCGATTTTTAACAAAAATTTATTTTTGCTTGCAGTAAACCTGAAAAATACATTGAGACATCGGAACACGGTTTGCTGATTATTTCAGTAAATGAAGCTGATGCAGGAAGATATGACTGTTGGTTAGGAGGATCTTTACTTTGCTCTTACAACATCACAGTAGATACACACAGGTACAAATTGTTAAAATATAATACTTTTTTTTTCACAGTATTTTTTTTTAGGGTCCTAACGATGATGTTTTGTTTTTGCAGATGCTCTCCTCCAGAAAAGAGTAATGAATATCAGAAAATATATTCAAATTGGTGTCATGAATTTGAAAAATATAAAACTGCAATGAAAACTTGGGAGCGGAAACAAGAGGTAATTTTCTGCGTTTTTTTTTTCAATAATTTCCCATTTTTGTGAAGCAATTTATAATTCTTATAAATAATGCAAATTTCTGTTCTTTTTCAGCAATGCACGAGACAAAACGACTCAAATCAAAACACACATCCAAACGAAATCGTGTGATAGCTTCTGAATATCGCCTATCTCATGTTTCAGTCTGTTAATTATTACGCAGGAGCCATACCGATACCTTACTTCTCGGCCGGCCTGAAGTACTTCAATATATTCTCGTGAGAAAATCCGTCAATATCATCCGCTCCATATAGTGACTCCATAGTTGTGTACGTCGAGCTCAAGACATAGTGTATTTGAAAGTGACACCCTCTAGCATTTATAAAGACGTATTAAAAAGTGTAGTGAATATAGTAATGCAACAGTGTAACGTTCCAAACTCTCGGCGGGAACATGAGTAGGTGATTGGACACACAAAATTTTTACAAACACTTTTACTATTGAAAAATTAAAAATGGAACGATTATAAGAAGCGTTGTGTGTTGCTTTGTTGGTAAATTGAATGTAAAATATTTAGTAATCGAAATTATAAGTACGCTTCGTTCGTTGGCTAAGTGATAGAACAATTATTGTTAGATTTATGGGATGGTTTTAATTTTGATGAACCTAGAGCTCTTATTTGGGATTACAACATTTTATTCAATCCTATTTTCTTGCATTTATAACGTATTTTTAATCCTATTTGTTTAATTGAGTATGAACAATTAATGTTTCTTGGTCTAAAAGACTTTGTTTAATGCAAAAGGATCAAGACACATTATTTGTTGTAAACTAACGGTTCAAATACAAAGATACGTATTGCCGTGTGTTGGTACACCGCGTTCGTAATTTGAAATCTCCGAGGGTTGTGGGAGGGTTTGCCTCATTATTTTCCCCTATTTGTGTAAATAGTTACCTAATTTCGTTCGACTGTATCTATTGTAAGTGTACGTATAGTATGCACGTCCCTAATGGTAATGAATATATTTTAAGCCTGTGATATATAAGAAACTCGTTTAGGAAATATATTTTTAAGTATTGATCGTGGACTTATTAAGACTAAAATTACCTATCACTCATACATAATATAGCAGCAACATTATTTTTTTTAATATCACGGATAGGGCGATAGTATTATACTGAATTGAATATTAAATATACAGTATCTTCAAAGTTGTGAATGACTAAATATTCTAAATCACGTATTAGTGCACAAGCTAAATATTTTATTTATGATCACAGCAATATGCTTGATAGAAACTTATCACATCAACTTAAAACTCTCATGAAGCCAATTTTTAAATATTGTCTATCGACTACACAAAATAGTTCTTAAAATACAGAATACAAAAATAGCAGCATAAAAAACATACTTCAAGCAATCTAGTAATTACTAGATTGCTTGAAGTATGTTTTAATCAATAGAGAAACTTTAATTTTTTTTTAATAATAAAAACGGTGGTTACTTTTTGAAAAAGTAGTTTCGTGAGAGTTTATGTTTTTACTTCTAGGTGAATATAGATTGTAAACAGTAGGAAACTTAAGACATTTTTAGAAAAATATCTCTGAATATTTTTGTACAATACTCCTGTATTATTAATTTTAACTCATTATCCAAGTATCAACTAGTACCTACTCAAGTTATTCGATTTCATATCATACCTAAGAGCTTGTACATATTAATACGTATTCACTATCATACCAACATATTTACATTCGCAGCGGTCAAATATAAAAAGTATCTAAATTATAATGAGTATTATAAATATTTTTTCTAAACATTTTTTGGAATAACGCCATTATTCATAGCGCTGTCAGAATTAAGTAATGTACTTAAACATTTTAGTTCAAATATCTTAAACGCATAATCACTCCGTCATTATCAAATTCTAAAAACATTTCGACAAGAATTTCTTTTTTATATTTATATTAAGCTACAAATTTGCTATGTACCGTAGATGTTGCATTATTTACAAATGACTGTGTTCATCACTCATACATTGTACTTAAGGGTATTAATTTATTCGATTGCTCATTAAGGTACCTAACGTAGTAACTAAATCTAAATTGCGTTTTGTTGTATCGTAGGAAAAGTGATAAAATTAATGTGACCGTTATTTACAATGAGCCCTTCGCTATAACTGCTATAGTAGTAATAAACATAGCCTTATAGGTGCTTAAATAAGCTTTCGTTTGGCAAATATTATATAAAATATTTTTCAGACTTCTCTCATATCATAATGTACATACATAAATCGAAATAGATTATACATTCGTAAGAAATATCTGAGCTTCGTCGTTTATTGTATTAGTTAAGACTCAGTACTTAAGTATTCTAGTGAATAAACTAAGGATTTCCCTCTACTTGGGAATATCTTGCGCAATAATTATAACTAATTACTATTATCTATACTAATGTAATAGCTCTGTAAATTTCACATGTTACTATATTAAGTTAAAAAAATTCAAAATGTAGCGTTAAGATTTTATATAATAAATCTATGAAATGTATCTTTCAGTTCGTTTGTGTTTCATTTTGTACTGAACCCTGTCGGTGCTATTGTTTGTTTAGAGGCGAGTAACGGCGAGGAGAAAATGTTTAAAATAGTGTCGATTCATCAATTCGCATACCGGGTTGACATTTTCGTCATAACAGGCGGGTCCGGGGGCCGGCACCCTCGAGCAACGACCGAGGGACTATAAAAAGTGAGGGCGCGTAATTATATAGTGCCACTAAACTAATTTCACGATACATTGCCGACGAAATCTGTGCATGGCACCGCCTCGCCTCACGACTGATGTGATTTTTCTTTCATAACCAAACGCCTGATTACTATTGTTATGTGTTATTTCATATGAATTGCTAATGCTGGTGGCGACGTGTTTACGGTGAAATTGGCCCCAGAATTAATAAGCCGATGAAAGGAGTGACTTGTTTCGACCTTCAGGTTTTCAAGGTTTCTGTACCGTGCTATATTGTGTAGGTAGTCGTTTTGATAATAACAGCTTTTTAAGGTCATGTTTGAGAATTTGATACCGTAATCTATATGGGGTAATTTACACGTGCTTAACAACGTTGACACATACGTGGGAACCCTCAAGAGGAGAGTATATTCTTTATTGAAAGGCCGGCAACGCATTTGCACGTCCCCTGGTGTTGCAGATGTCCATGGGCGGCGGGAATCACTTACCATCAGGTGAGCCTCCTGCCCGTTTGCCCCCTTATTTCCATTAAAAAAAAACACAAAATATAACTTAAGTTAGACCTTGAATTATTTTCTCATTAGAAGCAATCGTGGTATTCGTATTATACTGCTGGATATTAAAAAACAATAACTTTATACATACTACATTTTGATTTGATATGATCATAATTATGGCATGGTTATAAAACTTGAGGGTAAATTGAAAAGTACTTACGAAATTAAAAAAAGATAAGTAGAGAAAACAGTATCTCGTACTAATTAATCTACGAAATAAACAATTCAATTTATATTTGTATAATAAAAAAATACATTACTACATATATATATATGTGTGTATTTTTAAAATGTAGTAGTTAGTTTCTGCCTACCCCCATGGGAAAAAGGCGTGAGTGTATGTATGTATATATATAAAGCAATGCCTATCGTATAATGACTATAGATGCAGTCAAAATGACCCTCTGTGTACAAAGACTGTTTACCAATTATTCAAAATCAGCAAATGTATAACTCCCCCATGCCAATTTGCAATGCTACTATCGGTCAATACTTAGGTACTTATAAAATAAACTGCGTAGTTACTCACGGATTTCAATCCTAAGGCACGCATTACTGTTTTCTTGATACCTACATGACTTTAGGCAATTTGTCACTGGGGTTTCTTGTTGTCATGTGAAGTCTACAAACCCGTACTAGTTTGTGCGGTGGACTATAGCCAGGGGGACCTTTCTTTTCTGGTCCTGGACCCTTTGCCACCTAGCTATGCCTAGGTGATTAGAAAAAATCTCAAAATTAAAGGAGACCCGTGGGACAGTGAATGGGTTGGTAATGATTAGGTATCTATATTGACAAACTAATGAGCTGAGGTAGGTATAAATATTTTTACGCAAAGAAAACCAAAAAAATTATTAAATCGATATATTTAAGTCAACTAACTACGGTTGAATTTTAAGCAAAATTAACGCCGATATCAAATATCTCGTGTGGTATAAATACAGTTGTTATATCATAGTTTTATGAATACAAAGCCATAACCTTGATTATATTTCGCAAACCTGAAATTTATATTAGAATAAATTCATAACACTTTGGACGGCCTAGGAATCGAACCGAAGAATTTTGCTCAGCAGTCGCCTTTACGACCATGAAACTAACCAGGAAGTTACTCATGAGTATATTCAGTATATTCAGCAATCGATTGATATGACGTAAATACTAATGAATTCCAAATACCTATCTCTCTGGTTACAAACTAGATACGGAACTGATTAGTTCCACGAACTAGTGATTTGCACAGCACTGGTTAGAACATGGTGGGTTTAAGTAAGCGTAGCACATGCATTGTAAGCGAGAAGCAAGTTGTGACAAGTTGGTACTTCGTCTCAGGAACTGCGGATTAGATTTCAGATTGCACCATAAACCCAGGCGCGTGAGCTAATGCTGCAGATTAATCAAACATTTAGAAAGTTGTATTCAATGTAATCAATATTAAGTTATATTATTAATTCAAATTATTAAGTCAAAGTAAGAGTGAAATGTTGTGCGAGACGAAAACGAAACGAGAAAATTAGCCATTGAAATAAAACTTTATATGACGTTTTCCACCGCAGTATGTCTGTATTATTTAATCCTTTACAGCAGATCACGGGCAATAAAAAGTAATTTAGCACCAAAGTAGTAAATAATAAAGCGTTCTAACAGCGTATTATTATGATATTACTAATATTGCCATATCAAACATTTAAAAAAGTCGGGGTCTTACTAATATTGTAGTTACCGTTAATATTATAGAAAAATATTAAACCATCTTTTTGTGTTACTAGGTACCAATACTATAAATTCCAAATCGTATTTGCGATTACTACAGGGTTGAAACTTTTTAAATTAACGTTTGAACCCAACATAATAAGTAATAAATTACACACAACAAAAACAAACAACGATGCTCAATTAAAACATCCGAAACAGAGGTCCAAAATTAATTATAGCCGTAAAAAAAGACGCAAAAAATATTAAAAATATGGAGGGGGTGATTCTAGAAGCATTGCAGCATAAAAACCGAGTCTTCAATAGCATCGTTGAAGCATGTAACGTTTCATTTCACGGTGCGGCCTGCCGCGTGCCTTGCGGAATTCGTCTCCATTAAATAATTACGCACAGCGTAAAGCGGAGCGCAATTATTAATAGAAGGGACGTTTAAGATTAATGAGTTTAAGCTCTAATGCAAGAAAGTGGTTACTAGTTTGTGATGCTTCACAGAATCATTGAAATGTATAAATTTATCACAAAAAAAGGGAAATTCAAAACAGATTTTTTGCTCAAAATAACCACTATCACAAACATGTATTTGACTTATTCATACAATATTACCTAGGTACTTGAAATAATATTACATCTGCTTTAAATTTAGGATGCAAATTAAATTGATTACACACGATACAGGGGACCGAAAGCTACTTAGTTACTCAGAATCAAATATTAATATGCAACCGTTTCTAGATAGACAAACGTAAATTAATATTTGGGAGCATTTAGACTGGAAGCAGCAGGTACACCATCATGCCTTCATTTCCCTCGGTATTACTAAGTAGTACTTATTGCTATGTTTTGTACACATATTTTATGTGTGTTCTTTAGCTTACGTCCGTATGTATGAGGGGCCCATATAAAACACGCATACCTTTCTCTTGAGCAATAAACTATTATGCATACCTATTTCTTAAGACATTCTTGATTATTTTTTATTTAAAAATATTATAGCCTCACGCTCCATAACTGCTCTTCTTTCTTTATTAATTTTAAAACACGCATAAAAAGCAGCTTAAAAATAATATTAAACTTAAAATGTTGTGCACAAATGGTAGCTTAAATTAAGGTCACCTGAAATTCATCAATCGAATTAATGATGTATTTAAATAAATAAAACAAAGATCTCTATTTATCCAGAAATATCATCTTTATATCTATGCATTAAATAAACTGGTGATATGTTAGTACTCTGAATTGTTGTCGATCGAGCCCTCAATCTTACCAGGGACGGTCTTACGAAAACGTAGCGAGGTCAGGCGGCTAATCCGTTATTACATCGGCGCGGGATGGGCCGCGGTGTCCCGCTTGCGTAAGCGCATTAGTCGAATTAACAATTAGTCATGCCTACGTCTGCCCGCCAAGTTTGCACAAATTTACATAACAATAAAGCCCTTCGCATACCCACTGTTGGTTATGGCGATTTTTAAATTAATTGGATTGGGAACCGTGGAAAATTTGTGGGATTTGCTCCCTACGCGGTCAGTTACTGAAGCAGAATGTATTGGAAGCCGGCCAGCTTGATTTTTATCAATGCATATACTATTCTTGTGTAATTAAAACAAATGAAGGGCGCGGTGGTTTTGGTCCCGCGCATTCCTTCCAACTAATATAAATATAACAGATAGCCAGTACGACAATAGCTATCGAAAGTCATTCACAACTATTCGAGGTTTTATATTTGACTTGAAAAAGTTTGGCAATCCTTGACAAATAGAACGAAATTAGTAATGGAGATTAAATATCTTGGAATATAGCGAGATTCCTCGGTCAAATTGAGCTGCCCGGAACTGGGGAAGATTTACGCCTTACGGAAGATCGCAGTGAATCAACAATAATAGTTATACCTATTTCTGCCAGGGCTCCTTGGAGGAGTGACTATTCTGACAGCATGGGCATTTCGTTTGCTGTCAGTTTAGTAATTTCCTATTTTAAGAAATCTATACAGTTGCAGAGGTTGGCAACGCATATGCAACCCTTTTGGTGTTGCAAATTTCCATGGGCGGCGGTCAACACTTACCATCAGATGAGACGACTGCTCGTTTGCCCGTGATCATAAAAAAATTTAAAGAAAATCTGGTTTAGCTAGTATTCTGATAAGTCAAGTAACTAAACCAAAATTTATTTAATTATTGTCGCAAAATATTATAACATTTTGCGGTGTGTAGTAAAACTCGATTGACTTAAAGTCAAGAGATGTGCGTGGCATGCGAAATCGTATCTAATCGAGCTTAACATAGCATAAATACGTAAACTGAACGAAAACAGATAAATATATTATAAGATTACCTTGCTATAATATCATGTTCAATATCAACAAAAATATAATTACATACTTCCAGGAAATGGTAGATTAAATTTAAAGCCTTATCATTTGTGATTTCATATAATATTGCCAATATTCAAATAATATTGCTTAGTCATTATCAGTCAGTGTTAGAACAACGTAATACATAAATAGATATTCTGCGACATTTTACACGGCAATATCTAGTCCGAAATTAAACAAAGCTTGTACTGGGGTGCTAGGCAATGGATATAGTATTTATATACTTTTTATAAATACATAAGAAACACTTATAAGAACACAAATACTTATATTCATCACATATATATTTGTGACGTGACCACGACCTCGTGATCAGCAGTCCGGTACTCGAGCCACTAGACCACAGAGGTCGTCAATAATAAATCGTAATCTCATTATTATTAATAAATTGTGACACAACGTTATGGCGGAGCGCGCGACTTTGAGTCATTGAAGCGGCGAAAGATACGCTTGCGTCGCGTCCCACGAATCAAATGGACAATGATAAAAGCATGAAACTAAATCGAGACCGGAATAAGCAAGAACAATGGCGGGCTTAAATTGTAGCATTGTGAACGAACAGCAACCGACACGTTCGCGAAGAATAGAGTCATTTGCCTCTAACAACATTAATGCCAGCCTGACCCTCATACCATCAGTTTTTGTTTGTTAATCTACAGAAAAGGGCGTAACTCATTTTGTCAACTCGTAATTTAATTTCACTTGAACCCCAGTATTCAGCGGCTGTAGGCGGTAGCAATCAGCAATTTATGTTGTTAATTTATTGTCTGTTAGTGACGATCCTAGAACTGATCAAGACAGCAAGAATTATATTGAAAAATAACTAATTTGTTTTAAATTACATTGTGCAAAAATAGATATAAAGGCGACGTATTTCATAATAGGGACGCAATAAATTTCCGAAATTACTATACGCAATACGTGCAGTCCCATCGTTATACTAAAAGTTTACCGTAGCTATACAAACCCAACCAGCCCACCATCATCCCGGCCAAAGGTGACGGCCGCTTTTAGAAATGCTTAAAATGCAATTTTACGTGAGTACTTTTATTTATGGCCCCCAAAAATGTAAAATGCAAACGTTTTATTGCGAGCTTTATAAAAATGCGAAGAACAAACAATGCTACCGCTATCCCAAAACGAGGGGACTTCGAACCATATTTGTCCTTTCTTGTGTAACAGCCAAACACGTCTTAAGTTGACATCCTCAACGTTTTATGTCGTTATATAACTCATATCAACATTAAATGACTATAACACAATTTTCAAAATGTATTCACTATTATTGCATCACGAAGATGTAAACAGTGACGATTTTAAAGTCTCTGAACAGACCCTTTGAAATGAATTGAAGATTTAAATGAGCGATAAATTTGATTACTCCACTCGACAAAGAGATTTAATTTTGATAAATCAACGCTTATTGTTGTTGAGATTCATTATGTTTGCGTCTGTGATGTCAACGTTTACAATAGATTTGAAGTCGAACTAATCAAATATAAAATACGCCTCCCGAACAGTAAGCCCCTAATCTAACCTATCTACCTAATCAAGAATATTTCATATTTTAGGTATAAAAAATATTGTTGCGATTATAAAAATATCTCAAGCCGTCCAATTAGTTTTTTATATAGGTAAGTCAGCAACGCTGTTCTCAAGTCTACTTTGTCTGACGTAATAGCGGCATTGCCCTCTTTCGGGGCGTCGGTCGTCGCAAAGCGAAGTGTGTTGAAAAATGTGAATTATTTAAGATGCAAAATTTTATAATAAGAATCACCGAGATTACACCTTGTGTTCATCTATTTTTAATGCTGCGCCGGCAAGTGGGACATTTTTATTGCCCCCAAGCTCTAGATTAGTTTTGTTCTGTGAATTTGATGCATATAAAATGAGTTCGATTATTCAACGCCCCGCGCAACTTGCTTAATAATTGTGCCCATTGCAAATATGAATTTCAAATGATCCCATATGACTTCTTTTTTTTAGTACACCAATTTATATCATAAGAATATTGTACTGGAACGTACACACAAGGATTTAAAAAGTATATACCATTTCAGTTTTATTTTACACTAAGGGAATTTAACAATGACAATATTTTCTAACTTTTGGAGTTACTTTCGCTGTTGAGCATTCACTGTACTAATAACGCTTTATTATAACAACATCTGGGCTGTGTAAATTGGGTAAAAATATCAAAATCATGGGCAATAAGAACCAATAAATGCTATAAAGGGTTGCAAGATATACGAATCGAACAAGAAATCTATTGCGTATTCTGGGTCCCAATCGAAATTACTATAGCAAGTATGACATTCTGTGTCGAATAAGAGTACAAAAGAGAGAATACGAACATGTGCAAAAAATATCTGGCGTATGCATTTGGGAATTTCGCGTGACAGAAAATTTAATACGAGGGGAGTCTAATATTAAACCTCGGGGACCCATCACTTTTAATATTTGGTCGGCGTCCTAGAGGGCTCCTAAATTATTTACCAAATGGAAAGGTAATGGTCGAGGAAGAGTGCGAATGAAGGTATGCAAATTTTATAAGCACGTATTGTTACCCATAAAACCTGTTAGCTGCTCTTAAATCGGCGTAATGAAGAATTCGCGGCCAGCAAATGTGTTCACACAACGTAACGCCCGCCTAACACCAAAAGTGAATTTGGTTTTATGTGGTAATTGTAATTTATGCTATCGTAAAATGTGGGATTATAATTTGAGATATATAAAAATAAAACATATTTCTACCCTTTACTGCCAGGGTAAAATTACGAGAGTGGAATTACACACTTAGAAGACGACAGAAAAAAATATATGTTTTTGGTCTCTGCGTGTATTTTTTTGTTATTCATACCGGCGTTATTCCTAACAGTTTATTAAATTAACATCATTATCATGTTTAGACGTCTGCGTCGAGGAGACATACTAGAAAGGCGTAGCTATAAAAAAAATAAGAAACGTCTAACAAAATTGAATTGTATAACAATTGGACCTTTTGACTACATACTCGGCGAAGATTTATTGGGCAAAAATCACCATTAATTCGCACACGTGTCCTCGTTTAGGGTGAAGGGGTGAAACGGGAGTCACGGGCCATAAAGAGTCACGCATCGTGGACACCTACTAATGATGCCGTACTATGGACCTGAAAGCAGCAACGTAGGTACATTTACGAGAAACTCTGCGATGTTTAACTAGTTTTGGTAATTGCAAAAAGTCTAGACAGTTTCAAGCTAATTTGGTGTAAAATTTATTCACAAACATGCAGATGTTTAATTAGCCAATTTAAATGTTTTATAAACAACAAACAATTATATTAATCGTATCAAGTAATGTTGTAAATTATCGTATGTTGATTTAAATGTGACATATTTTTGACTGAACCTAAAAATATGCACAGTAAATAGCCTTTGACCAGCAATATTAACCTCTACGTACCTACGTTTCAACGCCAAGAACTAGTTGCGGGCACACTCGCACAGCAACACAGGTACCCTATAATATACAAAACTCCAAAATTTACGTGAAAACCAGACGGCTAGAAATTGACGGACGAATTCTCTGAAGGCTATGCATTTAAAATATACCTACACAGGAAATATTTTTTATCACATATTTCTATGTAAACTCGTATATTTGAAAAACACGTTACGTTTTCCTTTTTATGTATTATTCAAATGTACCAACTGTCTACGTCAAGTCATAAAAAGAATTTTCATAAATACGTGAAATAAAATATAATATCAAGCTTCTATTCAGTATCGAAATGCTAAAGGTCATAAATTAAACCAACAAACAAACATCATAAATTAATGTGCGTATATATTTTTGAAATATTATTTCGTATTGTGAAGTTTGTTGTATTAAAACTACGGTTTACGGCATTTTATCGCAGTATATTGATGTTATTTAGTCTCCACGTTTCGGATCCTTTACAATATCTACGTGAAAGACCACATAATATAATTAAGGTCACGTCCTTTAATATTGAAATAAGAAAGCACTACCAAAACGCATTCCTGCCTCAAGACCTACTAGATACTCGTATATGCTCACCTACCTCACGCCTCTCTGCTATGGGATACCCTCATACTCCAGTACTCAGACTGACGGAATAGCGTTTTTATAAAAACACTAACACCTCGCTACAACTATGGTGAAGGATTTTAGCTTTTGATCTTCTATATAACCTACCTTAGTGTGTGATCAGTATTATATCAATAATTCAATAATATTAACCTAAACCTACTGGAAAGGTGAAACCGTAGGTAGAACGAAGTTCAGACGGTCAGAAACGAAATGACTCTATAATTCTCTAATACGGTGTCTTACGGTGTTATCACCCTTGTTAAAGAATAATACCACCAAGTTATTAAAGGCGTCTCTGATTGCGTTAATATAGTGGATAATAAGTCTGCAAATAAAACACTTCTCGAATTATACGACTTCATGAAAATCCTACACTTACTGTCATAGCTTTAAGAAACGACTTAATTTTGTTGGCCTGAATTATGAGATGATTAATCTATGAGTTTATGTAACTTAGTAGTTTCAACTTAATTAAGCCATTTATAAACACATATTAAAAATTTGATAATTTCTGTATATACATTTATGGAACTGAGTATTGAGTAACTAGTGTTGTAGTCGTAGTCGTAGTCGACGTGGTACGTATGGGAGGCACTTGGGGGAGATGAACCCAGTTAATCAGTCTCCAGAGTAGGGGTTCCTTTTGTTTATTTGATTGTTCACCCAGATTTAGTACAGAGCAGCGCCCAACGACCGGATCCGAGGGTCCCTTAGAATGCTGACATAATTTTCAAAAGTATACATGCATAATATATATTTTTCATCTTTCCCTACTCGCGTAATACACCTGGACTAACATAAGAATATATTTTTAAATACGATTTTTTACTTACGCAAATACTAGACATTGCAATTATTTTTTGCGGATTTTATAACGGTATATTGATAGTATATTGAGATTCGAATTTTCGTTCCTCAATTTTGATCGCGGAACGATGGCTGTCTTTTTGGTCTATGACAATGGCTGCAGAATTATTTTCTCGACACTATATTCAGAATACTCATAAACCTTAATATGTTAATAGATGAACATTTACCAAACATATATATGTATATTTAGTACCTATATAGGTATACATTGCAAATCCTTATCACAGTCGAGTTGAGCCCAACGCTCCATTCTACACATTACAGTGGTACTGGTTATTGTCTAGATAGAACATAAAGCCACCGAATACCTACTTGTTGTATGCTTAAGGAATGCTCAATCCATGGGTTTAATGCAATTATATAGGTAAACAGTATTCAGGTATATACTACATCAAAATAGTGGTGAACTGGGTTTAGCGAAAACAATACTAGCATTTTTTATCGTAATGTCGTCAGCTGTTAACCTATTAAGGATACAATTTTAAACAATGAGAATAAAATATGTATTATTACGGTACAAAATACTTTTAGTAAAAATTACCATAATAATAATATGGTCAAAAAACCGAATGGCGTCTTAACGTATTCTGAGGATATCAATATTGGAAAGAATCCAATGACAACCAAAGGTCTGACGACGAATAAAATCCGGGCTTTATATTTCTGGAAAGAGATGAGATTTAACATAATATGCATATGTATTTGTGTGAACTCAGAGGGATAGATCTTCTGCTATAAGCATTGCTACATTTTATGTCACAGAAAGACGCATAGAAACGCGTAAATTGCTCTTTTGTACCTTAAAAATACTATTACATCAGTTTAGCATCAAGTAGGTAAGTATAGATTATTATTACGCAGGCATAGCCTCAACTGTACCATTTTAAATGAATATACAGCCTTTCAAAATACCTTTACAAAGTAAAGTAACTTTACAGTGAGTACTTAGTTTGAAAAAGGGTGTTGAAGTTCTTTGGTGCTTTGAATTTAGTATTTAAAAGCTCCTGAGCGTCTACTGATAGGGCCTAAACAGATAATTTACTTAGTTGTACACTTCAGGCTACCATTAAGCCTTTTCATAACTTTTCGGACTAATGGTATAAATGACTCAACGAAAAACGTTTCGCCTGGATTTTAAACGCACTTTTTATAGTAGGTTACAATTTACAATGGAACTTCGTATAACTGAATTACCACTGGCCATTATGCTGTATTCTAAGTTCTTGAAAATCAGCTAGGTATTAATCGTAAAATATTGTAACTAGGGTTCCAAATTACTTATATTAAAAAAAGGAAAACTGTTTGCCAACTAACTGATTGAGACCCGTGTCTATGGGTTGACGATGGTGAATATTAGATATAGAATATTAGATTTTATATTGATATTTTTTTATTGATAGTGAATATTAGACATGGGAATAAAACTTTTTACAGTATTCACTGTATTCAAGTTATTTACTGTATTTGATAGTCAGTGTTTAAAAAAAAGGGTTTGTGCTAGTTATGCTAATATTAAGACACCCAATACCTTGAACCCGAAATAACGATATGGAAATAATACCAATACACTGCGATAAAATCCATACAACGTAGTTTCTATACACGTTTCAGAAAATAAGCACAGTAAGATAAAATTCAGGTGAAAATCTAACTTAAACTAACGGTTAAACAGCATCACTCAGGCATCCCAACCGCGCGGCTTGACACCAGCAATGCACACAAGATGTACCGGACGGGTGTTCGGTTACATTTGCGGTGGCTGAGCGATGCATGTGCCGACCGCACCGAGCCGCGTGCCGTGCCGTGCCGAACACTCCGTGCCGTACGCACCCTGCATCAATGTCATTGCTACATTCTCACCGCATTATTCCAAGATTGGAATTGTCGCTTTGATTTTGGCAATGTCACCTAAGTTCTGCGGTGTACACTGTTATTCATGTCTTACCACTGGACATAGTTGGAGTAAATAGTAAATATATACCTAGTAATAAATGTTATTATTATTATCATATTTTCATGTACTCTAATCGTAAATCGAAAAAATAACTGAGTTTTTTATGCAAATTACCTATTATGTTTAAGATAAAAAACAAGTGTCATATACCTAAACTCGCACCTACCTGTTGTTTTTATCTCTGACAAAAAAAGGTAAAACACATATTAAAATATTATTGTGTATTATTACAGTTTCATGTTGAACCTTATTATTATTGTAAAACCTATGAAATACATAGATGTTATACATATAAGTTGAACTTGTAATAAAAAAAAAAAAGAATAGTTTATGTGAGGAAACCGACATCCTAGTAAAATCTTCTTTCCAATTTTTTTTACTATTTATAGCAATAGTAAAAAAAGGTTTTATTAGATATTAATATATAGATATATAAAGGTTTTGTTTATAGTCAAAGAATCTTTAAAGACACGAAAGCTTTAATTTATTTACTCACAACCTTTAACCACAGTTGAAAGCTTTCATACATAGTCTGTTAAGATTATTCTGAGTGCGGTATTAAAAAGCATTTGGAAATGTTTGCTAATTCCTCGCCAGAAAAGAACAATCGCAGCGCGTGAGTGCTATGTGTTGTGCATTACCCTCGGATACGGTCCGAGATAAGAAAGGTAGCAGATTAAAGGTTATAAAAAAAGATGTGCATTATAACTACAATTTATTTTTCCCTTCCACAAAGGTGCCTTAAAATAATAACAACATGTTTGTATATTTAATACAAATCCTTTGTGGGAGCTGGTATCCACGCTAGGTTACCCTGTCAAACATAATACTAAGTATAATACAAACGTTATAATTATGTAATACATAGACCTTTGCTAAGATGGCTAAATGAAATTATGCCAAATTAACCTAAACCTAAATATTACGTAACGTGTATGTAAGTGTGAGTGATGTGCGTGTGAGTGATAGGTATGTGCTGATGCAGGTACGTGCATATAAATGTGTTTGGCTGTCAATGTCTGATGAGAACAAGAGTACGTACGTATGTGAGCAAAAGTGGTTGGTGGTGGTGGTGTTGCATTCAATATCACTCGCTGAAATAGAGAAGAAAGGTATCATGAAGAAATTTGTAAAGTTGAGGGTTTTATTGGTCAACGGCAGGTGAAGCCTGCATTGAGTTATAGTTCTGTAAGTATAGTTCGAGTATTTTTATCAAGCGTATAGTGTCTCATTCAGTACGATGGCGTGTGAAGTCCCGCACTTGGTTGGTATGGTGGACTATAGACTAATCCCTATTTATCTAAGAGGCGATCTGTGTTCTGTAATGGGAAAATAAATGAGCTAATGATTGTAAATATACCTACGCATTAATTCAAGAACAATAATAATATACAAGAATAACCAATAGCATCTTGTTTTGTGCGACGATTTAATGAATGGTCATCATATACTTCTACTCTTATTAATAATCGCAAACGAAAAAGATGGTAAAATAAGAAATAAAATCAACCCTTAACCAATTCCAATAGTTTATTTGAAGATCTCGGAACAATGAATAATCGAATTAATTGCTTATATAATTTAGGTACTTTTTCTTATAACTTGTACCGCATCCATTGAAACAGTAGAGATTAGAGAATATAGACTAGTACACCAACATGAGCCGGGATTTTCACTACAGCTTTGTACATTAACTTCCTTTATACTCGTGCATTTAAAGACAATGGATTGTTTTATTTATTCTCATTGTACGAATATTGTGGCATAGGTACGGCGAAAGCACTCCACGCAACAATATTGTGTTTAAAAAGTTTCTAATGCTCTTCTGTTATTTTAAAAATAAGTTAGATAGTTAGTGTATATAGTACACAAACCATATAAAACAAATTATATTTTAATATTTATTTTTATCATTCTATTTGCCAATGCCCATACAGGCATATAGGGTTACTTTGTGGTTTTCTTTCCCGTTTGAGTATGTGATATACGTAAACGTAACTTCGAAATATCAGTGCTGCGTGCCTTGGAAGTGACCATTTGAATTTACAGTCTAATAATCCATTTTATATATGTATAGTTTCCTCCTAATTATCTTATCGTTCGGTTTATCTATGTCCATTCAATCGAGTGATAATTTAACTGCAATCTGACTCTGTTAATAAGTATTGAATTGAGGACACGATATTTATTTGTAACTGTCTATACGAATGAAATATCCTTGCATCACATTATCTGACTCTTAAGATACAGGTTGCAGCTTGGTTTAGAATTCATAACACTTTGTATATTTGGTTACTAATATTATTATTATTATTTTGTTATTTTAGTCTTCATTTATTTGTGTCACTACGGTAGAAAACAAGCTTACGGCCCGCCTGGTGGTAAGAACAAGGTCGGCAATGCGTTAGTAACACTCGAGGTGTTACTAACGCATTGCTGACCTTGTAAAAGTCGATGAAGTTTTTTTAAATAGAGAAGTCACTACACTGATTTTGCTAACTTTACTCAATTGCAGAAACGCAACTATTGTTCTTTCGCTGCGGTCTCGGGTCTTCTATTAGGCAGAGGTACTCCGCAGTCGGACCGCTGAAATGGAGCGACAATTTGTCCTGCCTTTCTCAAAATTATCTTAATCTTCTTGTACCATTGATTTCAATCTACAAATAACTAAAACTATCGCCCCTAAGTAAAACACCCTTGATATCTGGCAGGCCATCTGACAAAGCGTCATCGACCGATGTTTGCAAAACGAGATAAGCGTGACCGATCTCTGGACACCCCTACAGGAAGTAACGAACAAGACATCATAGAGTATGTCCAGTACAATAATTTGGTTGCCTTATTTCGTATTTTATTACGTAGAATCATAAAACTTATGTTGAAAATTTATGTTGTTATAAATTTCACTTCATTTCAGGTAGGTATATAGGTATTAAATTTTTTACCATATACATACATATATTTAACAATCGCTATCAACTCCTTGTGTTTACATATTATAAATATCATCTGCAATAACCCTTAATGACATATGTACAATTTCCTCTCTATATAAATAACTTCGATAACTAGACTTTTCGCTTTAATCTCTTCCGACGTGAAAATGCAATGATATTTTTTTACGTACAACGCCCCCGGACACTTTTAACATCAGCGTTGAATATATACCTACAAAGCTACCGTCGACGAGTAATATATTATACGCGCCACTGTCTACGTAACTACTGTTCTAAAATTTACGACGAGCAAGTAACCTACAAACACTTGTTTTGACACTATAAAACAGTCAAAACGTTTTCCATCTACAAAAAACAGTACGACAAAAGCAATCCGGCCTTATCGGACCGCATCCGGAATCATAACAGTGCATACTCGACTCCGTGGCATCGTTGTTCGTGACGGAAGCAGCTCCTCCGGCCAGTAATGCGTTGACCTAGGTCGGCCTCCTTGCGACCGCTGCAACCATTACTCATTGAAAATTATACGAGACTAAGTGGTGTTTCGGGTATATCCAGTCATGCGAGCCCGCGCCTGTTTGCGAACATCGAATAACAACGCAACTCGAATGAGGTTTGCGTGTATCGATTGTAGTTCCTTTAGCGATTTATTGCTTTGAATTTTTCGCTGATGCATTTCCCGTTGTTAGAGTGGAGCCGATATCGATGGTATAGAGCAATGGTGTGGAATGTGAATTGGTTGGTTCCAACCATTATTTTTAAAACTAACTGTGCCGTTATGTTTATTTATATATCTATAGGTATGTACTCTTAGTTATTCAACGCCGATGAAGGGCAAAAGCTGGTACAGTTTCCTTTTAATGTGACTTGGCAATTTAATATTAAAGATAAGGATTATATCCAAAACGGCCATTAAATATCATAAAACTATATGTAGATAAGACATAGTACCCAACCATAAAAGAATCCGTTTGATATTATATATCAATGATTTTTCAAAGTAACCCTTCGCTGCCAACTGACAAAACTATTTATCATCATTCATTAGTTTACTCCTGATGGATTAAGCACGCATGTCGTCTCTTGTGGCCAGATTAACGAAAGGGTTTAAGTTCAAGGGTTGAGAGGGTTACAACTTTGATGTGCTCATTGTTATCTGTTGCAAAAGTTGTAGTGATGTAACTACTAATGGATTTGTTACTCCGCTCTCGTATTATGTGTAGGCTATTGAATTCTTCATGCAAGTGAAAATATTTTCTTAAATGTTCGTCCCTATCTTTTTTTGATGAAGTCCTCGTGACTGACACAACGAAATTTCATATAGTATGTCTAATTGTCTAGGTATAAGAAAATTTATAAAATAATTTAGTTATTATTTAGATAAATAATAAAATAAAAGTGCGAGATAGTTTGAGTTGCGGAGAAGGACATAGGATAAATTGTACCCCCTGAAATCATCCCTTAAGGGGCGCAAGCGTTGGAAGTTTTTGGGTGGAATCAATCATTTCTTTCACCATTAGAATACTACATCAGCCGTGATGAAGATAAGCTATATTTACTCATAATTATAATAACTTCACACCCTCACTTCTAATATCGAGACAACCCTTCACTCTATTCTCCGACAGAAATCTTCTTTCCGAATTGTGATTTCTGTGAGATCGGCAATCCTCGGGTTTATCTTTGCTAATGGTTCAGACAATGGGGTCGAACTATTATAGGTAAGACAAAGAGCTAAACCCCCCTGGGACTTTAGTTCTGCTAAAAGAATAAGCCAGGGATTATGGTGCACCATTTGATACCGGGACTATGATGACTGTTGTTTTGTAAAGGAAACAAAGAAATGGGGCCTATTATAATGTTTGTTCGTTTGATTGGCTTGATGAAATTATAAAGCAAGATGGCCTGGGCTCACTATAAAGCTACGGCTTATAACACGTGTATCAGATAGTTAGGTACCTACTAGATTGTTCTCGTACATTCTTTTCCACAATTTTCGATTAAATCCTAAATATCTTTCTCAACTCTGCTATCAGAATCTAATAATAATTGAATCGAGTATAAGTTAAGTAAGGTAAGAGTATAAGTAAGTTAAGAGGAGCTCGTTTTTCATTGAACTGAACTGGAATAAACTAAAAGTGTGATCACAGCGGTATTAAGTCTGTCACCTGGATTCGAGACCCGATAGGTCCAAATGTGATGAGTTTAAATGTATACCTAAATCATGAATGTTTCTATGTAAACAATTATTGTAATATGTTATGTATGGTATGTACGGTATTGTATGATCTGTTGTCTTTTTTTAATTTTTCTAAGCACGCAAATTGCCAATTCGATAGTAGTAATAAATCTGTAAAGTCTCTTTCGATGCACTAATCAACTAATGACACTTATCACTATTTAGTTCAGTAGTTCGGTAATTTTGCCGGTTCAAATCTTGCTATAATATTACGTTCAAAATCAGGTTTAACTTCGGTTGTGTTGACTATAAGCAAGTTTATTACCTGTTTGTTTATCTAAGATAGTTAGGATCTGCTTTTACAAGGAACTACCTTGTTGCCTCTGCACAACCGACGGGTATGCTTGTGGGACTTAAGAAACATGGACTATATAGATAAACGAAGGAGGCTAACTAACTGTTTGGTTTGACCTACTTAGTGCCGCTGCAATTCAAATCTAATAAGGAAGTTTTCTTTGTTGTGTGTTGTCACTCCTGTATTTTTTTATAATAGTAGTTACTACTATTACTCAGAGAAAAAGTAGTAACTACTTCTACTAATATTTTTATATATTCATACCTGCCTCCTGTGGTAAAGTTCTATTTATGCCAAGTTGATATATTGCAGTAGATACAAGAGATTTCTAAATTCGTACCTACTATCAGCATGCTTAAACGCTCCAATCACATCAAAACTTAATTGATTAAAAGTTAGCGAAGACGAGGAGTGTGTACAAACTAATAAACTGTCGTGAAGCGGTGCAATATTCGCGCCGGTGCCGCCCTCTGTCCATCCAAGTCGAGCAAATTGTTTATGACAACCCAGTTTTCAAGGGAAACTATTTAATTCAGTTGCCGTCCCATTCCGGGAAGTCGGCAGTAAGTTGGTAGCACTTGTGGGGGCACTACTGACGGTTCGCTAATGCCTGAATACAACTTGTGATAACAATATTTTACATGTCACGGAGTTCTGTGATCATACGAATTTTAAAGAAGTACTTCAGTAGAGAAAATGATATGTGATAGTCTAGTGGTGTGACCAGTGTAGTATGAAGTCAATGGTCTCGAGTTCAATCTTGTAGCATGCACCAATGCCTAATGTAATGCCTTGCCTAATGAGAGGTGACCCGTGCCCAGTGGCATACAATTTATCAATTTATTGAATCAAGATACAATTATTGTTAATCATAAACAAAGGTATCTATCTACCTATTAATTTCAACAAACACCTAACTTATTTCGTCCTATGTAATTATTGCATCAACGATTTTTTTTAATTGCCGCTATTGTTTCACTGGTATTTAATATGTAGTCAGTTGTAACAAAGTTTATAAACGTACATCCCAAAGTGCAAGCCTGAGAGATGTAAGACAGAGACTTCTCGGACAGGACAGAGACGCGACCGTCTAAACTATATCTAAGTCTGTCCGTGATCATGGATGATGTAAAGGATTCCAGACATCAGGACTAAATAATATCGAAATAATACAATAATAAGAGTAAGATTTTTATAAATTTATTTTATTTCTCACCGCAAAATTGTTTATAATTGGACAGAACAAAATGCTACTATTAGAAAACTACTTTAAAATAAAACACAAAATTTTCTTTTTAATGAAAAAGGAGTTATATTGTCTATATACATTGATCAGATGAAAAAAAGTGGAATACTCAAGGCAGACCAATTACCATACATATTGTATACTTAATTGTAGCTAATGAGCTACGAAGCAAAATGGATATTTAAAAAACAAGCGCGCACTGATCGGCTCATTTATCCGCCGTCAATTTAAAGTATTTATCCACTGATGTGACATCAATTCCGCATTATAGTGCGCTCGGACAATGACAGTGAAATACTATCGCGCGAAATATATTTTTAAATAAATTCTCACACAAAAGCCCCGCATTAAAAGTGTTTCATATCATAAATGGCTCAATTTAATTTTATAAATCGTAGTTTAAAGTATATAAAGTATCATGGTTTCACGATTTGTTCAATTTTTTTTTACTTTTTTGTTATTAATATGGATGTATCGAGCTGTGATAGCCTATTTGTGTGACCAGTAGACTGTGAAGTTAAAGGTCCCGAGTTTGACCCCAAGGCTACGCACCACTGACTTAATAAAAATGTATTACTTGCTCAACCGGTAAAGGGAACATCATGACGAAACCTGCATGCCTGAGAATTTCTTGATGGTGTATGAAATCTGTCTACCCGCAGTAGGCTCCCGTAGTAAAGACCCGCGGCCAGCAAGGGGACATTAAATGGGTTGATAATTATTTGAAACTACTTCATATATAGGTGGCACAATAAACTAATTAGGCAATTATTAAGTCGCGCATTACAAATTATGAAAACATAATACAAATATAATCTAATCTACTTGGTGTGTGTACGGGTGTCAATCTGCAGATACAAACCGATAGAGTCACGTGCGGCACGTGTAAGCACTTAAAGTTTGAAGAATCATAAATATAAAATAAAATACACAAGAATCTATGAAACGACACTTTAACTGAGAGTATTTATTAATTGTTACAAATTGAATATAGAAAGAATATTCATTTATAGCACAAATTTGTATCATCATCATCATCAGCCCATATTCGTCCACTGCTGGACGTAGGCCTCCCCTAGTGAACGCCACAGAGCTCGATATTCGGCTCTGTATAAAACAAGCAAAATAATGTAGCCGGATTGCGTACACTATGGATAACTGTGCGCAGTAGATCGGACAACATAGAAAACTCAGAATTTTAAATAGGTATCACACAGTCTAATACCCTTGTGTTTTCGTAATTGTTGTAAATTTCCAGCATAGGAATGCTGTCACTACCAACATTTAAGCCTCCCGAGAGGTAAGGCATAGCTAGATTCCTCGCTAAAATTGAGCTGCCCGACTGGGGAAGTACCTCCTCCTTACAAAAGACCACAGTTAATCAACAATAGTTGCATTTTCTGCGAGTGAGTAAGGTTACCAGAGCTCGTTACTAGAATGACTATTCTGACAGCATGGGCATTCCATTTGCTGTCAGTTTAGTAATTCCCTATTTCAAGAAATCTAAACGGTTTCTGCAGGGGTTGGCAACGCATATGTAAGCCTTCAGCCTGGTATTGCAAATATCTATGGGCGGTGGTGATGACTTACCATCAGGTGAGCCACCTGCTCGTTTCCCCCTTATCACGTGTTGCTGTGAGCAGTGACATGAGGGAGACCCTCTTAGTCTTCCTAGGGATGTGCCTTTTAGGCGGCGCACGGGGGGTTCCGGAGCTGGTCTCTTAAGAGGACCCGGGGCCTGCATTCGTGTGTGATGGTGACCACCGGGGTGGTTTTAGTCAGGTAAAAATCCCACACTACCCGGTCTCTCCCCCAGATGCCTTTTGAAGGTTTCCACACCGATAACAAACAAAAAGGTTCTCTGTTAACGTAGGGTAAAAAGTAAACGATTGAGTTTAAAATGTCTTCTTAAATTGTGTACCTATAAAAAATAATACTTACTTGCATAACGCTAAAATAACTATCGCAGAAATATTCACCAATAGTATTTTCCATGTTTATGCCATAATAATAATATGTTATATAATAGTCAAATAAATACTATATGAATATTAATACAGTCTATAATATAATAAATATAAATATGCTTTTTCAAATAAATATAGAATAAAATTAAATATTATTACAGCCCTTTTAAAACCATTACAATTCACAGACAAAATTAGAGAGCATCAGCGACGAACCATGATTGATTTTATAGTCTGCCGCGTCAAATCCGGATGAAAACTTTAAAACGGTCGGACGTTTTAACCGGGCCGGGCGTAATTGCAGTAACAAGGGTGCTCTAACGTTATTTAGTCCGGTGGCATTAACGTCCCGCCGCTGTCACGTTCCGAACATACTTCGCTTTTAATTATATTTATTCACCAATACACGCTTTTGTCACTTTCGTGGACGGGAAGTAATATAATGAGACGGTAAAGTAACGGTGGGTAAATGCATTTATCTTTTATTAGATTAAGCTTTTACTGTTTATTTTTCCGAAATTTTGAAACGGTATACATATACATATTTACGTATAGGATAGAATCTACCAATAATAGTGTGTAATAATAATTATAAACCTGTTTATTAAATAGGAGCTCCTAATTAATAAATACGCCATTGATATAATCTACCAAATGAATAATCTATAAAAAACATATAATCTCAAAATGTTTTCACAGATTTTAACAATTTATCATTAAAACAAGGCAATGAAGCTTCCAAAATTAATTCACTTCATTATGTTGATGATGTTAAATTTATCGATACCGAAAATAGTTTACACGATGTGTTTGCCCGTCTCGCATGTCAATCAAACGAAATCGATTGGCTAGTTATATTGGTACAAACTGTAAGCCTAGATTAACACACTGATAATCGAGCCCATAGCAACACTAGCACGTACACAACTATAAAGGGCAGGGGTATTTTTGCGTCCTAAACTTAAACTGATTATGATTTTTGTATTTTGTATTGTGGCGAGTAAAATAATTTCGCATTTGCTATTAATCTGTCTATTTTTTCATATACGTGTACCACAAAGGTCTATAATCATTTCAATTTATTTTAGCCGACTTATGACAAAAACATTTATATAATAAGTCAGAATACCAAAGAGTTTTCCATAGTAAAATTAACTGTTGTGTGTCTTCAAATGTTGTACAGCGAAATAATTACTTGCAAGACATGAATGAAGTCACCACTGAGCGATTCATATAAAGCTATTACGCATCACATGTTGACTAACTCAACCACAATATGCACCGATATTAAGTGCTGTACCAGTGGTGGACCTCCATGAATCGTATTGCAGTGATCCTCTGTTACCACCCTTGACATCCTGCAATCACTCGTGGCAGACATCTCGAGTCGATATCGTATATCGAACACTCGAGTGCAAGTATCGAGTGAGAGTTGAGAGGCCTGGTAATGTGAACTAACGCACACTTGATCGTCCGCCTGCCGAAGACCGAAATTCGATTAATGTTTGAGCCCGCCGCTACTCACTCCGTTTCAAGTTCGCTACGACTAATCGAATCTCAATTCGACACAGACCGTATTCTAGAAGTTACATCAAATGTTTGCTATGCACCTGCAAGAAAATGCCAGTAATATATTTATTTTTAAGTCTATATTAATTTGCTTTGCTCACTTTTTGCATTTATATAAAACACTTGTCACAATCTCTAACAAAGTTGGCGGGACCACAATGCAGCCAATTATTCTGTTCCATTGTCATACAAATAAACCTCAACCTTTACCAAAAATGAAAGATAACCAGACTGACACGAGTATGCGAATTGAATCTGAATACAATGTCAGCATAACTAAAGAGTTTGACTTTAGACTAAAACGACAGTCCAATGTAGCTTGCGCCACCGTGGTCCCCGCTTGGTTTACAATAAAGGGTAAAAAAGGGTTACAGGTAAGCGACGTCAGGGTCTGGACTAAATGGCAAGCTAATATCATTGGGTTGTTCCGCGCCAGCGCTTGAGTGACAGTCCCCTGTGCATGGCAGAGACTGAAATTGTTTGTAGAAGCGCATTGCGGGAGAACTGACCCATCAACTAAGTATTATCATAGTTTTTCGTGAGAATCTATTTTTCGTTTAACATTATGACGCCTAAAACATTGAATAATGATGTTAAAAAATAATTATAATATCCTTTTTTTTTAATCATCATTTTAGAGGGAGAATACAATATTGTTCCATTTGTAATGTTAACCAAATTTGAAATTGTTAAATTATTATTCAATATTAATAATTTAACAATTTAAAATACAATATAACAATTCGAAATATAGTAAAAAAATATCTTCAACCAAGAGAGACCCGAATCCCGGCTTTATAGTTTATTTCGATTGTTATATGAACCGTGAGTGTACAGTACCTACATCTCTGCTTAATACGTATACGCGAGATGGAGAATATTGTTATTGAATTAAACTTACGTTATACGAATATCGTCGTGGTATATTGATGTTATCTTATCTTATTTATATTTTTTAATATCGAATAATATATTAAAATCAAATCTTATTATATTTAATAATAAGATTATATCCGAACATTATGACACAGCGCCATCTAGTCCTGCGCTAGCCAACCCATAAGTTGTTGGTGGCGGACCGTGCCAGCGGCGCTCCACCCAGCTCACTTGGACATTAGCCATTCCACGTTTGTTCTGATATCTAAACTATCTTTTGCCCAAGCAACAAAATAGAAAACTGCAATTTATTCTATTGCATTGTATTGTGTGCGAGTATCGCTTGCGCAATTCCCCTGCGAGATTAGCAGCGAATGTTGTGAAGTTATTCACACAAGACGTTTGTGTGGCTTCCGTATTTTAACAAATTTAAAAATAATACGTCAATTTTTTCACTTTTCCTGGATCAAAGTCTACTAGCGGAAATGTGTAGGCCTATAATTGATTAGGCTGGATTTGTTTTTTTATTATTAATAAGTTTACACTTGACCGCCAGTTTGCCTGATAATAAGCGACACTGCGATCTACGATGGAGCGCGCTTGCCTAGAAGAAATCGATTCACTCTTGATTTAAACCCAGATTATACCTATCGGGGAAGACCCACTCGGAAAGTTCATTCCACATTTCAGCGGTACGCAAAATAAAAGTGGACTTAAAGCGTTTATTTAGAGTTTTTGGTATGTCCACCACGAATCGAAGTCGCTTTTTTGTGCGTTTGGTTGTTTACACGTTTTCAAAAAAAAGTTGGAGTAGGTACAATATAATTATATTCTCTCACCTTCTTCTTAGATAAGAACTATAAGGAATATCCAGTCATCAATTTAAGAAATAAAGTACCTATGCATATATCATGAATGTGGTGAATCTACCTAAATACAAAGTGATGCCCTGTTTTCCAATCGAATTGTCCGAAACATAGCCCTAACAAATATAGGCGGTTGGACAAAGGATGTTCTTATAATAATTATGGTTATTGGCCAGTCGAATAATTAGGACTTATTTTGAAAAAGTTTTTTTTTATATTAAAGTGTGTTTTGTAGTTGTCATTGACATAGTTTATGATTATTAATCATTCATTTAATTGAGTACAGAGTCATCATGTTACTGCAAATCCGAATAATGCAATCCGAAATAATTGAACTGATGAAAGTTTATCGAGTCAATAAGTCTTTGTTTGGACGATTTCACGATTAATCTGTTCATAAAATTTAACAAGACATGATTATTTGTACGATAATCTTCGATAAATAAGTGTTTGCACATCGATAGAGATGTTGCACAATACAGATAAAATTGGTATCAAAAGTGTTCTTCTCTTTGAAACAAGATCAAATAGATTCTATTGATAGAACTGAACATTTCATTTCAATCTTCAATAATTTATTTTATGTAATTCTTTGAGTGATTTTATAAAAGTTAAGTTATTCTGGGGCGTCTCTTTGGTAAGACTATAAATTACTTTATGTTTTCTACTCAAATTTTGAGGTTTTAAGATTATTGTCTCTTTATCTGTAGGACTAATGATAACATTTGCCTGGCTGTTATAGAATATTAAAATAAAACTCGTATTGACTGAAATTATTATTAGAATCTTTTTGTAATTTATATGTAGGTAACTAGGTACCTACACTTTTATTACTTGAAAAAAAGCATTTACTCTTCCGTTTTGATTTGAGCTTTACTTGCTCTCTACTCTATTCATCTGCTCCCTTTCCAATTCTGAATAGAGTGTCTATGCCCTGATCTTTCTTCTGTGCCTTTGCCTATATTTGCCTAGTTTTGCTTGATGGAAACTAAAGCTAGTATTTAGTCTCGCTGCACCGTTATGTTAAAACCGTTATCTAAGCCAAATTTGAAATTTAATACAATAGGTACAATTAATTTAAACCTACTTAGGCCCCACGTATTTGTAAAATATACTGTTTTCAATACATATATACACTCACGCCTTTTTCCCATGGGGATAGGTAGAAAATACAGAATGCCACGCGCTACGATCCCTGCATACCACTTTTGCCTCGTCCACATTTATACACATCTTATCATGTATGCGCGCCGGTTACGAGTGTTTTCAAAAGATATGGTATTACGGGTCTACATAACAGCATCGGTTATGTCATGTCATCCTGAATACAAGTTCAATGATAAAATTGAGATAAAACAAATAACAGAACGGTACAGTATATATACATATATATCTATCTTTTCCATATTACGAATATTAATCGATGACAAGCGCCTTTTTCGTAGATATCTTTATTGTGATTAGGTCTTAAGTATTTTGACAATATTTTATTTCCATTTGTTTATTAGCTAACTTTTTTTTTAGGTACCTACTCATACTTGTCTTTGTATTATTTGTTCCACATGTCAGTTTTTGCACTAAATCGTAACATAGTTAAGAATTAACTATTACTAACGTTGTACCTAAAAACATACCTACACGTTGTTAATTAAATGAAAATTGTCAATAATTTTCAAAGTCCGAAAGTGCCTTCATTAACACTTTTCGTATTCGAAATCGATTTTCGACCCATTTTATGCCATTAACCATTACATAAAAATATGTCTTTGACATCTACGCAAGAACAAAACTATATCTGCATCATCATGAACCCACTTCAGGTACTGTCCCATAGCTGGGTACGGGTCTCCTCTCATTTGAGAGGGATTAGGCTTGTCAGACTTCGAAATCCATCGAAAAAAACTCTCAGTCAAGCGTTTTTCACGATGTTTTCATTCACCGTTTGAGCATGTTATAAAAACAAAAAGTGAGCATTCTAATTAACCTCAGGAGTTTTGACTTAATAGCCCTAAGATCACACCAATCGTTTATCACGTCGTAGATTTAGTAATCTACACACGTATTATTGTGACATTTATTAGTCGGCTGTTATCTCAGTCGAGTAAAAAATACGTGACGCGTCAATTGGTGCAGTGGCTAAGCTATCGGTTAATGCGTCACGGGTTGCGTCCGATCCCCGCACGGAGTAAATATTTGTACGATGTACAGGTAGTTGTTTCATATCTAGGCGTCTGTGTGTGTGAATTTTTCACGAGACAGGAGAACATCCAAAAGTGTCGTGCGTATTTTTTTTAAATAAAGGTAGAATTACACTACACTTATTACACAGAAACTAATTAGCTCTCATCGTGAGTTATATGCTATGGATACGAAGGTCCGTACTTCGTACTAGCAGTGTGTAGATAATGTAACTAGCTACATACGTACGTACCTACGTACATTAATGAAGACATTATGACGTTAAATCTAATCAGCCTAGTTAGCTAAAGTTTTAATCACCTTATCGCTAAAATCCTCATTTTTTTATGATAATAATATCAGTAAAATCTGTAACAAAAATAATAATTAAACTGATTACCGTAGATATTAGGTTTACATTCGTAGCTGATTCATAGGTAGGTATTGGTTTTTATTTGTTTTTCTAATTTTTAACATGACATTCTTGTAGCCAGGTTTGCTTGCTTCAAAGGTAAAGGGTGGCTTGGATGATGATGACGGGTTACTTGCTAATAGCTTGCTTGGCTCTGAACAATGCTGCCTACGTGTTCGGCGGAGATCAGACACCCCTCCCTGATTACAACGTATATGGTTACCTCAAGAACGTCGCTATACCCGAGGGGGAAAGAATTCGATCTGCCGAAGCAGCGTATTTTGACCGATTGAGGATAGTAGGCGGTGTTCCCGCTGGTGCCGGGCAATACCCGTACCAGGTTCGTTGTTCTGTACTGAAACCTTATTATAATAAACTCAGAATACTTATTCTAAACTTCTTTATTTTCCGGTTTCGAGTCTTTATTTTTCCAATTTAAGTGGGCTGCCCTTTGAGGTATTCCCTATCTTATAAATAATTCCTTCCTTAAACAATAAAAAATGTAAATAATACCGCAATTGAAAAGGAAAACGTTAGCGTTAGGTTTTATTATTATGATATGTAATACTTTTTGGTATTTTATTTTATTATTTAATAAATAAAACTTTAAGGCTGGTCTCCTACTTTCCATAATCGATTTGGATGGTACTGGTGTGTGCGGGGGCTCACTTATAAGCGCCAATAGAGTGGTGACGGCTGCTCATTGTTGGTCTGATGGCATTAACAAAGTTTGGAAGGCCACCGTCGTCCTCGGCTCCAACACACTCTTCAATGGAGGAATCAGGGTTGATACCAGTGCGATCGCCTTGCACCCACGTTGGCAACCCCTTCTCATTCGCAATGATGTTGGTGTTATCTACTTGCCAAACCCTGTTCTATTGTCACGTAAGTATAATGATAGAATATTGGTTAGAATCGGTTAGATGAATACAACGTTGTTTTAAACTCTAAGTTGAAACGCAATAAATATTGGAAAACTATCTCCGTATTACACGTATTGTTGGATAGGTACTTAAAATATTTGGTAGACTTGATAAATTTAAATAATATCACTTGAATAATGCAAGTTTAGTTAATTCAATGTGAAAGAACAAGCATAAAGTTTTTATTTCTTGGTATGTGCTATTTATGATAGATCAAAATGTACCAATTATTAATTCAAATATGCACAATAAACAGGTTTGTTATTTTTTTTCATTTTTTAGCCGCAATTGCACCGATTTCTTTACCTTCTGGTGCTCAAGTTTTTGAAGACTTCTCTGGATCTTCAGCAATAGCCTCAGGTTTCGGCGTTATAAGCGACAGTGAGTATTTAACCAAGTTTGGTGTACTAAACTACTGATATATAAAGAGGACACGAATTTACATTTGGGTAGGCCTCTCTACAATATGGATCGACGACCTGGTGGAAACTAATCCGCTGAATACGGGTGGAGCAGGACCGGTCATCGTGGAGATACTTGGGGAAGACATATGCCCAGCTGTAGAAGTCCATTCGCTGAAATGTAATTTTAAATAATTAATGTTTTTCCTTCCCTGAAAAATGATTATCTAATCATCACGTTCCGAGCCTTTTACCGACAATGTTGGGGTTGGGTTTCTATCCAGATGGCTAAGGAGGGTCTAATAATGCTGTTTATGGGTCATGTTCGAGGAATTAGCTTAAAAAACTTCAAACAATGTTCTAGGTGAATCTATCTCCACAAGCCAATCCCTGAGCCACGTGAGCCTAAGCGTGATTTCCAACAACGTCTGCAGTTTTGCTTTCCCGTTTATTATCCAACCGTCTAACATATGCACTAGTGGGATAGGAGGCGTTGGGACATGCGGTGGTGACTCTGGTGGTCCGCTTGTTGTCAACAGAGATGGCCAAAATATCCTGGTAAGTGACCTATGCTGGGAAACTATGAAATTCTATACCCATGCGTGTTAATGTAAAACTAAAACGTGCAATTTTACATGCTGTTGTTGTTAAAAGATATATACCCTTTGCTGTTTATGTAGCAACTTCCCTATTATAGGAAACAAAAAGCGCTCCCTGTTTTTGAAGTTCCTACAAAATGGAGTGAAAAGATTTCTAGAGGAGTTACGAACGTCCATAGGCTAATTGGCTACTCAAAATCATCACGATAAAATGTAATTTTCTGAGCTCTTTTTTCAAATGAGCCTTGAAAGTCTGTCTATTCTATCATTTTTATATGGACTGTAACCACAATATAGTAACCCAGATTTCTTAGTCACGATAAATCCTATGAAGCAGCTAATTTTTTTCTTAAAATTAAAACTCACGATTCATCATCATCATCATCATCAACCTATTAATGTTCCACTGCTGGGCACGAGTCTCCTCTCAATTGAGAGGGATTAGGCTATAGTCCACCACGCTAGCCTACTGCGGGTTGGCAGACTTCACATGCCATCGAGAATTCTCTCAAGCATGCAGGTTTCCTCACGATATTTTCCTTCACCGTTTGAGCTGTGATAAATACGCACATAACTTCGGAAAAGTCAGTGGTACGTGCCTTGGGTTCGAACTCGAGACCTCTGACATCTCAGTCCACTGGTCACACCGCTAGGCTACCACAGCTCTATATTATTACACTAGTACTATTATTAGTATTTAAAACAAAAATCTTGTTTTCAGATTGGTATCACATCATTTGGTTCTGCCCTCGGTTGTCGAGCCAACCTACCCTCAGTATTTGTCCGTGTCACATCTTACGTCGATTTTATTAACCAACACCTGTAATGTTTGCGAAATGTCAAGGAAAATTTATTATGAAGCTTTTTAATTCAATTAAAGATGGAGTATTTGGAAGACAATGAGTTATATTTTATCTGAGAATATTGTTTGCATATAAGAAATTGTACCTACCTAATATTATAATAACTCTGCTCTTTCTAAAGAAAAAGTGATCATTTTGGACCAAAGGGTAAAATGTATCTCATCGAAAACAAAAAATGTACAAAAATGCAAATATTCCACACAATTATTCCACCGTAAAAAGTCAGTTATTATAGGGAGTTTTTTATATTTTGTATTTGATGGGATCTCATTTCTTTTTAACCGATTTCAAAAAGGAGAAAGTTCTTAATTCGTCGGAATCTTATTTTTTATGAAGGTTCGCCAATTAGCTACTTGAAAACGCCTGGGCCGATTTGGATTTTTTTTTGTTGGCCCCATTGTGAGGTCAACAAGATCTGATGATGGAATGCTAGGGAAATTTAAGGCAACCCTCAAATTTTCTAGGCACTTATCACGTTTATGATATATTTTATAAAAATGTCTGCGTCTGATAATCATCATTTGATGTTGATGAGCTGATAATGGAAGGTACAACTCCTCAACGGTCAGAAGTTGAAGGAAAATTATTACATAATTATTAGTACATATGGACCGATAGTTGTATTCTTTAATGTAATAAACAAATAAACGATAAATTTGTATATTTTACAGACTTATAATATACAGGATGACTTTGAAAGAATGCGACAAATCAAAATGGGAGGTTCAGGAACGATTACCCATTCATTTTAAAATGTATTTTTACAAATCTAAATTGTCAAGGACGTAAATTTGTTTTTGGTTTTAAATGGTGTAGAATCTTATTAGAAAAACGATTTATCAGCTTTTACAAATTAAATAAAACTAATTATAAACTTTAATAAAATAATTATAAATTTCAAGTATCAATTCAACCGCGCCGAGTAGACTATCATTTACCTATTCCACAGGAACATACTACGTGAAGTATGGCAACGCATTGTATTTAATATTTTTAACTATTTCATTGAGAAAATAGGTAATGACGCGCGATGTTGCCAAACCGTTCGGCTCATCTTACGTATCGCTTTTTCCTTGCCGGCCTGTCCGCGCATAGCGTAAACAAATGAAATTTGATTTGTTTTGATTTGACAGTCGCTCGGCAACTTGCTGAAGCGGTCACGATTCATTCATAGATTCATCGCACACGCATTAAAGATAAAGGCTATACGCGGAATTATAATCTTGATACTTTCGCCACTTTTACGTTTTTTGCGCTCTAAATTTTCTTGGTTCCACGTAGAATTATATATTTAATTTTGTCGCAAGTTTCAAAGTCACCCTGTATAACTAACTAGATACTAGAAAATACTAAACATGTATGCTATACTCTAATATATATATTGGCTAGGCACTGACTCCAAAAATAGTTGAATTTGATTGTGTATGTAGGTTAAGGGTAGGATATTTTATAGGTTATTTAACTATGAGGTTCCCGAGTGGGTCTTCCCCGATAGATATAATCCGCGTGTCTTTAAATTACAAGAGTGAATCGGTTTCTTATAGGTAAGCACGCTCCATCGTAGATCGCAGTGTCGCTTATCATCAGGAGAACTGGCGGTCAAGTAAACCGTAGGTAAACCTATATTTGTATGATAATTTAAAAAAAACAAGATTTGGTTAACTAGATTAAGTATTATTTTAAACTTTTTAGTGCTATTTTTTTTAAGTCGGTTTTATTTTTGTTATAAAGTTTTTATTATAGGTAATACTTCTCATACGTTAACTAATAACCATCCAGAAGTACCTTCAAAAGATCACGTTTATCTATCAAATAAAAATAAATAATTGGTAGAAGATATAGTATATGTATAAGCTCATCCGTTTTCATGTCTGCTACCAACCATTCAAGAACACAGAAGTGTTTACGTAGTAGTAAACAATAAGCGACTAAGAATGAAATAAATATTTTACCTATCAATACAAATAACAGCAATACATATACAGATATTTAGATATATACACTTAACTTAGTGGTACAAAATAATGGAATTTTGAATTAACATATTTCGGAATCAAGTTTTAGGGTCAGTTTGTAATTTGGGGGTATAAGTAGGTCCTAGCTTCGAGAAAAAGATGGTACGAGCATGCCCATATCATAGACTTAGCGGGGGCACTTCCGTGCTTGCAGTTTTCGATGGACATGATTAGATTTTTTATCGTACGGATGTAATTATATTGATTTATCAAGTCATGAAAAACCCATTATATAATTATTACAATTATTGTAATTATGAAAAGGTTATTTTACATAGTGGTTTTAATCATTCGCCATAAATAGAAGAAAACAATATAGGCCAACTTCCTTTAAAGAGTTTGGTAACCTGAGTACCTGCTCGTCTAGTCATGAAGCCCCGACTTTTAAATACTAGTTCTAGACAATAAAACTATAAATAAATAAATAAATATCTCTAGACATTATGACACAGCGCCATCTAGTTCCGTGGTAAGCAACGAGTTGATATACTACATATTATATACTTTTTTTTTTGTCATGGATGTATAATATGTATGTAACATATTATACATCCATGACTCTGATACAAATGTTTATGCTCATCACACAAACATTTGTCCCTACCGGGATTCGAACCCGGGACCCGTAGCACGTAGGCAGCGTTAACTACCGCTAGGCTAACCGGGTCGTCAAACCGACCTACCTCACCTCTAGATTACCTCAAGTCTTTGCAATTCAATTCTAGGAAATAATTCTTAAATTATTTTTTACGTCTCACTTTTAAAATAGCAATCAGGAAAATCTGACACGAAAATTCACAATAATGAATACGAATATAATAATAAATCCCTAATGTTTTATTTACTAATATTATTTGAACTGTTATAATACTTAAATAATATTTAAAATGATATTTAAAGATCGACTAGACCGGTTAGTACTCCATCTTGAGCGAGCTTTGTGTGACGTCACAAGCCAATTTTATTTCTTGCCTATGTGTATTAACTATATTAAAAGCTTAATAAATGCTTTTATAATATAGGGTATGGTTATAAGAATGTGTTAATTATCTTCATTAATATATACTTTATATAATACAATACAGTTAATATTTTCATTGCTGTGAATGTCACTTTAATGTAAGTAGGTATGTTATGCTTGGGTCAAGCTAACCCAGCTATGGCTTGACTTATTTAGTTAGGGGTACATTTTGTGCACACTATTGAATATGAAGCAGTGAATAACTATCTAAAGTAGCCACTATCACTCTCAGTCATACTCCTGAATATTTTAACGTAATGTAACTCACCAGAACGCTAAAATTACACTCTGTCAAACCAGCTTTCGCTGGCGGTCTTTCCGAACCGTTACAACCTTCAAAAAAGAGCATATTCATCCTTAAAAGGCCGGCAACGCGTTTGCAAGTCCTCTGGTGTTATAAATGTCCATGGGCAGAGGTGAGCACTTACCATCAGGAAAGCTTCCTGTCCGTTTGCTCCCTTAAATTTATAAAAAAGCATTATTTAATCGGAAATGTAATGTACGGAGTTTTCAGCGAATAACGGAAATTTAAACTTTATGGCGTTTTCAACTAACTATTTAATTCTAAGGATTCAAATAACCAAACCGGTCGTTATGGCAATCTTTTGGGGAGACCTATATCTAGAAGTGTACATCTATCGGTTGATATGATGATGAGAAATTACAAATTAGATAGGTAGTTTATTTACAAACAATCTGTCGTACCACCACTTACCAGACTATAATTATAGTAGTATAGTAGGTGTCTTATTACATATAGCAAAGGCATTTGACACAATTTCTATCCCTTTCCTTACCACCAAATTGGAAAAATAGGAATAAGGGGTTCCCAGTTGTCTCTTTTCAAAAGTTACCTTGAAAAGAGAAAACAGTATATAAAGATTAACGATCACTACAGTGACCAACTCCCTGTTAGATGTGGAGTCCCACAAGGAAGTAATCTCGGACCTACCTTATTCCTATTATACATAAATGACCTGTGCTAGCTACAGTTGAAAAATACCACTATATTCACCTATGCCGATGACATTGCTCTCATATCATATGGCAGGTCTTGGGAATCGGTATTTGCGAGCGCTCAATCTAGTCTTGACGCGATCACTAATTGGTTAGCTAGAAATGAACTGACCCTTCATCATCATCAACCCATTAATGTCCCACTGCTGGGCACGGGTCTCCTCTCAATTGAGAGGGATTAGGCTATAGTCCACCACGCTAGCCTACTGCGGGTTGGCAGACATCAGACGCCATCGAGAATTCTCTCAAGCATGCAGGTTTCCTCACGATGTTTTCCTTCGCCGTTTTGGGCATGCGATAAATACGCACATAACTTCCGAAAAGTCAGTGGTGCGTGCCTTGGGTTTGAACTCGAGACCTCTGACATCTCAGTCCACTACTGACCCTTAATGTACACAAAACTAATTACCTCACCTTCTCTTTAACTACTCCAGGTAAATTCCCTTCCCTATCACTTTCTCTCACAGCCCACAATTGTAACACAATTCCTCAATTTTTATGTAATTTTCATGTCCTATCCAGAACAAATTGCGTAAAATATCTTGGTGTACAGATTGATAATACTCTTACTTTTCACCCTCACATCGATGTTCTCAACTCAAGATTGAGGATGCTAATATTTGTGGTTAAAACACTCAGCAATGTAGCTGACTCGCAAGTCCTTAAGATGACCTATCTCGCTCTTTACCAGTCTATCACGCAATACTGCATTGTCACCTGAGGTGGCGCTAATAAAATTCACTTCTTGAAAATGGAGCGTGCCCAATGAGCAGTACTAAAAGTTGGCTGGCGGCTACCTTACCGATTTCCTACATATGATCTTTACAAAATATGTAATGTCCTCTCCGTTCGCAAATTATTTATCCTCAACACTATCCTCACTTCTCACTCGCGCATCGCTTACAATTCGTCCAAGTTAGACTTTAAACGTCGGAAATACCAGGTCTGTCCTTCGATTTCAGTCAAAACAAGCCTAGGTCAAAGATGTTTCTATTATCTGGGTAATTATGTGTATAAGAAAGTAAACAAATTTTGAACATACATCCATTAACCAAATTTAAATGTAAAAAAGCAGTAACCACCTGGTTAAATCATTTAGATTACAATGAAACTGAAAATATTCTCTGCACCATAAAAATGTATATACCTAATATCTCTACCCACTAATAATATCCAATAACATTTACATATATATATTTATTTATATATTTAATTCATGTATATTTCTTTCCGTGACTTTAATTACATCTTTTCTGTATCACGTCTCATTGTAAACAGTTTTATGATTCAATGATTCATTTATTAATAGCGAGAGCCTGGAGATCTGTCACACAGGTTCCGTACCTAGTACAAACCCATCTCTCCATCTCTCATCAAAGTTTTAGATTAAGCCGTACCTAATTTAGTTCCTAAATGTTCCTAATGTACATTTTTGAGAGAAATAAACAAGATATTATTATTATTATTAAATGTTTTCGAGCTCTTGTTCTCATTAACATAATTTAAATTCAATGTTGTTCAATGTAAAAAAAAAATAAAGAAAAAGCCTTCACGATACAGGGATTCCTACGAATATCACAGTTGTAGGTATTTTAATTTTACCTTTACGTATAGCTTTATGACAAATTTGTAATAATTTAAATGACGTGGTATATTTTAACAAACAGACACCTTTGCCGTCTTACGATCGTAAACACTTACTCCAAATCATTGAAGCGAAGAGAGTATCCGACTTAAAAATACAGCCTGGTTAGTTCTGCTCGCTGTAGCCAGAAAGAAAATTTATGCCAGGATACTTTTTTTACGTATATATATTTTTTATGTATACGCAGATTCTCACAATTTCAAAGTATGGCGTTATTTAATTAATTAAACTTATCTAAGATTACACTCATATGCATGTGCCTGATTATGCATATCAATCTGCTGCAATCTGTTGACAATTGATATAAATTTATAGAAGGTAGTTTTTTTTATTCAGTTGCTTGAATCACCAAAATGAAGGTGATCATTGTGCTAGCGTTCGTAAGCCTCGCTTACGCGAATGTTGTTCCCTCTGCTATTGAGGGTAACACCGCTTATGGGTACATTCAAAACCATGCCATCCCGTTGGCCGAAGAAATCCGCCAAGCGGAAGAACAAATGAACAAAGAGAGGATTGTTGGTGGTATTACCTCAAACGTCGGTCAATTTCCCTACCAGGTGAGTCATCAAACTGTTTTTATAATGGTGATACTGTTTGAACCGAAAAGTAATGTTAATTTATCTATTCCTGTATGCAGTGCCTATTACTGTAGGTTTGGGCAACTTTCGTACTTCCAAAAAATATTATTGCAATAATCAAGGAATATTGTCATTTCTAATAAGATAAAAACTCGGTCAAATGTACGTTGTTCTATATAAATACTCGGGTAATATTTTTGTTCTCGTAGGCTGGTCTCCTCTTCAGTTACGTCAACGTAAATGGAAACGGTGTATGTGGTGGTGTCCTCGTTAGTGCAAACAGAGTTATCACCGCTGCCCACTGCTGGTTTGATGGTGTCAACCAAGCCTGGCTTATCAACGTTGTGCTTGGCGCCAACACCATCTTCTTCGGCGGCACCAGGATCGAAACTAGCGCTATAGCTGTACACCTCAACTGGACGCCTTTGCTGGCCCGCAACGACGTAGCTGTCATCTACCTACCGACGGCTGTAACATTATCGGGTAAGCAACTAAGAATATTTATAAGTGTTTTTAGAATATTTTATACAGTTCTTTTATTAAGTTAGGCGTAACTTATAAATTCAATATTGCCATTACTGCCACATACTGTTTCACTACAGTTAGTATAATTCATTGCAAACCTTTCACTTTCAAGAAAAAAATCGCACTATCTCTGCCCAATTGTTTTAACTATTATTATTAATGTTAAAGTATTTTGTACATATTTTTTTATTGATTTTATATCTTAATCCTAAAATAATTAAAGCCTACCTTTATTTTATTTTGATTCTTGATTACTTTGATTTTTTAGTTATAACTCTTTATGTGTAGGCAGCATTTTTGTTGTGTGTGCAAAATACACCCACACAATAGGAACGTTTAGACGTATCACAAATTCATGTTACTTGTTAATTTTATTATAGGTTGTATTATTAAAACATCGCAAATCTCATTTTATTTATTGAATATATCAAATTCAATTAATTATTAAAAAAGTTTTCATAGTTCTTTTTATCATCTATTTTCCTGTGACTGCAAACATCAAGAAGAGCGCATGACGTCACTAACCGATAAAAAAGCCGCAAACATTTCTATTTGTTGTGTTCATACCGACGTGAAACTGTGCAAATTTGTAAAACTTAGTGTTCATTTTGATTATTTGTATTATTTTTTAATTGATTTAAGCAAGTGAACCTAATCCATAAGATTTGGCTGTGCTTTTATAAAAAAATCGTGTACGTTGCTACATTAATTTTCTAGAATCAGTGTATATCAATCTTTGATGTAATTTCAAGACCAAATATAGTTTAATTTGATGATATTACATAATTCTTTTTCAGACCTTATCAGTCCCATCGCTCTGCCTAGTGGAAGCCAATTGACAGAAGATTTTGCCGGTTCTACTGGTACTGCTTCTGGTTTCGGATTAACCAGCACAGGTCAGGTTTATATTGTTAACAGATAAATAAATATACATATAATACCTTTATCAAATGACACACATATATGTACATCAAAGTTATGTGAACTTACTTGTTTTTATATAATTTTAAGCTTCGATAATTAATATTGAAATAAATATTTTTCCCAGATGGTGGTATTTCAACCAGCCAGACCCTCAGCCATGTCAATTTGCCCATTATCTCCAACACCATGTGCTCTTTCGCTTTCCCCTTCTTGATCCAATCTTCCAACATCTGCACTAGCGGACTTGGCAACGTTGGTACTTGCAGGGGAGATTCTGGTGGTCCTCTTGCCGTTACTAGGAATGGCGTTCCTATTTTGGTAAGACTATTTTGTGATATTAATATATTACCCACATTGCTTTTGATATTATTTATGTAGTTTTATGTACCTAAGGTAAGTTTTATGAATGTATACAATGTCTTCTTTTTGTACCAGGTCGGCATCACATCTTTCGGTAGCGCCGCGGGCTGCGATGCTGGTTTGCCCTCAGCTTTTGCACGAATCACCTCCTTCATTGACTTCTTTAACCAACACATTCAGTAAATAAAATCTTATAAAAACTGCTTAAAATTGGTGAAGTCAAATAAATATATATTATAATAAGTTTTGTTATTTCATTTTACGACTACTAGTACGGTCAAATTAGACCAAAAAATTTGAGTGAAGGTAGGTACATAAATTCACAACAAGCGATATTCTTAAGAAAAAAGTATTTGACATTTTTTATAGATAATTTTATGATCTACAATTTTTATTTGGGGTACTTTTATTACTTACCATTTTGATGGAATTCGAGAAAAACTATATTTTTTTTTACTTTTTAAAAATTGTATTTATTGTTATGTTTTGAACAATTTTACTGATTTTCAGCTTGTGGTGATCAATTTGTTGTGAATTTATGCACCTTTTTAATGTCTAAATTGACCGGACTGTACCTACTCAATATCCTATATATAACTTCTGACAATCATCTCAAGTGACAGACAAAAGAAATTATCTACATTTTAAAACAGCACAAATTAATTTTGCATAACAAGAAAAACAGCTACATATCAATGGCCTCATAGAATAACCGAGCAGAGTTCTTACACAAAAAAATTATTGTTCCTGCATTTTTCGTTTCTTTGATTTGAAAAACATATTTTATGTGATTTTTGATGTGAAACATCTATAGCCGCACGTAAAACCGATTTCTGGCGTGGCGAAGGCGTCGCCACGAAATTTAAATTTGATTTTAGTTCTATTTTCAAGTTTACTTTTTTTTTCGAATTGTGAATTGTATTAAACCTCTTTGAGTTTGTGTTAATATGTTTCTTTTAACACATATATTTTTGATGTGAAAAAAAATCGTAATATTTTATTTTATCATTATGACATATTTAGTTCCTATCACAATATGTTCTTTTCTGCATATTACTTTTACAAAATAATGTCGATGTTTCACATCTGCCAATCCGCCTCCTTAGGAATACTAGGATAGACTTATTCGTCAACTCGCGCGCGTGTAACTCGCGCGCGCGCGCGAGTTGGCACATCCCTTTTTTCTTGTCGTCAACTCGCTTGCTCATAAAATTTTACGTAATTATGGCAGTCCGCTACAAAAACGTTTCAAAAAATTCAATATGAATAAGACACTTTATACGATTTTAAAATAAAACTTGTTTTTGTGAGAAGAGCTGTAGTAGGCTAGTGGTGAGATTTTCTCAATGGTATATACAGTCTACAAATTTGCAGTAGGTTAATATGGTTGATGATAATAGTTTTTGTGATACCTAGTTGTATAAAATAAAACAATACAAAAAAGTATAAAACTGCTTATTTCCCTAAAAAAATCACAATGAGTTAAATAAAAATATAATAGGTAATAAAACCTAAATATTATATGTAAAAATTTCTAAAGTAAGCAAATAAAACAAAAAAATAAAATCAATAGGTACATATAATGTAAGTGAAATATCAATTCTGAAAATTGTAATGAACAACCAGTTTAGAATTTGGATAATGATTACTTATTATTAAAATTAATCATTCTAAGGAGCTGTAACAATATCAGATCAGGGTTTGTTGTAAATAATTTTAATAACAAACATTACAATTGAAAACTTAACTAGTTAAATAAATTTGTTAATGGTGAAGGTAACGTGTTCATCTATACCGTACTTCGCCGAATCAGCCACTGTGGGCAAAGCCGCGGGTATAGTAAGTTATTTAAAGATTTTTGGTTTTAATCCATTTTTATTTGACTGTACTTTAACAGTGCGCGCGAGTTGACGACGAAAAAAGTAGGTAAAATTGGAAGGTGCCAACTCGCGCGCGCGCGCGAGTTGACGAATTAGTCCTAGGATATTATGTCTCCTTTACAATACTTCATACCCATCCTATCTTCGGGAGCGTTTCTCTTTTGTTTACAAACACAATGATCCCTCCAGATCACACCTTAAATTCCGTCTCACCTGTCCCTCTCACAAATCTGACTTCTACTCTTACTCCTTCTCTGTTCATGCGGTCAGGCTGTCGAACTGTCTCCCGCCTACTATACAAGACTGTAAATCTATTGTTCTATTCAAGAAAAGAGTGAAAGAACACTTCCTCTCCTCTTCGCCCTAGTTATGTATAAGTTAATGTATGCATATTATTATATAATATAGTATACATGTATCTGTGTATATATGTAACTATAGTCTATGTAAGTTTATTGACCTACACATACTTCTGTTTTTCTACTAAACACGTCTCCTCTCACAGGCCTACTGGAAGAGATTTCTTTAGAAATAAGTTGTGCCTTTGTACAGTGTATCTATTAAATTATCTTTCGCCGGCGGTCTTTCCAAACCGTTACAGCCTGGGAACCTTCAAAAAGAGAGTATATTCATCATTGAAAGGCCGGCAACGCACATGCACGTCCTCTGGTGTTGTAAATTTCCATAGGCGGAGGTGAGCACTGTTGTAAAATTAATAATAATAATAATAAAGTTGTGTATTAGGTATATGACGTGACATCTTTATTCAGTTCTTTTTCACATAGTAACAAGCACACACAGAGTTTGTTCCATGTAGATAAAATTTAAATAATTAAAGCGTCACATACAGCCAGTATTATACAACACGCCCCCTTAATCTACATTGTAACAGACTAAACAAAAATAACAATAAAAAAGAACACATATAGAAAAACTTAATCCAAAAACCCTAAACTACTTAAACATTTCTTAAATTTAACTTTCTGCAGAGGTTTAGTAAAAACGTCTGCAGGTAAATGTGTAGTAGGCATAAAATTAAGGTTAATAGTGTTATCAGATATTTTTTCTCTGATAAAATGATATTTAGTATCAATGAGTTTTGTGCGACCGTGATGGATAGGGTTTAATGCAATATTTTGTGCGTTCTGACTATCTCCCGATATAACCACGTCTAACACACCACTCACCTCAAACAAAAACGTCTCAGAAATACGGCCTCTTTGCTTGCCGAACACAGAGCCATATTATACTCCGCCTCCGTTGAAGATAGGGCCACGGCGGGTTGCTTTTTGGATTCCCATGAAATCGGGCCACCACCAAACACGAACATAAAACCTGTGTAGGAACGCCGATCTTTAATATCATTTGCCCAATCACCATCTACAGAACCTAGCAAATAACTTCCAGTTTTCTTATACCTAATAGCAAAATGGATTGTACCTTTTAGGTATCTTAGAATTATTTTTGCTGCCAACCAGTGTACCTTTGTCGGTTTCGACGTCCACTGGCTTAAATATAACACTGCAAATGATATATCAGGTCTGGTATTTATAGCCACGAATAACAAACAACCTTTGTACCACGTTTGGTAATCATTTTGATTACACAATTCAGTAGAATCTCCAAATTGCTTTGCCAACGGAGTATCTGCAGGTTTACAATCATGTAAATTGTACCTTCTAAGCAAATTCTCAATGTAACTGCGTTGCGATAAGCAAACTTCTCCATTTTCTACCGAAATATTCATTCCTAAATAGTAGTTTAGTGATCCCAAATTTTTCAGTTCAAAATGACTTTCCATATCAGACTTGACAGAGTCGAAGTGACAAACATCTTTATAAAATATAATGATGTCATCGACAAAACATGCCAGTATGACGGTTTCATTACCAAACTTTTTGGTGTAAACACAAGACTAAAGGAACTAAATTATCATCTTCCTTTTTTATTATCAAGTCAGTAAAACAATCCATAAAAAAAGTAATATCTCTCGCCTTGATCAACCTTCTAGGATTTTGACATTCGCGAAGGAGATAACTGTTTGGATCTTCTGTATATCCAACAAAAATATGTTGAGTTGCTTTAACTTCTAGCTTGGTACGCAACTGTGTAGGCACATGTACAAGTGCTCTACACCCAAAGACTTTTAAATGACTGAGGTCTGGTTTCTTGTCGTACCACATCTTAAATGGTGTTATTCCATTCAAGGCACGATGAGGAGACCTATTCTTTAGGTAAACTGAACATTCAGCAGCATCTTGCCAGTACGCTTTCGGCAGTGAAGATTGAGAAAGTAAGGCAAGAGCTTTTTCAATGACAGAGCGACCTGTTCTTTCTGCTACTCCATTTTGCTGTTGACAATATGGTACAATAGTTTGATGAACAATATCTCTAGAAGACAGATAATCAGAGAAAGTCTTATTCACAAATTCTGTGCCATTATCAGTACGTAAATTTTTTACCTGCGTCGTAGTCTGTCTTTCAACCAAAGCTATAAAATCACAAATCTTACGTTTAACTCCGGCCTTTGTTTTAACAAAATAAATAAAAGCAAATCTCGAAAAATCATCAATAAGGTATAAAACGTAATCATTGTCTTAAAAAGAGGTTGTAGACATTGGACCGCTCAAGTCACAATGTATCAATTCTAAAATCGACGTAGCTTTCTTATACAAAAGTGGTCTAAAAGGTTTCCTAGCTTGTTTAACTTCTATACACGCCACACAAGGTTTCTTACCGACATCTCCAAAACCTGTAGCAAGACCATCTACCAGTTTACTCATACCTATTCGACACAAGTGTCCTAAACGCCTATGCCATAGTCTATACTGAGAGACGTCAAAGTGCACATCAAACGCTGATTGATTCTTAGGCATACTAGTACAGTTTAGATTGTACAATCCACCACAATCAGATGCACTAAGTACCAGAACACCTGTACAAGAAAAATCAAAATTATTATAAAATTTACAGCCATCTTTGTTAAAAACCACAGTCAAATCTTTTTGAACAGCCTTTTTAACAGAAAGTAATTTAGATTTTAAATTCTGTACAAAAACTACATCTTTAATAACTTTGTCAGTTTGTAAATCAGTCAAAATAGAAACATCACCAATACACTCACTCTGTAGCTCATCACCATTTGCGATAGTTACCTTAACAGCGGTAAAAGGTTTTACATTGTCCATCCAATCCAACGTTGAACTCATATGAGTTGATGCTCCTGAGTCAACAATCCACTTGTTCCCTGAAATAGATCCATTTATATTATCAGCATTCAGAGCTCCCAAATGTGTCGATTCACTAGCGGATACCTTCTGGGTTTTCTTTCTGTAAGGACAATCTGGACGCTTGTGGTTTGGTTCTTTGCAACCATAGCATACAATAGTTTTTGGTTTTGGTTTCTGTTTGTACTAAGTACGAAGATCAGTTTCTGGTTCATTTGTGGTAACACTTTTTGTAAACTCATTCAGAAGTTTAGTTTTTATTATATCCTTGGTGATCAGAACATTGCTATTTTCGAGAGCCATAACCAACGGATCATAATATGAGGTCAGTCCTCCTAATAAAATAGCAGCTATAGTGGTGTCTTCCAGCTCTTTGCCAAAATCAGCTAGATCCGGAGCAGTGCTCAGTACTGCACTAATATACTTTTCGATGGAATCAAAATCGGATAAAGAATATCTTTATAATCTTCTTTCCAAAGCTAGACGACGACCAAGACCTTTGTCTTCGTAGGTTGCTGCTAGTAAATCCCATGGTTCCTTGGCATGTTTGGCCTTCCTAACATGAGCTACGGCAGCATCATCTAAAGCCAGATATATCTTAGAGAGGGCTTTAACATTACGCTTCTCTTTTATATTTGAAGCAGTCGTATCTCCTTCTGGATAGCCTGCGATGGCCTCCCACAAATCCTCGTGCAGAAGATACATTCTCATTTTAAATTTCCACGTCACATAACCATCCCTACTGCTTAGTGGATTTCATTAAAACTACTAAGCACTGCATTCAGTGGATCGCATATCCCCAGAGCCTGTATACATTCTTTTTATAAATGTCAATTGCTCACCGAGAAAATAATCCAAATCCTGGAACTTTTATATTTCCTTTGAAAAACCACAATAAGTACTACGTAGTACAACTCTCGTGCTGATAACGTGTTGTAAAATTAATCATAATAATAATAAAATTGTGTTATAGGTATATGACGTGACATCTTTATTCAGTTCTTTTTCATATAGTAACAAGCATACACAGAGTTTGTTCCATGTAGATAAAATTTAAATACTTAAGGCGTCACATACAACCAGTATTATACAACAAGCACTTACTATCAGATGAGCTTCTTGCCTGTTTGCTCCCTTAAATTCATAAAAAAACTGTTGTGTCGTGGCACACCAGCTAGCAACGAAGTTCCTTATTATAAAAAGATAAAAGAAATGGTGTCGTGGGACACTTTCAAGTTCTATTCGAGGTATAAAGAAAATAATTACTCGGTTAATTATTATAATATATGTAGGCGCAGGAAGGCCTTCATCAGATTTCATTGTATATTCCGTTGTGGTGGGCGTATTTTCGATCGTGAGCCCTCATCTTCTGGCTTCTCATTATAATCAGATGCTAGGGCACACTATTTGGGCAGATTACAAGTGATTTGTCGCAGATGTGGCGCGCTTGCGGTTCTCGTTCAGCTCGTCTCCAAAACAAGCTATCCCCACGTTTCCATTCACACGACGCGACGCTTCGCTAGAGTGACTTTGGTAACCGCCACTCTAAAATTTGACATTATCGACGACAAACGCATGCGCCAAAAAAGCCCATGCGTTACGGACGTTTTTTGGCGGCTAGGGTACCCCTCTGCAGCGCCCCAGAAGCAACTTCGTTCCAAAATTAAAAAAACATTACTTAATCGGAAATGTTAGTAATAGGCAAGAGTGGTCAGCAAATAACAACAATTAAACTTTATGGCGTTTTCAACTAACTATTTAGTTTTAATAATTTGAATAAACAGACCGGTCGTTATGGCGGTCCTTTGGGGAAAACTATATCCAGAAGTGAACATCCATCGGTTGCTATAATGATGAGAAATTACAAATTAGATAGGTAGATAATTTACACACAGTCTGTCGTACCACCACTTACCAGACTATATGTTTTAGAGCTCTTGCTCTCGTAAATATAATTTCAATTCAAATGTTGTAAAATGTAAAAAAAAAACATACAAAAAGCCTTCACGATACTGGGACCTACGAATATCACAGTTGTAGGTACTTATATTTTCCCCTTACGTATAACTTTATGATAATTTTGTAATACTATATTAACAAACAGACACCTTTGCCGTCTTACAATCGTAAACACTTACTCCAAGTCATTGAAGTAAAGAGAGTATCCGACTTAGGAATACAGCCTGGTTAGTTACTAAGTATACTTAGTTATTAAGTATACATTAAGTATGTCTACAGACTCGTCGACCCCGACCCCACAGTCAAACCATTGCAACGGTTTTGTGGGGCTTAGCTTATAAGTTACTTACCTTTTTGGAATAAAAAAAATAAATAATAAAAAATAATAAAAAAATTGTTCTTCCCGCTGTAGCCTGAATGACTTTTGCATCGCCAAGTGAATCTTTTATATATTGCCAGGATATTTTGTAAATATAATTAGGTATACGGAGATTCTCACAAGTTCAAAGTATAATGGCTTTATTTAATAAATTAAAATTATCTAAGATTATACTCATGTTCATGTGCTTGATTATGCATATCAATCTGCCGCAATCTGTTGACAATATATAAATCGAAATCGGTGGTTTTTTTTATTCAGTTGCTTGAATCATCAAAATGAAGGTGATCTTTGTGCTAGCGTTGGTAAGCCTCGCTTACGCGAACGTTGTTCCATCTGCTATTGAGGGTAACACCGCTTATGGGTACATTCAAAATTATGCCATCCCGTTGGCCAAAGAAATACGCCAAGCGGAAGAACAAATGAACAAAGAGAGGATTGTTGGTGGTATTACCTCAAACGTCGGTCAATTTCCCTACCAGGTGAGCCATCAAACTGTTTTTATAATGGTGAAACTGTTTGAACCAAAAAATTATGTTAATTTATCGATTCCTGTATGCAGTGCCTATTACTGTAAGTAAAGGCAACTTTTCTACCTTAGGCAAGGAATATAGTCATTTCTAATAAGATAAAAACGCGATAAAATATAATTTGCTAAATATAAATTACCCTTGGAATTACCTGTACCCTTGGAATTAATTGTAATCTTTTTATTTTCGTAGGCTGGTCTCCTCTTTAGTTACATTGGCGTAAGTGGAACCGGTATATGTGGTGGTGTCCTTGTGAGCACAAACAGAGTTATCACCGCTGCCCACTGTTGGTTTGATGGTGTCAACCAGGCTTGGCTTATCAACGTTGTGCTTGGCGCCAACACCATCTTCTTCGGCGGCACCAGGATCGAAACTAGCGCTATAGCTGTACACCCCAACTATACGGCTGCGCTGGCTCGCAACGACGTAGGTGTCATCTACCTACCGACGCCTGTAACACTATCGAGTAAGCAACCAAGAGTATTTATGAGTATTTTTAGAATACTTTATGCAGTTCTATTTTATCTTTTATTAATTTTGGCGTAACTTATAAATTAAATATTGCCATTACTGCCATATACTGTTTCACTGCTACAAGTTTACTATTTTAAAGTTAGTATAATACATGGCAAATCTTTCACCTTCAAGAAAAAAAAACACACTGCCCAATTGTTTTTTACTATTATAATTAATGTTAGATTATTTTAATATTCATTTTCGTATTTTTTTTCTTAATCCTAAAATAAATAAACCTACTTTTATTTTATTTTGATTCTCTTTAATTTTTTTAGTTATAACTCTTTAATTATTATTGTGAGTGCTAAAAACGCATCAATTGTGTTTAGAAATTCCTTTAAGAGAACCTGTTTTATGTTATAATTGATTGAAGCATAAGTGTACCTAATCCATTCGTTTACATTGCTAAATGAATTTTCTAAAAAAGGTGAATCAATCTTTGGTGTAATTTCAGAAACTGAATATAGTTTAATTTGAAGATATTACTTAAATATTTTTCAGACCTTATCCTTCCTATTGCTCTGCCTAGTGGAAGCCAGTTGACAGATGATTTTGCCGGTTCTACTGGTACTGCTTCCGGTTTCGGATTTACCAGCACAGGTGAGGTTTATATTACATACATACATACACTGACGCCTTTTGCCCATGGAGGTAGGCAGAAACTACAGAATGCCTTACATTCACATTCATACATCTCGTCATGCACGCGCGCCGGTTATGAGTACTGCGCACCTAGCCTTTTTGAGTTCACCAATAGTCAAGTCAAAGTCAAACAATACGTTTATCAAATTCATCATATATATGTACATCAAAGTTATTTGAACTTCCTTAATATTTAGATTCGATAATGAATATTAAAATATTTATATTTTTCCAGATGGTAGTATTCCAACCAGCCAGACCCTCAGCCATGTCAATTTGCCCATTATCTCCAACACCATATGCTCTTTCGCTTTCCCCTTCTTGCTCCAATCTTCCAACATCTGCACCAGCGGATTTGGTGGCGTTGGTACTTGCAGGGGAGATTCTGGTGGTCCTCTTGCCGTTACTAGGAATGGCGTTCCTATTTTGGTAAGACTATTTTGTGATATTAATATATTACTCACATTGCTTCTGACATTATTTATGTAGTTTTATGTATGGTAAGTTTTATTAATGTATACAATGTCTTCTTTTTGTACCAGGTCGGCATCACATCTTTCGGTAGCGCCGCAGGCTGCGATGCTGGTTTGCCCTCAGCTTTTGCACGAATCACCTCCTTCATTGACTTTTTTAACCAACACATTCAGTAAATAGAATATTATACAAATTGCTTAACGTTTGTGAAGAAAATTAAAAATATTAATATTTTTTTCGTTTTATATTTCCTTATTTAACTACCTACTCAATATCCTATAACATCTAACAATCATCTCAAGTGGAAGACTACCGAAATATTTACATTTTAAAACAGTAAATTACACATATTAATTCTGAATAAAAGTTATTATCTTTCTCTATCTACATGTATATTCCTTCACTGCTAAATGTAAATGGAGACCTAATATCGAACTCTAAATCGTACTCTACGGGCGCATAGCTCGATTTTATGTTTAATAAGTGTGAACTGCATCTTAGTTCTAGTGATTACACAGTGCAACTGCAGTGCAAGACGTCTTGGGCTTGATTCCCAGGTCGAGCAAAGTGTTATTGGGCTTTTCTATTAAGTTTTCATTAGCAGCTCGGAGTTTGGATTTGTGCCCAGTTGATAGCTATAGGCTCGCCCCTTATTACATAGGACCAAAAATATACCGGCGAAATATGGGTGTACATTAGTACACCTCTGCTTAATCCTTCAGGGATGACAGGCGAGATGTGTGTATGTTATTTTTATTAACTATGATAGCTAGACATCGTCGTTCCAATACGAAGCTAGCCTATCTTCTAAATCCACATCTACATATAAGTAGAGCAATGTAAAGACCTGGGCGTCTACTCTAATTCGACGAACAACGAAGTTTCGAATGAATTTTCGCGTGTTACCTACCACGGTTCCATTCGTTCACGAAATTTCATACGATCGAAAATTGTTGACATTTAGATTCTCTAAACCTACTCTAATACTTAAATCGTTCGACCGAAAATTGCTATTTGACAGACGATTACATCTGTCAGTAGACGAAACCAAAAGTGTTACGTTTTCATTTTCGTTTGTGTAGATTTTGTGTAGACTTTTAATCAAGGCTGCTCTACGTGGACAATGTTTAGAGCGTAGAAGAAACCGCCGCCCGCCGCCTGCGCAATCCACTAAATATTGAAAATATTCCTGACTTACGAGTTTGTAGGAAATAGTGCCTTTATTACCTCCAAAAGCAAGGCTTCATGGGGCTTCATGGGATGGAGCCCACAGTTAAGGTAGTATTTAATCTGTATTATAATATTCTTCAATAAAAATTAGCATTTCACTGTTCATAATCCAAAAAAAATTCAGATAGTCACTGCCTTGGTTTATGCCCGAAATAGTTACCAAGGTGCTGCCCTAAAGCGACTCTCTGACCTGCTGTGGGGCAAATGCACTCCATATAATAAGGAAGTACATACAATTCCCACAAAATAGCAAAGACAGGAATCTTAGTAAGTAGCAGTATGTACTTACATATTATTTAGTTCAACTTTGTATTGGATGAATATTAAGTACCTACATCACCAATTTTGCAGATTTTATGAGAAATATGGGCTTTCTGGTGTGATTGGGTACATCAAGTTAGACCTTCTGAACATGAGGAACAATAGTTTAATCAGAAACATTTTTCATTCCCATTAAATACAAGTGGTGAGTTAAAGAACAAAATATCAATGGATTTATTGTCTACTGGTTTATCCTACATTAAATGATATTATTTTCCACATGTGCAACAGTGATTGCTACATCACAAATTTGGATGCTTCATTTGGTGGAGCAATACATGATGCTTATATTTAAAGAGAGTGTGACATAAGAAGATATGATAAGATGAACTCCAAGCTGAAAGAAGCATGCAGGTTCCCTCTGCCTGTCCCTTAAGCTCAACCTCTACAGGCAGGTTGCAGGACAAGAAATGTATTAGTGCAAATGGAAAAGGAATAAGTAAGACATAATATAACTGTATCCTAACTATTCCTTTCTAACTCTTGCTCAAGCATTATATTTAGTAATATTTATAACATTCATTATATATTTTATTATATTTCCTTCTATTATCTATCTTCACTTATTTTTAATAAAAGAAAACAATTATTGTTTAGTTTATGAGAATGTTTTATTTAATTTAACCTATTTAAGATCTAACTTCTATCTATTTCCTCTATTCAATCTAACTTTTGGACCATAGGAAGTATGATTATAAACTATGGTCAATAAGTTCACTCAGAACTCCACACAACTGCAATAGCTCTAGCTGATACCAGCCAGCTCAGTGTTCCTAATTGTTTTTTGCTATCTGTGCTCTCAATCTGCTTCAGACATCAGAGCCAGCAGCACATTGACTCCTAGAATGTGTAGGTGGTGAAGCTGCTAAACAATGTTCCAATTTAAATAGGTACTTGGCTCAACAAAAACTGCATAAGCCCCTTGATAGGGTTCAACTATAATATTGTCAAGTATTATACTCTTAATATTTATTACACAAAATAGATATAATTTACTAGCATTTGCCCAGTAAGACTTGTTGTGGTAATATAATTTGCAGTCAACAAATTAACAATTTGTTTTTATGTGACTTTCAGAGAGCTGATGGATAGAGGATAGAGCTGTGGTAGCCTAGCGGTGTGACCAGTGGACTGAGATGTCAGAGGTCTCGAGTTCGAACCCAAGGCACGCACCACTGACTTTTCGGAAGTTATGTGCGTATTTATCACATGCTCAAACGGTGAAGGAAAACATCGTAAGAAAACCTGCATGCTTGAGAGGATTCTCGATGGCATGTGAAGTCTGCCAACCCGCAGTAGGCTAGCGTGGTGGACTATAGCCTAATCCCTCTCAATTGAGAGGAGACCCGTGCCCAGCAGTGGGACATTATTGGGTTGATGATGATGAGATAATTCATTGCTAATGTTGAATCTGTATGTTGAATGAAATAATATTGAATCATGTACATTTTTTTATGATAGCTTTACTGAAAATACTACAAATAATAAATACTTGCAAAATGTTGATGTCCCAGATTCTTGTAACACAGGTGGTAGACTTGTGGGTTCTGATACTTGTCTGTCTTCCTGGTTGGGTTTCTAGCTGAACTGTTTTGTGCAACGTCCATAGAATTTAGCATATTGCACAATTCCCTCAGCTCATCAAAGAAATTGAGAAGGGTATAAATTTGCCGAACCCGTATGTGGAGCCATTTGAAACTGAAAAGATGATCAAGCGGTTATTATTATGAACAAATGATGTTTTCCGTAGTAGTCAAAAACCAAATAATTATGTATATACATGAAATTTACTTACGCTTTAAATTCCAACGACCGTTGGGGACCCAAAATGAGGATGAAACGAGCGTACAACTTGAAACTTTCATACGAAACGTGTATCGCGATTGTGAAGAATGTAAAAAGCTCTTGGAAACATGATTTATTGAGAAACAAACCACAGAAAAATTTTCAAAGAATTCAAACAAAAACAAAGACCTATGTTGACATTGTCGTAGGGATGTAAAAATAATCGATTTTTATTATTTTCTTTAAATCGATTTTCAAAAAAAGCTAGTATTTAAGTGACGGATGCGTGGTTAAGGTTAAGTTTTTTTTAATTCTCATTTTAATATTTTTATTTTACAACTAAGTAGTCAAATGTAATATAGGATCAATCCTATATTACATTTGACTTTACTTTTTTTAATTTGATTTATATTTTAGTTTTAGTAAATAAAACGTTTAATAGTACTAAAATTTTGTATCAATAATGCTATTTGGTTTCCTAATTCCTTACCTTGAAATTTTTAAAGGAAACCTTTCAATGTTTGTTTTGAATTAGTTATTTTATTTGTTAATATGAATCTCTTAGGTTATGAAACTTTGGTGATTTGTTGAGTTTTTTGTTAATAAGTTTTAAATTTTTTGAGGAGAGAGAGGGAGAGTGTGAATCCTCCTTATTTAGGAGGAGCAACGTTACATTACAACTCGTAATTAGAAATAAACAAACGTAGTGGATGCTGTTGGTCAATACCTAAAATTTATTGCCACATTTAAGTATTATAATTTAATAATTTTATTTTTATTATTACCTTTTATATGACCAATTACTTGTATGTGTAGTGCAGACTGTTAGTATAAATTGGTTAATAAATAAATATAGATATATTTTTATTATATACGCCAGTTTTGTCAACACTTAAAGCCGTTATAAAAAAAACTAATGGGTGCGTGTACCTACTTATGTACGCGCGTAAGAAGTTATACTTCTTTGGCATCATTAAATAGTTAACCTCAATTATATTGGAGCACTTGAAAAAGTATATAAGCACAATTTTTTTCACTAATATTTACAAATAGTAAGTAATATCAATCAAAATATTCAATTTAAATCACTACTGAATATAATTTATTAGCACATATATAATACGCTTACTTTTACCTAGAGTGCAGATTAGATTATTCAGGTGTATTTGTTGTTTGTGTTTACCAAAGCAGCAGTAAAAATCATAAAATCTGATAAGAAAAAAATCTAAATCTCTTAAGGGCTGTGAATTTTTTAGACGACAGAAAACGATGAATATTCAACACTGTCCTGGAAAAAAAACTGCGTTAAAAAAACCGACTTCAAAACTAAAAAGTTAAAAATAATAATACAGTTTTTTTTTTACTTTTTAGTGTCTATAATAGGTTCGTTGTAATAGGTCTCGTTGGTCTAGTGGTTGTTCAGTGCGACTGCCGCAAGACAAGAGGTCCTGGGTTCGATTCCCAGGTCGAGCAAAGTGTTATTGGGTTTTTATGTGAAATTCTCAGTAGCAGCTCGGAGTTTGGATTTTTGCCCGGTTAATGGCAATAGGAACCGTGAGGAATGGAAGGAAGGTAGGGAGGCCTTTGCCCAGCAGTGGGATCAAACGGGCTGATAAAAAAAAAATGGCAATAGGCTCGCCCCTTATTACATGGGACCTAAAACATACCGGCGAAACGAGGGTGTACATTAGTACACCTCTGCCTAACCTTTTGGGGATGACAGGCGTGATGGAATGTAATAGGTTGAACAATAAACGCGTCATCTACGTAGAAAATTTGAGGGTTTTTCTCGATTTCCCAAGGATCCACTCATCAGATCCTCACCATTTCCTTCCCATTTTATGGGACCACACGGAAAACATCAGCTTTCATATAAAAAAAGAATCATCGAAATCAGTTGGCGTGATAATGAGTTATTCGTCCATTTGTCACTCACATATTTAATGCAAATTTAAGACTTATATGATTTTCTCATGGATGCCACTGTCCAAACTGAACAAAATTGATATGGGACCACACTGGAAGCACCAGCTTTTAAATAAAAAAAAGAATGATCAAGATCGGTTCACCCAGTCGAGAGTGCTGAGGTAACAAACATAAAAAAAAATACAGTCGAATTGATAAACTCCTCCTTTTGGAAGCCGGTTAAAAAATGGCACCATGGATTAACGTTTATGGAAAAGGATTTAAAGTACTAAGCTATTACTACTAAGATATTTTTATAATGTTTCTTATTCATTTATTGTGTTTTGAAAATATAAGAGTTGATTTAATTTTAGAAGTTTTACTTATATACCTGTAGAACACTATTCTCGTCTTGTTACCAATTTACCTACCTAGCATTTTTCTCTTAGTGCAATAGGTAGACATAATATATTATTATTAATCTCATAAATGCAGACATAATATATTATTATTAATCTCATAAATGCAGCCATAATATTATTCAGAAACTTTAAGCTTTCTAATCGCGCTTCGTTCACTCTTTTGAAATCAATCAGTTTGTATTTGAAAAAGAAACGAAAATATTTATTCATGGTTACCAGCATTTACGATAAAGTTTTCCAACATTTTCACACAACAACCACAAGAAAAATTACCAAAGGTTATATAAGTAAAGAAACAATTCATTCATATCACAATAAACATTACATTACATTAATAAGTATAACATTGATATTTTTCTTTGAGGTTACAATAACCTCAAAGAAAAATATGATAAATGTAATACTTACTTTAATATCAGTATATTATCATTTACATGATATTTAAATAACAGTATTAAAATACTGTCCTGTCTCAGTGTTTATCTAAAATTCGTGGAAATCAAACCTAACAAAGTACGGAACCCTGGCTGCCAAGCACGGTTGTTCTTAGCTGTATCATTTCGGTGGATTTATTTCACTCCGGTGCACAGATTATCATTTCAGTGGTAATTTTATCATTTCGGTTGACACTTTTCATTTCAGTGGACTCTTAAAAATTCATCCTTAAATATTTATGTAAGTTTTGATGATATTTGATGTCCACTATAAATACTATACTCCCAATGGTATAAAATAGACAGCATTGAAATAAAAAAAATCCCACCGAAATGACAAATAAAAAGCTCTTGTTGAAATTCACCCATCTACACTTTACACACATCTTGAAGCCGTATTAAACAGTCGACCTTTGTGTCCATTCTTACCTTCTAATGACTATCATATCCTTACCCCAGGGCACTTTTTGATTGACGTCCCCTCAATTCATTGCCAGGTCCATCACTTGAGAGCCAGAATCAAAACAACCTTAACCGCTACTTGAAGCTTTAACAATTTAGCCAACAATTTTGGCAGCGGTGGCAAAAGGATATATAGCTGAGCTACAACAGTGCTTCAAATGGCTTACTAATTCAGCATCTCTAAAAGTGGGAGATTTAGTGCTTCTACAAGAAGACAATATAACACTCGGCTGGCGACTGGGACGAATCAGCCGCCTGTTTCCTGGGCTCGACGGTATCACAAGGGTTGTGGATGTCGATACAACTAGAGGCTGCGTTCGAAAACCCCATACAAAGATCTGCCCCTCACCTAACTCTGATAAAAATTACATTTGAGTTGAAAGGAGTCATTCAACGGAGGGGAATATGTCTGCGCGCCTACAAATAGCTGCAGCCTTATCCACTCAAGCGTCACCGGGCGGAGGTAATTCGGAAGAAACTTGATATTTTTGGATCTTAGCGATAAAAACACTCGTTTTTCGCAAACTTGAAGAGCTAATATATCAAAACAAAAAATACCTTCAAAAAGCTGTTTAGTATTAGTCAGACAGTCGAACGATATCGCTGTACGCGAGTTCGTTAAGGTCTGAATTACAAATGTTTTATTAAGTTACAGTAAAAATATAATTATAAGAAGAGAAACGCTTATATTAAAGTCTAAAATGTCATATGATACCGCATAGGTTCATAAGAAAAAAATGCTCGAAATGTCATATGAACCTCATCGGTTCATAAGTGCCCGGTCGGCATTGGTCGTAGATTTCGTGAACATTTTCGGCGTTTTAGGTATTCGGAGGCCGCCGGTCAAAGGGAAAAAAATATTTCAAATAACAATTTCACTAAGCGCCTGTAGAACTTAAATAGCACGTCTACTTATTTGTAAAAATTTGCTGACACATATCTTTAGGAGCAACGGCTGTAATTTCTACAGGCGCTTAGTGAAATTGTTATTTGAAATATTTTTTTTGTTAATATAAGAAAGAAAGAAAACCAATTTTATTGCCACAAAAATTACGTACAAACTTAACTAAAACAACCTTAAATAAAAATAAAAAAAAATAATAACAATATGAAAACATAGAATATAAAAATGGAATAAATTATAAGTAGCACGTTGCAGTTGTGACAAATAGGTTCTCACTCAGCATGATGCTGTGTTAAGGCAAGCCTCAACACAGCGCTGGTTTTCAGTGAGGACCTTTAGTGACGTGAGGACGCGGAACTGGGAAGTAATAAATGTGAGAAAAGTGATAAAATAGATATATACAAAAGTAAGAAATTGATAGATTACATATATGTATAACAAATACAGGCAATAAGATATTATTTATTTCTGAGCTAAGAAACGGGGCCCGTGTTACGGATACCAGAGGGTGCATATACTAAATGTATGATTGAATGAATGATTGATTGAATGATTGTTTATTTCTGTAAATAGATCTTTTTAAAGACACTTTTACAAGTCATGTACATTTTTTTTTTTTAGTATCTAGTTGACATCGGCATTTCCTAACTGACGACCTCTGAGAAGAAATGCCGAAACAAACTCAGAGAATCATGGTCTCTTTTAAAGTCCAAACATTTTGGTTACAATATGTGAGCCTGACTATGTAGGTTAAAGTCTGAGATGGCCTTTTGAAGAAAGCACCAGTGCAGCTTTGAGTTGACCTGTCCATACTGACAGCACGCATACGTCAGCCATCATTTAGCTCAAACCATTATTGTGGGAGCTTAACGACCCGACGCACGTCTATGCAAGATCAGCGGGACATTTGCATAGGCCATTTCAAAAACCCAAAGCCGCCAGACATTAGTTTGTAAGCGTATGTTTATCTACCTACAAAGTGCTCACATTCACATAGATATGTATATTATAAATAATCCCAATGCATAAAAATCAACATAATGTCAAATATAAAATAATGATGTCAAAACATAACATTAACATAATGTCAAAAATATAAAATAAATAAAGTCAAATAATAATAATAATTAAAAATCTATAGGTATACCTATACAATTCATGTCAAGATATAAATTAATGTCAACAAAAAAAATTAAAAAATAATAATAATAATTAACATCAATGTCATGAAAAAATAATGTCCAAATCATAATAAATTACAGTAAAAGACGTTCGATAGCCCGGTTCATTAGAACTATTCAATCCCAAGCAGTTTTATCATCCATGTAATCTTTTAACGTATAGTAGTAGCCTTTTGCACAAAGTCTCTGTTTGATAAAGGATTTAAATCTGCTGAGACTTAATGTCTGTACATGGGTTGGAATTTTATTATAAAAGCGTATGCATTGACATCTAAAGGATTTACTGATTTTCTGGAGCCTAGTTGCAGGAACAGCAAATTTATTCTTATTCCTAGTATTAATATTATGGATATCACAATGCTTTTCAAAGAGATTGATATTCTTGTAAGCATATAAAAGATTTTCGTAAATATACTGTGATGGAACAGTCATAATATCAATTTCTTTAAATTTATCCCTCAGTGAATATCTGGGACTTAAGTTATAAATTGATCGAATAGCCCTTTTCTGCAACACAAAAATAGTTTGGATGTCAGCAGCATTCCTCCACAGTAGAATGCCGTATGACATCACGCTATGGAAATAAATAAAATAAACTAACCGAGCTGTATCTATATTCGTTAAATTACGATTTTTTTTAACGGCATAAGCTGCAGAACTAAGCTTCTTCGACAATTTCTCTATATGTGGGCCTCACTGAAGCTTAGCATCTAAGGTAATGCCTAGAAATACAGTGGTATCTACAAGATCCAACTCTCCACCGTTAACTAGTACACTGGTTTTAACTTGTCTGACGTTAGGCGTTGTAAACTTAATACATTTAGTTTTGTTTTCATTCAAAACTAAATTATTTGCATTGAACCAATGTACCACTTTCGAGATAGCAGTGTCCACATCTTATGTAGTTCTTTGCTGACGTTTTAGTTTAAATAAAAGCGAGATATCGTCTGCAAACAACACTATCTCTTGATTATCTCCCATCAGATAGGGTAAATCATTAATATAAATTAGAAATAAAAAAGGGCCAAGAATTGAACCTTGCGGAACTCCCATAGTAACAACCGACCGCGGGGATCTCTTTCCATTGACGTCCACTTTCTGAATCCTCTTACCCAGGTACGAAATAAGAAGATTCAGAGAAGTGTTCCTCACGCCATAGTGGTGTAACTTCCTGATCAATGTATCGTGAAGAACGCAATCGAATGCCTTAGACAAATCGCAAAAGATACCCAAGGCATCGTGTGACTCTTCCCATGCATCAAAAATGTGACCTAGAAGTTCAACACGGCATCGGTTGTTGAACGACCCTTGGTAAAGCCAAACTGTTTTCTATTAATTAGGTTGTTGGCGTAAAAGAAACTTTGTAGTAATTGATCTAAAATTATTTTTTCAAATATTTTACTGAATGTTGGTAGCACTGATATCGGTCTAAAATTAGTAGGGTCTGATGTGCTACCTGACTTAAAAAAAGGTATAATCTTACTATTTTTCATAAGATCAGGGAATTTACCACTATCAATACATTGATTAAATATAAAGGATAAAGTGGGTGCTACAATGTGAATAATAAATTTGGCAACGTCAACAGAATTTCCCCACAGGTCTGCAGTTTTTTTTACATTTAGTGTATTGAAAGTTTTAATAATATCGCTACTGTTAACATGTTTAAAATTAAATTCAATAAAGCCAGCTTTTACGTTTTCCCTAAGTAGGTTCTCTGCAACAGTGGGTGATGAATTTAAGGATCTAGTGACCACAACAGGAATACCCGTAAAGAAATTTTCAAATGCGGTGGCAACTTCTAAGTCTGATTTAATTATTTGTTCATCAATAATAAGACTATATTCACTGTTACCGCCAACAGATCTCCCTGTTTGTAGGTACATCACCTACATACATTGATACATCCATAATTCGGATACAAATGTTGATGTTCATTACACAAACATTTGTCCCCACCGGGATCCGAACCCGGGACCCGTCGTATAGAAGGTAGCATTAACTATGGCTCGACTAATCGGGTCGTCAAATTTGTCTCGCTCACGCGCACTGCGGGAACGAACATAAACAAACTAGTTATAGCTAGCTAGTCCCACAAACTATGGCCCGCGCTCCGTCAAAGACGCCACTTTGCCGGCGCACGAGCCACGTGCACTCGCGTGACCAACTCACTGCTATATAAATATAATAATATATCCTATATATATATTTAAGAGATAGTCCTGATTATATTAATATAGGTTGACTGCGATAAATAAAATAGTGATAACCTTAACTAGCAAATATAGTAGGTATGAGACGCCTCGACTACTACCTACAACGCCACGGCCGTGAGATTTTGTGTTTATTTTTTTATGGTGCGTCGCCGCTGTCCATCTTTTGGATTCAACGATGCAGCCGTTTCTTCGCCTGTTGGTTAAAACCGAGATGTAGGTACCTACTTTCTTTGTGTGGTATTCACTTTTTGCTCCGATAAAAGATATTTTTTAAGTTTAAGTTTAAAATTATTTTTGGTTTTTAGAGACCACAATGGTGGCGGCAAATCATTCCAACAACGTGAGGCGGCATATTTGAAACATCCCCTAAAGGCTGTGGTCTTATGTCGAGGCATCGAGAGTGGAAGCGAGGTGGAACGTGCTGTAAAATAAGCGTTTCTCTTGGTATATTTCACTGAAAAATATAAAGAACACAAAAGGAACATTTACATCTTAGAACATTCTGGGCATCCTACCAGAAAATATACACGTGGCCGGGCTGCAACTTATACTGTATGGCCCGGCCACAAACAAATGCTTTTTTTACATGATATATTTGTGGTACAATTAATCTATTCGTTGGTACTGAAAGAACAATTTAAGAACATTTGATTGATACGTCTTTATGTTACGAAATCGACTGTGGCCGGGCTGCGACGCAACACCCGTTCTCAGGTTGCGGAGTAATCGGTGAACATACATAAAAAATTAGGGTTGCCCTCGATTTCTCTGGGATCCTATCATCAGATCCTGACGTGGTCAAAATGGGACCAACTAAGGGGGCATACCAAACAAAAAAAATCATTTTGAAATAGGTTCACAGGTTGCAGAGTAATCGGTGAACATACATTAAAAAAAACAAACATCGGAACATAATAACCGCCTCCTTTTTGAAGTCGATTAAAAATAGCGTAAGCTGGGAGTACATCCATGCGGTAAAAGCAATAACAGTTTAGGACTGATTTTTGATGACGATGGTATATCATTGAAAATTAGACTACTGGTAAATACTCCCATTTATTTTTTAATTTTATTGAATAAATATGTCGTCGGGCTTATGTTGTTATTAGAGTGTCTAGAAAAAGGTCAAATCTTTCCCAATATTCCAAAGGGGCTAAAAGATTGAGATTCATAAGATCCAGTCAGATTTTTTGGATAAAAAATCTATTCCGCCCATCCCACCAGCAGTGAGCAGCTGTAAGTACCCTTCTATTGTTAACCAAAGCTCCTCCGCAAACGCCCTGTCCGTTTCCATATTGAGAAAGAAGTCCAGCCTGTGAAAGAATTAATTATAAGTAGTATAATGTTAAGTATGGAAAATGACTTAACTCGTTATTGCGCATGGCAACATCGCTAGTTACCTGGTAAGGAATGCTTCCGAGTCTAGAAACAGAACCACCAGTAATTCTGCCTTGGATAGCCATCTCCTCTTCAGCTTTACGAATTTCATCAGCCAATGGTTTACCTATTTTATCCAAATACCCGTAAGCAGTATTGTCTTCTAGATCAATTACATCTTCAATGTTGATGTACTTGGCGGAGACCACAGCCGCGGCTGAAAGAAATGTCAGAACCAAGAAGTTCATTTTGTCGATACTAGAGAAATCACTGAATTCAAAATATGGCTTCTTCCCTTTTTATACTCTACCGATATTATGTACGAGTAGATAAGTTTTAATAATGTGATAATATTTCACAAGATTAAGAATCGAAACATTATTAATGGTCTATCTTACCAGTCGCTTATAGATCATCGGGACGATCACTTCGTAAGCATTCAAGTATTGGTATTATGTTCATATCCTTATATGCTCTTTGATAATAATTTACTACTTATACAACACCGGAATAGGTTCATACTAAAACTCGAACCAACTTAATATCTTGGATAGTTTTAAAAAAAATATCTTAAAACAAAAGTTAAAAGTCTTACATACTTGTAAGAATTTTAACTGTTGTTTTAAGATATTTTTGATTGAATCATAATACTCGCAATACTAAAAATCCGTGAGATAATTATTACGTTTTACAGTAGATTATTATTTTGGGAACGATATTGTATCATGTATAGTTTGTTATTACTATTACAATTTATTATTTTAATAAATAGTTATACCAGAACTGTTAATTTTATTAAAATTGGATTGACAGCGAATTATTTTATGCCAACTAACAAACTGCAGACTTAAAGCATACTTGTGATTCAATATAGTTAATAATTGGAAAATAATATGAATCATAAAAATAGTATGTTCATTCTAGTAGTAGTTTAACACCTTAAGCATCTTTTAACTGTACATCCTTCGGTCCATCGGGTCAATCAAGACTCTTTTTATTAGGAATGCGAGAAGATATCAGTTTAAATAAATATCAAATCTTGGGCCTGGTATATTTGAAAAACAAAACTATGCTATGCTAATGGCGATATAAAATTCCATAATATATATATACCTAAAGAAATAATTAAATTCATATCAAAACCTACCTGTGTAGGTACTGCACAGATACAAAAAATGCAGTTTATGTTTCGAAGTTCGTCCATCTGGTCTCTCTTTGTGGAACCGTTATAATGATATTGAACTTATCACATTTCCAAAATCTGCGAGACCTTCAAGCTTTAAAAATTCAAGCTTCCATGTTTTAATAGAATTAAAATCAGGCCATTTGTGAATTAAATTTTAACATACAACTAAATTATTAAACCATTGATTGAATCCTGATACATATGGTAAAAAAAAATCCTGTTATAGGATATGATTGTTAGCGAGAACGTGTATTTTAATGGCAAAATAAAATTTAATTAGAAAATAAATATTTTCGTTAAAATATTCAATTTACATTTTCTTGCAAATGGTATTTATTGGTATGGCAACTTCGGTGCGTGATATTGCGAGTCAAAATCGCAATACACAGATTTATTAGATTATTAGAGTACTAGTTTTTGCCCGTGACTTCGTCTGCGTAAAATTAGTCATTTTATCCAAACTGCGTATTTACCCTTTTCGCCCTTTAAGGGCTGATTCCTTACCAGGGAACCCAACTATCTCTACACCAAATTAAATTTCATTTAGATCGGTTCAGCGGTTATAGCGTGAAGAGTTGACAGGAGACAGACAAACAGACACTCTTTCGTATTTATAATATTAGTATAAGTATACGGAAGTATGGATTATTATTCTAAATAATTTAAATACATTACGTGTTACGTCTTAACGCGTGTTACGTCTTCTTAGTTTTTTATCAGATTAAAAGTGACGTTTTCTATTTATTTTCAATATTTTGCTCTCTTCACTCAACGTTTATAAATGTATAACTATAGTAATGACTGTTTTATAGAGGTTCTTCGTCAGGAACAAAAGTTGGATGAGGTCATGCCTAAAGTAATATATGCCTTATAATTTTCATTGAGCCAAGACTTTTTGGTTACAAAGAAGTGGATTTATTCTGCTCGAGACATTAGGGTTTCACGAACTAACGTTGCAATTAAAATATTATCCTTTAAAAAGGTAACGTTCCTATACTATTTTGGAAATTTGTCGTAGGTACTGATAATTATGCAAAAATATGTTCATATTCATTCACTTCACACCGCGCCTGCTTCCGTGTTCATAAGTCACGCGGAACCGCACTTCGTTTCTTTTTTCAAATTAAAGCCCAAGTAGCCTAAGTTACTCTCTATAACAATAGCTATCTCTGAGTTGAAATCCCGACAAAATCGATCCAGCCTTTTCAGAAATTAACCGGAACAAACGGACACACAGACAAACATTTTAATTTAAATATTGATTTTTTAATATAAGTACATATTTACTTTCATATGCATTTAGTGAAAATCTATTTGTAGCGACATCTATCAAGCTACATTCGAACTACTAATCCTACATCGCGCAAGTGACATTTGCACGCTAGATTGCATATATACAACCACCCAACATCAACCGTTGGGCAGTAGCCCGCCAGGCACAAAACATCGCCTGGTCGGAGGATCCTCCTTTTCCAATGGAGGGATTCACCCCTCCTTCAGCCGGCATCAGCAACTTGGCACAGCACACTGCACTTCGACCGGTCATCCAGCAGACCCACTCTCTCCTGGTCGACGCAGCAGCCAGCCACTACGCATCACTGCACCACCTCGATTCACTGAGGCATTCGCAGCATCACAGTCCTGACTCACCGTGGTCTCACCGCAACACAGTCCCGACTCACTGCGGACTACGCGGCAACCTGTTCCGACTCACTGGAACATTACACATGGCACTGGCAACACGCAACAACCGCTGACTCTTCAGCAGAAGCATATCGACCTCCGGTCTCGGAGGAGAGTGATGGAGCGACATCTATCAAGCTACATTCGAACTACTAATCTTACATCGCACAAGTGACATTTGCACGCGAGATTGCATATATACAACCACCCAACATCAATCGTTGGGCAGTAGCCCACCAGGCACAAAACCTCGCCTGGTCGGAGGATTCTCCTTTTCCAATGGAGGGATTCACACCTCCTTCCCTCCATATATTAATTTGAAATTACAAATTGACACTTCTATTTTAAAGAGTATTCACGTTGCACCAACCTTTTTTCAATAAAATCTGATTCTGTTTGTAAACATCAAAATGAAAATGTATAGTCCGGTCATTTTATACATAAAAATAGTGATCAAATAAAGAAAATTCCGACAGAGCCAAATCTTCGTAGAGACCTTAGGTTTACCACGAGGAATAAACTGTCAAAAGTCCCCATCAGTCCCATGTGTGCTAAGGGACTTATTCGGGGCCTAAGGTCAAAATTTTACATTTTTTGGATTTTTCTCGAAAACGGTAAGTATTATCGAAAAAGTACTTCAGAGCAAAGTTGTAGATCTAAAAATTTTCTATAAAAATAGTCCTCATAATTTTTTCTCTAAGACTCATTATTTCCCAGATATTGCGCTTGTAAGAATCACGTTCTACATAATATGCACACATTTCCACACCACCTGTAAGGTAGTGTACTCGGCGCGTTTTTTTTTAACGTGGTATCCCCGGTAGGCCTGTTCCACGAACCTATTGTTATGACGTTATTTTCAGGAACAATAATTATTTAATAGTATGAAGATTATTGATATGGGTTACTGAATTTAACCGTCATTCTAACTTTTTTTTATTACTTTAATCTGACTCATACTCTTCATGTTCTTCTTCTTCTCCTTCCTGTTGATGAATGCTTAGAAATTGTTCAAATGAAGATGAATCAGTTGTCCCTTCATCAAAATCACATGAATCTTCCTCTCTTGTATTTAATTGAACATTTGAGCAAGAGTCACTTTGGCAATTGGTACACGCTGGAGAACACTGCAACCCTACTTTTTTACGGTCACTTTTGGCACTATAACCTTTCTTGCAATTGCAAAAAATAGTGTTAAGAAGTTTTTATGGAGCAGGGGGCAATAAGTTCGAATCGGTTCCAAAGTATTATTTATCAATTTCCAACCCCAGTCTTCAGGGTTCAGTTCATTGCCTTCCATGTCTAAACTTGATTGATAGTATACTCGAAACAAATGTTGAGTAGCAGATGCTGATGTTGGAGGAAGACAAGATAGTTGTACTTGCTTTTTGTTTCGTGTATTTTTTACAAATTTTAAATATCTGTACGTATCTATGCAATCAATTTTTTTTGTTGGAGCTCCATAAACCGCAAGAAGAAACCGAATTCCTTTAGTAATTAGTATTTGAGGTGAAGAATAAATTTCTGTAAATATTTTTGCGCAGTCAATCAAATCTTTTATTTTACAAATAATTTTAATACTGAATTTTTGCCCCTTATAAACATTGCTGACGTAGTATCGCATCCGGTTATAATAGTATTATGTATACATAAAAGAGACACAAGTAGGCATTTTTGCTTGCTTGAGTACCTAAATATGTATGTACGTGGCATATGTGTGCATACTATGTAGAACATGATTTTTACAAGCGCAATATCTGGGAAATAATGAGTCTTAGAGAAGAAATCATGAGGACTATTTTTATAGAAAATTTTTAGATCTACAACTTTGCTCTGAAGTACTTTTTCGATAAAACTTACCGTTTTCGAGAAAAATCCAAAAAACCTAAAATTTTGACCTTGGGCCCCGAATAAGTCCCTTAGCACACATGGGACTGATGGGGACTTTTGACACTTTATTCCTTGTGGTAAACCTAAGGTCTCTACGAAGATTTGGCTCTGTCGGAATTTTCTTTATTTCAATTGTCTAAATTGACCGGACTAGTACTTTAAACCAAAATCACTAGGGAGTATTGATATCAACTTTGAAGCAAATCATCCCCTAAATAAGTTTCTATCCCTCTTTAACCCCGTTAGGGGATGAATTTCAATAAAATACGAAATACGACTTCCATCAATTCTGTTAAAGAATGTTTATGCAAATTTGAAGTAGATTGAACCAACTTTTGTTGATATAACCACCGTTATCCCATACAAACTTTGCCCCCCAATTGGACCCCCTTAGGGGTAGAATTTCAGGAAATCCTTGGATGCCTACGTTGTGCAAAGACCACACCCTCCAAGTTTCAGGTCTCTACGACCAATAGTTTAGGCTGTGTGTTGTTCCTATAGTCATTTTTCCAATACAAAAATAAGATTTTAATATCCTAATTTAACTAATTATTAATTAAGTCGCATTTAATTATTCGTTGTAAATTTGTTGATTCCTGTAACACAAAATTCTCCTAGCACAGGGGCCATTGAAAATTTAATGTGTAATTATCTGTGTACCTACTCATTTATGTCAAATAAATTATTATTATTAATCCTATCATTTAAAAATAAACTGTGTTACCCACCCAATACAATATTATCAATTAATTCTTAGAGCTCTTGATAAGTACCTACAGAACTTGATCACATGACTGATTATAACTTTCTTCATTTGGTTAAAAGATAACATGATGTTAAATAGGATAAACCAAATAACAAAGATAAAATTATCAGAATAATTAATTATAACAAAACGTTGATATATGAAACAATTCTTTACAGATTTTAAAACAGGTGTATCAATTGACAATTTACTGGCCAACAATGGTTTTGTTGCCCTAGATGATAGAGTGATATAGATAAAGTGGTTTTGAATACTTACAAGGCCACAACTTACGAAACTAATTACGGTTTTGGAAGATTGGCTCTGGTTTTTTTAATGATATTTTTCATATTTTACTAAAAAAACAGTAATAATTAGGAAGTAATAACAGTAACATGTTTAATTACCATTTTTCATAGAACATTTTCTTTACTTTTCCACGTGGTCCCTGATAGTCTTATCATTGATCCTATCATAGTCGGGAGAGATATTTTTGAGAAGGGGGTATGCGTTAAGATTGACAATGATAAACTCACGTTCTGCACCAAGGAGCTTAGTAATTTCTGCGACTCGAAACTAAATAAGTCGGATTTTATAAATGTAGACACAGATTTGTTAGGAACGGACAAGCAATCATTAATGACATTACTAGAGAAATATTCCGATAATTTTACTGAGAATATTCTTACTCGCCGGGTTACCACAGGGGAATGTGAAATTATTTTGATAGACCCGCATAAAGTTGTTCAACGATGTCCGTATAGGTTAGCACCAGTAGAAAAACTGATAGTTAGAGAAAAGGTTCAGCAATTGCTTGACGCAGGAGTCATTCGCGAGAGCTCTTCTCCCTTCGCAAGTCCAATACTATTAGTAGAAAAAAAGGATAAAACGTATAGGATGTGTGTGGACTACCGCGAACTGAACTCCAACACACAGCCAGAGCATTATCCGTTGCCTCGTATTGAAGAGCAGATAGACCAGCTTACGGGTGCTAATTTCTACTCTTCCTTAGATATGGCCTCTGGGTTCCATCAAATTTTAATGCATCCTACCTCTGTAGAGAAAATAGCATTTGTAACTCCCGAGGGACAATATGAGTACCTTGCGATGCCTTTTGGGCTGCGAAACGCTCCGTCAGTCTATCAGCGATGCATTACCAAGGCTCTGAGTCATCTAAGAGACAAGCCGCTGATTTATATGGATGATGTTTTTTGCCACTCGTCAGGGGTAGCAGAAGAGTTACAGCGCTTAGACAATGTTTTAGATGCTCTGGTCTATCTTTAATACACTTTAAAATGATAGGTAGTTAGTATAGGAATGTGACGGTAATAGGTGCCGATTTTAAGGGGTAGAATGTTCATATTATGTCCGAATTTATAATTGCATACTTTTAAGATGGGAACACCCAAATACTCCGAAATATTTTATTACAAATTTAGATGTTCCGATTTTCAAAAGTCCGAATTTCATAATACCTAAGAATTATAATTTCTATTATTAAAAATCACGAAATTTATTTTACCGAAAGTCGTAAATGCAATTTGTTAGTTTTCCGATTTTCATACGAAGAATCGAAGAATCAAATGCTCGAAGGGTTCTCGGTCCGAAAAACGACATACCGATTTTCAATACTTTGAATAAACTAAAAGTCAACATGTTGTGCTACAAAATTTAGTGACAGAGAAACGAATTGGCCGGCCAGCAAGCTGACGATAAGAACGCGTGGGGCCGCCGCGTCGCGCGCCGGAACCCCGCAACGCCAGAGCCGTGACATAAACTATGCCTACTGCATATCGCATGCTCCCTTGCATGCTGCATGCTTGCTGCATGCATGGTTTATGCATGTTTGCATGTTTTGCATGCTGCATGCTTGCGGCGTGCATTCTGTATGCACGCTTGCATGCTTGTCAATCTTTCAATTATTATGGATACGAAATATACGCCAAAAGATGATTTTAAGTGTAAACTTTCCGAGATCTGATAATTCTGCCTTTTAATAACTATTGACATGAAATGTATGCCAAAAGACTGTGAACTTGCTTCAGTTTCACTTTGTTCTTGTCCATCCAAAGGTTGTCTGGAAGAGATCGCTATTTAGTGATAAGACCGCCATTGTACCTTTGTGTCATAAATAACTTTAAGTAATTAATGGAATGTATAATTTGTTATATGGTGTACAATAAAGCATATTCTATCTATCTATCTATCTAACTTTCTGCGATATGATGGTTCTACTTTTTAATTATTATGGATATGAATGCCTAAGAATCATTCTGACTCACAACATTATGAGTTTTGAATGTATGTGTCTAGTGTGTGTAAGTGTCTGCCAAACGATTGTCTGCGAAATGAAGTTTCTGCTATCCGCTGTTATGCAAAATAATGTTAGACCATAAAAAGTTCTGCTACAAAGGGTAGACCCATTTCGGTCACTTCAGTTATTAGTTAAGTCATTAAAAATTATGGAAATAGGTTACAAAATAAAAAAATAATATTTTTTTAATAAAAAATATATATTTTATAGGTCAAGTCATCGCTGCATCGTTCAAAGGCGGCTGTTGATCCAACTGAGGAAAGAGGTCACTCTTACGAAAGCAGCTGGAAAGCCTAGCTGGCAACCACGAGCAGAGCCAAAAGATGTAAGACCAACCTGTAAATAATACATAATATCTTATCAATATAGGTCATCTTAATTTATTAAATTTTTTATCAAATAGAAGAACGCTAATTAATAGGAGAAGAAACCGTTTATTTAACGTGAACGTGCCGCACATGTTTACCTACATAAAATTATTGTTTTTCGGTAGTGTTATCAAAAACAATGCAAAGCAAAAACACCACCGTGGTTTTAACAGACTTGTCGTAAAATATGTCATGTATTATTAGAATGTGCACTCCATGATAATACAAAATTGCAAATGATAGTTGCATTGACAGAAACTAGAAATTTTTACATAATATTTGGTATGTAGATATTTCTTCATTACACGAAATCGTCTGCAGTCTGAACGACTTAACGAATTGATGTCATATTTACATAGGCGAGACTGATAGTGCAAAACTTTGAAGGGAGGTTCCGGTTAGAGCTTTCCTCTCGAAGTCTTTCACTAAATCAACCAAGTATAACAGAACGACATCTGCTGGACTAACTAATATTTTATGTATTTATTCGTACCAAGACACGCCCGTTGTTCCTGGTGACTACAAGGGGGCCGCCCGAGTCACCCTGGCATGTGCTTCTGCCGTTAGCACCACTGGTGCAAATATTGGAGTTTTGTACGACATTAAAGGAAGCGCGGCACACATTATTGGTGATGATATCCAAATCAACTTCTCTCAGGACTGTGCTCGTGGTAATGGCGCCACCTATGAATTTATAACATTTTGTTGAACACTTCATCAGTCTAAATAAAAATCACAATTACCTATTACTAGTGGTCGCCCACTGGTCGAAATTCGACGATAATTAATGTTATAGGTATATAAAAATCTCGTGTCACGGTGTTTGTTGCTGAACTCCTCCGAAACTTTGAAATTTTGTATGTATATTTGGTAGGTCTGAGAATCGGTCGTAGGCGATTTTTTACACCCCTAGGTGATAAGGATCATCAAACTTTTTTTTTTTTTGGCAAAAAATTATTTTGGATTTTTTATGATTTAGCATTAAATAAATACTTAAAACCCTAAATTTTCACTCTTCTACCACCAACCTATAATGTGGTAAAACATTGTTTGCTTGGTCAGCTAGTAATAAAAAAATATTATCATTCTGCACTCCTTCTCTATATAAACTATCATCATCATCAGCCTATATTCGTCCACTGCTGGACGTAGGCCTCCCCTAGTGAAGACCACAGAGCTCGATCATCAATTCTTCTCATCCACTTGCTGCCACCTACCTTCCACAAGTCGTCGCTCCACCTAGCCGGTGGTCGTCTTACACTACGTTTGCCGAGACGCGGTCTCCACTCAAGAACTCGTTTCCTCCAGCGGTTATTGGTTCTCCGAGAGATGTGACCGGCCCATGCAACTTCAGCTTGCTAATCCTTTGAGCTATGTCGGTAACTTTAGTTCTCTGACGGATAACTTCGTTTCCGATTTTACCCCTTAGAGAAATTCCGAGCATAACTCTCTCCATAGCTCGCTGAGTAACCTTAAACTAGTGGACTAGTCTCACCATGAGTGTCCAAGTTTCGGCTCCGTAGGTGATAACTGATAGGACGCACGCATTGAAGACTTTTTTTCTTAAGGCACTGTGGCATAGGTGACGAGAAGTCCTGACGAAGTTTACTGGATGCTGCCCACCCCAGCTGAATTCTCCTATCGGCTTTTCTCTCTAAGTTGTTTCTACCTAATTGCATTATCTGCCCGAGATAGACGTATTCCGGAACAACTTCAAGAGATGCACCATTTAAAACGACCGATTGGGGTAACTAGGCTGTTGAACATGACCTTTATCATTGTTCATCCCAAGACTCGAGAGGCGTCATTTAGGTCAGTTAGCATTCGTTCGAGATCCTGCAGCGACTCCGGCAAAAGGTCAACATTGTCGGCAAATCTTAAGTAAGAGATGTACTCACCTTTTACGTTTATGGCCGATCTTTTCCAGTTTAGCGTTTAAACATATGTCTCACTCCCCTGCGTAGCGGGATATGTGTGGATTGCTAATTTTGTACTTGGATGGACGTAAACGCCCCCCATTTCGGGGTTTTCGGCTAGTCGTCCCGGGGGGGCTTAGTAGCCACGGAGAGTGATAGCTCCGCGGTGAAGCGAAGTGGAACCCCGAGAGGTCGGGCCGCTCCGACACGGGTTTTTCCTAGGAAGCCTGGTCGTAGAGTGGCCCTGTCGCGGGCACCTACGGGCGTGGCCGTGGCAGGATGCCTGCGTAGGTTGCGGAGTCGAATTAGCGCCACCGCAACTGAGGCGGGCCGCGGTGTCGTATGGGAGGCACCGCGGCGGGAGTGGACTGTCGGTGGCAGGGTTGCGCCGCTCTCCCTGCCTTCCGCGGCCTCGGCGGGGCCACAGCCGCTGAACTGTGGTCGCGATGGGGCCGCAGGGGAAGAGAAGTGTCGGTATCGCGATGCGCCGCTCTTCCTATCCTCTGCGGCCGAAAACAAGGGTCAGGTGGAGCCAGAGTGGGTGGCGCCCACTCGAGGGGTAGATGCCGCGTCGAGTGTCCACACGCTCCGCTGCGTCGATTGTGCGCACGCTCCGCTGTGTTGAGTGCTCCTGCGCTCCGCGGCGTCGAGTGTTCGCGCGCTCCGCGGCGTCGAGTGGACGCTCCGTGGCTAGTCTGGGGACCGCAAGGGCGGTCCGCCACCGCCGGGGTCGCGGAAGAATATCTAAGTTCCCGTAACCCCGGCACTCGGTGGTGACACGAAAAGATCCCGTGTGGTTTAAGTCGGTAGTCACCCACTATGGGTGGAGTCCGACATATCCCCGTCGTCTCCCCGGACGGCGGGGAATGCGTAAATGCATTTGCACACGGCTAACAAAAAAAAAGGGCCAACTGGCCTGGCTAACATTCCTTCCCTCGTCCATAAGGCGAAAAATCTTGACCGGGAGTTTAGATTTCGTACCTGTGCGCTGCAGCTGAAATAATTTTGACCCTTCCTCCCGTAGGATTCCCACCACTTCACTTAGGGCCCCGCCGACGTCTAACGTGGTTTCCCGAGCAGCGAATCCATTTTCCAGATCGAGCTGGAATTGTTGCAATCCCACGGCATTTTGGGACAGGGTTTGGTTGGACCGTAGATTTCATCAGACGGGATCTTTCGAGTCTAAAATTGATATTCAGAGAACCTCTTAGTGATCGCTCCCGGTGTTAAACCTGTTGATCACTGAGACGTCGTGATAAAGTTTATCTCATTTTTTGTCCCAGTGTCGGGGATTTCCACTTTCTTTGGGACTGCTTCTTAAAGAGAGAATTAATTAAGAAGAATCCCTCTTTTTCCAAAAAGTTGACGAGCATTTGCCCCCTGTGGTTTCTGCTTCCAAAGCCGTGTAGACCAACTCTCGATTCGCTGATTTTCTGTACTCCCACCTTAGCGTTAAAGTCCCCCATGACAATGTTGAAATGCGTCTTCGTAGTTTTGTGAAGAGCTGAGGAAATGTCTTCGGACATTTCTTCTACTGCGTCATCCGAGTGTTTCAATGTCGGTGCGTATACTTGGATGACTTGGATGATTTTTATTAAGAAAGAAAAATTCAACCTCAGGCGGGACTCAAACCCGCGTCTTCTGGATCGGTACTCCAGACGCTAATTAAATAAAAATTTAAAATCTTAGCTTGAAATAGGCTAAAAAATACAAAAAAATTGTATAAAGGTAATGCAATATCATCCGGAATCTACTCGCTGTAAAGGGAGTATTCTGGGTTGGACAGAATTGTCCAATCGATGTTGCTATGTCGCCGTAAAGACATAAGTAACATAAAGAAAGCAAAATTCAACACATCAGGCAGATACCTCGGTGGCTCAGTTGGCAGAGCGTCTGGAGTACCGATCCAGAAGACGCGGGTTCGAGTCCCGCCTGAGGTTGAATTTTTCTTTCTTAATAAAAATTTAGTATAGTATATATATAGTATAATAGTATATAGTATAGTATGGACAAGTGAGGGAAAATGCATACTCCTCCGTCCTCGCAATTTTCGTAAAATATAGTAGGGTATCTACAAAGAATTTTCTTTACGTATTAACATATAGATAAATATTCTTACTTGACCCGTCGCCGGTGCGTCCATAACCAGATGCAATTCCACGATTGCCAGCAAAGTTCTCGTTGACCTGACCTCCACTGGGCAGTGGGATCGGCGACATATTGTCTGTTGGTAACATCATAGTTGCAATACAATAATTATTCATATCATAGGGTATGATATCCACAAAAGATGTAGGTATTGTCAAAATTACATTTTACATATACTATTACTCGAACAACAGACTACGCATATTTAAAACATCAATGGAGCCGAAATCTGAGAATAGAATATTAACCGTTAATTCTCACTATTGATACGAGTACTAGTATAAGTACAATCGATTGGAGTCTATAGTACACATAATACAAGCTCTGCTAAGTGTGGGACTAAATGGTGCCTTGTAAAACGTCGCAGAATATTTATTTATTGAAGTAAGTAAGGAATTTCAATAGCCATTCTCACAACAAACCACCCACTGCTGGATATACACACTGGGGCGTCTCTGGATGCCATTCGCTACGGTTCTGTGCCAATCTCATCCAGTTAGCGTACAGTAAGTATATAAAAATAGAATATACAAAAGTAAAGGAGGTTAATATGACCTTAAATAAATACACGACCCGATAATAGAAGGCAAATCTCATTAACATTTAGGAGTTAGGTGGAAAAATGAACGTGTACAGATTTCGTATGCCTATTGTTTACCTACTATTTCGCTTTAATATTTTCTCTTCCTTATTCTCGATCTCAGTTTGACGCTCTACGCGTAGGAGACATATTTAGTTGGCCTAACCATCTTTTATAATATAAGAATTCAGTCACTAAAAATAAATAATTAAAATATTTTAACAATAAAAAAAACGTTTTCAAAATATATAAAAGCACTAAAAAGTTAAAAATAATACTAAAATACAACTAAGAATAACCATCACTAATAAACTTATAAAAAAATCCTAATTTTAACCAACATACACAGTAAAATTGAACTATTTTTGGACTCGGTGCCAAGCCAATAAACGATAAATTACTATATTATTGAGTTATAATATGTAACCAACTAAATAATGACCAAAAAAGAAAATACTATAGGTATATGTACAATATATATATATATATATATTTATATATATAGGCGTGGCACCGACTCCAAAAATAGTTAAATTTTATTGTATGTGTATCCTTCGTAGAATATTTTTAAAGGTTAATTGATCAAGATTTTGTTTATTAGATTTAGTATTATTTTTAACTTTTTAGTGCTTTTAAATATTTTTGAAGTCACTTTTTTTTTGTTAATATAGTTATATTATGTTTATAGCATAAACATAATAAAATATCTTGTAATTCAAACACAATTTTTTTTTTTACTAAATAAAGCAAAGACGACATTAAACTCGACAAAAACGAAGAATATGCCTTAAGTTTTTAGGCTTAAGTTTAGTAGACAATTTATCAAAGACTAATTAATAAGGAATAGAGAAGCGTTTGAAATTTATAAAATCCAACATGGTTTTTCGGTCCAATGTAGGTAAGCTAATAAATAGCTTGTTAAAAAAAATTTACTTAAACCTTCATCTTTCTTAGGTAATAATATAAGATAATAGCAGTAAAATTGCGTCGTCAATAATGTTACAAAATTTAAACATGTTGAAATGAAAAGTACTTACTATTAAATGAAACGGTATTTGGCAAATTAATCATGGCGATGTCATTCCGAAATTGGGAAGGGCTCCAGCTATTGTGCATGAAGACGTTTGAAGTGCTTTGTCTGACACCGCCTGAGAACAAAGTGGTGGATCCGAGGACCACTGTTACCGACCAAGCCTGGTTCTGTCCATCCCACCAGCAGTGAGCAGCTGTAAGTACCCTTCTATTGTTAACCAGAGCTCCTCCGCAAACGCCCTGCCCATTTCCAAATTGAGAAAGAAGTCCAGCCTGTAAAAGAATTAATAATATAAGTAATATAATATTGAGCAGTATTGAAAATGACTTAACTCGCTATTGCACATGGCAACATCTGTAATTACCTGGTAAGGAATGCTTCCGAGTCTAGAAACAGAACCACCAGCAATTCTGCCTTGGATAGCCATCTCCTCTTCAGCTTTACGAATTTCATCAGCCAATGGTTTACCTATTTTATCCAAATACCCGTAAGAAGTATAGTCTTCTAGATCAATTATATCTTCAAAGTTGATGTTTTTGGCGGAGACCACAGCCGCGGCTGTCAGAGCCAAAAATGTCAGAGCCAAGAACTTCATTTTGTCAATACTTGGGAAATCACTATTGAAAATGTGGCTTCTTCCCTTTTTATACTCTACCGATAATATTGTGTAGATAAGTGTTAATAATGTGATAATACTTCACAAGATTAAGTAAATGTCGAAATATTATTTACGGTCTATTTTCCCAGTACGTTATAGATCATCGGGACGATCACTTCGTAAGCATTCAAGTATTGTTTTAGTATTATGTTCATATCTATAAGCTCTTTAATAATAATTTACTAGTACTTATACAACACAAGAATACTGAAGCTCGAACTGACTAAAAATTTCGGCTGATTTAAAAAAAAAACTTTGTCACATCTACTTATTATCTTAAAACAAATATTACAATATTAATATAATATAATAGTTTTTGTATAACTAGGAACGATACATTCCAGATTTTGACTTACCTTCTCAATTCATACTTTTAATATTATAAATGCGAAATTATGTTTGACTGTATTTTTGTATTTATATATTTTATTACCTCTTCATGCTTTAACCGCTTAACCAATTCAGGTAAAATTTGGTATGGAGATAGTTTGAATTCCGGGGACGGTCATAGATTAGTTAGATCATAGATTAGTCCCATAAATCATCCCTTAAAAAGACGAAAAAGTGTATCAGTTTGTGTGCAAGATCGATGATTTCCTAAAAGCACGATGGGAAATAAAAAGCAGATTAATGGTAAAGCAACTCGGGTAACATTACTAACAAACTGTAGACTTATTGGATACTTGTGATTCACTATTGGATATTAATATAAATCAATATAATTCATGTTGGTTCTAGTAGCTTAAAAAAGCTTAGTTTAAGAATCCGGATAAATTAGTTTATAGGTTTCCAGCTAAACTTAAGAAATTCTCCTCAAGAGTAAAAAAAAAAAAAAAAAAAGAGTACTCCGTAATCCGTCGGTCCATCGGGTCAATCAAGACTCTTTTCTTAGGAATGCGAGAAGATATCAAGTTGAAATGAATATCAAATAGGTCTAGGAATCATGGGCCCGGTATATTGGATCTGAAAAATACACTATAGAATATCTCTAAAAATTAATGCTTTAGCTATAACTATTTATAGCATATCAACTATAACTAACCTATCTGTTACTTGAGAAGGTACTGTTGACAAAAAGTGATGAGACGTCGAGTGACGAAAAAATGCAGTTTATTTTCGTAGTTTGTCCATCCGATCTCTCTGTGTGGAGTCATTGAATTGATATTGTTATAAAATTTCTCAATCCCACAAATTGGGAAATTTCAAGCTTTGAGAAAATCATGCTTCTATGTTTTGATAGAATTAAGTTCAGGCCATTTATGATTTATATTTTAACATACGACTGAATTATAATATCCAACCATCGATTGAATCATGAAATTTAGCAAAGATTTAAATATTCAATTTACATTTTCTTTCCAAGGATAGTGAGTTGCTATGACAACTTTAATGCGCAATTTTGCGAATCAAAATCGTCTGATTTTTTAGTTTATTTTGTTATAATTATAATTTTTCCAATACAAAAATAGGATTATATCCTAATTTTAAGTCCATTTAAAAATTAACTGTGTTATCCACCGATTACGGTCTTATCAATTAATCCTCAGAGATTTTGATAAGTATCTATACCTATGCAACTTGTGCAAATTACTGCTTATTATTTTCTTCATTTGTTTAAAAGATAACATAATACATATTGAGTAGGATAAAGACTATTCCAAAGATAAAATTATCAGAATAATTAATTATAACCGGCGCGTGTGCATGACGCGATGTATGAATGTAGACGAGGCAAAAGTGCTATACAGGGACCGTAGCGCGTGGCATTCTGTAGTTTCTGCCTACCGCCATGGGAAAGAGGCGTTAGTGTATGTATGTATGTATGTATATATGATCCAGGCCGATTTCGGCCTCAGCGACTTAGATCTGACTATTGAGGACATCGCTGGTGTGCCCTCAGGTGACTGATATAACCAATTTTTGCCGTGAAAGTGCGTCCACATTCACGGCAAGTCAGCACCCCTCCGATGTAATTATATAGAATGGCCGCAGGTGGTCGGGCCTTAAGCTCGTCTCGTTTGGCATCGAGCTCCTCTTTACGTCGCCTTTCAAACGTAAACACCTTAGTGCTCACTGTGTGCCTCCACATTGACCGGTCTGCTGCCATTGCCTCCCATTGTGACGTCTCTAGGTCACACCGCTTCATGTGGCGCTTAAGTACATCTTTGTACCGAAGGAGTTGGCCGCCTTGTTTCCGCTTACCATCCTGCAGTTCTGAGTAAAAGATGCGCTTCGCCACTCTGTCGTCAGACATTCGGGAGACATGGCCAGCCCACCGCAATTGGTGCCGCATTATATAGGCCTCTATTCCACCGACATTAGCTCGCCGTAGTACTTCCGTGTTACGAACACGGTCCGACCAATGGATGTTCATAATGTCTCGTAGGCATTTCAGATGGAATCTATCTAATGTGCGAATGTGCTTGCGGTATAGACACCATGTCTCGGAGGCATATAAAAGATTTGGCAGTACTATTGCCATGTACACAGCGATTTTTGTATGGCGCTTAATGTCATGCGAGCGGAACACCTATGTATGTAATTAATTATACCAAAATGTTAAAATTGAAAACTACTTTTTACGGTTTTTAAAGCACTATATTAATATGTTTTATTGCCGTCGTTTCAACGTCACAGACAGACTGAAGTGATAGTTGTCACGATGTATTAAATACTAACAGCTACACTACATTTTATTTATTTATTAAATCTGGTTCGCATAGAATGAGTTCACTCTATCCTTTGGTAACGCAATTTTATACTGACATTACATTGGCATGACATTTGTGGCAGGTGTGTTCTTCAGTGTCTTATTATCATGGAGTACTTCCTTGTGCTGTTTTAGCTGCAGCCAGGTGTTGCTCATCACAGATCACACTTGCTCTCTAAAGCAAAATTTTACTTACGGTAAAACTGTACTAGATGGCGGTGGATTCACTGTATGAAAATTTGTCCGAATTTTCTTTCGATACACACAAAAACTAAATCAAAAATGCAAAGCAATTAATTGTCTTTATGTTTTTTTTTTGATGAGTGGGCAAGCGGGCAGGTGTCTCACTTGATAGGACGTGATTACCGCCCCACATTGACAATTGCAACACTAGAGGCTTGCAAATGCGTTGCCAAATAAAAAAGGTTTCTTAAAATAGGGAGTTACTAAACTGACAAATGCAATACCCATGCTGTCAGACTAGTCAATCACCCAACGAATTCTGGTAACCTTACTCATTCGCAGAAACACAACTATTGTTATATATGTCACTGCGGTCTTCTGTAAAGCGGAGGCACTTCCCCAATTGGGCAGCTCAATTTGAGCTCAAAAAAGTGAGTTACAAAATACAAAACCTTACATGAAGATATCAATCTCATAGGAGATGCCGGAGAGCCCATTGCTACCCGAACCACTGGCATCCAAACGTTCTTCAATTGATAGCCAGATATTAGGTAATATTTTAAAAGTTCATATCATATGCTATAGGCATGTTTATTTTTACTACTTTCCTAAATTCTATTCTTATGCTATCACTGTAGCGATGATGTAAGGATGAAAAAAAAAATATCAAAAATTACCATAGTTTTATTGTTGATTAGACGTATTTATTTCCGAAAAAATACATAAAAATCCTGATTCTATTTAATCAATTGTGTTGTATACCTAGTATTCCTCCGTATACATGTAGAAGAAATCATTTTAAATCTGACTTTGACGTTATTTGTTGAAGATTGAGTTTGTGGAACGTGAACAAAATATTTGCTGCTGATAAACGTTAAAAGCTTCTTAAGCGTTAGCTGTGACAGCTTAGTGATGTGACCAGTGGATTGTGGAGTCAAAAGTCTAAAGATCAAGCTGCTCATGTATGTATTTACAAAAAAAAAAAAGTATATATGTAGTATATCAACCTACTAGTATCCGTAACACAAGCCTCGTTGCTTACCACGGAACTAGATGGCGCTGTGTCATAATGTCCAGGAATATTTATTTATTTATTTATTTATTTATTTATTTATTTATTTAATAGTACACAATTATCAGTTACAATATAAATTGCACATTGACCTTTAACATTCTTCAGCATTCTAAAGATTAGCTTTCTGCCAGCGGACTACCCCCAAAAAAAAGTAAAACAGATCCTAAAAGTCTATTATAAGCTGTTAACAGAGTATCGATATTTACTATTTTCAACCGAAACAAAAAAAACCGGACAAGTGCGAGTCGGACTCGCCCACCGAGGGTTCCGTACCTAATGTAAATATAAGATCATCAAAGTGGGCGCAGAGGATATCTTAAACGAAAAACGAGCACATGCCTATAAGCTGCTGATTATAATGAATTATTTATCATCAAGTTGACATTTTTAAAATAAATTTAAGTTGTTTATTATTATTAACTGTTTTTAAAAGGACGCTAAAATCTTAACATATCAAGATTTGGAGGAAACTTGGATTGAACTCGTTGGATCCTGCAAAAAAAGACGGCGCCATTTCAACTTTTCAATATTACTTAGCTAGTCCGTTTCGAGTAGCCTTTATATAATTTATGTAATATTCTTCAATTGATTTGTATGATAAATTGTTGGATAGGTACCTATTTTAATTATTAATAGGTATTTTAGGTGAAGTTTGCTATAACGTTAAAATTAAACGTGACGTATGTTTCTTTGATATCCTATTAAAATATACCTACTATTTTTTATTATCTATACCTATTTTACGACCCACTTAGTCCAGCGGTAGTTAACACTGCCTTCTGTGCTATGCATCCCGGGTTCGAATCTCGGTAGGAACAAATGTTTGTGGGATGAGCATAAACATTTGTATCCGATTCATGGATATATCTATTTGTATTTACAAAAAAACGTATACCTATATGTAATATATCAACCAATTAGTATCCATAATACAAGCCTCGTTGCTTAGCTCGGAACTAGATGGCGCTGTGTCATATAGTCCAGAGATATTATTTATTTATTAATAAGTACAAGACACTTCAGTTGGTAGGTACCTGATGCATACTCCTTGACACCGTTGCCGAGCAACGTTGTTAATTTAGCAGCTTGTCATTATATAAATATACTCTTTAAGTAAAGATGATTAATTTCCATCATTTATTTAATAGTACTTATTTAGGATTGTGTTTAGTTACAGAATTAAATAAATAGTATATGAAAATAAATAAATGGTAATTTAAATAAATAAATAGTACCTTTATTTATCTTATAAATGACAGTACCTTGACAAATGGATCGTATCTCAAAAAGCGAAATAGCATTAAATATCTAAATTAAAAATATATTTTATGAAACAGACTTAATTAACTTTTTGTCGTGAGATAGTATTTTGAATAATAATTAGTACTTTTAAGTTTCCGATTAAGAGTACGCCATTTTTTTATTATCGCCTGTCAATACTAGAGATGCCAATTTTTTTAAATGTACACACATTAAAAATGGGACTACCGACCTACATACAATATAATAAAATAGATTGTTTCATTTACCTATCTTATTTTCATTGAAAATCATTATGAAGAAACAATGATATTATTATTTGCTTTATATTTATTTATTTTTGATATCATAATCGTTATTGTTTTAAGCGTCTTATTACACCAACATTTTATACGGAAATCGATTGTATTAAAATCTTTATCAGGACGTTGTACCCGTACTGATTAAGATTTTAAATAATCGATTCACCTTATTTGATACTTTTAATATTAAAAAAGAATACATTTTAGTTTTATGTTCAAAATTCACGCCAAAACGGTCGCTTGTGTCATGGCGTATGCCTGTGAAGTCATTTCTATATAATATGTCAACACTAAACATTAGGCGTATATATATTTTGCGTGCTAAATATGAACTCTAAATTATATAAGTGGTACGCGGCCCCCCAATGCAATAATAATACATCAATTACAACTCTCAACAAATTATTTATTTACGTTCCACACAAAAAAAAACACCATCATAAATAAATTATAAAACTACTGAAGTACAATACTTGGCTGTATTGCCTAAATTCCTTTGCCTTATCCCTAAACGGAAGTAAAAATCAAACAATCAGTACTCGACATAGGTGTATAAAAACTGACATTATTCGACTTATCATGGCGGATTGCTGTATTTTGTAGTTTTATTTTAATTAATATATTTATCAATGACATTGATAAACATATTAATAATGCGTCGGAAAAAAATAATAAAATTTATTTTGCAATGCACAAATCAAGCCTAGTAGCTTCAATTTGAAATTCAGATTCCTATAACAATATTCAGACCCCCTATTTTTTAAGATTCAAATACAAATGTACAGTTTTGAGATTTTTCCTTGTATTATTGGTCTATAACGATGCTAAATGCCAAATTTCATAGGTAGTAACGGGAAGTACCCTATGAGTTTTGATTCCCTTGAGCGTGTCGAAAAATGCGTTTTTTGCTGATTAAACGGCCGTATCTTATTTTTGCGTAAACTTAGAAGCTTGATTCTTTCACAACTTCATAGGACCGTAGACCTGAGTATACGGTTTAAATTTGAACTCGATACCTATACGTATTTCCGAAATAAAAGGTCTTGACAGACAGACGGACAGACAGACAGACAGACAGACGGACAAAAAGTGATCTTATAAGGGTTCCGTTTTTTCCTCTTGAGGTACGGAACCCTAAAAACGGAGCAAGTTCTCAAGTCGACGCGTATATATTTTTTTATATATACGTATTACTTTTTAAAGAGTAGTTCAATTTTGATAATTCTTTTTTTTTTGGATAGGATATACTTTTAAGTTGTTTCCATTCAAATAAAAAGAAGCCTACCATGTTTTTTAAAGATCTTATGATCTCATAAGATTTTCGATTGCTATCAGTTCAGTAACTCCCCTATTTTAAGAAACCTAACGGGGTCAGTAACAGCGTGAGCGACAGCTCTGGATTGCAAACGTGATGCCACCCTTGGGGTACAAAAAATACCCGATGTAGTCAAATATTTGGTCATAATATTTAAAATAAATAAATAAATAGGTTCTCGTATCCAATGCTACCTATATAAATCTGGAAATCAGTTGAAATAATGCCTTATTACTTAATTACCATAACACATATATCGTTGCGGATTTCTCTTAAATAATCAATTATCTCTAGTCTAGTCTAGGAAGTAATTTATCAATTATCTTTGATATTAAAAGAATTTTTGCGATCGGCTTAAAGTTTTTGACTTCCTATTAGTAAATATCTTTCTGTTGTGTAGTAAGTTTATTAAGGAATACACCATCTGCAAATTATAAATTAATTTTAAAAGTAAGTTGCAGTTTGATTACATCTTATTTAGTAAGTAACTATTAATGTATAATATGTATATAGTAGTAAGTGAGACATCTAAGGACCTGCAAATTTATTCCACTTACCCGGTGTCTCAGACATAAATAAATATCTGTCTTATAGAGACTTCCATTAATAAAGGTCAGAGTAGGTAGGTACAGGTTATATCAGTTATAGAGGTGCGTGCAATTATTAAATGAAGTAAATTATGAAATTCCATTACATAATGTTTACATAAATTTAATATTTTAAATTTAAGTAAACATTATATAATGGAATTCTTTCATTTGTGCACGAACACCACGAGGGGTACATACAACAATGTAAAATAAGGTAACAAAAAAATAGAAAATACAGGTATATAAAAGTACCTTTGGTACCTAACTTTTGTTTTTTATTAAATTGGTATTTTTCTCCTGAATTACCACTAGCTTTGCTATGGGGATACCCCGGTTATAAAAGTTTGAAATACCGGGGCGATTTTTTCGTATATTATTCACTTCCTACAGGGCCTTAGCATTATTTGTTACATCAGTATTAAAATTATTAGAATGGGTGACAAAGTAAGAAAGTAAATATTCTTTTTATAGTAAGGGTTTTATTGGCTAAGTAATCATTCAAAGAAGGTTGTTGATCCAGGCGATGAAAGAAGTCACTCTTACGAAAGCAGAAGGTGTGCCAACCTGGCAACCACGAGCAGAGCCGAATGATGTAAGACCAATCTGGAAAATAATACATAATTATAAGGTAAGCTTAATTTATCACAATTAGGATACCTAATATTTTTATATAAACTGAAGGAGAAACTGTTGATGTAATGTAAAAGTAACGCAAATCTATATGACGGCGCATGCGTGCGTCGTCGATAATGTCAAATTTGAGAGTGACTGTTGTCAAAATCGCTCTAGCGGAGCGTCGTGTGAATGGAAGCGGTGCTAGTATCTTGTTTTGGAGACGAGCTGAACGGGAACCGCAAGCGCACCACGTCTGCGACGAATCGCTTGTAATCTGCCCGAATAGTGTGCCCTAGTATCTGATTATAATGAGAAGTCAGAAGCGATATGATGCCTCCTGATCGAAAATACGCAACAACTGAATACACGATGAATTCTGATGAAGGCCTTCCTGCGCCGACATATACATAAAATTATTGTTTATCAATAGCTTAAAAACAAAAACAAGTGGGTATATTCTTTATATGGCCCCGACAAGATAATTACAATAGATAAGTGCGACTATACACTACTGAGTGCCTCTCTAGGTGGCGAACGAGCCTTTAGGATTGTATACTAGAATTTATCATTTTAATTTCTGTCTTAAGTCTCATGTGACATAGAGACATACTTCGTAACATGTTGTTCTGTTTGTAGCGGTCAAACGGTGCTAAATGTCACGAATGAACATAGATGAAGCATAATAATGTAATTAGACACTATACATTTTTATGTTCAGTATTTGCTTTGTCTTAATGACGACAACAGAAAGCCGGTAAATGGTACGAAACCCTTCTTTCCCTCAATGCGACAATGTTCCACAGCAAAGTAAGGCAGGGTTCAGCTAGTATTATAACAACGGTACCAAATCTGCTGAACTAAATAAAAATATGTACATTTACGTACCAAGATAAGCCTGTTGTTTCTGGAGACTGCAAGGGGGCCGCCCGAGTCACCCCTGCATGTGCCCAAGCCGTTAGCACCACTGGTGCATATATTAGAATTTTGTAAGACCAGTGGGTAGGACAAACTGCACACAAGGTTGGTGATTACAGGCACATTGACTTGGCTCAGGACCTGGCTCGTCGTAATGTCGTGACCTATGAATTTATAACATTTTGTTATACACTTCATCAGTCTAATTATAAAACACAATTACCTAAAATAAATATTCTTACTTGGACCATCGCCGGTGCGTCCAAAACCAGATGCAATGGCTATAGCACCAGCGAAGTTCTCGTTGATCTCACTTCCACTGGGCAGTGCGATGGGTAAAATATTACCTGTTGGTCAATTGAGAGTTGTAAATTTCGATAGCCATTCTCACACAAGACATAATAGTCAGTGTAAAAAAAAATATCCGTTTCACAAGTTTCGGATAGTTTTCGTATAAGGGCGGAGTCTAAATAAAAAGACATATTTTTGACAGGTTCTATTTTTTTTTATTAAGTTAGTAATGTAGGTAGATTCTGCAAAATGTAAACATTGTGATAAAAACTTCCCGGAAACGAGGTGGCACCGTAACCGAAACTATCTGAAACTAACGGATAATCCGAAATAATTATATATTCGTAACCGTATCCGAAACCGATATAATTTTGTTCCTATATCCATATCCGTATCTAGATCCGAAATATCATATCCATAACATCCCTACTCACGAATACAGTGCTGCAAAATTTATTTATAGTAAAATCTGACATGGTTTTTTGGATCAAGGTAAGTATCGAATAGCTTGGTGAAAATAAATTATCGACATAGAACTAAATCTTTTTTCGGTGTTTTATTAGTAGTTAAGTTGAGTCGTTAAAATTTAAACACGTTGAAATCAGAAGTACTTACCATTTAATGCAACTTCATTTGGCAAAAGTATAACGCCTATGTCATTACGAATAAGGCTAGGGTTCCAATTATTGTGCATGATGACGTTTGAACTGGTTTGTCTGACACCACCTGAGAACAAAGTGGTGGATCCGAGGACCACTATTACCGACCATGCCTGGTTCCGCCCATCCCACCAGCAGTGAGCAGCTGTAAGTACCCTTCTATTGTTAACCAGAACTCCTCCGCAAACGCCCTGACCATTTGCATATTGAGAAAGAAGTCCAGCCTGTGAACGAATTAGTTATAATATAATATAAATCCAAGGCATGTGATATTGTAACTGTAAACAATATCTTTCCACTTACAACAATTCACTCATGACTACCTCAACCAATGTTCCGGTCATTGCTAGCTTTCCGTACATACGCTTCCTACTCATCAAAGCGATTCCTGCTTAGATCATATCATACTGCATTCAAATTTACCCTCACTTGCACTTGTTCTGACCTTAAATTGCAAATTACCTTTAAACAAAAAATCACTCGCACTATTTATATTTATACATAATTAAATTTGGAGAAGATTTGCACAACATCGACTTTGACCCTGTTTAGAATTCTGCTAATCAACAGTTTTGCTTGTCCTACAAAATAAAATGGGTTACCAATGCAATATGAAGATACAGAGAAATTCTTGGTTGAGTTGAAATATCATTTTGCTATTTTCTTTAATTATATTCAAAGCAATAAGCAATAATAATATTTTTTACTAATAACTACAATAGTTTAATAAACTTGTACCTAGGATTAGATTAGTGGTTATTTTATTTTAGACTTTTTTATTGGTGTGTTTGATGTGGTGTTTGTTAAAAAACGTTGCCCCACACTAGGATTTCCTCCTGTGTCGTGGGTGTGTTTACAAACACAAATTTTCACATACACAAACGCCCAGACCCGGAACAACGACCCGTAGAATGTACAAATATTTGCTACGTGCGGGGATCGAACCCGCAACCCGTGACGCACAAGCCGATCGCTCAGCTACTGCGCCACCGAGTCGTCAATTATATATATATTAGCTTTTCCCTCTAGCCTGAAACACAGGATTACCTAGTTCAGGCATAGTGGCATATATACCTAAGTAAAACTTCGTATTTATAACTAATATCGTGTACTGAAGAAGTTTGAATAAATTAATTTGATTTGATTTGAATATTAACCATTATTGAAAAATATTTAACTCGCTATTGCGCATGGCAACATCGATAATTACCTGGTAAGGAATGCTTCCGGGGGCAGCAATAGTACCACCAGCAATTCTGCTCTGGATGGCCATCTCCTCTTCAGCTTTACGAATATCATCAGCCAATGGTTTGCCTATTTTATCCAAATACCCGTAAGAAGTATAGTCTTCTAAATCAATTACATCTTCAAAGTTGATGTTCTTGGCGGAGACCACAGCCGCGGCTGTCAGAGCCAAAAATGTCAGAGCCAAGAACTTCATTTTGTCGATACTTGGGAAATCACTCAATTCAAAATGTGGCTGCTTCCCTTTTTATACTCTTACGATAATATTATGTACGAGTAGATAAGTGTTTGTATCTAATATGATAATATTTGATACTAACACTTAGTAATTAGTGAAACTGAATCAACACGTTTTCTGGGACTTACTATTGACGATAAACTCAAATGGAAACTACATGTTGACAATGTATGTAAGAAACTGTATCAGTTCTCGTTTGCTCTGTATAAACTGGCCCGAGTGGCAAATCTATCAACAGTTATGATGGCATATTATGGCCACGTAGAACCGATTCTAATGTGTTCCGATGTGTTCGATCAATTTTAGGTTTAAAAATTAAAGAGTCTTGTAAAGATAAATTTAGAGAATTAGGCATTTTGACGGTACCCTCTCTATATGTAAGCGAGGTGGCTAACTTTTTCAAAGGCAATTCTCAATTGTTTACTGCTAATCCTGCTGGCACTAGACGTGAAGCAAACCTAAAACATGTAGTTAGCACAACTCAATTGTTACGCGCAAGCATATTTTGTATGGCACCGATTATATATAATAAAATACCGAAGGAAATCCGATCGAATGATATAATAATATTTAAACGCAAATTAAATAAATTCCTGGTAAATAAAGCTTACTACTGTATTGATGAATTTTTGAATGGTAAAAACTGATAATGTGAATAGTTTTTAGTTTCCATTTTTTTATAATTGTTTGACATTACTATATGGACATTTAATGAGATCATTTGACATATTATCATGTAAAATTGTAAAATTTATAAATGTAAAATTGTAAACTTATCAAAGATTTGTACACCATCTTATATGGTAGGACATAGCGTACTTATAACATAGCCGTAAGAACTGTATACTAACCTATGTTCCACAAATAAAGTAATTATTATTATTATTATTTCACAAGATTAATCAAAAATCGAAACTATTTACGAACAATATTTCGTTACAATTTACCATTTAAATATTTTTTTAGTATTATGCTCACATGCTCTTTAATAATAATTTGCTACTTATACAAATGCTAAAACTTGAAGTAACAAAATATATCGGTTAGTTTTTAAAAAACTTTGTCACATTATTAGGTATCTTGAGACAAAAGTTAAAATCTTATATAAAAATCTGAAATAAAATGTTGATATGTTCTAGCAAAAAATATTTTCAATTATTTGTCCATTTCTCTGTTTGTTCCGACTAATTTCTGAAATGGCTAGACCGATTTTGTCGGGACTTTCACTCGCAGATAGTTAATGTCATAAGGAGTAACGTAGGCTACTTCAATTTAAGAAAAAGAAACGAATTAAAGATCTGCGTGACTTATTAAGGTGGGAGCAGACGAAGTAGGTAAATTAATATGATCATTTTATTTTTCGTTAAATTTCTCGCGGCAGTATTATTTTTCGTACAAAACTATTTTTTTAACTAAGTAATAACGAAGTAGGTCAAAGTCTGAAATAGCATCTTTAAGTTGACCTGTCCATACTTGTCAGTATGGACAGGTCATGTACATTAGCCATCGTGTAGCTCAGGGGAGTCCAACGACCCGATGCACGTCAATGCAAGATCAATGGGACATTTGCGTAAGCCATTTCAAAATCCAAAAGCTGCCAGATATTAAAAGCTAGGAAGCGTTAGTGTATCTACCTACAAAATGCTCACATTGTAATTTTTTTGTTAAATATGAAAACAATAATAAATAAATCTGAACATAATCAATATACAAAATCATTGTTGAAATATAAAAAATAATGTCCAAATTATAATAATTAACAAATTAATTTTGCGATAGCCTGGTTCATTGGAACTATTCAATCCCAAATAGTTTTATAATCCATGTAAGTAATATTTTAACGGATAGCAATTATTTCAATAGTAAGTAGTCTTAAGCACAAAGTTAATAACTAATTATGAATGTTTGTAAATGGGTTGTAATTTTGTTATGCAAACGTATGTACATAGATAGATATTTAAAAGATTTATATATCACACTGCTTTTCTAAATAATATTCTTGTGAGCATATAATAGATTTTCGTACATGCACTGTGATGGAACAGTCATAATATGAATCTCTTTAAACTTCTCCCTTAGTAAATATCTGGGACTTAAGCTGTAAAATTGAACAGCCCTTTTCTGCAACTCAAAAATGGTTTGGATGTCAGCAGCATTCCCTCACAACAGAATGTCATAGATCAGTGATATCTCGTGAAATAAACTAAATAAGCTGTTTCTATATTTGTTAAATTACGTATTTTTTAACAGCATAAGCTGCAGAACTAAGCCTTTTCTTAGAATTTGCTTAGAATGCAAGGTGCAAGTGCGAGTTGGAATCGAATCGCGCACAAAGGGTTCCATACTATTGACTACCAACAATTAGTAAACAACAGTAGGTACACAATTGAATGAAAGGTAAATTGCAATTTACGATTTAGGACGTATTAATAAAACTACTTACTAGATCTCGTTCAAATCAATTTTCGGTACAAGTTTGCATGGTAAAGTACATCATATATTTTTTTCAGTTTTATCATTTATAAGTTGCCTTCCTTTGGGCTTCCCGGGAAATTGTGCGACTGGGTCATCAGTTTTTTGGAAGATCGGAGCATCAAGGTTGTCGTTGACGGTGCATGCTCTGATCCTAAATTTGTCAATGCTGGTGTTCCACAAGGCTGTCTCCTGTCTCCTACCCTGTTTCTTCTGCATATCAAAGACATGTTGCATATCAGCAACATCAAGCATATCATTGCTATGCATACGAAAGCACTGTGGATGCCGTGTACACTGGCCGAGCAAACATTTCTCTAGAATGCGTCGTTGAGTATCGGAACAAACTTGTGTCTGAAGTCGAGTCTTTGCTTACCAAAGTTGCGGACTGGGGTAGATTTAACTTTGTCAAATTCAACCCCAGACGACAACAAAAGACACAGGTTTGCGCGTTAACCGCTAAAAATTCACCTTTGTCGTAATCCTCATTTTGAGAACACTCCCTTATCCGCCACCGCCAGCATCGGAATACTTGACGTCGACATCTCGAGCAACGTCCAGTTCCGCGGTCAACTGGAAAGTAAGGCCAAATTGGCCTCAAAGAAGCTTGGTGTGCTCAGCAAGGTGAGACGGTATGCAGCGCCTAAATTTCTATATTCTATATTCTAATTCGCAAAAACGTAATATGTAGCTGCTAGGGCTAGGCAATGGGTTCATTTTTTTTTTTTTTTTTTTTTTTTTTTTTTTTTTTTTTTTTTTTTTTTTTTTTTTTTTTTTTTTTTTTTTTTTTTTTTTTTTTTTTTTTTTTTTGTTAGGTTTTATATGTTTATTTATAATATATTCATGCTTATTTTTTTTTTCCTCAAGCATTAATGCATTATTCTTAATATTATTATTAAGAAGTTAAATATTAGTATGTGTGTTATTATTTTACTATTTATTTAATATGATTTTTAATTTATCTTTTTGGTGTTGGGGGGTGGAAATAAGAAAGTCTGCTGAATGATAACATTCATTTATTCGTTTTTTTTTTTAAATAATAATCTTTTAATCATTGTGACGTTACATTCCTAATTAGATAAAAAAGTTCATTTGTAACCATTCATAATATTTTTGTAGTATACCCACTTAGTGAATTCATAATAACTTAACAAAAAAGGATATTCTCATAACACAAATATAAATTGTTAATACACACTTCTTATAGGTTTAATATATGATTTACACTTAATGAAAATGATTTCTAATGTAACGTCATAATGAATGTATTGAGGTTATAGCTTAAGTGTTCATTTTTTTGGCGAAAGGAGGATTGAAACTAAACCTCAATTTAGGATTGTTAATCAATTACAGGATTGTTAATTAATTATGTTAATATTACTGTTATCACTGTTTTCCCGAACACCGAAGATTACAAACATTTTTTTTTACGACACGTCACTTTATTGACACCGCTTTCGAATGCGATCCCACACTGGCCGCGTGAAGCTAGCGCGGGGTACGGTACAAGGTGCGCGGGATACCAGGCGTATTCCACTTGGTTTCACACTGTGATGAAATTTGATTTCTTCCATGCGGTATCAAGTGTAAAAGACCTGGGACTAATGTATGTACACCACTGGACTCTATTTTATTAACACATCTTAGATTTATATTAATCTCTTTCCTACGCCAAAGCAATTTTTATATTGTATAAACTCTTTTAAACAGAAGAAAAGAAGAACAGGCAAGAAACTCCATAAATACTCTTATCTAATGGAGTCTCTTGCCTGTTCTTCTCCATAAGACCTACCTTTTGGAACCGTGCAACTAGTTTCGACATTTCAAAAGTACCTGTAATATTGGTCCAATTTACTTTATTTTTTGAGCTTAATAAAAAGACTTAGCTATATAACAAACCCTCTTAAATAGTTTGGAGTAGTTCATAAACTATTTTTCTACTTTTATGAATTTATGCGTTAAAAAAACCGACTTCAAAACTAAAAAGTTAAAAATAACTTAATACAGTTTTAACTTCTTTTTAGATTTAAAGGTATGAAGACGGTGCCAAGCCAAGTAAAGGTATGTACACCCATCGCGCAGTGTACAACCAGGCACTGGCACCGTCTGTCTCACTGTGTGTCTGAATGTTACTTCTTCACGCTTCACGCAAACCACTGAACCGATTTAGATGAAATTTTGTATGGAGATAGTGCGAGTCCTGGGGAAAGGACATGGGAGTTTTTAACCATCATACCCTAAAAGAGTGAAAAGGGTGTGATTTTGTATGTGGTATCGATAATTTCTTAAAACAGGAGGAAAGGAGAAAATAAGCAGATTGTATACATTTACTAATTCTACACAGACGAAGTCACGGCCAAAAACTAGTATATATATTCTATATACTATACTTATATACTATAGTAAAATAATAACACACATACTAATATTTAACTTCTTAATAATAATATTAAGAATAATGTATTAATGCTTGAGGAAAAAAAAATAAGCATGAATATATTATAAATAAACATATAAAACCTAACAAGTTTTCTGGCTACAACGAATATTTAATGGTTTCAAAGAAACAAAAACATTCACACGATGTAAATGAGACTCGAACTCAGACCTGAATGAATATGAACCCATTGCCTAGCCCTAGCAGCTACATATTACGTTTTTGCGAATTAGAATATAGAATATAGAAATTTAGGCGCTGCATACCGTCTCACCTTGCTGAGCACACCAAGCTTCTTTGAGGCCAATTTGGCCTTACTTTCCAGTTGACCGCGGAACTGGACGTTGCTCGAGATGTCGACGCCAAGTATTCCGATGCTGGCGGTGGCGGATAAGGGAGTGTTCTCAAAATGAGGATTACGACAAAGGTGAATTTTTAGCGTTTAACGCGCAAACCTGTGTCTTTTGTTGTTGTCTGGGGTTGAATTTGACAAAGTTAAATCTACCCCAGTCCGAAACTTTGGTAAGCAAAGACATCATACCCTAAAAGAGTGAAAAGGGTGTGATTTTGTATGTGGTATCGATAATTTCTTAAAACAGGAGGAAAGGAGAAAATAAGCAGATTGTATATATTTACTAATTCTACACAGACGAAGTCACGGCCAAAAACTAGTATATATATATATATATATATATATATATATATATATATCGATGGCCCCACAGAATAAACGTGCAAGAGCTCTTACCCAAAAATTTTTTTTTTGCATTTTTCGTTTCTTTGGCCTATCCAGCACCTTCTCAATTTTTTTTATAATGTTTTGACCGAAAATACGCTTGTTATATCACTTGATTCCTTTATTCTACGGAAAAATAAGCAATTAATATCACAAGTATAATAGTATATGTTATCATTAAACGCTTTTTAGGTCCCCGAGGGCACAAGAATAAACATGTTACAACAAGTAAACGTTTGAGAAGACTTGTGCGTTTGTGTAATGGCTACCTACACATTTATTCGTGTAATATTGCATGCAGTTTTTATTCCTAATGTTTCATATTATAAGATGAAAGATTAAATATATTTTTTACTGAAAAAAAGGTATTGCATTGTCCCTTACAGTATTTAATCGGACTGTTCAAATAAACTAATGTGATCAAAATACTAATATTTTCATCACATTAGTTTAAGTTAATGCATAGTAACGACGATCAACGATCCGTTCAATCCAATTATGACTACACAGGTATTTTACTGATTATTTGTTCTATTTAGATGATATGATTGAAGTGACAGTATTATTGTTTGTGAAAATATTGAATACTTTTATTCGGCGAAATATAAGGATATTAACTGGATTATTGGTTTAGTGGTTAATAATGCGATGTAGTAGTAGCTGTGGTAGCCTAGTGGTGTGACCAGTGGACTGAGATGTCAAAGGTCTCGAGTTCGAACCCAAGGCATGCACATCTAACTTTTCGTAAGTTATGTGCGTATTTATCACAAGCTCAAACGGTGAAGGAAAACATCGTGAGGAAACCTACATGCTTGAGAGATTTATCTCGATGGCATGTGAAGTCTGCCAACCCGCAGTAGGCTAGCGTGGTGGACTATAGCCTAATCCCTCTCAAATGAGAGGAGACCCGTGCCCAGCAGTGGGACGTTAATGGGTTGATGATGAATGATGATGATGAATGCGATGAATGCGAAACCGGAGGTCTTAAGTTCGATTTCCACCCAGGACAAAATGTTTCTGCGATGTGCTCGAAAATTAGTTCTTTGTCTAAAAGCTATGCTTGAAATTTTCCACAGATAATTATAATTATACTGATTTCTGACACGTTAGTCCTTATTTATTATGTCTATCCTTTTAAGCAAAGCAAGCAATAATTTATAAAAAAATGTTCACATCTTGTAAGTTCTCTATGTACTCCCCTCTTCCCTCAGTCTTCAATATTGTTAAAAAACAACTACGACTACGAGTACGGTGGACGGGCACGGTATTTATAAAACACACAGAAATCGTCTTGTAACTGCAAATTAAAATGTTGTGAAAAGATAAATAAAGAAATAGATACCGAGTTGGATATTAAAATTAAAAAAACCATATTCTTAAATTACACAGCAAGTATTAAATACACCGTGAAATTATATAGATTTATGGAACGAAAATTTTGGACTCTATATCAATAATGGAATCCATTTATGTGAAATTTAAATAAAATAAAGATATTTTTTTTTATAAAAAATGTGACAGACATACAAAAAACTAGAACGAAACCAGGATACATGGTAACGCCACTAAATTTAACGTACTACGATTACTACGATCGATATCATTCATGTTACTCACACATAGGTACACAACTAAGCAGTAAAGCATGCCGACAAAGACATAAAAGCCGCCCGCGCGCTGCCGCTAACTTACCTACACGTTTGCCGACAATCCACTCGGACGCACTACCTATTATTACCTACCACGCTGTGCGGCGGCGGCGCCGCAGTGTCGCGCCCGCCGCAGTGTCGCCGCCGGCGGCGTGCGGGCCGGACGCTAGTTCTACTGCAACTCGCGCGCGGTAAGATTTACGTTGTCACGCGAAAATGTGTCGTCAGTACGAATATACGAACGCGAAGTACTTAGCAATTGTTCAGCTGTACTGTGCACATCAATGGACTCTCGTGAATCCATACTTAATACGGGAAGACCATCACCAAGTTCAGTTTAGTGCTAATGTGTAGGCAGTTATTATAACGGCCAATTAATAGTGACTATTTTCATTGAACGCGACCTAACAGCTCGTTTTTAGACATGTTATAAACGATAATATCGGAGCTGGCTGTTAGATGATATCCCTGTAGCGTACTTAGCTGGGATTTACTATCAGCATGATGGCTGCCCCGCTCATTATTCAAGTGTAGTGCGTGCCTACCTAAACACTCAGTTCGGTGATAGCTGGATAAGCCGCGGCGGTCCCATGGCTAGGCCGTCTAGGAGCCCGGACTTAACGCCTTTGGACTTTTTCTTGTTGTCGGAAATCAAAAGACTTGCTTACATTACAAAGACCCGTAAACATGAAAATCGTGACTAGTTACGCAGTGCGATAGTGGACACCTTTGTTAGAGTGAAAAGTGACAGAGACACGTTAAGAAAGCTAAAAGACAATAGTATAAAACGGCCACGTTTGTCTATTGAACGCGGCGGACTCCATTTCGAGCAGTTGCTTCGGTACAGGGAAGTGTAAATAAACTTTTTGCAGGTAACTTGTATGTAAAGTTCATTATTTTGTAAATAGCTCCATTTTTTAAATACGCCTGAAATACCTACCCAGTCTCTTGACTGCTTCAGCTATCTGTTTTTAATATTGATACAGTAAATACCTAATGTTATTTATTGAAAAGTATGTTCAAGTAAAGTATTTCTGGCAGTTCTAAACCCGTGGAATGTATGAAGGAGAATTTGGTGTACAATTTACGTTATTCCGTGAAAATGTTGCCGCAATTATTGTACAAGCGCAGCGGCTGTACAAGCGACTGCTGCGCAAGGCGTCACGAGTTCGATCCTCGCTCGGATTTTTTTATGATCTGCAGGTAATTGTTCTGTGTGTGTTAACTTGTTGCTTGAGGCAAAGTTTAAAAAATAATTAAAGTTTTTTTAAAGCTATTGTAATACCTACTTAATGTTTAATCCCTTTTATTGAATTGGAATGTAGGTTTTACGTTCGTATCTCGTATCTGCTGATTCGCTAAGCGCCAAACCTGTCATATTTCAATTTATACCAAGATAGGTAAGTTACGTAGATAGGTGTAAGTAGATACTTACCATCAATTTCGTCGCCATCTGCATCGTATTGCTAAATACCTACAATTTATTTCAATAATAAAATAAGATCAATAAAGTACTGACCTGCTAGCTTTTAAATAACGCGTAAGTACTTATTAGTACTTATTCGCTCGGACAGCCGTACCAGCTGACTGGCGTTCGGGTCATTGCCCCGCCGCCGCGCGTCATTGATAAGTAGCGAGTTGGCGACTGCGGCCGATTTTGAATGAAATATTGGTACACTACTACTAGCAAACTCGATCAAGTGAAAATATTCTTTTCACTTGCCAACTTTTTTATTATAAACAGTAGAGTTAATCTAAGACTTTTTTTAGTTCTATTAATTATCATAAGTTTCCCACCCTTCGGTTCCAAAACGACTACAATTTCACGGTGTATACATACAGCTAATTGGAAGTTGAAGAAGGAAATGAGAACTATATAAAAGATAACAGAGGAAGACCTAGAACTATGTGAGAGGAGACTGAGAGCAGCATCTTACATACTAATACACGACCGATCAAATGAATTGCTTGATAGAGAATTACACAGTTACTGAGTACAAATACCAAATAAAACAGATGATAGAGAATGATCTTTATAGATTTCAAGGAACTGATAAAATAGAAGAATTGATTAAAGGACATGAATCATGTACCCATTATTGTTCCACTGCTGGGTACGGGTCTCCTCTTATGTTAGAGAGATTAGGCTATAGTCCACTGCGCTAGTCTACTGCGGGTTGGCTTAGACTTCACACCCCATCAAAAAAACCTGTCAAACATGCTGGTTTCATCATGTGATAAATAAGCACATAACTTCCGAACAGTCAGTAGTGTGTGCCTTGGGTAACTCGAAATCTTTGACATACATGAGATAAATAGCTACAAAATTTACTGGAGTGAATAAAATAAGTAAAATTCTCTCGTGAAAACGAATTACGAGGGTGGTAAGGAGAACCTACAGAAGATCCTGAACACTTAAGGTACCTACTTAGATCTTTGTAACCAATGACTGTAACAGGGTACTTAATCTTAAGTATTTCAAATTACAATATGGTTCGTTATTTTTTTTGTTATAAGTTCAAGTTAATAGCCAAGTTTAATTTTAGTGTTTTACAATATCATCATCAACTCATTATTATCCCACTGCTGGGCTCGGGTCTCTTCTCATTTGAGTGGTATTAGACTGTATTCCACCACGCTAGTCAACTGCGGGTTGGTAGACTTCACATGCCATCGAGAAAATCTCTCAAGCAAGGTTTCCTCACGATGGTTTCCTTCACCGTTTGAGCATGAGATGAATACGCACATAACTTCCGAAAAGTCAGGGTTTGAACTCAATTTTACATTATCATTAGTTCTTTATTTTGTATGCATGTAGATAGATAGTTATTTATTATATTTTTCTTTTATTTCACCTTCTTACTGTATAATTGATAAAGTAAAGCAAATTACATTATAATTCTATGCAATAACATCAGTGTATTAAATAAATGAGAATCGATCTTATGAACCCTGATATACATGCATTCTATCTTTACAGTAATCAAACAATAGAGTAAGTTACTGTAAACAAACGTGCTAATGCCTATTACTGGGTATAAAAAAACTTAATTTACGCCGAATAATAGTGTAATATAACATTATAAGTGTTGGCGCCTATCTTTATATTCATAGCACTTAAGTTTTGCATAATATTCCTTTCCTCTAATTGCATAGGAGTTTTATAATTTTTGTTAAGTTTTTTTTCGTGTACCCCGCACTACTCATTTTATATCACTGTAACAGCGCTAGTCGCTCCGCGTTTAATATTGTTAAAAACTTAATTATACATTGAAATACAAGCTAATTAAGTATTCGAGGGTTTCATTTATGTCCAATTCAAGACATAAAGGTTGGCGACCGTGACAGGACATCCTGTAACGGATAATATTTATCAAGAAATACGAAGCCCAGTTTGCTGGACCTATCAGGCTATATCTGGTATATTGGAGATATAAAACGCAATATTTGGATGGATTTGGAGGATCAGCCATTGCAGCCAACACCTGGTTTACGATTTGGACATATATTATATTGAAATCAATTGAAGTCGTCGTACAACAGCCGGCCAATGCAGCTAAGTGACCTTCCTTGACCTTCTCCTTTATATTTCCGAACTACTGTTTCTAATTAATATACCCCTCAGTTTTACATGTGCTTATTTCAATCTAGATACATAAACAAGTAAATAAAAAGTGATTTATCCTCAAATTGTGCTTTAAAAATACGTCCATAGTTAACGTACATTATTACATTCCCTTTTTTGTACTTTACAAGATTAGTGTTATATACCGCAAGCCTGCAAATACGAATATACTTTAATTACAGTCTTTTAATAATTATTTATCTGTATTTATACAGATCTGTATTTAAACTCTAAATTCAAACTTTGTTAGAACATTTTTTGCAAGTCATTCACATTACTTGCCGATTATTCCAGGCTTTGTCGAGGACATTGTGAAACCCTACAAGGGCCAAGCCCTATCCACGGAGTACAGTTGAATTCAGCACCGGCACTGCCAATATAAAGGTGACACCGGAAGAGGGACGTAAGACAAATTCAATTATTATTTCTTAGTTTTTTATTAAAAATGGGTAAAGATTGTGGAGGTGATGGCTCTGCACGTGATGTGCAAGAACTGCAGGATCTTATCGTTAAGCGTAGTTCCATAAAAGGACAAATAACTAAGTTCCGAAATTATTTAATGACCCTGCGTTCAAAGGATTCTGTCACACGTATTGAACTAGCGGAGTTAACACTTAAGTTAAATAAATTTGAGTCACTTTCGAAAAGATTCGATGACTTGCAGAATCAAATTGAATTATTAAACTCAAATAATTTATCTGACGAGATTGATGAAAGGGATGAAATCGAACAATTCTTTATAGCAAACATTTCAAATGCTCAGATTTTCATTCAAGATAATCAATCTAATAACCGCCACGATGAATCTGGTAACATACTCAATTCTAGCCATGGTTCGTCTGGTTCCTGTAATGCTGATAATAACGTCTCGGGGTTCAAACTGCCACGGATACAAATTGCAAAGTTTAGCGGGACATACTTCCGTTGGCTCGAGTTTCGTGACACTTTTAAATCAGTGATACATAATAACGATCTGATCGCGCCCATAAACAAATTTCATTATCTTCTATCTTATTTAGAGGGAGATGCAGCTAGAATAGTCAGTAACTTAGAGGTATGTAATTCTAATTATGAAACCGCTTGGAATCTGTTATGCGATAGGTATGATAATAAGAGACAGTTGATAAACCATCATTTAAATTCTTTGTTAAATATACACCAAATAACTCGCGAATCAGAAAAGTCACTTCGTTTTATGGTTGACCACGTCACTAAGAATCTTAGAGCTTTATCTGGCTTGGGACAACCTACTGATAAGTGGGACATTTTAATTATACACATGTTGAGTTCAAAACTGGATAATCGTACTCTTACCAAATGGGAAGAGTGGCGCGGCTCTTTGGATGATGTTCCTAACTTACAACAATTTAATAAGTTTCTTATTAATCGAGCAGATGTGCTTGAGTCATTAAATCACTCTCCACCAAGCAATATAATTAAGTCATCTGGTTCTGTTTCACCTAAGGGTAACCACAGCAAAAATGAGCGGCACCACAACAAATCTGTCACATATCAATCAGTCTGTCAGTCTAGTATGCAATGTAATTCGTCATCAACTTCATGTTGCGTTGTCTGTCAAGGCGAGCATAGAATTTATGACTGTCCTTCTTTTAAGGCCAAGAGTGTAGAAGATCGTATAGCCGAAGTTAATAAATTAAATCTTTGTGCAAATTGTTTAAGGTCGGGCCATGTTACACGAAACTGCTACCTTAGACCTTGTCGCGAATGTAAGAAGAAGCACAACGCGCTTCTACACATTCCGATTGTGAACGACACGGCAGCAACAGCTACCACATCAGCACATGGTGCGATAGCTAGTCTTACTACACAAGGTACAACACACATTTTATTGTCTACTGCCTTGGTGGAAGTGTCCAACCCCACTACCAACCAAACAATAAGGGTACGTGCTTTGTTAGATTGTGGAAGTCAATCATCATTTATCACACAATCACTTAAAGATAAATTATCCCTACCAGGTACTTCATTATTTAACAATTATATTAACATTGTTGGCATCGGCAACAACATCACTAGTAAGGTAACAGAGTGTTGTGTTGCTCAATTAAATTCTGTAATTAAACCATTCAATGTCACAACGACATTCTTGATATTACCGGAGGTGACAAGTAACCTTCCTAGATTTACTATAAACACTCAGCAACTGCAAATACCTTCTGAGGTACACCTTGCTGACCCTAGTTTCTATCAATCCTCCGCTATAGATGTACTTATCGGAGCAGATTTATTTTGGGAAATTCTTGGATGCGAGCAACGTTCTCTAGGCCCCAATAATCCTACATTAAGAAGTTCTCAATTTGGTTGGCTTGTTTCAGGTCCAATAACAATAAATGATTTAAATAAAACATCTAACATCGGATGTCATCATTCACTTAAATTTAGTAAATTAGACAGCGAAGTTAATATACAAATGTCAAAGTTTTGGGAGCTTGAAGAAGTACCATTAAGCTCACCCTTAAGTCTAAATGAAAAGTTATGTGAAAACCATTTTTTAGCTCACACTACACGATTAAACACTGGTAGATTTTCTGTTCGATTACCACTTATAGATTCACCGAATTGCCTTGGTGATTCTTATTTATTAGCCAAGAAAAGATTCCACAATTTAGAAAAAAGATTTCGCAGGAATCCGCAACTTAAACTACAGTACGTAAACTTTATCAGAGAATATGCAGAGTTGGGTCATCTTACACAGTCTGATGTATTAAAACCTGATTTGTGTTATTTCTTGTGTCACCACGCAGTGTTTAAGGATAGCAGCGAGTCAACAAAAATTCGGGTTGTTTTTGATGGATCAGCTCCTACGACATCTGGATTATCCGTCAATGATATTCTCATGATCGGCCAAAATATGCAGGACTCACTTTTTTCCATTTTAATACGGGCAAGACAGCATAAGTACCTCCTAACCGGCGACGTAGAGAAAATGTACCGCCAGGTTCAAATTAATGAGGAGGACCGAAATCTTCAGCTCATATTGTGGAGAGAAGATGAGTCCATGCCTATAAAGACGTTAAGGCTAAATACTGTAACTTACGGCATGGCAAGCTCCAGTTATTTAAGCACACGCTGTTTGTGGCAACTTGCCGAAGAATATCCAGACGACATCATAAAAAATGTTATCCAACACGATTTTTATGTCGATGACATGATCACAACCAGTGATTGTGAGCAAACATTAAGGCATATTCTTCAAGGTGTTACCGCGGCACTTAAGTTAGGTTGTCTTAATTTAAGAAAGCTTAAAACTAATTTACCCAGTATCTTTGATACTTCGTTTTTAAATAATAATGAAATGTTAACACTTAGTGAGTCTTCTAGTACACTAGGTCTGGGTTGGGATCCATTGACTGACACGTTACATTTTCCATTTAAACTTCCATTTAATAACAAAGACCTAACTAAACGAGCAATATTGTCAAACTTATTTAAAATTTTCGACCCATTGGGTTTACTTAGTCCATGTGTTGTACAAACAAAGATGTTATTACAACAATTATGGTTAGAGAAATTAGGTTGGGATGATCCAATCCCTAAAAATATTTCTGTGAATTGGGTGAAGTTCACCGATTCTTTATCTGCTCTCAACACTATTAAAATTCCAAGACATGTACTTTGTGATAAACCAATTAACATAGAGCTTCATTCTTTCTGTGACGCTTCTCAAAGTGCATATGGAGCGTGTATATATGCTAGATCTATTAACTCCTCCAATGAAGTCACAGTAAGATTATTGTGTGCCAAATCCAAAGTCGCACCTACTAAACCTACCACAATCCCGCGCTTGGAGCTCTGTGCTGCGCTTCTAGCCGCTAGATTGGTTAAGGCAGTTAGAGATTCCCTACGATATAAGGTAGATAGTGAGGTTTACTGGAGTGATTCCAGTATAGTGCTGGCATGGCTTCAGACGAGCTTTAAAGATCTTAAGACATTTGTTGCAAATAGGGTTTCAGAAATTTGTGAACTTACAGACTTGCATTCGTGGCGTCACGTACCAACGTCAGTTAACCCGGCTGACCTGATTTCCAGGGGTGTTAGCCCAAGTCACATCAAAGACAACGTGTTGTGGTGGTCAGGTCCAACATTCTTATTACAACCTGAAACCACTTGGCCTATCTTAAATAATAATGAAACAATTTTTATTAGCTTGCCTGAAACCAAACCCAACCCTACCGTTGCTAATGTAGTAACGTCAACAGGATTCATTATAAATTTTGAAAATTATAAAAACTATGATCATTTAAAGAGAGTATTTGCATATGTCCTACGTTATATAAATAATTTAAAATTAAAATCCTGTAATGGCCCTTTGAAATTCGGTACTATAAAAACAAATGAGTTACACAAGTCATTTATAATCTTGTGTCGTTTAGCACAGCAGCAATCATTTTCTCAAGAATTTAATATACTCGTCAAAGGCAACCCATTACCTTGTAAATCTAAACTTTTATCGTTAAGTCCTTTTTTTAATTCTGATGATGATTTGATTAGAGTGGGTGGGAGAATTGATTCCTCAAAATATGCCTATGATAAAAAACACCCAGTTCTATTGGATGCATCTCACCATTTAACGAAATTAATATTTCAGTACGAACATATTCGTAATTTGCATGCTGGGCCACAGTTATTGCTGGGCATAATCAGAGATTACATTTGGCCTATCAATGGCAGGCGTCTAGCACGGCAGACTGTTCGTAGTTGTATTAAGTGTCATAGATTTCAGGCAAAACCGTTAGTACCTATTATGGGTAATTTACCGTCCCAAAGAGTCACGCCCACCTTTCCATTTACATATGTCGGGATAGACTTTGCCGGTCCCTTTTTTATTTTAAATAGGAAAGGACGTGGTTCAAAATTAGTTAAAGGTTATCTTTGTCTCTTTGTTTGTTTAACTTACAAATGTTTACACCTTGAGGCTGTAAGTGACTTAACCAAGGACGCATTTATTCTTACTTTTCGCCGATTTGTGTCCCGTCGTGGAAGGCCAACGGAAGTATTCTGCGATAACGGCCGCAATTTTGTATCTGGCGCTAAAGAGATAAACCATTTTTTTAAAATTAACGCAGATTCTCTATCTGATTTTGCAAGTGGGGAGGGTATCAATTTTATTTTTTCTCCATCTTACGCCCCTCATTTTGGTGGACTTTGGGAGGCCGGTGTGAAATCGGCGAAGTACCACATTAAACGTGCGATGGGCAATTCCCACTTAACTTTTGAAGAGTTGTCTACCCTTTTCGCACATGTAGAATCTATACTAAATAGTCGTCCACTTTGCCCTTTATCCACCTCACCTGAAGACCTTCTTTGCCTAACTCCTGGTCATTTTCTTATTGGTCGGGCTCTCACGGCTCTTCCATCACCTTCTCTAGAAGACCGCAACTATAATAATCTACGACGCTACCAACGAATACAACAAATTCATCAACATTTTTGGCATCGATGGCAGCGTGAATATATCGCAGAGTTACAACAACGCTGCAAATGGAGGACCAACCACTCTAACCTGAACATTGGTGATCTAGTTCTTCTAAAAGAGGATAATACGCCTCCTTTATGCTGGAGGCTTGGACGAGTGCAAAGGCTATTTCCAGGATCGGATGGAGTTTCCAGAGTTGCCGACGTAAAAACCCAACGAGGAGTTGTACGACGTCCTTTGGTTCGTCTCTGCCCCTTGCCTATCCCAGATGACCTTCAGAGGATTGAAACCTGAAGATTTCAATGGCGGGAGGATGTTGGCGCCTATCTTTATATTCATAGCACTTAAGTTTTGCATAATATTCCTTTCCTCTAATTGCATAGGAGTTTTATAATTTTTGTTAAGTTTTTTTTCGTGTACCCCGCACTACTCATTTTATATCACTGTAACAGCGCTAGTCGCTCCGCGTTTAATATTGTTAAAAACTTAATTATACATTGAAATACAAGCTAATTAAGTATTCGAGGGTTTCATTTATGTCCAATTCAAGACAATAAGTTTTGTTCGCTTGACATTTTACACGAATAAACGTATAATGGCAATTTACTGTTATCTAGTCATACAAATTTTACGAGAATAAAAAAATTAAATGGTTTTTCATAATTTTCCGGAAAACCGATGGATTAAAAAATAAATAAAAAATGTAATGTAATGAGTTTTTTTTATATCTTTAATTTGATATACAATACTTACCCTATGTACTTTTAAATACCAGTTATTCAAGTTCAAACGTTTTTATTTTTTCCTGAACAATTGATGTTTTTCACTTGCACGTTTATTCTGTGGGGCCATCGATATATATATATATATATATATTAGTTCACTAACAAGGATTTTTTACCCCTAAAAGGGCAAAATGAGGGATGAATGGTTGTCATTTTAACTAGGTTTTTTAAAAAACTGTGTAATAGCAGTCATATTATTTATAGTTTATCTATCAGCTTAGTTATCGCAAATTGCTATAACAATAAAAAATCGATGGAATTCATTAATTTGTGATCGTGGTGTACAATAATGTAAAATACGGTAACAAAAAACATCGATATTTTTTAAACAGTCGTATCTTTGGTACCATTTGTTTTTTTTTTTTTCTGAATGGCCGTTAGTTCTACTATGACCCATTTCAAGGTTATCCATTCATTACCGGACACCCTGTATATATATATATATATATCCTAGCTGACCCAGCAAACGTTTTGCCACATTTTAGGAGCTGGTGGTAGAAGATTGAAAATTCAGGGTCATGAGTATTTTTGAATGCCAAATCATAAAAAAAAATACAAAAATGTTTTTTTTGTCAAGAAAATGAAAATAAAAAGTCTCGTGAGGGACATCCCTATCACCTAGGGGTGTAAAAAATAGCCTACGACCGATTCTCAAATATGCATAAATTTCACCAAATTTCGCAATAATCCGTCTAGCCGTTTCGGACGAGTTCAGCGACAAACACCATGACACGAGATTTTTAGGGTTCCGTAGCCAAATGGCAAAAAACGGAACCCTTATAGATTCGACATGTCTGTCTGTCGGTCCGTATGTCACAGCGACTTTTTTCGGAAACTATAAGAACTATACTGTTTAAACTTGGTAAGTAGATGTATTCTGTGAATCGCATTCAGATTTTCACACAAAAATAGAAAAAAATACAATAAATTTTGGTCTTAAAAAATGATATTGAGGTAATATCATTTATTTTATTTTATTTTATAACTTTTTTACTTCTAAATGGAATAGTTTGCGCGAGAGACTTCCAAAGTGGTAAAATGTGTGTGTGTAACTTCTAAAATAAGAGAATGATAAAACTAAAAAAATATATGATGTACATTAGCATGCATACTTCCACCGAAAATTGGTTTGAACAAGATCTAGTTGGTATATTTTTTAATACGTCGTTATGACACTATCTGCTTACTATTTTAATTATTTATCTAATTGATTACTCTTTATCACTTTCCAACGTCATATGAATTAATAAAATGTTATTAATAAAATGGTAGGTATTAAATAAAATAGTAATCCGTATTAAGATAATATAATGTTAAGAATTTATTTATTATGATACGTTTATGAACTTTTAGAGAGATGCCTTTTTACATGAAAACTAATTAGTTTATTGTTCATGGTTGTGTTACAAGGTTCTACGATTTTCGCATAATACATAGCCCACCAGCTACGAGTACGAGCTAGAAAATGTAGAAATAATTTGTCATGCACACAACTAAAGCACGTAAACAAAATACTCATGAACAAGTTCGTTAGCACTCGGGAACGTCAAGTCGACTCATGGCCCGACGCCGTCGAACACCAACGCCAATTAGAATCGGCGCTTAACGGCATCATCATTGCCAGCCCTCAGATCCAGAGCCGCTAAAATGTTATTCAACTAAGTTTTTTCATTGAATCGCTGCCACTTGCAAACTTGTAATAATTTGATTCCTTACGTTTATGCGAATATTAGATATTAAATTAAACTACTGATTAAGAATTTTGTCAACTTTAAGTGAGAATAGAATTGTGAAGGACACTATGGGACTGGCATATCCAATTAAGTTTGTTAGTTAATTAGGTTTGTTCACCGATTACTCGAAGACGGCTGGGTCCATTTTGATAATTATTGTTTTGCTTGAAAGAGAGAATCTTGTGAAATGTAAAATGGTGAGGATCCGTTGAGTGGATCCTTGGAAAATCGAGGGAAACCCTCAAAGTTTCTGGGTAGAGGACGCGTTTTTAGTTTTTGAAGTCGGTTTTGTAATACCGTCTTTTCGGATCCCTTCCAGCATACATCGGCTCGATCGATGTCAGGTGCCACGTCAGGTAAATTAACTTTTGGTAACGCCTTTCTCATAGATACAGCTGATGACTTATGGATCGATCTAGATTTGAATAAACGAAAACTAAATGTTAAGAAAATTTTGTATTGCACATTTTTAGTTCACAGGCCTGGTTGCAGACTCAAGAGCTGCCGTCATGAAATAAATTAGTCATAACATAGCGTTAATTTAATTAGCGTGATAATTGCCGCACAGAGGTCGCTTCGTTGGTCGCCAACTAATACCAAGGCGAGGCAGCCCTGTATGGCCCTCAAAGAAAAGCATAACCCTACACTAATTGATTATATTAATTTTTGAAACTCGGTGAATAACAGGCGATTATTTGTAGAATTATTGATTTATGGAGAATGGTAATTAATTTTCCCAAATTTCAGTAAAGTTGTGGTTCCTTATATAGTTACACAGTTAGTTGAGAAATTCAAAAGAGGCGTTACGCTATTTGGTTTTATAAAAAAAAATTGCCAACAGCCATATAGACGTCCACGATTACCTAATTCACTATAATTTTATATTAAAATTGGTCTAAACATGACTTCGCATCACTTTCCCGCCAAAAAATCTTAAATGAGTCAATTCACATAATGTGACAATGTATTGGTGTCAACACTGGTATAAAATTGTCTTTCTTGACAATTACATGTTGTGTTTAGAAAACTAAAAAGTATGCAACTGTCATTGTTGTTACTTGGACCCAACATAGCGCCAAAATTTTTGATTTTTATTTTAAAAGTAAAAACCCTATCTCATCTGATACTGTTGTCAACTTTAGAGCACTAGCCTGGATGTACCTATCTACAGATTGCCATAAAATAATTACGAGTTGTAAAATATATCTAACTAGCTATTGCCCGCGACTTCGTCTGTCTAAAATTTGTAATTTTATTCCCACCCCCCTTTTCCCCCTTTTAAGGGATGATTTCCAGAATGAAAATTATCCTATGTTCTTCCCCGGGACTCTCTATACCAAATTTCATTCAAATCGGTTCAGCGGTTTAAGCGTGAAGAGTTAACACACAGATAGACACACTTTCGCATTTATAATATTAGTATGGATTAGGATGAATGTATGAAAATATTATGATTTTTAAAATATTTAAGTATTCGGATTAACGGTGTACTTATACATAAATATACCTACGTAAATGTTAACCAAAATAAAAATGGGTGGCAGACAATTCGAACATTTATTATAATTTAGAACAGTATTATTAATGTCAAATTTTGTTTTTTATTAAACCCTAATTATTTATTATTAGGTACATTTAATGTAAATAATAGTTATTTATGCAACTGTTGTATAATAAGGGGTATTCAAACACGAATGTGATAATAGTATCACATGAGTGTTTTAATACCTAATTATAACAGTTGCATACAAGACTTTATCTATACCCGTGATATGAATCCTCTATAAAGATTCTGAAACCATAGGATATTGTATTATTGAACAAAAATGGCGGGATACGACGTCAATTCAAAAATTCGAATAAGTTTTTTTTAATTACGGCGCTGTGGTAGTGAAACGCGCGTGCATAACAATGTTCTTTTTTTGAAATTCATAAATATGCCATGAGAATGTGGCTGTTCGATGAGTAAAAAAGGAGTTGCATTATGAAATTTAGTACCTATAACATTTTAGCACCCGATTGGATGCTATTATGGGTACTATGGCACTGGCTGTTTTAATGTTGGCAAGAAGCTAACTGTTTCAAGAAATTTTATAGAGGATTTATAGCATGGGTGTAGATAAATATACTAATATTGCAAACTTCGTTGTTTAACCACATTTCACTCCTTGTAATTGTAAACATGAATAGCAATTATTAATTATTTACATTACACTTATGTTTTCATACATTTTTTTTAAGCTATCTATGGTTGCTTAAAGATTGTCAAAATAAATATTTTTCACAAATTTTCCCCTAAAAAAGTAATTCAACTTGTTTTTTTTAAACTGTGTAATAGCAGTCGTACTATTTATTGCTTATCTATCAGCTTAGTTATCGTTAATTATTATAACAATAAAAAACCGATGGAATTCATTCATTTGTGATCGTGGTGTACAAAAATGTAAAATGAGGTAACAAAAAACATCTATATTTTTAAACAGTCGTATCTTTGGTACCATATGTTTTTTTTCTGAACGGCCTAATGGCCGTGAACCTTGAAATGGGTCATAGTAGAACTAATGTTCTACTATGACCCATTTCAAGGTTATCCATTCATTACCGGACACCTTGTATATTTACTATCCTACTTCCCAAGTTGGACAAAACTACTCACAGTGTGCAATGTTGAATAAAAATCGGTTTATTAGTTTAGAAGTTAAACGCAGACAAGCAATATATGTAAACTTTCAACACCTATTTCGTCCTCTGAAATTCCAACAAATCATCCGTGGAGTACGATTACGTTATGTTAGCTACTGCCAAAATCTCAACTTTTTAGCTTCACCAAGTTTAAGTTCCGCATTCACGTATCAGTCTTTGGAGGATGAGGGTCGTTGGACAATAATATAGTCGCGACAAAGTTCAACCATAAAGTGTATATTTAATTCAGTAAAATGCTCTATATATATTTACAATCACTATGGTACAAACACAAGTCATCCTAAACCTATTACAAAATATTTACCCTAATTAGAATCAAGCTAGCGAGCGCGCGGGGCGCGGGACGTAGGTCGCATGCAGGTGTTCGAATCTATAAATATTGGTAGCGCGCGCGCGGGCTCCTCCATTTCGCGCCGCGCGTCGCCGTCGAGTGTAGCTCCGTGATCATCTCTGCTCCTCTGCCTGCTGTCGTGAAGATCGCTGCCTGTGTGCATGTTGTTACTCCGTGTTGTGCTTGCTGCTTGCTCCAAACCGCTCTTATCAGAGCGAACTGACGCGTGCAGCGGCGTAGCGTGTTACTATGCGCGCCGCGTCGCTGCCGCGAAAGCGTCTTTGTCAAGACGGTGTCGTGTCTCCATGCAGCTGTCATAAACACGTTATAGTCTTTTTCAAGACTGCTTCTTCGCTGTCTCTTGAGTAGCATGTCAGAACGTACGGTAATGGTAATGGTTTCTGGTAACGGTGGTAAGGTAATGATGGTGTCTGGTAACGGTGGTAATGGTTTTGACGGAGGTACGGTAAGGTAAGTGATTTGTGTACTGTGTCACTACATCACTCCCCCCTAAGCGAATCGTACGTTCGGTTTCACTGAGCGGCCAGAACGAGAACGTAGGTATCGCACGTCGTCACTAGGGTCGTTGACCGAGGTTCCGATGGCTCGTCGCTTGTAGTGCGCGCTGTCCTAGGTTGCTGCCGTGTTACTGTTCTGGTGTCAGATTCTTCGTCTAGTAGGTGGACTGGCTTCACTCTGTCTATTGAGACTACTGCAGTTCGTAAGGGCATCTGTATGGTGAATTGCTTGCTACCACGTTGCAGAACTTTGAACGGGCCGTCATATGGTGGGGTCAACGGACTTCGCACGGTATCATTACGCACGAAAACATGAGTACACGTCGCTAGATCCTTGTATACGAACGTGCTCGTGCTGTTGTTGTGTGATTTGCTGCTTGTATCGTCGCTGCGTCTCACTCATAGTTTTCGAGTAGAATGCCAGAGGTCTCCACACGTCGTTGACTTTCTGTTGTAGCACAGCGCCGATACTTGTGTTGGATGCGTCGGTAAATAAACAAAGTGGAGCGTTAGGCATCGGGTGCGTAAGCGTCGTTGCCTCGAGAATGCTTTGGCGGCATTTCTCAAAGGATTGTTCGGCTTCTTGAGACCACTGTATCGGAGTTTTATCGTTTTTCTTGCTGTTATGTAGGTACTTATTCAATTCATGTTGATATTCTGCTTGATGAGGTAAGCAGCTGCGGTAAAAGTTTATCATTCCTAAAAATCTTCTAAGTTCTTGTACTGTCTGTGGCTTCGGATAGTTTACTATGGCTTGAATTCGTTCTTGAGTGGGATTGATTCCTTCTGATGAAACTTCGTATCCGAGAAACTCGATGATTTTCTTATCAAATTCGCACTTGTCGATGTTTAGACTGACGCCGTAGGTATTTAGGCGTTCGAGTACTATTTCTAAGTGCCGACGATGTTCTTCCTTGTTTCTCGAGTGAATCAGCAGATCGTCGACGAAACAGAATACGATGTCATCTAGTCCTCGAAGAACTTCGTGCATAAAGCGTTGAAAAGTTTGACCGGAGTTTCTTAGGCCAAATGTCATGCAGGTAAACTCGAAGAGACCGAAGGGTGTTATTATGGCTGTTTTCTGGGCATCTTCTTTCGCGATGGGCACCCAAAAATATGCCATCTTCAGGTCGAGCTTAGAGAAGATTTTCTTGCCATGAAGTTGGTACGTAAAATCTTGGATTCGAGGTATGTTGTATCGGTCTGGCACGGTGACGGCGTTGAGTCTTCTGTAGTCCCCACATACTCGCAGTGAACCATCCTTCTTCTTGACTACATGCAGAGGACTGGCCCAGGGACTGTTCGATGGTTTGCAAATCCCCATCTCGATCATACGCTCGAATTCAAGCTTCGCCGCTTTGTACTTGTCGGGCGGTAGAGGGCGCGGCCGAGAGTACAATGGCGGTCCGGTTGTTTCAATATGGTGCGTGACGTCATGTTTGACTGGAGTTTTCAGTGACATTGGTCTCAGTACATCTGGGTATTTCTTCAGCAGGTCGTGGTATGCATGGTCTCGGTTGATAATGTAGATCGATTCTTCGTTGTTATGTATCTTGATGGCGTTCACGCTGAGTTCGGTTACGCGGTCGACGAGTTTTCTTTGATGCAAGTCAACTAGTAATTTGTGATGTACTAAGAAGTCTGCACCCAGTAACGATGTCTTCACGTCCGCGACGACGAAAGTCCACTTGAAGCTTCTTCGTAAACCTAAGTTGAGCTCGAGTGTGCGCTCACCGTAGGTTCGAATTTCTGTGCCGTTAGCTGCGAACAGTTTGTATGTATTCTCTGCCGGCTTCAAATGCTTCTTGTTTCGGGCGGCTAATACGGATATGTCGGCACCCGTGTCCACAAGAAATCTCTCTCTGTTAATGATGTCGATCACACATAGGCGGTGAGACTTTTGGTTTACATCGACGCCCGCCACAGTCGATGTACTTTCTAGTTTTCCTGCTTGGTTCTTGAGCACGGCGATTCACATTTTCGCGCCTCGTTGCCGAAGCGGTAGTGATAACGACACAGCCAATCGGGATCGCCGGGCTTGCGCGCGTCATGCCTACGATGTCTTGAGTGCGAGCGAGAGCGGCTACGGTTTGCGTAGTGCGAGCGGGAGCGGTGATTCGTGGAATTATGTTGATTTCGAAGCTCGGCGATATCGAGAGATAGTTTTTCAATTTGTTTTGATAACACGCTGATTTGAAGGTTTGTTATATTTTGATGTCCCTCGTTGACCGATGTGCTGGTTGACCGGGGGTTTTCTGTGGAGACTGCGGCTACTGTAGCTGGTTCGAAATGCTCCATCATCTTGTCGGCCATCGCAGCTAAGATTTCGAGCGATGACTCGGTGTTGACGGAGATCACAGCGCGAACTTGTGCGGGGAAATGGTTGAGCCACATAACCTTCAGTGCTTCATCAGACAGTAATTTGCCGCTGAGGTCTCTCATCTTACGCAGCAGCTGGCTCGGTTTTTGGTCGCCGAGTTCGAGGCCGCTGAGTAGCTTCTGTAGCTGGCGATGGTCTGACTCCTGGTACGTCGAGATGAGTCGGTCTTTGAGCGTCTTGTATTTTCCGCTGGCCGGTGGCTCCAGGATGATGTCCGCGATCTGCTCCAGGTCACTGCAGCCGAGCAGCGGGACGACGAGGTTAAACTTCTGCTCATCTCCAACCTTACTGGCAGCAACCGCGGCTTCGAACTATTTGTGTACTGTGTCATGATGTAGTGACACAGTACACAAATCACTTACCTTATCGTACCTCCGTCAAAACCATTACCACCGTTACCAGACACCATCATTACCTTACCACCGTTACCAGAAACCATTACCATTACCGTACGTTCTGACATGCTACTCAAGAGACAGCGAAGAAGCAGTCTTGAAAAAGAGGTCACCAATTTGGAGGATGAGGGTCGTTGGACAATAATATAGTCGCGACAAAGTTCAACCATAAAGTGTATATTTAATTCAGTAAAATGCTCTATATATATTTACAATCACTATGGTACAAACACAAGTCATCCTAAACCTATTACAAAATATTTACCCTAATTAGAATCAAGCTAGCGAGCGCGCGGGGCGCGGGACGTAGGTCGCATGCAGGTGTTCGAATCTATAAATATTGGTAGCGCGCGCGCGGGCTCCTCCGCCAAACAGCAGAGGGAATACCCCTCTACCGCCCTCCCCACCCGTCTCGGCCCTCAGAGGCCCTCCCCGTGGAGCGCACTGGATAATCACCAGTCGTTCCCCGCTCTAAGACCGTCAAGAGCAGCTGCCAACATCCCAGCGCTCATGTCCCTTGCCCCCCAAACCCAACCCACTAAGGCCCCAGCACCTCTGCCGCCATCTACCTCAGCCCCGGCCCCTCAGGCCCCGGTTGCCCGGGACCTGGCCCCTCAGGCCCAGGCCCCCCTGGTCTCGGCCACTCAGGCCCCGGCCCCTCAGGCCCCAGCCGCTCGGGCTCCTCCAAAACCTCTCATGGCCTCCTACGTGCCGGCTCCTATGCCGGTCCCAGGAATGTATCCCCCTATTTCCCCGTCAGACGGGAAGACCCTTAGTGCGTTCTCTCTTTACTACTTCTCGTTTGTCAGAGACATTGAGCGTATCAAGCTCATAGTCCAGGAGCTGAAAGCCCGAGAGGGCACTCCTGACGTCATGATGGTAGGGTTGGAACATCTAGATCTGTTCCAACATTACATAGACATGCGTTTCTAATGGATAACATCAGCAACGCAGGTCGCACTAAACCCAGATCCCTAAAAATAGGCTTCTTCAATGCCAATGGCATTTTCGGTCAACGAGATGAGATCGCCGCCTTTCTACGCGACCATCAAATTGACATATTCCTAGTACAAGAGACATTTCTAAAGCCCTCCAAGAGGAACCCTGGAATTGCAAACTACAAAATAGTGCGCAACGACAGGACTAACTCTGGCAAAGGAGGCACCCTCATTTACTACAGAAGATCCCTGTACTGCATCCCCATAGATCCCCCCTCACTTCAGCATATAGAGACCTCTATATGTCGAATAGGCATGACCGGTCATCAACCAATTACGGTGGTATCCACCTATATCGGTTTAAAGAGACTTTATTTCTTATAAAAAACTATACAGTTTTTTTTTACAATAAGATAGAGCTAAATATTATATTTTATACAAAACATTTACCATTTGCCTCTGGCATGCTGGGCTGATAATAAATAAAAATAATTTAAAAAACATCAGTAAAATTTTACACAAAAATCAAATTAAAGTATTTATAAATTACATTAAAAAATTAGAATTAAACAATTTAAGATTAAAATCACATATCTATTAAAATTCATTATTGTTTAAAATAATATAATAGCATGCAAAACGAAATTAAGAAAAAAAAAAATATTATATATAATTAAAATTAAAAATCACAAAGCGTTATGTAGAAGATTCCATTGCTAAATATTTTTTTAATCTAGATTTATAGGTGTTAATATTATCACATTCTTTCAAGTCATTTGGTAATTTATTATACAACTGTGCTCCCTCAAATATGATTTTTGTCTTACCATAATTTGTGCGCGGTCTATATAATTTGATTTTATGTTTATTTCTCAAGTTGTGAGTGTTTTCTTTTGTATGTAGTGTTACATTTGTCTGTATTGTGTTTTTTATGATTTTTTTCACGAGGATGCATGTACAATAAGTGTATAGTTGTGTTAGATTCATAATATTTGTTTTTTTATAAATTAATTTTGTCGAAGTTAGGTGAGGGTAACGGTGTAGTACTTTAATGATTTTGTTTTGTGTAATTTGAAGCGGTTTTAAGTTTGTTGCGGCTGCCGTGCCCCATATCTCAATCATATATTCTAAGTGTGATTTTACTAGCGAGTTATAAATGATAGTACGTATTTTACTTGGTATGCATTTGGCTATTTTACGTAATGCACCTAATACTGATGTGAGTTTCTTTTGTACGCTATTAATGTGATGTTGCCAAATCAGCTTGTCATCTATCCACAGTCCCAAGTATTTTTCTTCATTAGAGCGTTGTATTATTTCATTATTTACTGTAAGAGGCGGAAATGAGGGTATAATTTTATTTTTAGCGGTGAGAATCATGTAAGATGTTTTTGAGGTATTTATAGTAAGTAGATTATATTTGAACCACTCGTTTATTAAGTCAAGGTCTTTTTGCGCATCTGTTATGATATCATCGATTGATTTGTCATAATAAAAGAGACAAGTGTCGTCGGCGTATAGCGTTAGGTGGCCGGTTAGCCCGATTTTGTTTATATTGTTTACGTTAATAAGAAAAAGTAACGCACTAATAATTGAGCCTTGTGGGCAGCCGAAGGATGACAGGTTTTGAGCCGTGCTAACATAATTATCAATTTTTACGACTTGTCTTCTATTTTGTAAGTATGATTTGAAAATATTTAGAGCCGTACCAGTTATGCCTATGTTGTTCAGTTTTTCTATAAGCTTTTTGTGGCTGACGGTGTCAAAACATTTCTTTAAATCAATAAATATCCCTAGGACGAAATTCTTTTTATCGATATTGACTTTAATTTTTGTGATCAAGTCTATAGCCGCTGAGATAGTGCTTGACTTTGGGCGGAAGCCGTATTGTTCATTAATCAAAAAGTTTTTCTGATCTAGATATTCTTTTAGGCGATCATACAACACTCGTTCAAAAATCTTTGAGAGGACTGGTAATACGGAGATGGGTCTGTAATTACCTGGATCTGATTTGTTACCGGACTTATAAATGGGACTTACTTAGCTACTTTGAGTGTATCGGGAAAGGTACCGTGACATAAACACTTGTTTATGCAGTTTGTTAATTTATCAAGAATTATATTTTTAAGGCATTTAATTGATTTGGTGCTGATTCCATCCAGCCCCGTACTTGTGTTACTGTCCAAATTATCTATGATTTCTGATATTTCGTGTGTGGTGCATGGGGTGAGCTCGTTTAGTGTTATATCGTGTGGATAGTTGGGTGCGTACATCAGAGTGTTTCCGTTGTCTAAATGGTATGATTGTGGTATTTTATTTGCTAAATCCTCACCTATAGATGTGAAGAATGTGTTAAAATGGTTACAAATTGCGTTACCTTCTGTGATCAGGCCATTATCCGTAATTAATTTTGGGGGAGCACTATTGTCCTTGATTTTATTTATAGCCAATTCATTAATAAGTTTCCACATTTTTTTTGGGTTGCTACTATTAGTTTTAAATTCATTGTGATAATAATTTCTCTTTCGGGTGCTAATCATTGTTCGCACATTGCTTTGTTATTTACTGATTTTTTTCTGTAAGTCATCATCTTTCGGGTTAGTTTTAGCGAGTTGACATAGGTTGTTTCGTGCATTGATAGCGTTTATGATATCTTTGTTTATCCAATCGCTTCTGGGAGGGTTAAGAAATTTAGTTTTTTTTGTCTTGTGTTTTTGTATCTGTTCTGATATAAATCTTTCCAAATAGTCGTAATCGTCGTCATCGTTACTGTAATTTGCATGTATTGTGTTCTTGTACAGGTTAACACATCCCCCCCTCCTCCACCACTACTTCTTTGAGATCCGACCTCGAAACGCTCCTTGGCTTGGGGAACTCCGTTATCATAGCGGGTGACCTCAACGCCAAGAACATCGCATGGAACTGCCACTCTAACAACCCGAGAGGCAGAGAGCTAGATACTTTGAGCACCTTGCTCAATTTCGACATCATAGCTCCCATGGCACCCACCCACTATCCTCACAACCCAGACCATCGCCCGGATATACTAGACGTGGCCCTCTTCAAGAACGTGAACTTACGTTTACGCTCCCTTGAGACGCTCCACGAACTAGACTCCGACCATCGACCTGTCATCCTAGACTTAGGCCCCCGTGTAGGTTCCCCCGCCGATGACCCAGGTCAAACCGCTCCAACAAAGGTGATCACGGACTGGAGGAAACTTGAGGAACGCCTCAAGTCAACCACCTCCTCCGCGCACCTGGACGCCATTCCCGACATGATCGCTTCGGCCTCCGACGCGATAGATGCTATCGACTCTCTCACCAGTCACGTACAGTCCGTAGTGAACGATTGTTCACGGCGGGTTCCTGCGGAGGACGACCTCCGTTGGAAACTTCCGGACGACGTGCGTGAATTGATGACAGAGAAGAACGCGGCAATCAGAGCGTACGACAACTTTCCTTGTGAGGCGAACCGTGCTCACATGCGCAATTTACAGCGTGCTGTAAAGAAACGCATTTGTGAAGTACGCGAATCTCGCTGGGACAGCATGTTGAGCGACCTGGAGCCGACTCACCTGGCCTTCTGGCAACTCGCTCGGAAGCTGAAGACCGACTACGTGTCCGCTATGCCCCCACTAAATCGTCCGAATCAAAGCCCCGCCTTTGAGGATGATGAAAAGACCGAATGCCGTCGACGACCCTGTCCCCCCCGCCACCCACGAGGAAGTCCAGTCAATCGTCAAAAAATTACGCCCCAGGAAAGCCCCCGGATCAGATGGAATCACCAATAAGGTGGTCAAACTATTCCCCGCTCAGCTCATCATGCTAATGACCAGCATCTTCAATGCGGCATTAAGCCACAACATCTTCCCGCAAACCTGGAAATGCGCTACCGTCATCGGTATCCACAAACCGGGCAAACCCCGCTCCGAGCCTACCAGCTATCGCCCTATTAGTCTTCTCAACGTACTTGGGAAGATCTACGAAAGGCTTATCTACTCCCGACTTAAGGATTTTGCCGAATCTAATCATCTTCTCCCAGACGAGCAGTTTGGTTTCCGCACCAAACATTCTTGCCCACAACGAGTGCATCGCATCGTCGAACACATCAGTGCTGGATTCCAGCGCGGTTGTATGACGGGCATGCTATTCTTCGACGTAGCGAAAGCTTTCGATAAAGTCTGGCACAACGGCTTAATATACAAGCTGTACTCCCTCAACGTGCCAGACCGTCTCGTGCTTATCATTCGGGACTTTTTATCGAACCGTAGCTTTCGCTATCGTATTGAAGGCGGCGCCATGTCGTCTCCTCACCCGATAAGCGCCGGAGTCCCTCAAGGCTCAGTGTTATCACCCCTCCTTTTCACGCTATACACTAGCGATATCCCTAAAAAAGGCAAAACACGATTAGCTCTTTTCGCCGACGACACGGCTATATATTATACCGGCACTAGTCCGGTTCACATCGCCAAAATCCTCCAATCCTCAGTCACCGCCCTCGGCGAGTGGTTTAGGAAATGGAGGATTGAGGTGAATCCCACCAAGAGCGCAGCTGTCCTCTTTCATCGCAAGAAAGAGAATCATTTTTCCACCCCAGTTCCTCCGATTTCCCTATTCGGCAAGCAAATCCCATGGGAAAAGCAAGCCAAATACCTGGGCGTAATACTAGACAGGAAGCTTACGTTCCGTGAGCACATAAGGTCGGTGCGCGGACGCGCCACCTTCGCTCTCGGTCGTCTGCACTCTATCCTCAATGCACGGAGTAAATTGTCCCTTAGGTGTAAGGTGAGAATCTACTCGATGTGCATCCGCCCCATCATGACCTACTCGAGTATCGTATTCGCACACGTCGACGGTCCCAGCATAAATCGTATGCAAGTCATACAGAACCGCTTCATGCGTAAGGCCACGGATGCCCCGTGGTTCGTGCGCAATAAGCAGCTTCATGTAGACTTAAAACTGCCCACCATCAAGCAGTACCTAAAACGTGCTTCGAAACGATACTTCGATCGCGTCCCCCATCACCCGAATCCCTTGTTAGTCCAGTGCACCGACTATAGGCCCTCCGCGATCAGTTCGGTACGCCGCCCCAGACACGTCCTCTCTTATCCAGACGACGAAACCACTCTTCTCCAAGAGTCAAATCCCGAGACCAGCACTCTCACACTCCACACACGTCTACCTAAATATCGTCCCCGCCGGCGAGGCCCGTCGCGACGTCCAGTAAACGTTCCCTCCCGTCACTTGCTCGAGCCGGCCCGCGCCGAGCCTGTAGCTTTAAATTCGCCCCTAAATAATCAAATCCATGATCCAGCCGTCCCTAGCTGTCCTCTCAGCAACGCCCTAAGCCGAGGTCCGAGCCCCATTCGGGGGCGCCCTTAGCTGCTGTTGCTTAAATTCTAAGTTAAGCCTTGGCTGGAGGCACTGTCTGGTGCTTCGCCAAAAAAGTCCGGTTACATTGTAAAAGCTCCCTCGAGCTAACAATGAATGCCATTAAAAAAAAAAAAAAAAAAGCGCGGGCTCCTCCATTTCGCGCCGCGCGTCGCCGTCGAGTGTAGCTCCGTGATCATCTCTGCTCCTCTGCCTGCTGTCGTGAAGATCGCTGCCTGTGTGCATGTTGTTACTCCGTGTTGTGCTTGCTGCTTGCTCCAAACCGCTCTTATCAGAGCGAATTGGCGCGTGCAGCGGCGTAGCGTGTTACTATGCGCGCCGCGTCTCTGCCGCGAAAGCGTCTTTATCAAGACGGTGTCGTGTCTCCATGCAGCTGTCATAAAAACGTTATAGTCTTTTTCAAGACTGCTTCTTCGCTGTCTCTTGAGTAGCATGTCAGAACGTACGGTAATGGTAATGGTTTCTGGTAACGGTGGTAAGGTAATGATGGTGTCTGGTAACGGTGGTAATGGTTTTGACGGAGGTACGGTAAGGTAAGTGATTTGTGTACTGTGTCACTACAAGTCACTCAGGCAAGACGAATAATTTTATACGTAGGTACATAGATAGATAATAGACACAGATTAAAGCAGTGTCTTCAATAACACCTTAATTACGATATACTTATCTAACGTGATTCTTGAAGATTCCATAGTCATTATTACGATACTATGTTTTTGACAACAGTATCTAATCTAATCGTAATATTAATCGCATAGCAATGTGCTAATCAATCATTAATTTTGTATTTTATAGGGATTTATTTTCTATCTTACACGACTCGAGTGACAATTATGTAAGTCAATAATAATACGACAAACCTAGCCAATATAATATTTATATTTACAACTTCCTCAATGACAGTTATTTTTATTTTTTCAATATTTCAAGTAGTTAGTAATAATTTATTGTAAATAAAAAATTTCCCACCAAAAACATATAATAAGCTCGCACCCGGCGGGGACATATGGGACCTACAACATACCGGCGAAATATGGGTTTACTTACGTTAATGCACCTCAGTCCTTCAGGAACGACAGACGTTATGGTATGTTAAGTTTAAGTATTAACATGAATTGGAACCTAAATATTATGTAAGTGATAGGTATAAAGATATAACATTTAAATGTTTTTTTTATTCTGAAGATGACACCTTGAAGTGAATAATGTATTTAATCAAAGGTAACATTAATCAAATCGCTTCGAAATAGCGGCATCTTTGGAGTAATTAGCTCCTCTCAACATCCAGCCGTAGCCGGGCTGCTGTCTTTGATCGCCTATTGGCGTGTCGTCAGCCGAAGCGTATTGCGCTAGGAACATGCGTCGTGGGCGCGTAGACATGTTTGGTGTGCTGCCGTGGACGAGAAGGTACGAGAAGATGACGACGTCACCTCGGTCGGCAATGACAGGAGTTGCCTTCTCAATAGGGAACTTTTTCTGTAAACAAGTTTGCGTTATAAAAATCATTTAAACGCGTGTGGGTAATTTTCTCAGTTTTATGGAGTGAGGGGCGTTTGTTCTACCTGGTTTTCTTTAATTCAAAACGAATAGGTAGCCTAAATTTTTAATTAGTACCTGAATTTTGTACACCTATCCTGACAGGTTTTAATAATATAATAATTTATCAACCTATAAGAGATAAAATGACGCATATTTTGACTTTGAAGTCTAATAAAAGTTAGAGCTCTCGTTGTTGTTGACTCCAAATTGAACACTAATTGTATTATTTTTAAACTAGCATTACCGTGGTTTCTTCTTAAAAAGAAATTATCAATTCCGCGTACAGACTACCTTCCCCGTTTTCGCCCTTTTAAGGGATGATTTCCAGGACAAAAACTATCCCCAGGACTCAAATTATCTCCATACAACATTTTTCTTCTTTACGCTAGGTCAAGCCTGTCTCGTCGAGTCCTGAAGTGGTTTTACCTTATCACGTAGTACCTACCTACGTGCAGACGTTTTACTATCTATATTGTGAAAATATACATAATTCCATCCATACTTACGTACTAATAATAATAATAATTATTATTATTTATTTATTTATAATAATATTGTAAATACGAAAATATGTCTGTTTGTTACTTCTTCACGCTTCAATTGCTGAATCCATTTAGATGACATTTGGATGGAGGTAGTTTTAGTTTCGGGGAAGGAGATAGTAATAGTTTTTGTCCCGGAATTCACCCCCTAGAAGTACGAAGACGGGGGTGCAAGTTTATATTCAGTATCGATGATTACTGGAGTATAGAAATAAATAAGCACATTGACTAAAAATCTGATACTTAGGATGAAATGTTATTGAAAATTATACGCATACGAAGTCACAGGCAAAAATTAGATTGTTATTATTATGTGATACAACTGGAGGATATAAGATAAGACACAAAGATAAAAATAATAATTACTCAACTCATTTACTCTGGTTAAAAATTAATCTTTACCTGATCTACGTAATGGAAGTTGCCCTCGCGACTGCCTACGTCCTCAAGTGGGCCAAGTTTATGGGATCCTGGATATACGAATAGCCCACCATTCTCAGGACCTGCTGCGTCTAAATGGATGAATGCCGCTACCATTGAATCTTTCTGATAGGGGAAGTATGGGTAGTCCTAGAATTAGTAATAAAATTATAAATACGTAGGTATTCTTAAAATCTTGTACCTACTTTTACAGTACAAGTTGAATAATTTAAAGATTGTTAGATTTTGTTGTGATTGTCTCATTTCAAACTTTCCTGTATAGTTTATTTGTATTGTAATAACTTTAGTATATTATAAAAATAGTCACCTGATGCATAGGATAAGCGGCCCCCTTCTCTGGTGGTTTGAAATGAGCCTTAGTATGATGCAACATGATGTTTTCCGTCGCCATTATGTCCTCAAGCGCATCCAATATAGCGTCGTTGTATAGAAATTTTCCAAAAACCGCGTGGTGATGTTGTAAGTTGTGAACTCCTTTAACCTAAATTAGAGCAATATCGAGTAGTTACAACTATTATGTCGTAAAAGTGCTTAGATAAAAAGAAATATGAGAAATAAAAGTAATGTTATAAAATATCTGTGACCCTTTACTCTGTTAAGAGCCTCTACAGTGGCTTCCTTCTATAGGTTGATGATTTGGTTAGGTTGGTCTGTTTGAACGCACACTGAATCAAAGGTCGGCCGATTGCTCGCAAACGGTCGGTAAACTCTTTTTGAAGAAGGTTTTTAATTGAGAAGGATCGATTTCATGACTTGTATTCATATGTATCTATAACAAAATCGTAGTTTCGATAAGTACTGATTTAATGAAATTTTGTAAAACTGCGATGCGAACGAGATTTTTGATGCCCTCTAATATACATCATCATCATTATTGCCCCACTGCTGGGCACGGGTCTGCTCTCATTTGACAGGGATTAGACTATAGTCCACCACACTTGCCAACTGCGGGTTGGTAGACTTCACATGCTATCGAAGAAAATCCCTCAAGCATGCAGGTTTCCTCACGATGTTTTTCTTCGCCGTTTGAGCTTATGATAAATACGTAGGTACATAACTTTCCGAAAAGTCAGTGGTGCGTGCCCGGGTTTGAACTCTTTGACATCACAGTCCACTCGCACCAATAGGCCACCACAGCGTTTTACTAATATAAATTTTTTTTGAAGTTGTAAATAGTAGTTTTTAATACCTAAATTGTTATATTTTTATGAAATTTTCAGTAGCAGCTCGTTGTTTGGATTCGTGCCCGGTTATTGACAATAGTTCCGCCCACTATGACAGGGGAACTAAAACATATCGGTGAAATGTGGGTACATTAGTATTTCTCTGCCTAACCCTTCTGGGACAACAGGCCTGATGTTATGTTATTTTATTTTAGTACTTATCTATAGCCGGCGAGGATCAATACTTGTTTGCTTACAGTGTAGGGGCTGTCACTTTTCCTGTTGTCCTCATTTCTTCCAACCCACGAATTTTCCATAGTTTCCAGGTTTTTTCTCTTGAATAACTTGTCATATTCATCTATGACCCGCGATAAATCATTCTCGGAAATAATATTTTTAAGTAAAATATAACCGTTGTCTTTGTAAAATTGTTTCTGTTTTTCTGTTAAACGACCCATTGCAAATATAAGTGTACCGACTGAGAGCAAGTTACCAACGTTACTATGGATTTAATTAAATACAGAATATGGTATATACCTACCTATATCCATACTTAATATTATAAATACTATACGAAAGTATGTCTGTCCGCTTGTTCTGTTACCTCTTCGATGGATACAATTTCGACAAAATTCGATTCGATTTAGATAAAATTTGTTATTGAGATAGTTGAGTCCAAGAAAAGGATTAGGATATAGGATAGTTTTTAAATTCAAATTCAAATTCAAAATAATTTATTTCAAGTAGACCAGTATTACAGGTGCTTTTGAATTGTCAAACTAGTTGCACGGTTCCAAAAAGTAGGTCTATGGAGAAGAACCGGCAAGAAACTCCATAGATACTCTTTTAAATAAATAAAAATTACAATATAGGAAGTAAATTCCTTTACAATTTTAATTTGCTACATCAATATGAGACTAATGCAGTTTGAAGTGAAATGTATGAACTATTCACCCAAGACAAAATAAAACGAAATCAGAATGCCACCGCATGTATGAGTCGACCAGTCACCACCGACAGCTCCCGTTCACGAGTATGACCTGTGTATCAGCGTCGCTCTACTCAACCATGTTGTAGGGAATAAAACGACCCGACACACAACGCCGCCATCGGCATGACATTTTAGTGAGCATGACAAGCTCAAACTGCTCGGCAACCTGTGGGCATTTTTACATTTTACAAAAGCAACATCAAGGTCGACATCAGTCTCATATTTTACAGGCTACTTAATAAATTATAAATACAACAGTAATATCTCTCTTGAATACACATCTCATGTCACTTATGTGATCAATAATAAATTAATATAATAAGTTAAGATATAATATAACTTAACATGTCAATTAATAAAATAATTAGGAAATGTCAAAATATAAAAAAATACAATAATAATGCAATAATAATGTCATTTTCACCCCACATCATCACAAAATAGTAATATTAATTCAGTCTGATAGCCTCGTTCACCAGAACAGCTTAATCCCAGGCATTGTTATCTTCCAAGAATTCTTTCAGCGTATAATAACCCTTAGCACAAAGTCTACGCTTAACCACAGATTTAAATTTATTAAGGTTCAGTTTCTGTATATGGCCTGGGATTGTATTGTATAAGCGTATACATAGACATTTAAATGATTTACTAATCTTTTTGAGCCTAGTTGAAGGAATAATGTATTTATCTTTATTCCTAGTATTAACATTATGAAAATCACTACCTTTTTTAAAAAGATTGATATTTTTGTGAGCATACAACATATTTTCATAGATATACTGTGATGGGACAGTCATGATATCAATCTCTTTAAATTTTTCCCTCAGTGAATATTTGGGTCTTAACCCGTAAATTGACCTGATAGCCCTTTTCTGCAGCACGAAAATAGTCTGGATGTCGGCAGCATTCCCCCACAATAGAATACCGTACGACATCACACTATGAAAGTAACTGAAATAAACTAAACGAGCTGTATCTACGTCAGTTAAGCGACGAATTTTTTTAACAGCGTATGCCGCAGAACTGAGCCTCTTGGACAATTTCTCTATATGTGGGCCCCACTGAAGCTTAGAGTCCAAAATAAGACCCAGAAATACAGTGGTGTCCACAAGGTCCAACTGCTTGCCATTAATGCATACACTGGGCAACATCTGTCTTACGTTAGGTGTAGTAAACCTTATACATTTAGTTTTACTTTCATTTAAAAGTAAGTTGTTTGCATTAAACCAGTGTAGCACTTTAAAGAGAGCGCTGTTAACATCGTCAAAAACCATTTGATTGCGTTTAAGTTTAAATAAAAGTGATGTGTCATCTGCAAACAGCACTATCTCGTGATAATCTCCTATTAGATATGGCAAATCGTTTATATATATTAAAAATAAGAATGGGCCAAGAATTGAACCCTGAGGGACTCCCATTGTAACCATAGACCCCGAGGATCTCATTCCGTTGACGTCCACTTTCTGAATCCTATTACCCAGGTACGAAGTAAGAAGATTCAGCGAAGTGTTGCCCATACCATAGTGGCGTAATTTCCTGATCAAAGTTTCATGAATAACACAATCAAATGCCTTAGACAAATCGCAAAATATGCCCAGAGCATCGTGCGATTTCTCCCATGCATCAAAAATATGACCTAAAAGTTCAACACCGGCGTCGGTTGTTGAACGACCCCTGGTAAAGCCAAATTGCTTTCTATTTAAAAGATTATTTTTATTAAAGAACCGTTGCATTTGGTCTAACATTAATTTTTCAAAGATTTTACTAAATGTAGGTAGCACTGAGATAGGTCTATAATTAGTGGGGTCGGATGTGCTGCCAGATTTAAACAACGGTATTATCTTGCTATATTTCATAAGATCAGGAAATTTGCCACAGTCAATACAGTCATTAAAAATAAGCGCTAGGGTAGGTGCTACAGTATCAATTATAGACTTAGTAACGTCCACGGAATTACCCCATAGGTCTAAAGTCTTTTTTACATTTAACAGATTAAAAGCTTTGATAATATCTGTATAATTTATCTGTTTAAAGTGAAATTTAACATTACTAGCTTTGACATTTTCTTTGAGTAAGGACTCCGCGACAGTGGGTGATGAGTTTAAGGATTTAGTAGTTGAAACAGGAATATCTGCGAAAAAAGTTTCAAACACTGTGGCGACATCAATGTCTGACTTAACTATGCTATTGTTAATATTTAGGTTATATTCACTGTTTCTGCCACTAACTCCTCCCGTTTCACTGTTAATAATATTCCAAGTAGTTTTAATAATATTCTTACTGTTTTTTATTTTCGAGCTTAAATAACGAGACTTGGCTATACAACAAACTTTTTTAAACAATTTCGAATAGTTTTTGACATATGTACCAAACTCAGGGGTGTTAATATATGTACGTTCATTGTATAGCTCATAAAGTCTATTCCTACTAACATGAATACCAACAGTGGCCCATTCACTAAAAGGTGCATTACCATCAACCGAGATAGTTTTGGGTTTAAAAGTTGATTTAAATTCTGTACAATATATATCAAAAAAAGAATCATAGAATTTATTGGGATCATTATTATATAACAATAAAGGTAATTTATTACAAAGTTTTTGTTTAAATTTTCCCAAGCGATCTGCAGTTTTTGGGTTGATTATAATATCTCTTTTAACCACTACCTTATTCTGATTTTTAATAGTAATCAACTGACCACAGTGATCAGAATCTAATAGATTAATAATTTCCTTGTTGCTTGGTATGATATCTGTATAAATATTATCCAAGCATGTAGCAGTAGTGGTAGTGATTCTAGTAGGCTCCAAAAATATATTTCCAAGATTATATGACCGGAAAAGATTTATGATTTTAATGCTGGAACTTGAAGTTTCCAGTAAGTTAACATTAAAGTCACCACATGTGATTATAGATTTACTGGTGTTATTACATGCTTTATGAAGTGCTTCATCCATTATCCTCTCAAAACAGTCATACAACCCTGAAGGCGGTCTGTATACACTTAGTACAATGAACTGTTCCAATTCCACACAGGCTATCTCAATTGTTCGCTCAACAGAGAGGCTCACTATATCCTTACGCTCTTTAAATTTAAGTTGATTATTTAATAGGATTAAGGAGCCACCATGAATGGCATTCTCTCTGCTAAACGAACTACCAACCTGGTGATTATCAAAATTAAACATAATCTGGTGGCTTTTTAGCCAATGTTCGGTAATACACAGAATATCAATTTTATTGTAATTTACAAATAATTCTATTTCTAGGTCCTTATTTAACATTCCTTGAATATTCTGATGTACCAGGTTAATTAAATTACCATTTGTATACTTAATTTTACATTGTGATTGACATGAGTGAATGATTACATTATTTAATGGTAAATCTAAGCAAGAGGTTGCCTCTTTTGTCTTAAGGTCTAATTTAAATTATTGGAAATGTCAATTTGAATAAGTGGCTCAATAGAACCAAAATGTTTAATAGCCAGATTCTTGGCTAATGTATCAAAAAAATATGCTAGCGTTACCGCTATCTGTCTTTTCAAATACATAGAAAGGTGGTAACCACCTTTGGTCAAATATAAATGTTTACTGACATATACATTAATATCAATGTAATGGAAACAATCAGTATTGCATGATATGGTATGTAGGGTCATATTTAACTTATACCTAAAGTCATTTTCTGCCTGAGGCAGACCATTGCTGTAAGGGAGTGAGAACATTACAACCTTATTTAATTGCATTTTTGACAGCATGTCAAAGTATCTTATCAAGTTAGTTTTGTTCATACTTCCTCTATTAGCCACCAATATAAGTAATGTTGTATCCTGGGTAAAATTAAAACTAACAATTTTTGACATTATTTGCATGTAAGTCATACCAGGCATACAATAATTTATAACAGAATATCCCTTACAAGTTTTAGCTAATAACTGGCCCATATTTTTACCAATTTCATCACTAAATATAACAAGTTTAGGATTTACCCTATGAATGTTGTGTGTGGTATCAATTGAGCTGTTGCAGTTGTGCATGATGGAAGTGTCACTAGTCAATGAACAAGCTGGCGGTGGCTGACAAGGTGGTGAGCAATTTAAGGTCACTGGATGTGTAAGCTCAATGGTGGAAGTGCTTGCCGAACATACCAGCTCATTCATAGCCAACATATACTCCTTCATCTGCATTTCTGAGCTCTTATACTTATTTGTCATAGAAACTAATTTATCATGTAGACTATTAATCTCTAATTCCAAACTATGAATATTTGTTTTGTATTTCAGAGAGTTATTTTGTATTTTTGTTGAATAAATATCCAATTTTTTTAATAATTGAAGTCTTTCTCTATTTAATTTTACATTTTTTATGAAAAACTTCTGTCTTTTTACCAACTTTTGAGTTTTTCTAATATATCTGTTTATTTTGACACATTTTTTTATTCTGAAAATCTTTCTTTAAAGGAACGATAAGGGGCTTAGAAGTTTCTGCGCAGGCAAACTCGCGGGCAAAACTAGTATATAACATGATGGTGTGGTAAATAGATTATGATGACTAAGGCCAAAAGGTTAATATCATGTCTTGTTATGTCAAGTAAGATAGCCAGCATAATATTATGTTATAAATATTATTGTGACCTGTAGTAGTATCTAATAATTATAAGTAAACAAGTGTTAATTTCTAAGATAATATGTACATGGAAATGTTTTAACGCTTTTATATTAAAACCGCTTAGCTACGTTACATACATAGTGTAAATTCTGATAAAAGAAGAGATTAAGCGAAATCTCTTGCTAAGCTGTACCAATACAGCTTAGAACACACAAAGCCACTATCAGCAGGAACATGATAAACTTAAACTACCGGGCAACCGGTAGACATTTTTCCATTTTACCAAAGCAACATCCAAGCCTATATTAGTCTCATATTTTACAGGCTATTTCCTTTGCCCATTTATATTATGAAAAGACACTAACGAAGCAAAGTGTTATTGGGTATTTCTATTAAAAGTCTAGTAATGATATGTCTGTCTGTAGGCTAGCGTGGTGGACTATAGCCCTATCCCTCTCTATTGAGAGGAGACCCGTGCCCAGCAGTGGGACAATAATGGGTTGATGATGAATGATATGTCTAGGTAAATACATTTTGTGACTGACAAACAAATGGAATCAAAAATTGTACGATGGCAGTTGATTGATCAAATACGGACTGCCGAGTGCAAATCCATGTACTGGATATTTTTTAACGTTAATTCTCTCAACTATTTGCGCTCCACTTGTACCGCAGGAAGATTAAGGTACAGAGTATCAATATCAAACAACAATCGGTACTCGTACAGCGTTTTATAAGGCGTGGGGCGGATAAATTAAAGTAATAGAAAATTTAAATCTTATCTCAATAATAACTTGCGAAGGCTCTAGGTAATATTTCGTTTTCAAATTATTTTGTAAGCCCTCTTTATATGCACATTCATTATCCTCAAAACGGTTTTCTATCATTATTGACCTTAACCATTTTTTTTCATTCTAAAAGCGCTAAATGTCATTATATTAATTTTGTTAGTTTCGGGTCAGAGAGCCGAGTGGGGTATTATTAATTAATAACACAAATCTCACACAGCTGATGAGATATGTGTCGGAGATATGTGTTCCTTTTTCCCGTGAGATGTGACTTTAAGGCGTTGCAATATCATAAATGCGAAAGTGTCTGTCAGTTACCTCCTCACGCATCAACCACGGAACTGATTTAGATGAGTACGAAGATAGTGTAAGTCCCAAAAGGACATTGGATAGATATAAGATGCTTTTTACCGGAAATCATCCCTTAAAATTGTGATAAGGGGGGTGGAATTTTGTAAGCGGAATCAATAATTTCTGATTTGATAAATGGAAAATGAAATGATAAATGGAGAGTAAGATGCAAAAGCAGATTGGATAAAATTACTCAATCTACGCAGATGAAATACGCGGGCAAAGAGATAAATTTAAGATCCAAATAAATAAAGAACAAAAAAATATACAAAGAGACCAGTGATCTCTTTAGAGAACTTGGGATCTCCCTTTATGTACCGATAGTGGGCACCAGAATAAATGAAGTAAGGTAAAAGAAATGTCAAAACACTCCCCGTACATTTTCCCAGAGGCTATTTGCAGGCTTCTTACAATTTAAATACCTATCTTAAAATTTTAAATAAGTATCTTAAGTTGTGGTCATATTTAGTTATGCGTATTGTTCTTGCACTAATGTGGATTATCTAAATTCGTTTATCTGTATGATAAAAAAATTCAGTGATAAAATTTATCAGTTATTAATATATAGATATTAATTAATTAATGTATCAGTTGTGTAATCTGAGAGGGAAATATTTTTCCAGATGATAAAGCTTATATATTATCTGCTTGTGTTATCTAGAAGATAGAAGGCTTTTGGATAACCGGCGGTTAAAGGGATTCCTGAAAGGCTTATCTTCTCTACATTATAGGTGCATTCTCCTTGGTGGTGCCCAAGGAAAATGCCACTTCAATATAGAGAAGAGCATTAAAGCTCATAAGATGTATTCTGCTACCTATTATACTACCCACAAATCTATCGTGGCAGACTATGGCCTAAACCCTCTCGTGTGAAAGGTGCCCAGCAATGAGACAATTATGAAAATTTTGATTCATGGGTTGCATGCATTCACATTTCGTCATTATAATAATATAAATAAAATATGTCATTATTTGGTAATAATATTCACAATATTATTTTAGTTAGTCTTTGGGGAATTCCATTTTCTTTGTTCGCCTAGATTAAAAGTGCATGCTATGACATTTAGGTGGAGGAGCACGCCTATTATAAATAAAATTACATCGATTACATATAATATGATTACATAGGTACCTATTATGTTTAGTATGTAGGTATCCTGTGTTGACCAAAAAAAAATGTCGAAGCTACAGAATTATAATACCTACCTTTAATTCATCATTGGTTATGAAAGACAATGATGTGCAAGAATGTGACGTTCTATTTTTTAATAATAAATGTGCATGGAGGTTGGGAACAGTATAACGCGATGTCAAATTCTCTGATATCCGCGTTAGGTTTCAGTAAATAACAACATCCTTGCTGAAACTAGGAAAAAAAAACATTATCCTTCATACGTCATTAAATCATCACCCATTATCATCTATCATAAACAAATTTTAAAAACACAGAGGAATTGGTTGTTTGGACAAGATTTATTTGCCTTATCCCATAAGAGAACATATAAAACTATTTGACACGGTTTTTGGCGGGAAAGTAAAACGTTATATTTAGAAGTTTTCTATTATTATCTAAAATGTAAAATTATAAAAAGTAGGCTGTATGAATTAAATTATTTTGCCTTATCCCGAAAGGGGAGAAAAAAAGACATCGACGGTATTTTTTTGAGGAAAAGTGCACCATGCTATAGCTTGGCAAATTCGTAGGTGACACTCCCATGGTCCACGCGGGTGGCGGGGAACGTTACTACCCGATGACGTATTTGTACACCGCTACACACGATACGAATTACGTTACGATTCAATCTGCAGATATCCATGAGTAATATTGCTTATAAGTAAATTTGTTGCATTATATTGAACATGATGTACTGTAAATATAAATAATTACTAACAATATGTAAAGGATATTTTTAGTAACCCTAGAAGCCCAATTATAAACTATAATTATAAAATATATACATATTTGTGTAATACACAAATATGTATATATTTTTGTGACTCTGTTTATTTTGCTTTAACTATTAATTATTATTAATATAGATATATTAATGTTCTAAGAAGTAGGTAAGAAACATTGTATGTGATTTGTTTGGCTTGACGTCTTATAATTTTGCCTATCGGCGGATTCATCTACGTGTAGTAATATCCTGAGTGTTTTTTTCTGAAGTGCCCGCAAACGAAAACACATGTTACCTTCAACAGCGACGGCGGCTGACTGCGGACTAACGCTCCCGGCAGGTAATCCCCGTCCCGCGTGCACGTGCCGCCACCCCCATTGCCTTACGTCCCCCGTCGCCCGCGGACCATGGGAGTGTCACGTACGAATTTGCCAAGCTATAGCAGTTTTGTTTTACTTTCATAATTTGTGTTAGGTAAAAATATAAACTAATAAAGTGGTTGTTAACATCACGGAACAGAAAAAAGAGTGGAAGTGCAAAGTGGGTGTGGCCCGCTGGTCAAATTTTGGTGATATTCTGCGCACATCGTTCGTAAACTGACATCGCGTTGAGTAGGTACTTTAATATAAAACAAGGTAAAATCCACCTTATGTCTATTGAGTCTATAAAGTCCACTTGTCCTGACTGTCTTGACAAGGACTTCTCGAAAGTTCTTTGCTTTGCTACACTCAGTTAGTGTCGTGACCGGATGATTTGTTGATATTATCGATAATATCGATAAATTTAACTTATTGCAAAAAGTAAATGTAGGGAAATAAATAAAAGATCCTGATTTCAAAGAAAAATGTATAGATGCAACTGGTAAACTTAATTGGATGCCAATGAACTGGATCTGGTTTGGAACTTCTTGGAAGATATTTTTTAGTATCCAAAAAAGGATGGAGTTTTTCCGTACCCCTTCAAAATAATCATAAGTTTGAGAAAACCTTTTTCAATTAAATTTTTCCCTCTTTCGATTTCAATAGCAATTTAAGCGATTTTTTTAAGAAATTCAATAAATAAATTAAAAGATCCAAGAACACGATCCCTAATTCAACCACTTGAATTAGGGATTGTGTTCTTGGATATACCCACGTATATAACGTGACGACCTACTTAGTCCAGCGGTAGTTAACACTGCCTTCTGTGCTATGGGTCCCGGGTTCGAACTCCGGTAGGGACAAATGTTTATATCAACCAACTAGTATCCGTAACACAAGCCTCGTTGCTTAGCACGGAACTAGATGGCGCTGTGTGTCATAATGTCCAGGAATATTTATTATAACATAAAAAATAATATTTTAAATTATAGAAACACCTGGTTTTAATAAAATGAATAAATATTCATTTTATTAAAACCAGGTGTTTCTATACCCATTGTAGTCTCAGCAGAGTACAAATTCATTGTAGCCTTTTAGGTTTAAAGCATAACTATTCCTCTCCTTTTAGACGCAAAACTTACTCAGAAACTAAATTGATAACCCACAATAAAAAATAATAGGTGGTTAGTAATAAACTTATTAAATAATAATAATAATAAATATTCCTGGACATTATGACACACAGCGCCATCTAGTTCCGTGGTAAGCAACGAGGCTTGTGTTACGGATACTAGTTGGTTGATATACTACATATAAACTTTTTTTTTGTAAATACATACATATTATGCATAGATACATCCATGACTCGGAAACAAATGTTGATGCTCATCACACAAACATTTGTCCCTACCGGGATTCGAACCCGGGACCCATAGCACGGCAGGCAGCGTTAACTACCGCTGAGCTAAACGGGTCGTCGTCATTTAGATTTTTATTTTAATGATAATATTATTAATATTTTGTAGATCGATGTATCGATATCGATTTTCATCAATGCGTCGCGCACTGATTGTCGTATGACATTGCCGTATACATATAACGCTAATGTTAACCTAATTTATATTTATTTATGGGTCATAATTGCTTCAATAGATAACAACGCCATCTTTCGTCTAGTTGCAAAATTATCTCAACAATCGTATTTAGTTTGACTTATTTAGATCATAAAAAGCTTAAGTACGTTCCTAGTATAATAAAAATTGAATCATTTCTTTTTTATTTTATTTAGATTAGCGTATATGGAACATTCAACTCATTGCGATCCAGAGCCATTAAGTAAAAATTACATATAACAGTGAACAAATGATACATATCAATATTTTCTTTGCTTGGGAAAATCATATCTTATCACAAAACAAAGCATCAATCATATTGCTATCGTTAATTATTGTAAATCACTAGCTGATGCTCGCAGCTTCGCCCGCGCAAACTAATACTAATTTCTCCTCCTCATTTCGCCCCCGTTTCCATTGAATAAATAAATTAAAATATTTAGATGATCCACCATGTGTGTATAGCGACGTCTATGTCGCTACAAAGTAACAACGTTCATAGCAACGGAGAAGATATCAAAACTGATATGACGACACATCGAATGCGATAAAGAGCTGTGGTAGCCTAGTGTGATGATTTTTTTACGATTACTTCTAAGATATTCAATTATATTGTTTAAAAGTAGCCTATGTGTTAATCCGGGTAATAAACTATTTGTATGCTAAATGTCATTCAAATCTGTTAAGCGGTTTTTGTGTAAAAGAGTAACAAACATCCATACATACATCCATACTTACAAACTTTAACGTTTATAATATTAGTAGGATAGTAAAAATAAACAAAAAATTTGGCTGTATGAACTAAATTCCGTTGCCAAATCAATAAAGAAGAAAGAAAATGGCTTGACACATGACATTTAAGACATTTGTCAATTTTAATTGACAGATCAGAAACAATTTAGCTTACACTTTGTGGAAAAATATTTACATTTATTAGAAAAATGAACGACAACGATGATGAGCTGACCACATTTTGTGATTCTGCGGTAATTCTTTCATCTATTTAAAAAATAAAGTCCATTAAATGGTTCAACTGTTTTACTAGAAATCATTGTAATTTCAGGCATCACTTGTCGAAGGATGTCGTCTGCCAGTACGAATGCAGGGAGGAGATGACTGGCCTTTAGCTGAAATAATAAGTATTAAAGAAGTGCGCGGACAAAGGGGATACTATGTACATTATGTTGACTGTGAGTATGAATTACATGTTAAAACTTCTTGTGTCATTGGCACAATTTTGTTTGTACAACTTAAAGTTTAGCTGAATTTGTGGTGTGTAAATACTTTAAACTCATATGCTTACAAAATATATTATTTTGTTACTATAAGTTGTGCATACTGTAACACTTGTAAGCAAGGAATAACAATGGCTACAGTTGACAAAATGCATTGAGACAAAGAAGTCTAATATTTCCCGGAGGAATTATTTAAACTGTTTTGGGTGCAACCTGCTATGACATTAATCATAGATGAAAATGGGATAAATGGGAAGCAATCAGTTTACGCTTCCCTCATTATCAATGTAAACAAGTTTTCAAAGAAGCCTGATACACTAACATCAAAAATAATAATAATCAATATATGGACACTGTTACAGGTACTAGATGGTTGATGTACTACATATATGCTTTTTATTCTGTAAATTAACATTGATGCCTCCATACACATTATACAGATACATCCATGACTCATATTAAAATGTTGATGCTCATCACACAAACATAGCACAACAGGCAGTGTTAACTACCGCCAAGCTAAAAAGCCGTCAAAAATAAAAAATGGTTTCCAATAATGCAAAATAGATACTTTATGATGTTTTAATAAAATCATTACTCATGTGTATATGTAATTTTTTTAGTCAATAAACGGCTGGACGAGTGGGTCGGTGAATCATGGCTGGATACAAGAAAGGTACAGTTTCCAAGACGAGATGGAGTGTCGACTGGGGGAACGACCACACCAAAGAAGACACACATTGGATCAGGAGGTGGCGTTATGCCTAATTTTATTAGTATGTGTTTTTGCTTCTTTAGACAATTTTTACTTTGCTTATACTTTTACATAGAATCATTATTAGTTAAACAGATTACTTTAGAGCTACATAATATTATTATCATCATTACCAGTAGGTACTTTCAATAACTCCTAAATATAAGAAAATTAAAAGTTAAAAAAATCTGTTTGACTTGTTTGACACACAAATAACTTCAATGTGTTCATGTATGTTTGATATTGTCATGTCTTGAGATTTTCTTTGAAAACTTTCAATGTCTTGTCATGTACCAATATGAAATTCTTAATCATTACGTAATTTAATTATATATACAGAGTGTCCGGTAATGAATGGATAACCTTGAAATGGGTCATAATAGAACTAATGGCCATTATGAAAAAAAAAATGGTACCAAAGATACAACTGTTTAAAAAATATCGATGTTTTTTGTTACCTTATTTGACATTATTGTACACCTCAATCACAAATTAATGAATTCCATCGTTTTTATTGTTATAGCAATTCACGATAAGTAAGTTTTTGTAATTTTCTTCTGTATGGCCATTAGTTCTACTATGACCCATTTGAAGGTTATCCATTCATTACCCGACACCCTGTGTAATCATTGATCTATTCCAAAAAGTAATTTACTAGCCTTTTGACTGCAATTGGCTTTTAGTATATAAATATATATGCATTCAAAATTATTTGCTTTATGATGGTAGATTGTTAACCATATCTAAAATTTTATTTAAATAAATAATTAACTAATAAATGTTATAAATGCATGTTATTTACAGACATTGTTTCTTAAAACATTTTAGTGTACATATTTTAATATTTTCAGTAGGTATACAAGCTAATATTACAAATTTTGTTCCTTGGTTAACATAATTTTTGTGTATTCAATTTACCATCATTAACACAACACTAAAAACTCATAATCACAATGATTGGCCATTAAATGTATAACATTTTGTCTGCAGATGATACTGTTTGCAATGAAAGTCAGAAGTCTAGTACCGTTCCGAGTAGACCCACTATTGTGAACCAACCAATACAACCAAGTCAGCCACCCCAACCTAAAGTTCATGAAAAAGCCCATTTCAATGCACTCAATGGTTCCACACCAAAAAATGCACTTGGTATGTTGAAATTTATAATTTAATTATTTGTGTGCTTTGTGTTACACTTATTTAGTATTTAATTAATTCCTTCATGACATTTTGATCTGTCCGAAAGTATTCCAATCCCATGTAAATATATACAACTAAATAAAACAGAAAAAAAATACAGGAACAGTTTTAGTAAATACAGTATAGATCTGTTTGATCCTTCACTTTATAATATTGCACTAAATTTCTCACCTTTACTGCTACTTCTATAAATTTTAGTACAGTTAGCTTCAAACCTAATCACATATGTTATATTATTATATATATACACATACTTTATATTATTATAATAATATTTTCAAATTTCTATTCAATTATACAACCTTTTGTAGCTAAACAGTACTTATTTATGAAAAAATGTGTGATTGGTAGCTACAAGATTTTCTGTCACTGTAATAAAATTATATACTATAACTTAAATACGCTTCGCAGTGATTGTGTATCTGATTATGTACCCAATATAATTTGAACAGGATACCTCAAACCTCTTAACGTCAACAATCAGGACTTGCGCTTAGGCAAAGGTGGTCTGGATAAGGGACGAGGCGTTACTGCAGGTATGTCGAATAACATATGTATAACCTGAGCGCAATCCGTGGAAGGCATAACTTCAATGCCTATCGGGTTCAAAATCAGATATTGCAATTACAATTTACCCTTTGTAGAAGCTAGAGTGCTATATACTAGCAATTGTCTTCCGTAGGTGTTCAATTATGTAATGAAAAAATAAATTAGGCACATGTCTACTAACCACGATTTGATTTTTTACTCATTGCATGTGTCCATCAATTTAATCTCTTAATATGAATCGCTAGTGTCAGTAACTACTCAATTCGACACTTGTTTTGAACAAATAAGCAAGATAACAAAATATAATTAATAAATATTTATTGCTATTATAGTTATATAGAATGTTCTAGAAATATCATATATTATTATAAAGTACGTAGACATTAAAACATTGATCAAATCGCGATGCAGTATCCTTGCATCGTGTTCTAAGATCTAAAAATAAATAAGACAAAAATTTAGGAATCTGGCGTGTGCGTATCATGCTGTTTACTGAAGTGCAGTTATTATCATAATTTATAAAACACCTTTGATAGACAATTGTTAGGTAGGTACCCTTGTAGTTAGATAACATTATTATTTGTGAATGAGCTTTTTTGATTTACACCCAGCATAGCCTAAAGATATATTCTATAAATCAGTTATCTTATATACTTCAGAACTGGTTTTATTTGTTAAATTACTTGTATAAGTCGTTGGATAAGTCCGTTGTGGTTATTTTGACATTACTTTTTACAAACTGATACATTGCAATTGCCACATTTGTCTGTGAGTTGGCACTTATCCGAGGAAAAAATTGTATACATTTCGAATTAACTGCATTTCATTTTCTAGTTTACTTGCCTGCCTGCCTGCTTGAGATTTAGCTGACGCCTGACACAGTGTCGCAATAGCTGCTAAATTAATCATACTAAATCTTAAATTACAGTCGACGATTGTTTATCACAATTTTAAGTCTGTATCTATAATTGTATACTTTTTAAATTCTATTCTATTTCAATATATAAGGTGTTATTGCCGGAGAACCCCGTCAACTGGTGTCTCGGCCAGCAAGCCCGACCATGGGCCACGACTCGTCGTCACTCGTCAACGGAGGCGCTGTCCTCGCGGCCGCGCTACAGAAGAAAATGAACAGGAAGCGGAAAGCACCATCTATAGATAATGAAGTACGATTTATGTGTTAAAATGGGGCTTGGTGTAAGATAAATCTAAATCTACGAATAAATCTATAACACATTGTGTGAAATATTATTTTGTAAAGATTGCTTAAATTGTGCCTTTTTCTTCACGGTATGTGATAGAAATTTAGCCAGTATCTTCATAATCCTTTTTTAAAACATTAATCGAATATACAGTACAGTACAATATACAGTAGATATGATATTCATAATCAAGAACATTTTTACAGGACACCAAGCATAGTTCTAAAACATTTCAGACGGATTCCATTCCGTCTGTTGAAACTGAAGGCAGTGAGACGACCGCGAGTGGTACGGCCACGCCTACGACTAGGCCACGGCAATCCGGGAGCATGGTCGCGCATGGGCATGACGACCTGGTAACGCGCATGAAGAACATCGAGATGATTGAGCTAGGCAGGAATAAGATCCGACCGTGGTACTTCGCGCCATACCCACAAGTATTGTATTTACACTTTATGCTCATAAAACAATGTATTGGGAAGTTCTTTTTCTAACCTTGCCTTCATTAAAAATATGTATTTATTTCAGGAAATGGTCAATCTACCTTGTATTTACATTTGTGAATTTTGTTTGAAATATAGAAAAAGTAAAAAGTGCCTAGAAAGACATTTGGTAAGTGTACCCAATTTGTAGTCCAAAATATAAGATCATTAGAAACAGTTTGTGTTAGCACCCAATTCAAATATTGTTTTTATCTTTAATTTTAACGTGCCACAACAGAAGCGTGGTAAGGTACAGCTAGTATAAAATATGTATATTATTGAACTAGGTGCTCCACAGAAGGCCCTCTATAAACTTTTTTTAGATTCTTCCATGGTTCAAGTATTATTTAAAAAAAAAAGCATAATGAAGGTGTGTCAGCACCAGCCACCAGACACTTCCCATGTCAGACATGTGCTAGGGTGTGTTGCCCTCGCATCAGTTCCTAGGTTTTTACATAACACGAAGAGGCCAACCATATATAAATATTGTTTTTTCGTTGCCAATTTCCAGATCAAGTGCAAACTAAAACACCCGCCCGGCAACGAGATATACCGCAAAGGAAGCATATCATTCTTCGAGATAGACGGGCGGAAGAATAAATGCTACGCACAGAATCTATGCTTGCTAGCCAAACTGTTCTTAGACCACAAGACATTGTACTACGATACTGACCCCTTCTTGTTTTATGTTATGACGGAATTTGATGCCAGAGGTACGTTATATTTTGTATACTTTAATTGTAATACCGTTTCAATGAATGCCTCATTCCTACTGTTTTGAACTACATAATACACCTTAATTCTTCAAGCCTTTATCCCTCAAGTTTTTTTTTATATTATGACACATCGCCATCTAGTTCCGACTAAGTAACGAGACTTGTGTTACGGATACTAGTTGGTTGATATACTACATATATACTTTTTTTTTTGTAAATACATATATACCTATTATACATAGAAACATCCATGACTTGGATACAAATCTTCATGCTCATCACGCAAACATTTGTCCCTACCGGGATCCGAACCCGGGACCCATAGCACAGAAGGCAGTGTTAACTACCGCTGGACTAATTGGGTCGTCAAAATGTCACAAGTTAATGCCGGTGCAATGGATATTTGTAATTAAATAAAATTCCTTTGTCTGTAAAATAATGTTTTACTTGATGTATTCTAGGATTTCACATAGTAGGATATTTTTCGAAGGAGAAGGAAAGCACGGAAGATTACAATGTAGCGTGTATACTGACACTACCTCCATACCAAAGAAAAGGTTATGGAAAACTTCTCATAGAATTTAGTAAGTACTTATATCATAATATTATTATATTCTAATAGTATTTGCCACAACAATTATTATTGTGTCTAGAAATTCTAGAATTATTTCTTTGCACATTAAAGCGCATTTAAGCAGTTAAAATTAAAATTCAATTAAAATATGACAGTCATTCTATATAGCGTATAAATTTCAAAACTATAATATACGTTAGGTACTGTCAGTTTTCCATAAAAGTTATGGAAAAACGACAGTAACATAGAGTTGTTTTTTTAATCTATGGACACGATTATCGCAGTGGCAGGAAGATCGGATTGTGAATCATCGCAAGACCGATTTCCGTCCTGAATACATTTTGTATGATCTAAGCCAGGGTATTCATGTATGTAAAAACATCTTATTCAATGCAAATGAGAATCTTATAGTGCGACTAGACAACCCTATAATGCTACAAAACAGTTAAAATTATCATATTTAACAAAATGTTAATATTAAATTACAGGTTACGAATTGTCAAAGTTCGAAGGAAAGACAGGCTCCCCTGAGAAGCCACTATCGGATCTCGGACTGCTCTCATACCGAAGTTATTGGGCACAAACCATACTGGACATACTCACACACATCAAGCCAGTGGGCGACAATGAGAAACCTATTATTACAATCAAGTAAGATTAACAATTAGTTTGACTTAAACATGTAGGTTTTTACGCCGAAACTGTTGTTAAAACTTTTTGCTCAAACTTGTCTACTTTCACGGGATCGTATGACTTCTTGTCTGTTGTTATAACTCTGTCCTGACAATAACGAACACTAAAGAACAAGTCCAAAAAATTACCAAATTCAGTGCCGTCGTTCGGAAGTTATGCGCGTCCCTATCAACTGAATTAACGGTTAGTGTATGGGAGAAACAGATAAATAAACTGTGCCGATACCGATCCCGACCAAAATAAATTATATTACGAATGAAAAGATAGTGATTTCTTACATAGGAAAGGCGATGTTTTCCCATAACAAGTATCATTTGATTACTTTTTGGCAAGCCCCAGCAACTTACTTGTACAGATTTACTGAGGTAATAATTTTTTATTGTTGTATTTTTACTTCTTATATAATATCTATCACATTCCAGTGAAATCTGCGAGTTGACCAGTATAAAGAAAGAAGACGTAATCAGCACACTACAGAATCTGAATTTGATAAACTACTACAAAGGTCAATACATCATATCAGTCAATGAGGTGATTACTTTGATATACCTAGTTCTCAGAAACAAAAATATTCCCCGTATATCGGATACTAGCTTTTGCCCGCGGTTTCTTCTGCGTAAAATTAGTAATTTTGTCCGCACTTCTACCCCCCTTTTCTCCCTTTTCTGCCTTTTAAGGGATGATTTACGAGATGAAAGCTGTCCTATGTGCTTTCCCGGGACTCAAACTGTCTCTATACCGAATTATAGCGTGTAGAGGTAACAGACAGACAGGCACATTTTCGCATTTATAATATTAGCACGGATATAAATAGTAAGGAAGAAAGGATATATTAACAATTATATACAATTATCTAGCAACATGAAAAAGCGATGGAAAAGAGGACGCTGCGTATCGACCCTAAATGTCTACATTGGACGCCGAAAGATTGGTCTAAACGCGCCAAATGGTAAGTGTTACTACTGTCTACTATACCAATAAAATTGTAACCACATTTATTACTATTTACTCCATACAATGGTTCATTGCAAATTAAGACTAGATATTTACCTGATATAATAAAAATATTAATTTTAAGTCGGCAGCCCTAATATCAAAAAGTAAAAAATACCAATTTGGGACATTGATCTTCCGAGTCTAACTTGAATTTGCAGTAATTTACCCATTGTGTGGAGTTAAATAAGTATAACCATGTCATCATTAATAAATAACAGGTCATAAAGAAGAAACTTCACAATTACAACCTCCATATTGATGAAGTTCATTACTGTTCAGTAAATATTTTTTCTTTTGTCACCAGTGTTTGAAGGCATAGAGTAACGGAGACGCGAGCTATCTAACTCTGGCTTCCGAAACGTACGCAGTTTGTGTTAATTATGTATAACATTTACATTATGATACTCGCATTTACTCATTCATAGCGCTAACAGGCTTGGGTACACAATAACCATGGCTAAACACTTAGAAGTGGTTTCGTAACCTTAGAAGTAATTCTGCATGTTAGGTTACGTTAATTAATCTTAATTTAATATATAATATTACAGTATAACTAACAATCATAAAATTAAAGAGAAATCTTCACGGAATATCCTTATCTAGTAATTACTATACGAATCAAAAATCCTTTCTATTGAATAATTATAAAATACTAGCTTTTCCCCGCGGCTTCGTTTGCATGGTACGACTTCCTTCCCCGGTATTAGTCTTTCGTATCAAATACCATACCAAATTGACTTTGTCTTCACCAAAATCGGTTCAGCGGTTAAAGTGTGAAGAGCAGACAGACAGGCAGACACACTTTCGCATTTATAATATAATACTAAGTATGGATTTAACACCGATTTAGAGGCTAACTATTTAAACGCCTCTCAATTTTAAGTAGTTATAATTTCAAATTATGAAATTATAACTACTTAAAATACTGATAAGATGCACTATATTTAATATAGTGCTGTCTCCATCACTTATTAAGCGAGGGCTACTTAAGATTGAGTAGTCTTTAATATTTATAGAATTACTAAGGATATTCTGAGAAAGTTTTTCTTCCATATTTTATTTCGAAGGGTTAATGCGTAACACCGGTGCTTGTGCTACAAGGTTATTCCCCACTAATGTTCACTGACAATAACTGGCCTCTATTATGTATGCTGGACTGACCATAAACAGTGTCTTAGTATGTATGTATGAGCTTCTCGCCATTTAGCCATTAATTATTATCAAAATTAAAATTAATTAATCGCAGAACCTGTAAAATCCTACCATTCCACTTCCCTTTTAGGATAATGAGTTTAACAACTTACAATTTGTCATGGATCACTCGTAAAAAAACGTTTTTCTAAGATAGACAGAGACGTTCCGTGTCCGCCATTTTCATTAAATGTCATATTTAGTTCCCGAGACGTTCGCGGAGGCGCTTCAAATCTACAGAAAAAAAATATATTTCATTATTTATTTTAAATCCAGTTGCTGAGTTTAACACAGGCCAGTGCTATCTATACTTGCTTTTTTCCTTCGTCGGGAGCAGACTACGACACAACGTAAATACGGACATTATTGATAATTTAGACATTTTTTTCATTGAGACAAAACTGTGTGAAAATATACTCAGCTATGTATATGATACAAAATGCTTTGGCTCACACTGGTAAACGCTTAGCAGAACTTATGCTTAGGCTTACACATCCATTTAGACAGTTATTTACAGATGGAATTTGAATTGGAAATCAACCTATAGATTCCTCTTAGAATTTACTTTTAAGAGTTTTTATTATTCAATACATTTGGATCGACGCGACGGTTCATTGTCTTACTTGACACAATTGCACGGTTGAAAATAATATGCAACTAAAAACTACTGTATTTCCAAACCATTAAAATGTCTTATGCTGAAGTACATTTACATTTACCACTGCATGTTGTCGAAACAAGTATGTAAATGCTACTATAATTTCTAATAATAGTAAATTTCAGTTAGAGAATTATAACGACAAATTTTACTTTGTCTTGACTGAAGATGAAAATAATGAGACTACGACTAAATTATATCGATTGCTTCACCCGCTGCCTGGCACCACAATACCTTTACTTTAGTCCTTTCAATCTTTTTCATATATCCATTCCAATCCCATCTTTTGTCACACTAAAATAATATTTATAAATATTTTCTAATACTCTACTTTTCTGAATTTTTAGGTAGTATCTAGTTGGTGTCTTTAGCAGTCGCTGTGAAGATCTACGTACAATAGTAGAATCATTCCACGTGATTGCTCTTTCAAACAGTACTATCTGGCATTTCTCAAAAACTGAATATTGTATTTAAATTTTATTGTATGATTACTGTAGTAGTACAAATGTGTTAAAGTATTGTATACTCTACCTCGTACATAGTTTAAATAGTATCTAGACATTTCATTAGCAAGTTGTAGGTCGATATTTTTAATATGCCGAATGTAACTTGTAGAATAATTTCTTTTGTTATTTAGCACGGGTCCTCTAATTATTGGCTGGCTTGGCTTTCTTTCTAGGATCTATAGAGGGGTGTATTTAATTAATTTATACATTACCTTTAAGTGGTCTTACATCTGCATCCATTTTGAAAATGAATTTCTTTGTACGAAGTTTCAATATTTTATCATTCCTTGTTTAAACCTTTTTGAGAATTGCAGTAATTATAGATTATATTTCTAGTCTCAATGTAGACCAGTTCATTTCAATACCTAACAATAAATATACGAGATTGTGTGTATGATTGAAAATTTGTGCAAAAATGCTCGCTACATTAGCTAAGTAAGATATTCAATACATTTTTAAATGTAAATCCTTATTGTGATATTAAATAATATCATACTTTTCTAAAATGTTCTTGTTTTATTGTTTTGCAACGATTTGTTCCTTCAACGGTTTTCTAAAAAGTAGCACTTTATTTCTACTTTTATCAAGTAGCACCGCTCCACTACATAAACATCATAAACAATCCAGATTTACTAATAATCTATTATCCCAACATAAATGACTATCATTACTTTTGGTAAATTTTTGATTCTGCAATGATAATAAGGTAAGTTATTACGTATAGGTTTAATTGTGTAATAATTGAAAGCAAACAAAATGTTATGCAATATAATGATTTATTCTTCAATATATAAGCGCAATAATTTTGCTTTGACTGTCAAAATATTTATATTTACGAAGCAGGTACAAGTGATGTTTACAACACTTACAAAACGAATTATTATTTCTGATATTATAACAAACAACGGTTCTTATATGAATATGGTACAATATGATTACATTTTAATCACTTTGTGACTTAATTAAAATTTTAGTTTTCAACGAATATGAGTGTTCAAATTATTTGTAAATAGTTAGAAAATTTTAAGAAAATATCAAAGCATTAGTATGTAGCAGTAGCAGACTTAGATAGCAAGAGATATTATAACAACAGATTATAGAAATTGATTCGAATACTCATATATATAAATTATAAAGTTAAATCTTATTTTGTAACAACAATAAATCGTTAAACAAATGTAATACTAGTCGTTTTTTAACTTACAACCGAATGTTATGCAATAGTAATGTACTATCACAACCGCTCACAGGCGTGGGCAGCAGACAATAAGTAGAAGATAAATTAAGTAAAAGATCACGTCAGGGATTTATCAAACAAAATTATTACATACGGACAAAAAAGGATAGAACCAGTAGGAGTAAACTATTTAGTTCATTATAGACGTGTTTGGAGACGCAAACATTATGCTTGTATATTTAAAAAATATTCCTCTCTTGCTTTGTAATAAATTGTTGATCAATACTAACGCGATAATCAACAGTAGACCTTTCAGAAACACTAAACTATACCTTCTAAAGTTAATCTTATACGCAAGATTACTACGACGGTACAATCACACTACAAAAGCGAAATACAAAATACTACAAACTTTGAACTTACGAAATTTTTATCTTTAACATTGACCAAATATAATGAAGTATAGAAAACTACAAATCTAAAGGAAATCCAATACATTTGTCATAATGACGGCCTTTCTACAAACTATGATTGTAGAGTGAAATGAAATTCTTGTTAGACAAGAAATAACAATGAACATTAAGTTCGGATTGTGCTCTGTGTTAATAAATAGATTTTTCATGCTATCACAATATTACCAACAATATAAAAATAAATGCTCGCGCGACTGACTGCTCGGTAGGCAGCCACATAGACTAGGATGCACTGGTATGCAGAAGGCACTGTCTTTAAATAGGTCTGCATAACTGTCTGGGCCGCTCCATGAATACTGCACATTATTATATTATGACGTAACAGTACAACTCCAGTTGCTACGCAAAGTTAATAATTATGCTTTAATTCCATGGCCATTAGATATTGTATTTATTTTTCATCTAAATATTATGCCCAGACATCTATTCCTATCGTAACTTACTTCATATAAAAATATCAACAGAACAACAAAATCGCTTTAGTCCGAAATTAAAATACAGAGGCACTTTACATTGGTGTGTTTGTGAACGCTTGAAGTGACTTACACATAATGTATTTCGTCCATTTGTCAAAGTCACATGGTGGCATAATTTTTTATGATATTTTCCTTTGTGTGAATATATTAAAGTTCTTAGTTGCGTGGCAAATGATTTTGACAAATGGTAGAATTCGTCATCTTGCTTTGTGTGTACGTTACAATTCGTTACATGTACATACTTAATTATAAAATGTCAAATTCTTAAAATTAATTGATTATCGTTCGTATAACCAGTAACGCTTGTTGCACTTCGCACTTAATAATAATATTAGGTATATCACGACTTACTCTGAGTTAAAGCACCTTAAAACTAGTCATATTACCTTACACAAATTGTAACACATGTATATGAGGAATATATCTCATAATAATCTGTGAATATACATCTGTAACAAAAAATATATAATTTTGAAATTTTAACAGGAGGTACCGTATTACTATATCTATCATTGTACTGGAAGTTAAAGGTGATGTGATGTATTTGGGACATGATTCACGATTTGGAGTCACAAATGAGGACTAGACACCAATGGTAATGCAAAACTATTCTTCTTAACATTGCACCGTCAAAATCAGATCTTAAACAAATATTTTAAACAGATCAAAGCAAAATCATAGAACTTAATAAAAATTAAAACGAATGGTAATTGTTAGAATTAGACACTTAGATAAAATAAAATATTATGTGAAATACCTACCTAAAGAACTGTCTCACAGTTACTGTTTCGTGTTAACGTAGTAATTACAAACGAATTGGGAAGTTCTAGATCACAACACTTGAAAAAAAATCTATTATAATAAGATGTTGATAAAAATATGCCTTTTGATGTGCTTGAGAATGGACAAATTTCATAATTTTATGATATTATAAAAAACGCTATTATATAATATATATCATTCATGTTTGGATTGATTTAAATTTCTCTCCATCTCTTAAACATACATAGGTACTAGCTACGTTACAGGCACCAAACTATCTCTACGTTGTTGTTCTACACAGTAGACATATGATTTCGTTTCGAAATAAATTTCCCCGCCCTGTGTCGTTTTTTCTGGCACTTTTACAAGCTATTTGATGAGATACATAAAGGTTTTTAATGTTTTATCACAACAGTGTAGTAATTACAAAAGTGTTTACGGAAGATGATTGAATTGTTTGAAATGTTTTATTTTTGTAATCCGTAGATTATAAACATTATTCTAAAAAACTTGCCACCGAATGAAAATATTTAAAAATGTCGTATAGTAAAATTCATAAGAGGAAGCATTTATGTAACTTGAAGTCTATTGCACGATGGTACGAAATTATTTTAAACGGTGACACTCTATTTCGAATTTTAATAACTCCAATGCTTAAACTTATACGTATACATGTCGAAAATAAATTTGGACCCGACATAAAATGGTTACTGATAACGTGTTCTTAACTACACAAGGCATCCGTCATTAAGACCGTTGTTGAGTTTGCTCGGCGCTTCAGGCATCGTGCTGGGGTACGTGTGGCACTGTTGATTCCCCAAGTTGTAATTCACCTCCGGGTCATAATAGTCCTGTTCGGTGTCGATAGGGACGAGAAGATTCGTGGACTTGGGTAAGTAGCCATCCGTAGTGACGTAATTGCGCTCCGAAGTGGGCGGCAGACTGAGAACACTGTCGGGCCGATTGTATTCTGCGTCTGCGAGTTGAGGTGCTACGTAGATGGTGTCTAGGGACGATATGGTATCGATGGAAGAGTCGCCGTTGAGTGGAGTGACACATGTATAGCTTGACGTGAGTATGTTGGCCGACTCTGGTCGGATGTAGGGCGAGTGCGCGTCGAACGACACTGGGAATGTACTCGGGGAGTCGTACGGTCCTATCATGTTGTACGGCGTTGTTGGAGACTGCCTCGTGTTTGAGTTGTTTGACTTCACACACGACGCCGCGTGGATTGTCAACATGTCCATCAACCGACGCTTTTGAACTTCTAAATCCTGGAACAGAAAAATATTATATTATAAATAGGTACCTATATTATTGCTTTCAAGTGTAATTGTGACTTGCTTATCGGCCATTCTGTCGCCACTACAATTAACTCTAATATACCTAAGTGATGCTTGACGCGCAATGTTATCGCCGCTTACAGACGTCAGGAGTAACATACAACCTATAAAGATTTCGTTTGGACAAAATTGTTCCTAGAAATTACTGGTCATCGCCTGCTAATATTCCTAAATTTTGAAATAAGAAAAAAAATTGTCGGTTTTTTCAATAGGAAAACATTTCTTTTTATTTTCCCTGTAAGTTTACCTAGTTGTCATAAATATGACGTCGAAATCTTCGTCATGCTTACCTTAAGTTGCGCTTTAAGATCTATGTTCTGGTTCTCCAACACTTCGCTCTCAGTGACGAGGTTGACTGTCCTCTCGCGTTTCTTCATTCGACATTTAGTTGCTGCTATTTTATTTCGTTCTCTTCTGCGCCGTCTCCGCTCCTCATCCTCGGGTGTGAGCTGGAAACATAAGATTTTGGTTATCGTTTAGTGTAAAAGAGGGAGCGTTCAAGTAATACGTAACGCAATTTGGGGGGAGGGGGGGTCTCGTAAAACGTTACGATGCGTTACAGGGGCGGAGAGGGTCTTTCTTACAACACGTTACGTAACATTGTTTTTTTTTGTAAATAAAAAATTAGGGAATTAAAACTCCAAAATTGGCAACCCTTTTCATTTACGTTTTACGGGGAATCCCTTGATTGTATTAGTCTGGTCGTCATTTTTGATTTGTTCTCGCAAGTTGGCAAACCTTTTTGTTTATATTTCACGGGGAATCCCTAGATTACCGTAAAGGCAATTAAAACTATACCAAGGATAAAATCTGTAACATACTTTTTTGCGACTTTAGGGTAAAAATGGTCATTTGAGTGTTACGTAACGTTTAGAGAGTGGGAGGGGGAGTACAGAAAAACGTTACGGTGCGTTACAAGGGGAGGAGGGGGGGGGGGTTAAAATCTTCAAAAATTGCGTTACGTAATACTTGAACGCTCCCAGAGGAGAAAGTGTCCCAAATACTACGTGTAAGTTAAGTAATACAATTTTTACAATTTAGACCGAATATTTGCGGAAACTTATTACAGCCAGGCGTAGTAATTTATTTATAGGTAGATAACTTTAAATATTCCGCTATGCTAGTATTATTTTTTAATCAAAATAATATTTACCTACACTTTATAAAGTTATACAATCATAAGTATCGAAATTTATAGAACATAAGACCTTTCTGCTGGTAAGAGTTGGTAATTACTAAACACTACTACAGTCACGTTTATAAAATTTGCAAGCATTTATATATCTGCCCACGTATCCAAAATATTTGCATAATACAATGGCTAAACAAAAGAATAATCAAGTCAAAGCCTGAGCTAATAAGTAAGGCTACTCGATACGCCGATCATTTCTCATTGCCATATCGCTACCTTTCAAAATCAGGAAGTGAAGTCACGACCGCGCCACATTTGCGATGCCTTCTTCGTAAGCTCATAAAACTTCAATGAAGCCGTTGAATTACAATGCTGCGCAGTCGCAATAAAAGTTAGTTTAGATACGATTTGCAATCTTCCGCACACATCTTTATTTATTGCCAGTACTTGGGAAGTGCAGCCGTTGGGCGGTTAAGTACTAGAGCAACAGTCATAAACTTGAACATAAAAATATGCTTCTAACAATAGATCGATCACATGTTATGTGAATGAATAACGTGGCCCTTGAAATGTTACAAACAATTCAAGGAGTGCCACATTTTATTTAAATAGATACCTAGTTACCTGAATGTTAAATTTGTAGAAAAGTGGGTATACCTATTGACGTCGTAATAACTTGCAACGAAAATAAATATACCTACTTTAATTCAACCATTACACAAAACTAGGTGCATAAGTATTTGGTAAAAAATATTGTAATTTAACGTAATTATATTCCTAGATCAATGTTTTCCTTTACAGTGTGTACGTGACTAAATGACTACTGTTTCCTTAGTATTCGACTTAGATGTATCATTGTGGTTAGCGCTAATTCAATAAAATATGAGCCTAGAAATCTAAAATCCCAAATGCGTTAACGTGATCTTATTTTTCCTTTTGTCTATAGTTACCGAACGTGATACTTCACAGTTCTATGGCTATCAAACTCTCTTTAATAATATATTAATGTCCATTAAATTTTGGCTATCAGGGTTATAATCTCACAAGCCGAAGCAGCCTATTGTATGTTTGTGTCAAGGTATAATCTGTAGACTTGTTCTTATTTTTTTTTGTTATTAAGTACTATTAGTTTTTAGGAATGTAGATTTCTTCATAAGGAACAAATTAAATAAGAATGTATTGAAAATCCCTCAACGATTTTTAGGGCACTTTTCTTTTTAATATTAAGATACAAAACAGAAAGACTCAGATGGTTATTGCATAATATCTTCATACATATATAGAGATTACCTTATGATCGATTTCAGCTACTTTCTCGTTTCATTTCATCCACACGATAATTGAGTAGGTAAGTATGTTATAATCCTCTATATGTTTTTAACCATAATTTAATTGAGGTCCCAAATAAACTTACCCCATCAGATTTGTTGGTCTGTGTGTGACTGCTGTCATAGTCGTCGTCGCTCTCCTCCTTCTTCATCCTCTTCATCCCGGCGTCCGATTCGCTGCCCGACATCTTCCGTTTTGACTCTATCGACAACTTCAGACCAGCCTTTATTAGTTCCGAACACGTCTGGAAATGAAAATATGGCTTTCAGAAATCTTTGTGGGAATAGACTATAATTTTTTCCAGACTTTTTAAGTAAGCCACGTTTTGCTAGATATTATTCCAACGCATTCGTCTGTGTTCCCTTAAAAGGTTTTATAAACTAATATATATTTTATTAGCAAACACCATTGTAGATATTATATTATTTTTCTGTAAAAGATTTCTTGTTCATTATATCTAATGAACAAGAAATCTTCAAGCAATCTAACCTTCTTATTTTGATATACTAAAATGTCTTTTACTTTTAATAAATGCAGTATCAAGATTCTACTCAGTTAATAGTGTCGATTTAATTTACATTTATAATAGCTTAGCTTTACTATGGTAGGGGCTTCCAACTGCGCTCATTTTGTACGAGTAATTTGTCCGAAACGTTATGGAAGCCTAACGAACTTCGAGGACTCGTATTAAAATTAAGTTTTGATGAAGGTCGCCTCAAACAAAATAGAGGGTTATTGCATATGTAAAGAATTCTAATATGCCGTGCGCTTCACCTGTTCAAATGATTCACGAGTGCTCCTTACGATCTCACAAGGTCGCAACTGAAGATGTATTCTCGATTAATAAGTATTACGAGAATGTTGCGAGTGCAATTACGATTTTATACAATTGCGCAATTCCAATTGAACTTAACTATGAGAAAAAATAAACACACGATTGATATTACAATTATTAATTATCAAGGTGGTTTGTTTTTCTCACATTTTCAACGTCCGCCCATTGTCTAGACTTGAGTTAGGTAGCCTTTGGAACTGTGCCTACATAAATTACTCAAGAAAAAACTAGTCGATACATTCATTAGGTAGGTATACGTAGACGTTAATTTGAATACGAGGTCGAAGGAAATCTACAAATTAATTATCTTTACGCTTAGTCAGGTATATACCAAAAAGTATTATGCATAGATTCGGACACAATTAAGAGTGGAACTTGAAACATTAGTCCAAATATAGTCCTACCACAAATGTCGACTAGATCTGGTATTTGGGTATGATTACACCATAACTCCTTCGTAAATTGTCCTAATTAAGTGTATATTCTGTGCATAAATTTATTCTGATATCCACTCCGCATTGTTTTTGTACGTAATGAATTCATTAAAAACTTTGAAGAGTTCAAAATTATTTTTAAAAGATAACAGTACATTCGTTTTTTATTCGGTTATTTTAATTCAGAATGTAAAGGATAAATAAAAACGCGTATAAATTAACACTTAAATACTCCAACCGCACGTAAGAGTTTTCGAGATAAACACGAATATGCAATTAGTGTTTTATATAAAAAGTTTATAAGATTAAGTCATTAAAAATATTAAAACATGAGTAGACTTTGACTTGCTTTTATATTAAATTATATTTTGCCGAATAACTACTAAATGTTTGGTAACTGAAAACGGATGTCTTTTTTGCTATTGAACTTGATCATCATATCAACCGTTAGACGTCCACTGCTGGACATAGGTCTCCCCCAAGGATGGCCACGACGACCGGTCCCTCGCCACCCACATCTAGCGGATTCCAGCGACCTTAACCGGGTCGTCGGTCCTCAATTGAACGTGATATTTTCCCAATAATAATACTAAATATAATTTTAGTTCTAGTTATTTCTACAATATAGGTACCATTATACCTGTATGCAGGCAGCACTAGTGCTAAAGTGCGCCTACTATTCGCTGGTATTGTTTATAGGTCCTGATGGTACGTAGTTAAATGTACGTACGTAATGTACGTACTTAATAGGGGTAATCAGGTCTATTGTTTATTTCTATTGCAGGCACAAATCTAAACTTGGAGCTATGGATGGGTGTCAAACCTAAGATCTCAAGCGTAGCAATCGTACCTACTTGAGACTGAAAATGAGGTAGGTATTTACTTTTTCAGCTTTTGGTAATTAAGTACATTTTCTTACATGTAATTTTGAAGCAACACAATAACAACTCATCGTTATCACTATAGTATCATTCTTCGCGGCGTTATTTCTGCGAATAATATTATCACTCAGTAAATCAAAATGGTGTTTTTTTGCGAATTATTATTACGAATTTTACTTCTTCAAATAACATGATATATTTAAAAATATTTACCTTCTGTATACTAGGTGGAGTGCTGGAAGCTGGTGAAGTGGCCGATGAGCCATTTGACATGGAAGAGTTGGAGTCATTTCCGCTGGCGCTCTGAAACGACATAGGGAAATGAGACCTCGCATTGCACGCTGACCGAACACCGCTAATGGTACATTTTCCACTCCGCTGCCTTTGTCTGGGGCCGGCAATTCGTTATACGGGACAGTTTGCACGCTAACGCCATTAGTGGACGCGACACGACAGTTGCTCATGCTCCCTAATGTGACGAATTTAGCTTCTATTAGGCCTTAACTCATTTCATTATAAATTACGTCTAGATAACTTAAAAAATAATGTTTAAAATTATACTTAATGTAATTATACTTATCTACATAATAAATTAGGATCGACAAATATTTATTTTAGTCTTTTTGGTTATTCAAAAAGGTGAACCTAATTGTATTTTTTTAGAAATTATCGTCGAGGTCCACTGTATAGATCAGACTTAGGATTATTGCCTTATTTCGGTGTTTTATTAGTACCACCATAAGTTTTAATTAAGACTTAAAATTACCTATTCTAAAGAGTAATTACGGTACGAGTGATCAGAGTTAAACAATGTCAGCAGCCTATATTGTCGTGACCTAAAGATTTAGCATTTCTATAATCTTCATTGTTCTTATTCTTAAATTAAACACACATTGTTAGACGGCCGTTGTTATACCCGTGTATGAACAAGTTTGTTGCGTTGCACGATACGCTACCGTACGCACCAAACTACGAATAACGAACACAGAACATTGTCTTTACCAAAAAGTTCGTGGAGATCCAATTCGTATGTTCTTTAGGTACCTATTCGGAGGATGTAAACCAATCTTTGATTTTGAATCTATAATTAAGTACTTATATATTTTACTTAAGTATTAAATTAGAATATTCTAGTCTTTTATATATAAATAACGTATTTATCACGATTAATTTAGTAGAGTTCCCCCGATTGTCTAATATAATTACTACAAACACATTCTGTGCCAACTGAATGAGGCAGGGTATCAAATTGTTATATCAAACGGTTCGCATCAAATAATTGTCCGTCCGTCACATTGTTTTTATGCTCTAAATTGTCCGCCATTCACATTTCAGTGTAATGAAACTCATTCATGAACCGGCAGCCGACGAGTCGAGATAATGAACGCTATAATTGTATCTACCTATACCTAACCACGCGATAACTAAATATAGATAACCCGATATCAAGTGTTACCGCGGCGACATCAGGTCTACTGCTGCGGGTCTCAGTAAATACGGAGTCTGCATGAGGTGCATGACCTCATGCCACTGTATGCTGCCGGTGTTATACAATGTTTATAATGAGGGAGTGATGGCCAGTCACGTGGCCGTGGTTACGTGGCACCTAACACTTGGCAACCGTTCAAAATACTTGTAACACTTATTTTACATTCTAACGAGCATGCGTGCATGTGACCTAAGTACCTACTGGAAGGATCCTACGTGCATTGGGAGTGTCCAGTAACTCCGTGAAAGCACGAATATTGATGAGAACTTCAAGTACACTTAATACTCTATCAAGCGGCTTTTTGCGCCCCATTTTATACATTTATATCCTTTTCTTATCAAATAGGTATCTAATTCCTTGAAGTAATTAAACGAATTAGAACAATAGACGTTCTATTGATAATTATTTCTCGATTCTCGAGAAATCTGATTAAGTACTTTATCAGCACGATTCCCCACGCAGACTATTTAATTAACTTTAGATATAACGTTTCATTTTTCATTCGAGATTTACATTAATCATGCACGTGCGCAAATAAAAAATCGAGCTCTCACATGTAATAACAAAAGGTAAAAAAAAAACAAGTTGCTCACCTTGAAACTGGAATTCTTCTCGTAGTTGAACTGGTCTAAAGGGTTGGTCATGGTGATGACGTCGTTGACGATTTCGGGGGTCCGCAGAGTGGCGGGGCCGGCGGACTCTGCCGTCAGCATGTTGATCATGGCAGCGCTGAGGTTTACGTTGACGCTGAGGTTGTAGGTGCCCGCGTCGCCGTCCGTGGCCACGGCAGCCGCCGGTGACGGCGAAGTGTCCTCGCACTTGATTGTCGGCACTGCAGAGCTCATGCTCGTTGAATTCATTATATCCTTGTAAGGAGCCAGTTTCGTAACTTTTTGGTAACGTTTTTGCACTAAAAACTACCGATAGCGGTTAGCACCTAAATTAAGTATGACTATATCACGGTTACACAATATCACTAACATATAACTAAATATCACTGCGAGTGGTAAACTTGTTATGAATGGCACTTTAAGTCTTCTTAACAAGAAGTCTTCACGGGTAACGTTCGTTGCACTGTGCTCTTAATCTGCAAAGAAGAAGAAAATACAATTAACTCTCATATAATATGGTGGTATATAATAACCTAGAAATATAACGATTAAACCGGATCTTGAACCATGACCTATTGGTAAATACTATGATTTACAATTATAAAAGGGGGTCATTAAGAAAATTAAGTTATACCTACCGGCAAATAATTTCTCGGTAAAGGTATATGGCCTATTACTGGAGTTATTTGGGGTTATGTAATACTTATACGCGGCCTAGAGCCTGTTATTCCTGTTCTAAAAATCTGGTCGGCAATAATTGAAGGGCACGGTGTTTCGCAAGTGGCAATTCGGAGAGGCCCGGCTTTCGCAACAGTGCACGCGGCGGGTTTTTAATTAGACCTATCTGAACATCGCGACCTCGCAGCCAGGATGCGACTCCAATAAAACGCTTTTTTACAGGCCCCAATTGAACGCCAGCCATAAAATTTAAAACTACGCGCACTTTTTTACGACGTATTTTAATGCTCTTCCGCGTGTCGTCTCGGCTATTGTTCGTTTCGTGGCTCAGCAGTGTCGGTATCTACGGGGATTAGTGGCCAACCGACCAATGTAAGGCCATGCATAGATTAAGCAATTAACAAACACCATGTAAGTAGATGTTATCGTGATACTAGGAGACTACATAATGTGGAGATTAGGCTGTAGAGCATAATTAGAACACGCATCGTGACACGGCCGTAGCTACGGTCAAAACAGGAGCTAAATACTATAGTCCTTATATAGCTAAGTCGACTCGAAAGCTGTCTGGCGCCTTGACCTGGCCTGTATATATGTATCTCTCATATCTGTGGCACGTAAACACAATAAAGCACGGAGTCTGTGTAACCTAGTTGCGGAGGTTTTACTTATTCCACTCGCGGAATGGAGGAAAATGTGCCACGACGCCAGAATTATGGAGGTGCCAGATATGGACACGGACAGGCATGCCCAAGGTCGGCGTCGTTCTCGGAAAATAACATGTCATTTAGAAGATATCGGTGACCGCAGTCGCGTATTGTTTTCGGTCTTTAATACGTTTCTACATATATGTACCTAACATAGGTAGGTACGTATGTACGTATTAAGTTTATTTTGTACATGAATATCCTATAGCAGATGAATCACATCAATGTTCAAATGTGTGCGTAAAATACTAAATGTCTGATTGCTTTACTAGTAAATATTGTTGGTGTTTCAGAATAATTATAGCATTTTTATTAAAATATTTCCATATTTTTACACACCGTTCATTAGTATCCCAATTTACTTGGAATTGGCGCAATAGGTGATTTTTCCCTGAATTCTGGATAAATGTTACATAACTATTATAATATTTCTGATAACATATTCTTCATTCGCATTCGTAAGTATTACCTGAATGATTAAAAAGAAACAAGAGTTGCGCAATCACCGAGTATACATGTACTATAGTAGCAATTACGGTCTTAAATATACACTTTTCAACATTAAAAACACTGTTCACACCTAGTTATAGTGATGTAAAAAACGGAGGACGCTGTCGAATGCTTTACACAATCTTAAAATCATCTATCAGTAGTACACTGTAGGTATGTATGAGATGAGTAAACGAAACACATATTCTATACAAACAATAACACGCTACTTGCCAAACGATTTTATGCTCATACAATAAATATACAAATCTAATGGAGAAAGCGACAACATGGATAAGGTTGACAGAAAACTTTACGAGTGAAATTGCAATTGGTATGTAAAACGTACTTAAATAAAGGTTCACAGCATTTTGCTGCATAATATCAACGGAGCCAGGTATGCGTGGGTTCCAATAACTGCCTTAAAGCGAATGCTATGCAAATTATATTAGGTAGGTAGTAGGATGTCCGTACCCGAAAAGGGGAAAGAAATATAAAACAAATGTATCCGCTCTGCGTTGCGTAGGCTTCGGTTGAACCCGTTGTGTTTTGTAGTAACAGCATGAACATCTTTGTGGCTTTGTCAGCTGACACGCCGTGTTTTATCATAATCAAATTCTTTTGTTATTACCTGGATCTCATAAACCTTTGTTTTCAATACTTATGCATAACGTGAATATGTGCCCATTCGCATTTACGATCGCTTTTTTATCACGTTCTTATAGTTTTTTTATATATATAAAGGAAAATAACTACGCAATTTCAGCGCCATTTAATGCGTTATCGTCTCGAAACTTTTATACGGGGGCACTTAAATTCTCACTCTTTCTTATGTCAGTAACATAAATACGGATGAAGGAGACGGGCGATAGGATAGCCATGAGTTTGCAGGCAAAGGGGTCGGGTTCTATATGTTTAAAACGTCGTTGGAGTGCAATAAAGCCGAGGTCGTTACGACTCTTTGTCCCCGCGCTACTGAGTTAACGAGAAATGGGTAACCTAGTTTCGGCCGCACCCGCTGCGTACTACGTTAATGCTTGTCAAGTTAATTGCATTTCTTTGAATGAATAAACTTATTGAGAACTACTTTGATATGTCCAAATTACGTTACCGACGCTTTACAGATTTTCCACAATTCACAGACACTAAAATAAAATGATAAATTAAAAAGGAATTATTATCAGATTTATCAAACCACATTTTTGCCCAAACCAACACTATTTTGCGGATAAAACAATGTGGCTTTGTTTTATCTACCAGTTATTTATAGACTAAACTGAGCGCTATCCTCATTGAACTATTTTGGGATGGGATGTACAAGGATCAACCGGACGATTGCATGAGTTAAATATCCCGTAGGCGACAAAGTACCTGTCCCTATTTGTGGGCCTTTGCAATAATATAGCTCGGTACCTTTGTTGGAAAGAGCTTGATGTAAATAATAAAACCACAGAATTGGAACAAGATATGTTTAAATAATGCTGTCCAATGAAATTGCAATGATCAGCAAAATCATTTGACGAAATTAGCAAGAATTGCACGCACAGTACCTAGGCAATTTTAAAAATAGTACAGTAATGTGAATCACTTTGATTCTTAATTTCGAAATGATAAGGATTAAAAGTCGTCTAACATCGAATCGGTGATTTTGCCTAATAAGTACCTAAGTGTTAGAAAAGTTTCAACATATCTATACATTTCCTTACTTGGAAAAGGCCCTTCAAAAAAATCCTGCCTACTCGTACCTGCAATAAAAAGTTTCTTTATCTAAAGAAAAAAAATGCGGGAATAATTAGCTTATTCAGTGTTCTTTGAACACCTGTGTGGAAAACAACATGCAACTGATATCTACAAGTTTTATCTTTTTAAACGTCTACCTACCATTAGTTACTAATATTAAATACATCGTTAGTGTATGATTTACAATTAGGTGCATCATTCATTAAGGTGAGATTCTGTCTTTTTAAGAATTTGACTTTGAATAATAGGTATGCTTACATACATACCATATTTTTCCATATTTTTCCTTGAATATTATTGCCTAAATGTTCAATATTGTTCTTAGTCATCATCAACTAAATTATTGTCACACAGTTCGGCTCGGATCTCTTTTTGATAGGAATAAGGCTATAGCTCAGCAGACTTCACAGTTCACACATCATCATCATCATCATCAACCCATTATCGTCCCACTGCTGGGCACGGGTCTTCTCTCATTTGAGAGGGATTAGGCTATAGTCCACCACGCTAGCCTACTGCGGGTTGGCAGACTTCACATGCCATCAAGACAAATCTCTCAAGCATGCAGGTTTCCTCACGATGTTTTTCTTCACCGTTTGAGCTTGTGATAAATACGCACATAAGTTGCGAAAAGTCAGTGGTCAGCCTTGGGTTCGAACTCGAGAACTTTGACGTCTCAGTCCACTGGTCACACCGCTAGGCTACCACAGCTCTATACTTCACACGCCATCTACAAAATATCTCAAGCATGCAGGCTTTCTCGCGATGTTTTCCTTTAATGTTTGACAAATACGCACAGAACTTCGGAAAAGTCAGTGGTTCCTTGGGAACTCGAGACCTTTGACTTTTAAATTCCACTGGTTACGCCTCTAGGCTATAGTAGATATTGTTGATGAAGTTTATAATATTATTCTGCATATAATCAAAACTAAACTTAACGATATCGTGGCTCTGATCATTAGCAAACAAAAAAATCACAAGTACTTCGAATAGGAAATACATGATCGTACAACACAATTTTGACAAGCGTAACTGATGATGGTGCTGTAAGCATTACAATAAAGTAATAAAATAAATCTGTCTGCAATGTTTTGAGTTCATTGTTGTTCGTGTGTAGAGGACGCCATTTTTTAACATCAATTTAATACAAAACAATGCACCTAACACAAACCGCGGAGCGGAAACAACAAATTTTAACATGTAGAGATATTAAAATTTGTGGATCCAACGGATAGCTACGCTATTTCTGCTGGTGGTTCCGTATAAGTATAATTCAACCAGATATTTATTAAAAAATAACCCAATAGGTATATTGAAATCTTCTTTGGAGTGAGAAGCTTTTTATTTTACTAGCTATTGATATTTAAGTCCATGAGTATTTGACTAATGAACTAACCACATCTACATTAACCACAGTAACACGTCACGTGTTAAGAGCAGCACGTGACAATTGCAGAGCTAAACAACACAGTTATTTATATTGAATTCTAATTACAGTTAAAGTATATCAATTTTCCTTATACTCACTTATTGAAAAAAAAAAGAAATCATTGTGATTTGACTCTCCAAATCGAATTGAAATATATTAATTTAAAAAACATTATTTTTCATAAAAACGGAAAAGTATTTCGATTAGTGTAAGTAATTGTATTGTTATTATTAATTAATTTATAAAGTGAATCATTTAATAGTAGATATTTATTAAGGTAAATGTCAGTAGGTCAGTACATACAATACAGTAATAAGAAAAGGATTGATTAAATATTTTGTGATTTTCAAGTGTTTAAATGAATCCTACCAAAAGTTCTCATTACGTTTATCTCGCTCTATCGTATATTTCGTAATGAAATTACTTCTGAAAAAATAATTAATCTGCTTAAAGTATTTGGTAGTATAAAAAGAACCCTAACTCGAGACAAGTGGCGCCATTGTTCCATCCACAGCGATTAGTTGGACAATGTCAGCTCTGAAGGCGAGCGCACACGATATAATCAATTATACTGTCAAACACCACACGACCCGTGACGTTTGTCAATACACTGATAGCCTGTAGCTAGGTACTTGGGTGCATACATTATGTCAGAAGGCTTATGTAATGAACAATCATTCATTTTCATTCGCATTGTAGGAGATAAAACTTCGGATGCAATACTTGTTGACAGACTTTTGTTAATTGAGTTATAAGACCTAACACTTAAATAAATTATTATAAATAAGAGCTCGTTATTTAGTAGTTGTATTGTATTAGGGCAAAGTGATATCCTGATTATTCTATGGAATTCTGAATATTGCCAGTTGGTTTGGTAGGTATGTGTTTTACATAAGGTTATAGCCGATAGTCTCGCCCTATATTAGGTACCTGACAGACCTAATAAAGCTGAATACTAGTAAACTGGATTGGTTGTTCCTACATCGTCCGCCTCTGCCCAACTCAAGAGTGATATTATAGTTGTAATAGTATGGTTTCCTTTTTTGAAACTATCAGAATCAGATAAGAACTAGAAACATTAAGGTTTTTTTTAAATGTCTTGCTCACCTTATCGGTAATTGATTTTATGCTTGAGTTCTATTAATTAAAATAAATGTTTCCTTTTTGATCTAATTTATGAGTGTACCTAATTAAATTATAAAAGAAGTCAATGCAAAACTTGCTTATATCAAACGATCTCCTCGAATTAATATACCATTGGACGTTAGAACACAATAGAAGATTAATTCTAACAACGAATAGACTCGAACTATCAACGATCATGGTAATAATTTAAGTCATTGTAGGAACAGTTTTCTATACATCACAGACCATGTAGGCTAAGGACACTATAACACTGAATATATCTCAGCGGTTGATCAAAATTAACCTCCCAAATTACGGATGTCTACCTTACCCAATCATGCATAACAGATTACTATCTATTTCGTAAAATACAGTAATGTGGAATTTGAGATTATAAAGCCATAATAAGAATTAGAAGGCCATTTCATTTAAATAAACTGTCCAAAACCATTTAGATTTGTCCGATAATATTATGTCCAAAGCTGGTGTAAGTCTTCAGAAAGATTTAATGCCTTTGGCTATGGTGGATAATAAATACAGGTAGGTGTAATAGCAACAGTTACTATTACACCTACCTGTATTTAGCTTGCGACCAATTAATTCACGAGCTAGACCCAAGAAGGCAAACGTTTTGATTTAATACTAATAAATAATATAATAATTATAATTATACTACCGTTTACAATATTGCTTTCTTACTCATATGCGAAAAGAAGACTTGAACTAAACCTCCTTTTTACGGATACTATCGAGGTACATATGTATATTTATATTATTTTAATCCCCACATATTGGATTCTTTACAGCATCCATGGCCACGTGCACATTTCTGTTGACCCGTGACCATGGATGCTACGATGCGATAAAATCCTTAAAATGTAGTTTTATTTCAACATGTACAATTTCAAAAGGAATATCCCAATAAACCAACCAACCTAAATTCAGAAATAAATAAACGCAGACTTAGTATAAGGCTTCAGTCAGAGTACCTAATGCCAGACGAAGATAAATCTAAAAACATGCCTTTTCTGACAAACACTTTATAATAAACTACTATCTAATAGAGTACCATGAACTAAACAAGAACACGTCATATTTTCTTGTCAGCGTTGTATAATGTGCGGTTAGTTATTAAGTCATGTTCATTCATTTAATAATACGATTTATCTGTTTCGATCGCACTCGGACCATGTTGAAAAGCTATTATGTTTACTGTAGGTGAGCTTTCTTAACTAATATTGAGCGCCTACGCAATTTCTACAAGGCGCCTACGCGACATCTACGAAGCGCCTACGTGGCATCTACGACGAGCCTACGCGACCTCTACACAGTTTCAACGCGGTTTCTACGCGTCGCTTCGTCTACGAACTACCTGTATGTCTACGTTTGTCGGACGTTTAGTAAAAACACGACACAAAGACACACACGTCTGCTAAGTAATAATAATAAAATGTGTAGTTGTCACAACTCTTCATTTAATGCAAATTATTATCGATCTTCAATACAACCCACCTTGTTTCTTCTCTTCGTAAATACAAAGATATAGAGGTACATAATAACTAATGTAGAACAGCTTTTAAATCTAATATATTATAATTACGCGTACCTACGCAATACATTCGTAATTAAGATATTTTTTTGTAAATTGTGTAACCTTATCGGACGATATCAATCAATAAATAAAAATAATAGATAACAAATATATCCACAAATAATTAAGTGGGCAATAAAAACGAGTAAATAACCTTTAGCAGATAACTGTACATAAAAAAAAACATGAAAGTATATCAACCGTTTACAGATTAGTTACAGCAATCCAAAATTGTATATTAATTGAGCTCAGTTTCGATTCCTTTTAAGGTTTAATTGCCAGTTGTATCTACCTATATTATCCGGCCGAATACCATTTAACTTGATTAAGGTCAATGGCACTTATGATTATTAAGTTACAAATATTAATATTTGATAGACAGAAAATAATTATTAATTCCACGAATTCAAATAGAGGGTCCTACCTACTAAACGTCAAAAGACTTACAGGTATATTTTTTCTTTTAAGTAAGTATAGTACCTATTATAAGTATTCAAATATATTAATGTTAATTAAATGCATTTATTCGTCTTGTTTTATAATCTCCATTCAATAATAATAAAATGTTAACTACAAAACGAGGCAATTTCAACTACAGCTTAAGTTACAAACAACTTAACGTGCAACAGAATTATTACACTATTAAATCTTAATAGTTACTTATTTACTGCACTACTATTATTAAGTTTTTAATAACACCCAACACTGTAATGACTCGCTTTATGAAAGAAACAATGATAAAAAATAAATCAATTTCCCGGTGTCCACGTTTCTATAATTACCATTCATAAAGCCTTTAGGTAGTGCGAAGAATAATAACTAAAACTGTGGCATCAAAAAAAAACTCAACCGCAAAGTGCAAAACCCCAGCAGACTTAAAATGCAAATAATTATTTCTTTTTTCTCGCAAAGTCAAATCCAATGTCAGTCCAATGTGTGCGCCGGCATCGTGTAGCAACAGAAGTTCGTCCTTGACACTCGTCGCCGGACAAAAACTATCGGTCGGTAATTTCGGCGCGTCGGCTAGTGGGTGTGTTCCGTTCGAACCAACGCACACAAGCCAAGCTTAATCCCATGCCATAGATTATAATTGTATCGACACACCTTTTTTAACTATACAGAAACACTTTTATACATTGAAGTGTGTGTGCTTATAGTTGTCTGTGTTTTTGCCTACAAGAAGAAATGTTACCGATTCGTTTTTATATCCTCTTTTGTGTAATTTTGTCTATGATGCGATGCAAGAATATAATTATTAACATCATTCTTAATAAATCTGAGTGTAACGTTGAGATAACAATTATTAGATAAAAACTAATTCATAATATGTTAAAATCTTATGAAATCCACAAGAAGTTTGAATTGATGAATAAATAAAAATTATAAATTTATCTTATTCTGATAAAACAGATGTATTATTAATTACTCATTCCGTCTCTTGAACAGTATATCAGTGTCAATTTACATTAAAAAACATAACTTCTTGTTTATGTTAAATAATCTATTATTAGTGTACCAGCGAGAGCCTTGAATAAAATTATCACACGCCCATCGCCCAAGCTTTTAATAAAATAAGGTAACCTACCTTCACATTAATAACTGTGAATGATAGTGTTTACCAACAATCCATTAAAAATGTCGTTGCTTAAACAATTTTATTTCAATGTCAATTAAGTTATCAATATTTGTTATAGTACGCCAATTATTAAATTGCATTTAATCTTGCAAAAAAAGTATGATGATTTCAGTCTTTACCTTCTGTACTTGTTTAGAAATCCTTCAAGCTTGATTTGAAAGTCACGCATGACAACGAATAACTAATATTAATTTTAAGCAGGTGTTTGCGGGTTCAAATAAATTTTAACTCATTCAAGACCTATAAACTTGTATATATTATTCGACAGTGAGATAAACTGTGTAAGCACACAGTTTTATTTAGATTTACAACAACGGTAATATTTTTGTTGCAGACAAATAAGAATAGAACATAGGTACTGATAGTTGTATACCTTAGAAGTCAACTTTTTAATGCTTTATAAGATATCCGTGATATATGAATGAGCATAACTGCGCTTGTGGATAGGTCTAATGTAAATAACTTATTGCTATCCAATTTGTCTGAAACTGTTATTTTTATTTTAAATCGCAAATCATTTTGTCAACATGAAATGATTTTTAAAATCAAAGTTCGCGGACATTTACTTTTTAAAATAAAATTACATGATCAATTTTGACATATTTTGTCAGGGTCCTATTACAAAAAAAGGAATCTATGTATAAATTTATGATGGTGGTTTTATTTCATGATACGATATTGGAGTCAATTTGAAAGACGATATTGGAGTCTCTTCTCTCCTAAAGAAGTGGCTATTTTTAATACAACATAATTATGTAATATTTAAGCAATTAAATGTTTGAAATAGGAATATTATTGTAAATTATATACACACAAAATAATAAATAAAAACCTATGAATATAAATAAAACATAAAACTAAATACCTGAAGGTAGTAAAATATTCATTACAGTTTAGTTAATGCGGCTACAGGTAAATTAGTTTATTTTATTATCTACTTCATATTTATTAAACATTCCGAGAATTATATTATGATTAGCTTTGTATTGCCTATAAATAACATAAGTAAATATATCTTCCTCTTAGAATGAATGGTAGAAATATTTAAATAAATTGCATGTATGTTATAAATAGGTAGCTATTGCATATAACCATAAAGATAAAAGCTGTATATTAAGGCAATCGTATTTATCCATAATTCTGGTTATATGTAATTCTCTTAAAATTATTATAACTTAAATCATATTTCCCTATCATTTGGAAAATACAAGCGTCTGTTCAGTTAGATTAATAACGATGACTGTTTCCTTAAAAACCTGCTATCCTGGGTAGATATTGTCATATATAGGTAGTTACATAATATATATTAAGGTAAAGGTAGCCTATATCTATTTCCAGGATAAAAGCTATATACTTAATGTATAAAAAATTCGTGTCACGTTTTTGTCCATGATAAACTTCTGAACCTATTTTATGAAACTTTGTGTCACTCCTTATAGTTCAATCCAACTAACTGATAAAAGTCCAAAAAGTGAAGCCGTATAAAGTATGGATAGCTCATATATGTCATTAACTCCCTAAGCGACCGAAACTGCCCTAGCACAATAACAAGAAGAAAAATTATATTATTAGACAGCGCCATAAAATTCTTAGCTTTATATTTTTCTTAGTAATATATTCAAGAAGTCATCCATCTTCGTGTATATACATAGATACTTCACAAAATAACCTTCACCGACATATAAGACACAATATGTGTATGGGTATATAATATTATACTAGTGTATGCTATATACCACACTCCCGCATTATTAACATTTTATGCGCGCGCCGTACTCACTCACGATAGTCACGAATGATGTATCTAATTTGACATGATATAAATTATTTATGTTTTCATTTATATATAAAATGTTTTTTTTTTATATTATAGAATTTCGTTTAAGAACATAATAAGCTGGTCTGACTACTTGTGTTTACTGTCTTATTCGTGTAAAAATACGATATTTTTTTAATAAGTAAGAAACTAACAAACGGTGCATATTATATGGTAAAGAATTATTTGGTTAACACAGGCAATTACAATTAATATTTAACAAGCAGCAACTATATATAAAAGCTTATTCTCTTTTACATTTTTTAAAGGGTTTATTGATACGCCGGATCTTCAAACCACGCTGTTTGTACCCGAAAACAAATGTCGCGGTAGTCTTGGTTTCGTACTGGAACTGCTGAAGCAGTTTAACGATCTTTTGGATTTACTTTTGGTCTTGTTTTGTTTTTGGACAAACAGAAGTTATTACTGTGAGAAAGTTTCGCAAGAACTTTAATATATTTAAGTGGCTATTCTATAATATATAGTATAAGTCGTGTTCTTAATTAACTTAATTAGGTCAGCTTATTCTATTTAATATAAATAAAGTATCACTAAGCTGCAACTGTTTTAAGTTAATATTAAATTTAATAACAACATAAAATCAATATATAATTATTCATTTGAATTCCATTTCAGTTAAATTCATTTTAAACAGAATAAACGTGTATTATTATCGATAAACATCTAAAATCAATGCCAACTAGCGGAAGGTCTATCTAGTAACTAGTTAAGTTACACCCTCCCACGTTTTGTACGCGGAAAACTGCAACTATAGATCACGATGAGCTGCACTTTGTTACATGGCCTCGAACATTTTACGACAGGAAACCAATAAAATGATAATGCCTGGACACTGACAAAGCTAGGCTAATTATGTACAAACTATTTCCACACGTTTGAAATGGAATAGGACAATGTTTTCAAAAGCAATATTTAAATGCAGCGAATTATGGATAATGTAAGAACACAAAACATTTCTAGAGAATGGAAAATGTAATCAGACTAAAAACGCAATGGGGAGGCTTCAATTATTTATTCCTCCCATAGTGAGTAAAATGTTCTCATATTTCTAATCTAAATGTAAATTCATCGACGCATATAATTCCGTACACCAACAGAATATTTAGGCCATCGAAACCTTCGTTAATCATAAGCCTGGTAATGTGCCAAAAAGATGTTTTTTTAATTGCAACTCTTGGTTTCGTATAAATTGGAAATCTCGTAACCTTCCTAACACATGAGGAGTGAATATTAGCAACGATAGATTTAAAACTAAATCCGACAGAATGCGAATTTATTTTTACTCTACAGTAGATACCTACCTATGCTCATACGTTATTGTTAAAGGTACACAGCTAAACTTAATCATCATCATCTTGTGAAGGTCACTCCACACTATAGAGCTATTTAAATCACTTATGTATAAGTATGTACCTACAATCTACATATCTACATTTCGATTCACTCTGCAATGGACTTATTGAATATAACTCATTTCATGGAAAATATTGTTATAATCGTAACTGTACATTGTCTTTATAACAAGTAAATAACATAGTAAGTAATTAGATTTAGTGTAATTTTAGAGGATCAATAATCATCTAGGCATACAAATAATATCTTGATTATTTCCCAATAATCAAGATATTATTTGTTATTATATTCCACCTCCCGGTGGAGATAGCGGCTTTACGACACAATTTTATCGTCGTATCATCTCACCTTAGCAGTAGTTTCGGCATGAGATACGCGAGGAGGAAATTATTTGGTAGCGCATATAATGTGTAAGCCTAGCTGAACATTCTAAAAAAAACAAATAGATGTCTAGACAGGCAAACAAGTTCTAAAAATGTTTATTGTAGAAGGCGACGCATAATGTCCTCTAACGGGACGGACTTGTAAGGCTCCACCATGTAGGACGCTGGGCTGCGCGGGAGTCGTTATTATGCCATGTTTACGAGACCCCGATCGATGCACTGGTGTCGGTGTGAGAAACATATTTGGGTGTGTCCCGTTTGAATTGCCAAAAACATAGCATATATGGAAGAAATAATTTAAACTAATGCCCAAAGACGTAATTTTTCTGTTTCTAATTGTAACTGCTGACAGGGAAATGTGTAGTCATTTAAAAGCAGCTAGAAAATTAAAAAAAAAAACTACGCAACCCAAGTAGAGGCTAATTTTGTCTCATCGAATCAAAAATTGAATTACCAGTATCTCCTGTCATTTAAGGAAAAAAATTAAACATTTCTTAGTTTTACAAATAATTTCAAGAAATGATTTTACATAAGTACTTATTGTTGACCACAGATACCCGCAGTAGGTCACGACATAATGTCTGACCACAATGCCACTATTTAATAAACCGACCATATGACTGCTTTTTATTATACTGAGGTCAAGAAAACTGCCAACCAAATGTGAAATAACGAACAGGATTTGTAAAACAAAAATAAAGCCAATATTTATGGATTATACCTTGATGATAATTGATTTGCCAATCAAAGGCAATATGACTTCGATTTTGAACTTATAAATTCTACTTGAAATTGTTGATCAAGGTACATTAAACTGACAACCAAAATTATCTGCAAGTGTTTAAAAGATGAAACTTCATAAATGTTTTACCATTTTCAATTTTATTTAAAATATTAAAACAGCCACATGATTTGTAATTTGTACGCATATCCGAAATATGTTAAGATAATCCAAACTTAATCGCAGAGATCTAAAATAACATGAAAAGATATGAGTAACGTTAAACTTTCGCGAGTGTAATTTTTGTTTTTTTGAGAATTTGTGGGTGTGGAACCAGTTTTGATATCACAAAAGATTCAACAAAGAATACGACAAAAATAAAAACGAAAAATGTGATATTCAGAAAGCAGTTTCTGTATTCTGTCGCGCGATATTTTAAGATTCGTATAAAGTAAATATTGCTTTAAGCGCGTGATTTATGGATTATTTAACTTGTAACGTTTGCTCGTGCCGAACACCCGGTGTCGACATTACGTATCGAAATATTGATATATAATAAACCTGACCCATATTCCGTAGAAGGATCAATCTTTATGAGTATAAGTACGTGTATAAATCCTCTAAATTGTGTATTGAACCACACTGCTCGTCCCAAATTTCGTTTTAACGCGTTAAATACATAATGATCCAATAATAATGAAACAATATTATTACTTTACGTAAGCCAGTGGAAATCAAACAAAAGTAATATATTATTATAAATAGCTTTTCTCTTGTTATGCATAAGCTCTATGATCTAATAAAGCTTCCAAGATTTTGCAAGATTACGAAAAAAGCTGCTCTCAAATACAATGCAACAAACAGATTCCCGACATTTTTTATGGATTTTAGCATGGAATACATATACAATTATATTATTTTAAACCCGACGTTTCGGATCCTGTACACTTTACAGTATCCGTGATAATGGACATTCTGTACGAGAGGTAAAACGTAGTTTTATTGACTGGTTTACTTCTATTCTGATTCGGGTTTCATTTCCACGTGGAACATACATTTGTATGATGTTGTTGTTAGTGAGAATTCGTGTACTAAAAGCACCCATAAATAATAAAAACGTCACTCAAATAAAAATAAGACCAATGAGAAAAGACAAAAAATTGCTGTATTATTCTTATCAGTTACAATTTCTTACAAAAAAATATAGATACATAATTATGTACCAACTTGGAGATTTAAAAGTAAAGCAAGTTTCCTGTTCACTAAAATTAAATATTCAATCGAGATTAGAAGAATAAAAAGAATTACTTTCCTGATACCTTCGTTAAAAAAAGAATGGCGCTAGATATTTGCGGTATTCACGTACTGGCACTAAACTGTGACCTATATTGCTCTATGTCCTAATCTATGCGGCCCACTACCAGTGCGTGCTCCAGTGTCACTGCATGATAACTTGAGAAAACCTCGTTGCTAACACTCACGTACAAATCTATTTCAATATTGAACTCTATAATCGTATGGCTCTTTAACATTTAAACAAATACGTTCATTGTGTTTGTGATAAAACCCGTATATATAATTTCCTTGTTTAGCTACGAATAGTAAATGACCGTTACATTGCAGCACCAGCAATTGATTACAATGAGGTTTTTCATATCAAACATACCAGGTTTGTTATACCTTTTGAATAAAATAAAGCGTAGGTAAAATAGGATAGTCAACTAATACAAAGAGGCCCGTCTGATGGCAACCGTAGAATGCACGCAGAAAACGCGTGTTGCCACGTTGAGACGTCAGTTCAGGACGTTCTCAAACTTGGTCAGTAATTTCACTTGCTACATTACCCTATAAACTGGAACATAATAATGTTAGCACGCTATTGCTTAGCGCCAGAATATTAGGCAATGTTCACCATTACTCTCCCAGACGAAATCAGTCGCAGAGTCCAACTATTCTCTTTTCTTATTGCCTTCAAACCAAAGATTCATGTGCACTATTTACTGCCACATTAAAAATTTATACGAACACATTATGAGCCTTATGTATATTTATTATAGCATCTATGACTTAATTAGTGTTGGTATTGTTCCACTCCCCAGGAAAAAGTCATCATACATAATAATAAATTATAATATCGATTACTGATAGAATTAACTTACTAGCTTACTTATTTTCCCATCTCAAACTACTTTGTTATAAACATCAACAGTCGGATCAAAATATTGATCTGCAAATCAGCAAATGAATAGAAATGTCTACTATCCAAGCGTCTAGAAAATTCTGCTGTCAACACTTGAGTGGGTACTGAAATTTGTTTTGATTATAAACTAGCATCAATGCTTTCGAGGTTGCCGTATATCGTATTAACAAACTAGGATATTTACAGTATAAAGTGGCCTCGACGAAGACACAGTAATTGCGAGAGCCCGATTAAGGCTCTTTACGACCGTCTACGTTCGCTTGATGTGTTCTCATAGATTTATAGGCCACAGCACTCTCCGTATTAAGTTCCACGCGTCACTTGGAGGCAACTTAATCTGTTTTGTGGATGATTTTCTGTTCACACCTACGCTTCGCAAATACAGAACGCCTTAGGGGATTGTATGGTTATTGGATCTTGTTATTATGTTTTGCTTAAGCTTTGAATGTTTTAATATTGTTCTGAACACTTTAAATATTTCGATGATGTTCTTTCAGGATGAGGATCATGATCATCACATCATCGTACTAACCAATTTCGTCAACAGATGGATTGTTAAGGTTATTAAACTCAAACGATTTAGTTAACTTTGTAGTATTCTATTGATGGTAATTAAATTACGACTTACTGTTATTTTAAAGATATTTTATATTATTAGAAACCTTAAGAATTTCATACGAATTATGACATGAGAATGTAATGGGGTGATGATTTAAGATTAAATTAACCTGGTATATAGAACTGGATGCACTATAAATACTTAGTACAAGTACCTATACTTACCTAACATAATATGTTTGCATAATACAAATTTACATATTGATATAATATAAACTTCTACAACCTGAGCAATGCATTTTAAAGTAATTTATTGACATGAAATCAAATACTGGTCCATAAAACTCCAGCAACATTGTTTCGTTATGTTCTTAGTTCAGATACGTTGTGTTGTGTTGCCAGCTATAAATATACAACATTATGGTCGATACTCAAGTTCCACCCTAATGTGATACAATTTACATTATAATCTTCACTTCTATATGCAAACTGCTACATAATTCAAAAGCGTTTTCATTGCAAATCGTTGTTGAATAAATTTTAATTCTTTACTTTGCACTAAAGTGTTTTCTTTTTCATTATTTGAGAATTACACATATATTATGTAGTTTCTTATTATTATTTTCATCGTTGTTGATACAAAATACCATATGTTTAGTTTTTTACAAGAGCCCACGTAATTGCAACATACCTAATATTGAATCCAACAATGCGTAGGAGTCTATATTATTTTTATACCACTCCGTCAATGTCCCTTTTTATGACAAAATTATTATCCATGAATCAGTAATATTTGCTTATTGTAATGGAAATCCATTAACACACGCCCACAACGTCGGGCCACGTCGGGAGATTTATAATATAGGGCACGTAACAACTAGATGTGGGTCAAACGAGCTGTTTTTATGTAACTCAACTCTTATTAATTCACGAACAGATTGTTAATTTCGTTGATTTTTATTGATGTTACTTAATGATTGATAATGTTAACAAATACAAACATAAATTGAACCTTAACTACGTTCAGTGTAAGAACATTATTGAAAAGAGACGCACCATTATTTGAAATTCGAAATATGCACAGACAGGTTAAATATCGTTGAAGTTACTACATGAGTAAATATTTTTTTATTTATTATATTACAAATTAGTGCCAATTACCTATCATAATAAATAAATCATTTCAATGGATAAAGTTTTTGCAACGGTTCCTGTGATAATTCTCAAAAGGTTGTACGGGATGCAATCTCGCTACTGCTACCGTATAAGTAGTAAGTCACCCGGTCGCACCTCAATATATTTTACAATCTACAAAAACACCACTGTGTCTATAATTCGGTTAGCTTACCTACCTATTTCTCATTTCATCTCGACGCGATCGCAGATAAAATAATAATCAACAAGGTCACCTAAGTCACCTTGCATGATATTGATTAATAGGAAGCTCTTAATCTACCGCTCACGATTGTGTGACTCTTCATTAAAAAAATATGATTTAATTAACTTCAACACTAATTAATAGGTGGTTATAGCTCATTTTATTTTGTACGTTTGATTAAAAAAAAATAATAAGCAATGTTTTAGTTGAGCAATGTCGTTTACGCAGAATTCGCGGTCGCATGTGAAAATCGGATCCGCTTCGATAGATCGTGACAGCTCAACTTGTCTTCAGTGCACAGACTCGTAGATGTTTAGTTACGTAATAAGCGCGCTGGCATAGGTTTAGATCGTTACCTCTAAACGTGTGGTTGTCTGCGGCCGTGGTCAGTGCACATCCAGTGTAGGCGTGGCCTCGGTTCGCAAACTAGCTCTCTGATTGGCGGAACATAAAAGGCAGTTGCATTTCACTTCGTACTTGTTCTGAATGCTAATTAAATGGCTAATTTTTCGAATTACGCACTGCTACTTAATAGTTTGCGTTTTGCGCGAATGTTAGCACGTTTAGCGCTTGCGTTTAACAATTACTTATTGCAAAACGTACATAGGTAGGTACACTAGTAATTTCAGTTGTTACATAGGTGAACAAAAATAAAGGGAGTCTCTTTATTTTTATTCACCTATGTAACTGTACAGAGAACGGACAACACACTAAGAAATAAACTAAGCTTATAATAAGATAATAGTGCTATCAAGTTCTTCTTGATAATAATTTATATAAATCAGCAGGATCATTATCACATATTAGTCATCACGCTCCAGTTACCCACTCATATCTACAAAAGTCATAATATTTCGGAATCCTAATTAACTATGAAACTTTGATTAATGTATTTTATAGATAAGAAAAATCATTTAAATGTTAAGTCGGAAACATGACATAATATTTTGTTCAGCGAATGACTAAGGAAACAGGAATATGCCATTAAAGATATAACCCAATTTAATTAATCAGGGTAATAAAAAAAAATAGAATAAACGATGTTGACCTCTTTGATCTGATGTGCCACGAGTTGAATAAGTTTTGTAATATTTTGCACTGAAATAATCTTAAAGAAATAGTTTTGCAAATTCTGAAAGGTAACATAAATATACGCATGCAGCACTATTTTCATCCTCATAACACATATTTTGTCTTGTCCGTGAATTACGAATTAAATCTTTACTTCCGTGAGCTGCGTACTCTCAATTTTACCCATGATTAGTTTAGACATGATAATTATTGTACCGATATTTACCTATTAAACAATCTTAAGCCGCGCGCCGCCGCGCCCTTCTTATCTGCCACTGTTATAGGTACTTTACAAATCGCATACCTTCCTTTATATAAAAAAATGGCCCCTCCGTTAGAATTATTTAATCGGTTATGAAACAAATTTGCGATTTTCATTACCGATTATCCATAGGACTTATTCGCGCGCGAGTTGACGAATAAGTCATCCATAGCTAGTTGGTATTTTTCTGGATATCTTCTACAATTGAACTGCAAAAAAAGCTTTGCAGTAAACCTAATAGCTGTTATCGCTGTCTTGAAAGTTTAAAACACATAAATCACACAAACATTGGTATGTAAAAAATAGCCAACATATAGTATAAATTTAGAATTCAATTAAATATACATTTTTTATCCTTCCTGGTAATTTCAAGTACCTGTAGCCTAACTAACTACCTAACTATAACCAATGTTGTGATCAATGTTGAAATTCGATTTTACCAAATCTAACTTAGATATTATATTTCTTAACTCAAATTAACTTATTAATTTTCCAAATAAGATTATATTTTTTATAATTCTTATATAATTTACAAGTCCTAGGAATGCGTTTAATGTTAAACATAATGGTAACATTGAAAACATACCTACACAGAATGGATAGAGTTGACACAATATGTAAAAGTCAAGCGAACGTGAAAGCGAACAATTTGTTTAAATAAAAGTAATCAAATATTTCTAGGGCCATTGCTCAACAGTCCTTATAACAAGTCAAAATAACAACAACACTCACGTATAATACGTTCGGTGCGCCGACAAAAATACAAGAGCAATGTTTTCGGTTGACAATGAGACAAATCATAGACAAACGACTAGAACAAAGGGTTTGAATAGAGAATAGAATAGAATCAATTCAAAACAAACACTCGGTATGAATATTTTCCATCGTGTCTAAACAACGGACTCTTGCGATTGACAAGCACTCGTTGTATAGTTAGAATGGTTTTATTTTAAAACATGCACCTTTTACCGGTAGCGGATTTGTTGATTTCTAAATAGTGCTCATAAACGGTGGTCACCGTACTGCATTAATTGGTTTAAGCTATTTTATCCACCTTATACATATAATGAAATAGGCTACAATAACCAAACTACCGCTCAATTCCGATTTTTTAAAATGATTTTTGTATATATTGGTAAATATATTTTTATTACGCAAACCCAACATGGTTCATGCACGGAACACCGAGCATACTACATCTTATTTTCCATGATATTTACCGCACAGACGTCACGCAAAAGGGTACGTCAGAACTAGAACCTTCATGGTAACGATAATTAAGTTGGGCATAAATAATCACGCTTTGTTTAAAAGGATTAGACGACCTTTGATTAACAAAAATGTTTGAGAAGTCGCGTCTTGCCGCTAATACTGCAATAGTCGATAGTACTTTGTTTTTAACCACTAAACACATATGTAAGTACACACATTGCGTCATTAATCATTTTTTTAAAGATTTATACCTTTAAGTTATAGCAAAAGACCATGAATTTGTTACATAAGTGACCTTGAACGAAGTAAATCAATATGCAATCGTGAAATGGAGTTCTAATGACGAGATGATGATCTGCAGTGTTGATAGCAAAATAATGCTGTTAAATAGGTTTTTAATGTTTAACATTTTATGAAATCTCCGTATTTTTTCTTACGAAGGTATATATAAATTTTCCCTTCTTTTTAAAACCCTTGAAAGGGCTACATTATTAAGGTGGGCTAAATTAACTCTTTGTACTTTAAAAACTTTACGAAATAAAAGAATATGAAATGAAAAGAAAGAAGAAAATGAAAAATTTTATGTTTGTCCCAATGTCATCAAATGTCATATTTTTGCTGACGTTTCTAGTGCCAAAAAGAGACCCAAAATCACGAAAACGCACTTGCAAGTCTAAATATAAATCTATTGTACTTTTCATGTTTCCTTCACCTTTGGCTCCTTTGCTTCTTAATTATTCACGCATGTTTCAAAAACCTGTCGGGACACGTCCGTCTGGTGTCAGATTCACGACACTGACATTTATTTTCAATACGCCTGCCTATACTAAGCAAGAATAAAACTTTTTTGAGCTTGATATCATGATACAATCGACAATGTGCAGTACAATCGATAATTTTCCCAACGCAACGGGGAAAATATTTGTCGATATTTAATGTAAATTGAATTTGGCGATCTTTAGGGGAGACCTGTGTCTATCAGTGGACGTCTAACGGTTGAAATGATGATGATGAATATAAATTTGAATCGATAGTCGACATAAACAGTTAATTCTGACGTATTTTAAAGGAATTCCAACGAGGGCCATGTTATGGCCACTATGCAACCTAATATGCTTTTAATTTCATTCAGTAGCATTTGACTGACGTAGCGAATTCTTGAGCGTCTATGCAAAATTCAGTTACAGCATTTCTGTGTAGAAACTTGAGAGCATTCATAGGAATCTAAACAAAACAGTGCACAGCTGCACACGAACGCATTCTCAGTGCACGAGTACCTGGCCAGCAAATAAAACAAAATATTATATCTTGATGAGTCGATGGGGCAATACCCTTTAAGTTTATACAAGGCTTTCCTTTTTTGGAATAGTTGCTATGGTATTTGCTTACACAGTATAGAATAATCAACATAGATACTTGATGAGATATTGTGATCTTTATTAACGTAAAATATACTATTATTCATATAAAATATATTTAAAACCTCACAAAAGGTTTTATTTTTAAATTGTATCGGAAAAAGAAAATTAGATAGGCAAACTCATTGATCAAATTAACGCGCTTGAAACACGTTATTGCGACAGAATGATTAACTTGTAAACTTCAAATACATGCAAAAAAACAAAAGTAAATAAAAACAAAGTCGGCGTTAACGGTAATATTTTACAATTTATTTGTAGTTTTCAAGCTTGGCATATTGCCCGGGTACCTATTATGTTCTCAAACGAAAACAGAAATCATTTCTCGTTAATGGATTGGTAATAGAAACTGTTCCATAATTACATAATAATAATGGTTCCACAAGACATTAGATATATATAACTAAATGTCGTTTTCAATTGCATCCTCATGCGTCTTTAAATAAAATAAATTCTTAATCAGTGGCTCACGACTTTACTTCATGTTTGTATTTACAATTAATGAAGTCTCCGTGAACCAAAGACGCTAACAATGAAACTATTAACGTTAACTTGGTAATAAAAATCTCAAGAGAATTGCATAAATATTGACCTAGTTACTGGTGGTCCCCATTTGTTGTTGACGTCGAGGTATTCGTTTTATTTATCGCTTTGTCTATAACTGCGCATCCCCAAACATTCGGAGTACCCGCTTCCCTAATTCTACCAATTCACTATCGTGTCCTATATTATTTATACGCGATTTTTCTGGTCTGGTTTGATTTTATTGTTGCTTTGTACTTTCTGTGATACTCGTGTTGGTTATTATGTTATATTTTGTTCATAGAATATCAACTTCATCTCAACATCTGACCTAATTTTTACTAATCTGTTTCTATTCTTTACTTTTTGTCGTAACAAATGTTTCCTGTCGTAACAAGTGTCTATGTTAGTCAATTTTATTAATGTGTTGTCCTTTGAAAATCACATTGACTTTAATTTCCTTTGCCAAATCTTGAGGCATCGTCTCTATTTTACTTGCCTCATCGATATTCTTTCAGAGCATATTCTGACTTCATTTGCAACGGGTCTGTCCTAAATTTATCTTTGTCGTGTTCATTTTACATTTGTACACCTCTTACCTCGAGAATAAATATTAAATCGATATGTCTAGCTGGCGTCTCAATTCTTCATATTCGAATGCTATGCTCATTCGCACCTTTAACTAATTGGATGAACGCCAGCCGGGACCACCCAAACCATCTGAAGCTTTATGATCATTGAACTGCTAATATCATGCTAATACAGTCCACGTGTATGTAAGTATGTATGTATGTTTTATAAAAATGATTATTTATTTCTTTTTCTGTGCCTATAGGTCTTTTGGTGTTTAAATGTATTATTAGGTATATTTTACACATTGCTTTTCGTTGTATAAAATGGGACATTGCCAAAAGCCAATAATTTACGATCGGAAACTCGTATAGTCTCAATGTGAATAATCTAATCAGACATGTATCAGTATATATTTATAATATTATTTTAGTAATATTTAATTACATTTTAGTAACATTATAAGAAATTATAAAGTTTATAACATAAAGTTTAGAATATGACGTTTTGATAAAACCACTCTCTAGAACTGATGAAAGGTTTGCAAAGTAACATGACAGACTAATGGACAAAGAGGCGGCCTGGACTGCTCTTTAAAAAATATTGCTTTATCTGAAGCTGGTTCTGTCAAGTATATTACCCTAATGAAGTCAGCAATTTTCAACAAATACATATGTATATGAAGCAACATTGGCGGTTTCAAGTGCTAACACAATTAGTTTGATTACATTCCAACCACAATATTATTTCAAGTATGTGATCACATAAATTAACATTCTCTTGTAATTTCTTCAAAACATATCGATAATACCAAAAAACATGTGTTTGCTGAATAATTTGTCTGAAATGTTTGAAGACGAAATTCGGTAGCGATACGTAAGTAAATATTTAGCAGGGTTTTTATAAATATTTATTCTTACATTTAGGCCTATAACAAATCAAATCCCCTATGTTATTGAATACAATTTGGTATAGCTTGAACCCGTACCCGCCGTATTACATCATGCTTTTAGAATTTAAAAATGAGAAGATAATACTTTATGAGTTATACCAAATTAGCACCATTACTGAAATAAATTCAAAAATAGAGATAGGAGCAGCAATTCTCGTGTCTGCAATATACGAAATCGGGAATTCTCACTGTGAACACATAAAAAGCAATGAAGCACAATTTATTCCAGTTTATGTATCGTCCATATGAAAATAAACAATCCGATCTGTTATATTAAATGCATTACGTTATACATGAGTAGATATTTTTTAAATCAACCTGAGCCTGACACTAACTTGGCAGATTGCCAAAAGTCAATGTTTTGCAAAGTGAGAGCACACATCGAAAAGGAGGATTACGTATTAAAGCAATGTAGAAAAAATTAACTAGATAAAAAATAGATTTAACGACACTTAAGCCCTCAAAATTAACACGTAAAACAACAATCCGCAAGGTGAGACTTATTTATGTCTACTCTCCAATGCTTTGAGTCGTTTATCTAACGTTAGTGGTTCATTATAAAAGGGTGCAAATCGGTGTGAATTAGAATGCGAAATTCTGATTTTCTTTTGGCTGCAACTTGCAATCCTCATTGAACAATCTTATTGCAACAAGTATATAAGCGTTGAAATATTTATGTTTATTTTTAGTCATGCTTATACAGCACTGGCAAAGTTACAATATAGCAAAATTTTCGCTGTTTCTGCATACATAATCATAATAACCAGTGTATAGCCGCACGTGTGTGTCACGAGCCGCGTTCACACCCAATATACACATTAAAATTAAATAATAGCTCAAGGCCCACTGTTATTTTCGTTTTAATACATCAGCAACTTTCCGCCACACAACGTTAATAGCGACTTTTTAATTCACGCCCGCAGGCAACTTGCCATACGCAGCATATGTTTAAATCCTAAGCTTGCGTATTCATCACGCAAAATCATTATCCAACACTAAAATAGTACAAGTGATTAATTTGAATTGAAGAGGTTTTGTGATATATCACTGTGATATTTACTTAGATAATAGATCATTATTAGTTCTGATACTGAACTCTCATTTCTTTCTTGTGTAATTTACTTTACGATTTTTGCATTTATTTGGCTTACTTGGCTGATTTTAGAGTGAACATTCTGGGCCGTTTTTTTTTTCACATGGCACCTATAACTTTATTTTTAATTTATGTATGTACTCTCGAACGTCATAGATCGGATCAATAAAAATGGGCGTACATAAAATAATCAATATATTAAGAAAGACCGCTGTAAAGTATATTTAAATTGGAATGTTGTATTTTTATTGGCACAAGATTTTTTAATTCGTCGCGTAAATTCTTCAGCGTAGGCACATGTTGACATGTTTTGACACAGTTGAACCGTATGATATTTTACCAACACAATTTGAATTCATTCATTGAAACATTTATTCTGTGGAAGTTTTTCTGAACGTGTTGCGGGCGTCCTATTATTACGTAACATTTAGTTAATGAGTTCAACGTTTCGGAACATGTAATTTGGAGCAATAAAATAGCTATACCAGTGCTATGTGCTTTGTAGCATATTTTGGTGGTTCCACGAAGTGTTTCATGGTACAATAGCGGGTAAATCCATGACATATATTTACTATTGAAGTGCAATAATAATCTGTACACGTGTTTGTGCACATGTTGGGGATCTTCTATGATAAAATTTCATCATAATTTGACTTATTGCCTAATTCTTGACAAATTTCCAGTTCACTCAGGGGATTGCCTACACGTCACTCAACATTATCTTGATCGATTTATATGTAGTTATTTTGTGTAGAAAACCTTTTTGATTGTTTCTAATTTCACAATTAATTTAACCAAATTCTGTCATTTCAGTATCCTAACTACGATACTAAACCTTATTTATATTCATGGGTATAACAAAATCTGATACAATAACAAAAAAAAACGATTCAATTCACATTCTAATTTTATTATGAAATAAAATTAAAGGCATGTTTAAATGTATTCGCAAATAAAATTCAATATAAACAAATTGATATTAATTACGAATAATTATTATGACAAATAATTGCGTGTTTGTGTACACTTATTCAGGCGGCCGGCTCTCCCTATAGACTGCCGATGGTAATGAATTAGGCTCGTTAGCTGTCATAACTAACGCTGAAATACGTTTATACTATAATCGACCTTATTTTTTACTAACCAATAAGAACATTTAATCGATATCAAAAAAGGTTTTAATCAAAAGAAGTCCGTAGGTCTGTGTATAGTAGTATTAAACTGAAATAAATATCGTGAAACACACATCTATGATTTAGCATCTCAAATAAAACTACATTTATATTGGTATATGCGTTGGAATTGCTTCACATATACAAAGGTAACCTTGTTTTACGACAATATTTAAAAATATTGCAACGTAGGAATGAATATAGCATTCGAATATTCATTCAAAATACTATTAAATTTATTGTTACTCAAAGATTTATTTTAAAGGGTTGTCTGTTCAGTCGTACGACACGCCCACTCTTTAGCTGTTGTTTGCAAATATATACACTGGCACACATATACTTACGACAATAAAATAAAATGTGACAAGTCCATTATGTTTTCTGATATTTATCGTTTTTTAAAGATATTAAGGTTTTTAGCCAAAATATTAGAAATATTAAAGTGGCAAAGTTATTATTTTTATTTTATGGACAGCCAGCAATATATACCTTAATAGTGCATATAACGATACAATAAAACCTTTATATATTTTATTATAAAATTCATGGCAGATTTATATAATGTATGTATGTGGTGTAGGTAGATTACACCACATAAATTGGTAATTTACAGAAACTGGCCGAGAATACGTTTTGAATTGCAGTTTATTGTAACTAATTGTTTCTACATTATGTAAATTTTACATTTAATATCAAGTTTAATCAATTGAAAATAAATTTTTCTAATTAATTGACGTGTTCCACACTTTATACCCCACGTTGAAACTGGGGAACAATTTGCATATTTATGGTTTTTATGGTCTATACGAATAACTTAAACTCTCGAAAGCCCACATAATGGTCTGTATTTTCATCCTAATGGCCCTGTTACGGACATTATGGTCGCAGAAGGGCGCGGCTAGTTTTATTTCCAATAAAAACCTATTCAATCACTATTCAATAAATGGAATTTAATTTGAAGGTATATTTTATGATTGAATTGACAAAAGAATACATCGTGGTCAGTCATTGATTATGAAGAATAGATGAATTCTGATTCAAGTTTTAGCTTTTATTGCCAATTTTAAACGTTAGTGGATAGTTAAAATGGCATCTTACCCCAATCTGACTTATTGGTCTAGTGATATCAATAAATATAGTAGTAATAGTATGACTGCTGCGTGTGAGATTATTGGTTGAACTTTCAGGTCGAGCCAAGTCTTGCCGGGAGCTCTCTAAGAAAGCTTTCAATACCCGGTCGAAGTTTAGCTAAATGCCTAGTTGTGGACAAAGCTTTGGATAAAGAAAAATACAGCTTTGTCGTACTATTGTAGAACTGTGGAGTTATATTATGTTCCCGAGAAAAAAATTAAATAACCTTGAATAGAGTGTCAATTGAATTTTCTTTTAATAAAATTCAACTATCGTCTTTTCAGTGTCAAAAAAGACATTCAAAAGTCCATTGAATCAATTTAATTTTGCAAATTTGAGCTCTAGGTTCACAACAACATGTATCAAAGTCGTTCCATTGTTCTTTCTATAAGATGACTCAAAAATAAACATAAAATAAATTTTATTTTCAGACGACTCTTCCATCCCCTGAATCAACAGCAACATGAGACGATCCGTAAAATATATAAAAACAATGTCTACCCACATGCAACCTTCGCATCACTAATAGCTAGTACCAGCTCGAACATTTTGAAACTGAATTCAAACGTGGTCTCAACAACCATCACAAATCAGCTGGGACTGAAATTAAACGCACGTCATATTGTATCAGACAGATGATTTGTTATGTATTTATGTAAAAACTAAAGGCGTGTCACATAGTCACTATACGTATATTATTGTATTATTCATTAATGTAATTGTACAGGTGTTTTTGGCGTCGCTCTTTACAGCAAGGAAACAATGTTTTTTTTTTCGCGTGAGCATTTTTTTATTCTCTAAGTACAGTTTGGTTTGTAATTCAAAAAGAAAGATATTTTAATCTGACCTAAATACATTATCAGCCAGCTAAAATCTTTATTCAGACAATTGTCCAAATAACGTTAGAACTTCGGCAATTAATTAATTAGTGCAGAAAGCAACCAGTGTAATGGATTGTTAAGTCAGAAATATAGAAGCAATTTGTGCCAGGATATTATAATTCATAACAAGATATAGTGTTAGCAAATTAAACGAAACATATGTAATAATAAAACATGTGTGTATGCCTTAACGAATGGGGCCAAGCTCGTGATTGGCCACACCTGTGCAAGAGGTTGAGGACACCAGACAACTTTTATGAATATTATTCCTAATTTATGAGCCTTATATTTCTATATTACTTAATAGTTTACTAAGTAGTTATCAATCAGTTGAAATATTTTGACCTCACACGATTTGAGGTTACACAGACACTTCAAAGTTTTTATCATCAATTTAGTGCCTACTCATATATTTTTTACACCGTTCAGCATTCTTGAATGACGTTCGGGCGTCATTTTGTTCTAATGATCGTTAACAACAATGGATAAATGGTTTTCGTTCCGTGCTATACACTGTTAAGCATTTGTAACGCTTAATATTACATTAGTTCTTGAAGTAAATCTCCTTTTCCATATGACCTCGTCTAGCCTGATGGAAAGCATAGGCGGGATCTAGAATGGAGAATGTTATTCAGATAAACACGAACAAGACACACGACGGAATTGTTAAACTGCTTACCGAAGCCAACCTTACGATAGCCAGGGTAGCACTCTGGCTTTCTGCTTAACTCTTTCCTTCCACGAAAAACACCTACTGGTTTCTTGCACTTACACGAATATTAGACATTAAATTCACTTCTTGTTTGGGGAACGTAGTAGCCACAGATTTCACCCTAACACTTATTGCTACACTATTTTTACAACAACTACAACTACATTACAACATATTTTCCGGTTACTTGTTTACTATGTATGGATATACTATGTACCTACTTAGCTGTGAACACTAAAGTATTGCTTGTGGCTCCTATGTAAACAATTTGTTTAACACCGATATGATATTTCCTCACTTCAAGTTTAGTTCGTATCTGTCGTTCGCATTAGAATACCAAATGTCTTAAAACGCAACATCCTGACAAATCGTATCTCAAACACAAGGTTAACAGGTTCAAACAATTTCCTTCGACTCGAGTTTAGCTGGAAAACGACGTCGTTATCGCTATCAGTCACCGGTGGCCGACGTTCGCCGACAAATTGTTATTGAGTCGTACCCTGGCGCGATACCGCGACCCCACTGTCAATGGAAGCAGCTTTCTTATCATATAGATGGAGTATACCTAGTCGTACTTTCAAATTAAAAGCCATTTGACACTCAGAGTCAACACTGAGCTTAATTGCTAATGGACATGACCCACTGTGAAACAATGGACGCTTTAACGTTGCTTCCACTGACCTACATCCTACAATCCAGAATACCTACACCTATTACTCTCGACATAAAAAATAAATTAAGAGCTATAAGTGTAAGCTTTGGTACGACAAATAAACTCCGTCAAAATTGTCAAGTAAACCATTTATTTTCCAGTAATACTTGCAATAAATAATTCAGTTGACAATGTTCGTAGCAAACAAAACGGTCGACTGCAGGTGGTAATATGTTATACGGTAACTATACGTCTATAATATTCACCTCATTAGTGACATTCTTCAAGAGTCTGTACAAATTTGTCGCGGCGTCGCGCGTCGCTTCGCCGGCACGTTTGATGTGCGGACGGCGCGATAATTACAGAATTAATGGCCTGATACAGAGAAGCAGTTTTTATCGCAATTAAGAGTGCGCTATCGACCGACCTAGTTGTGCTCTACAGCGCTGCACTAATTCACAAGTTCCCAACCTTGGGGAGAACTGTAAGCAATTTGTTTGTGCTTGATTTTAACAACTGCCAAAACCAATTTTTATTTCGCATTTAGATTGACTAGCGACTACTAAACTCGATCTGAAGAAAATACAAAATCTTGCGAAATTATAATGTTTTCTCTTATATTCCACAGCTGCCAAGTAACGTGAATGATAATAGGATCGAGCCACATGAAGTCCGGCCGTTCCAGATAGCCATAAGCGGCATTAATCACTCTAATTGGACCTATAGTTCGCCCTCTTTTTATTTACGTTTCAAATATCCACTTAGCAAATAGAGCCTCGTTTTTTTTCATTTGAAATAGTTCGACATAATCTCTGAGGAAAAAATGGAACGCCTAAATAGCACGCAAGGTTAATTTGTTGCAGTATACGAGTATATAGGCAGCGTCAATAAGAAGCTGACATTCCTAGAGCGACCTGTAACCTGATTACATTGCACGCAGTCTCAGGTCGCGTGGCAATGACACTCCTTTCTTTATCTATGCGGTGCCTTTAATACAACTCAGACAGAGAGTTAATACAAACAATACTGATTTTAATTTCTCATACTCACAGATGAACTTTATTTGCAAAGAAAATTGTGTATTACGTCACTGATTGAAAAATACTTCACTTGGGCTTTATTCATGACTGATCTGATATGGAAAAATATTTCCATAGGAGCGAATTTAATTTAAGTGAGCGAGCAACGTTTACTTAAATTAACATAATATGCAAATAGTTAGTTAAAGGAGTCGAATTAACAAATTGAATACATAATTATTGTTTGTAGTAACAAGCTAAGATATTACGCGCCATTGGCAAAATTAAAGTGGTATTGTTTGTTTGTGCTAGCCACATCTGCCGACGAACCAGAATCATTCCACGGTAGTAATGCTGGAAATAACGTACACTAGTTGTAAACGTAAATAATGATTAATGAATTGCAAAAGTATGTTTTATTTAGATGTTTTAAGTACATACTAATAAAAGAAACAACAGTGTCAAACTTAATATTATCGACTTACAATTAAGATATTATTACTATTAAATTATACTATACAAGATAAAAACGATTGATACATATGATTTAGAAATCCTTTTCCCGATAGCACTAGGTTACATGTAATGTACCATTAACTACTTAAGTACTTGTATAAAACCTTCAGCTTGCATGAAGCGTTTAATTTATTGGTCGTATCGTTTATCATTTAATCTTAATTAAGCCCTCCTAGATTATTTTTATCTCGGAAAATTTGCAATTGCAAATGGCCGTCCGGGCCGTCTCCGCCTGACCCGTTTGTGAGATGTCAAATATTGGCTTCGCGCAAACAATCTTATCCGTGAGTCCGTTTACTTGGCTCTACATATAGGGGTATGTGCACCCACTAGCTGTATGTATGTGAATGTTCATTTAAAAGAATATTGAATTTTGTGTACATAATCAGGACCAAGGTTGAAAACTGCGTCTGAGGTAGCTGAATGTAGTTTTAGAGATAAGAAAGAACATTGTATGTCTTCCTGGTTAAGTATTATACAATGATTACACATTTTCAGTAAGATTGGAAATAAGTAGCTAATTTGCTAATAAACAATGACAATAATAATATACCTAACTAGTAATATGCACACAATCTTTGGCGTCCTAGAATATAGGTACTGATTTCTTACATATGCGATGATTAGTCATTGAAATAATATCACTTTTTATAGATTTTATCGCGGCATCAGATGTTGTAAAGGATTCGGAACGTCGGGATCAAATAATATACCGCGATAAAATCCGTGATAAATGTTATTTTAATGTCCTAGAATAGATTGATTATTATCATTGACAACCAAGGAGCTTTAATACTTACGTTTTTTAGGAAATCAAGTTGTAGTAGCTAATAGGATATGATAATGAGAAGTAAATATATACAGAATACAGTAAAACATTGGGCAACGCATCTAATATGTCGATTTATAAATTATAAAATGATGATAATAATACGTCTTCAATAAAAGACCATTAAAAGTTATGGTGGCCCTTTGACCCGTTAAGAATATTTTTGTTGACAAAATAAAATAATGTTCATTTTATGTGTCAACTTGACCATCACAGAGAAACTAACAAAACATATTTATTTTTGAATACACACAGTTATAACTATGTACTTCGTTCGTCTAGTGGTCGTAAGTACGACTCCTAAACAAGAGGACTTGAGTTCGATTTCCATGTCGAGAAAAGTGTTATAGAATTTTCCAATGAAATTCACAGTTGCAGTTCGGGGTTTGGATTCGTGTCCAGTTGATGGCATTAGGCTCGCCCCCTATAAAATGATACCTATAACATACCGGCGAAATGTAGGTGTACATCAGTACACCTCTGCCTAATCCTTCGGGGACGACAGGCGTGATGTATATGTACAGTTATAAATGCTAGTTGTAATGGTAATAAATAAAAAATAACAACTATTAACATTAAGAGTCTCTACGTGATTTTTTATTGAATTTGCTGTATAAGGGTTTAATCAAAGCATAACATTATTTTTTTCGAGTGCATAAATCATCAAGATAGATGGACAGATGTGTATTTATGGTAAAGATAATTGTTTTCCTTATGAAGAAGTCTAGTACGGTATTTGTATCTAGGCAATTCAATTTCATATACCTAAATGCAGTGGTACTTACTCAGGCATTTTTATTACAATAATAATTGGCGATTGCAGAATGCGCATTTTTTTGTAAGTATTATATAATTTTGCAATTCTGCTTTATTAGCTAATCACAGAATGTACTACTTTGTTTGTAAACAAATGAACCTTATTAATAAATCCTCCACGACATTAGTATCAAAATTCCTGTAAAGAGTACCTAAAACTATCAACTGTCATTAGATTAATGATAGATATTAAGAATAACGTAGGGTCAGTCGGACGCTCCAATCAAGATTTTGATTTTGTTGATTGTTGATGTACTAATATGCGTGGGCGTCGACGTTTGTCCTTCGATGCCCACTTCAAGTGATCGACGTCCACTCGAAAATTACCGAATACACATAACAAAAACAAACAGACTATGTTAAAGTTTTAATGCGAGTGTCGCAATGGTGCGGTGTTCTTCCCAAACGTAGCAACCGAATTGACCTTCTATCAAGGGCAAACAAAAGAAACATCGAAATGAAACACCAAAAGCGTTAATTTATTATTTCTGTAAACGCATGACTTCCGCCCTTTGAGCTGTAGGAAGTGATTAAGTACTGTTTCAATATAAAAAATAACAAAAGTTTGAACATACTATTCTCACGATTAAATAACACCTACCAAATACCAAATAGTATGTGTGAAGGTAAAATAAACTTTATGGGCAAGTGTTTATCAATATTTCTTGCAGCTTGCTTCGAATTTGCCAGTTTGTTTACTCTACCTACTGATTCTGTGGAACGCTTGGCGACTCACTTAGATGCACCCAGTGCGAACATTTAATAAAAATAGTTTAACATAGCCCTGTACTCTAATTTGTTTACGTATTTTCCAATCAACGGCAGTTAAATGTGAAGGTTCATTATACATGGAGCGAGTACAGCACGTGCATGTGCGTATGTGTGCGTTTTGAATATTAAAGTGTTAAAACAAACGTACTAATTAACATCCATTCAGATGTGTGGAGGCCAAGTTGATTCATGTGTGCTGCTTGAACGTTCTTATCACGAATGTGTGCACTCTTAGCGTTAAGTGCAATATGGTATTCAAGTCACCGTATTGTTGCTTAGAAATAAGTTTTAATGTCGAATATTCCAGTCCAACTACTTAGGTATGTTTGGCTTTGTTCTGAATTTGTATCAAAACAATCTGGTTTTCGGGCATATCCATAATACTTGTTGTACTTGCTTAGCAAGACTAGCTTGTCAATTGCATAGTACACTAAAAATGATCTTAAACAGAACAGATCTAGTGACCTCTACAGAGGCACTGTTAAAACGATTATTTTTGATGTATGGTCGTCATAAAAAAAGACATTGCTGCGTGGGCAGAAGACCATTCATGAGTGTCCAGTTTCGTAATACGTATATGCCTGTATAATGTGTTCATGTATAGCTGTGGTTAAAACAGATAATAATTACATCGTATTGTTTAACGGTGTCTGACTATATTTAATAATGACTGTAACTAGCTATATTGACCAGGATTTACATGCACTTACAGGAAGAACTGAATTAGAAAATATATAACATAGGTACATATATTGATTTCTGACACAGTCGCAAATATGAAAATAAAATGGTGTAATATTTCTTTTTACGGACTTTATCGCGGTATATTGATATTATTTTAATCTTATTTGTATGCTATTAAATACTTTCAAATAAATAGGGTGTTGGGTCCTTTGATGTTATAAATCATTACTACTGTACATTTAACTAAATGATGTATTACCAATCCCATTTACGCACAAAAAGCTGCCATATCTTTTGGTCTTGCAGTTTTGACTCTATAGTATATTTTTTTGAGATTACGTTCAGAAACGCGGAAGTTAGAAGAAGAAAGACGATAGATAGTTTGGTGCTAGTGTTGTAATATAAACTAGCTTTGTGATCCCGTTGAGTGGCAGAAAACAGACTAAATACGTGAGAAATAATATTTGTGTCTGGACGTTGTGCAATATTTTTACAAGATGAGAGCCTCTTGTGTTATTATCTCGAGGACTCTTCATATTATCTTTTAAATTGTGTTACAAACTTGGAACGAACGCTTTTACCCTTACCCAACATTATTGGATCAATGCTTAAGTAACTTTTGGCTCACATTATATGGTGTTTTCTGTATTTAATTTTAGTAGTGTTTTTATTTCCAATTGGATAATTATTTGTCAACTCTATATATATGATCAGAATATAATTGTATTTAGTTCCTTATTTAATTTGCGATCTTATTTTCATAGAGTATGACAGATTGACAGAACCCTCAAGCAATATTCTTGTGTTGCATTTCTTGTTGTGAATGAGATTGCAACATTAATAATTCTTAAATGGATTTATGTATTTTTATTATATCAATGCTGAAAACCGGTATATTTAAATTGTCGTGAAGATTTTAAGATGTCCTTTGTTGCACTCATTCATGCACTTTCTAGACTTCACTGTCAAATAAAATTTATCTTCCATGTTCTACATCATATTAAGTAACGTATTTTTTTATGTATTGCATTAATTATTATTTATGATACAGTATTAAGCATATACAACAATTCATAGACATGTATATGAATGTTATTTGCTTTTTATGGCATCGCTATTAAATTTACTTGTTGATTTCCGATAAAATATTTCATTATCTTCACACGTACCAATTAATTTTGTAATTAAACGTAGGAATGATCTTCTATAAATACTCAAATTATAATTCCATGAATTAAATAATGATTTATAAACAGGGTGATTACCAAGAAAAACAAAATGAATTGCTTGCAAAGTGTTGCATTGCCTTCGTCCGAAATGCATGCTATACAGCATACATGATGCATGACTATAGACTATTTTAGACATCAAATGTATTATATAATTCATCTGGCGAAAAATTGTTAATTCCTTCATTGTTCTATGGGGTATTGTTCAGCGTTCGGTCGCCAGGCAGGCGCCTATAAGTACGCGACGCAACTTGATATTAGGTTAACCTTACATAACGATCAATATTATATGTTTAACAATATAACGATTACACAGAATAAGGTTGTGATTATAGCCAAAGGTTGCGAAATATATAATATACGAGCGTTCTTGCCCTTTTCAATGTCAGAAGCAATATAATTTGGAGGATTATGTCTGGTTATTTTTATAAATGCAAATAAGAAATTATCTTTGTTGGTGATTTTATTGCGTTCAACATAGGTTTACAATAATATTATTTTTAATAAACATAATAAGGTAATCAATGGTTTCAAATACAACTACACAATAATCTTATATTTCAACGTATTCTAATAGGTTTAAGTTTAAATATTTAAGGGATGTAAAAATAATTATAATTTAAAATGGCAAATGAATAAATAGATCCTCTGCAATTCAGTCTTTGTCTGTTAATATTTACCTTATACTGAAATAGTCGTTCTATTACATTTTAGAATATATTAGAGCTGCCGTCGGCTCTGCTACGAAAACTAATAATGAACCTCATATAGAAATTGATACAATTATGGCTTGAAATAAAAATAGATAATTCAACTAAAAACATTAACAGCCTCGTTTTTAAAGCAACTTTATCTTTCCACTTGGATTCATTAGAATGTCAACGAGGCAGATTTTCCTTTTTAATACAATACCCTGGCCAAACAGCCACACTATAAATCCGGTAAATTTCCTATTTTTGATGGTGACCTTTGTTATATTTACTGTTTATTCTATCTAGAAGAACTATAGATATGCAATAGAAGGCCTAACGCAAGAAAATGATTTTAACAAAATGTTTATTTAGCCGTCGGCAATTATTGCATTTCTCATTTGTCGGATAAAAAATACTTGTAATCTAAGATCTTGTATGCAATGTTAGAATTGGAGGATTCCTAAATATTTTATTCCTCGTTGTCTATGCGTGTTAATTCCAGTTTAATTTCAGCTATTGTTTAATGCTGATGCTTCGTTGCTCTCTCTAATTTCGATAAAATATTCTTGTATTGATATTTGAATCGATATAAATGATAGAATTTTAACGATAATTTGATTTCGTGGTTAGTAAAGTTTAACAAAATGAAAATTTAATTCAAGGTTGAATATTGCCGGAAGCGTACTGAATAAAATAATCAACGGTGCGGTGTTAGCTACAATAAAAAAGTGTTAGAAAACATGAAATGCATGCAATTAATACATTCCATTATGATATGAATGTCGTGCCATGTGTTCGCGAAAATGTACAGAATGCGACAATTTGTTATCTATTTAGGTATTTGATGTATTTATCTGTTGTTATCTGTTATACCTAGTCGATAAATGCATTTTATAACGGAATAGGTTTAATAATACGAAAACATTGAACAGTGCGTCTAAATGTATTGTGGTGTAAAATTTGAGACGGATTTTGTCGTGATATTATTTTATTCCGTTTCAAATCCTTTACAGCATCCATGGTCACGTGCTGACAAACTGTACAATATGCCAGTAATATTTGTGTGAGTGTGTTAAATCAACTAGAGTAGATTATTAGAATTATATAAGATAAACATTAATGTTGTAGTTTAGGGCACCTATATGATTATTATCATACAGTTAAATGTTCATCTATGGAAATATGTATATACTTAGTTATTTGAACACTTATATAATCAACCACATATTCTTGGGAACTACCATAATGTATATTAACTTGAATAAATACTTATATTTTAATAATAAACAAATATAAACCATTAGCAGCAGCGTGTGAAGAAACATGCTTATGAAATAACCACTGCTGGTGCTAATCAAAAAAGATAGCTTTGAAGCAGTTAGCAGACAGAAAAGCCACTATACTACATGAGAAGAAATGTTATACATTAGCATCTGCTTTTTGTTCCATTTTGACGATTAAAGCGAAGCGAAAAAGCCAAGGTCAAGAGTTGTTTAGCCTACCTCAGCACGTGCCGGGCACTGTGTATTCCAATAAGTCTCTCTGTATGTTCCCGGTGACCACTGGTCCAGGTCCCAGGACTCGCAGTGAGAACAACTTGCAGCACAGCCTCAGTTTCACTGAGATCAGGATGAGGACAGCGAGTCGGATCGCGTCCGCACCGCCCGGCACTTCCACTACACGCCGACCGATCAAAACATAGCTCTCACGAACCTTTTCGACACACAGACTCGATTTGCAAAATTTATTCATCGCATCCGCCGAAAACACGTATAAATTTTATGAGCTGCACCTAAAGTACGCTCGGAACTGAGTGTTCACTCGGATCCCGAATGTTTTCTTCACGTTAAACATGTATTAGCACCAATAAACTGTGATGAAAACACCATAGACGCTATTGCAGCTCGAGAGCCGCCGGAAAACTCGATTTCGCACGATACACAGTGCCGAATGCGTGCGCTCGCCGGCCACACCACCGCGCTGTAAACAGAGAACGCGCCTCAACAACACACGCACACATCGATATCACACGTATCGCGCGCACACTAGCGCTCCGGCTACAGCGCGCGCATTCTGGCTTGCGACCAAAATAGACATCACGTCAACTCCGACCAATCATGGGGCAGCTCTATCACGTCATAACGACTTGTGATCGGTTGAGGCTCCATTGATAGCTTGGCTACCACAAGGCGTTTCAATTTGCGATTAACTGAAAGTTTTTGATAAAACTTAACTGATATGAAATCTTAACGGCTGGAATTTATCAAATTAATCTTTGAAATCATAAAAATGTTTTCGTATCGACTCTTTAACGATAATAGAGATCACAGAGCACCTGTTAAAATGCTTAACGCAATAAATTTTACGTTAAGCATTTTAACGTTTATTAATTAATAATAGTTTATTTTAAAAAATTTAAATTTTGCGCGAAGTCTAATCAAAATGTTCAGCTACAGATAATACCTACGTGCATTATTCAGCTGAAAAGTTGTACCAAGGAAACTTCAAGATAAATAATATAGATACCTACATACCTGTTTATCCTTTCCATGCTTTTGCGTTGTTAAACTACCTACTATGACGATAAAGATTCTATGTACCTCAAGTTTAATTTATATAGGTAGGTAAGTATTTGATCTACAATTCAAAAGATTTATGCGATTGCTTTAAAATTACTTAAAAAAGTTGAGCGTTTTATTTTATTAATGGTTTGAATCGAGATTGGAGCAAAACACACGTAGATACAGTGTTTTGCTTGTATATTGAAATCAGGGGTCATGAGTATAATTAGTAACCAAAAAGAATCTCTATTACGTAACAATAGAGCTGATATTAAATGAGCGGGAGCTCTAATAAGCTTATGTAATAGTATGGCTAGTAGATTATTATGACGATTATATATGTGTGCGTTCGTAGCTTTAAAATGTTGAAGGAATATTAACTCTACGTAGGTTCCGTGAGCTTTTAAAACGAGTTACCTATTTATTTATAATCCGTAGCATCGAATTTGATTCCATCTAACAATAGTAATACTGTTTCACAAACAGTAGCGTAGTAAAAAAAATCTCAGTGACTTGGCGTAAAATTGATATAATTTGATGTAGTCGTTTTATAAAGTATAAAAAAATAAAAAAAACAAGAACGAAGACAGAAATGAATAGAATGTTTAGGTTGGTAACTAATAGATTTCGGAATCACGTGAAACTTTATTTTTGAAGTAGGTAATTCAGTTTGCAAGCGGAATATTACAAAAACCTATCGTCATGATACCTTTTTCTGTTAAGTAAACTCGGCTTGTTTTCGTATAGTCTTTAAGTATATATGTATGTACTATTTTGTGAATTCCATAATTCCAACCCCAAAGGCTTTAAAGATCTCCCATCTTCACTTATGTTATTCGTATCAAGATTTGCATAATAACTCCGGTCTTGGTAATTGCAGACAAGTTGTGTTGACAACAGTTGTATTAGAAGCAACATACGTATATATATTAAGTATGAATAAAAATAATACGAATGTAAAAATATATTTTATTGTTTTAAATAGCTTTTGATTCTGCTCTACATTGATTAACATTAAGACATTAACAAGTGATTTTTATCATGTTTCCTAAAAATTCGAGTATAAAGTTGTCAATTTTTATTGGCTTTGCTATATTTTGTATATTTGGATTTTAACACATTTTTCAGCAATTTTACAAAAAATAATAAATCGATTTTTTATCATCATTCTTTTTATTTCTCTTCAATTTAAGAGGTCGGCTCTTGTTTGTAGAGAACACAAAACACAACAAAGGCGGTGTTTTCTACAATATGCCTTCTTTTCTTTGTGACATCTTTCGCCAACGTCTAACCCAAGACTTAACGGAACTGAAGATAATTATACAATAAAAACAAAAGTAATAAAATTTATAGAGAACTTTTCTTTATTAACTTATGACCTTGGTTTTTATTTTTCTATATTAGTGATGTTTTGAATTCATTGCAGGTAACCTGAATTGTAACCCATCACCTGCTCGGTAATCTTAAAATACTCAGGTACTTTCTACATAAATATACCCCACGTACTGATATTGGAAGTATAGCAGGTATTTACTAATAATCCTAATATCTCTGACATAATTAGGTATATGGCTTCGACCAATCCTGTGTAAGTCCGCTTTTTTATGTATGTTTTTGTTGTAATCCGTCACGAATTCAATCATTGACGTAAACACATAAATCGTAATATCTTATCGAATACGTGCCAAACGAAGCATATTTAGGTAAACTTACTCTTTCGTTAGATTACTTAGGTACCTACTATTTTTTTATATTTATTTATTATCTTAACATAAATTATATAATCTATCAAATATCACTTGAATTATACTTAGTTATGTCACTGGTAAGATATGCAGATACGTATAACGTAGGTATATTTTTTTATATTAGTGTATGCTTAGTTGCTTATAAATATTTTGAATCTTCTACCAAGTAACTTTGGTATTCCATTCATGAATAGGTTACCATATTGTGAGATGTGTGGATTTATCGTTACAAATCCTATTAAATCAACAAATGCGAAAAAGCAACACATTTCGAATGGCAGTTAATGGTGAATTTCTCTATCTCACACTCACACAACAAAAGTGTGCCAAAAGCTTTAGGCAACAAGAAAGACGGAAATTAACTGTTTTGACTGTAGAGTCGACCAGTATTTTCGTCGAGCTCTATCGAATTAAAATAATAAAATTAAATATATCTAATCCAACGCTGCTATTTGGACAATTAAAGTTCTGATTTCTGATTGATTGGAAATAAATAGTAGTATTTTTTCTGCTCTCATCTTCCATATGAATAACTACCGTGCACAATCTATGGTTAAAAATGGGTGCAAATTTTCCTTTTCACTTATTAATATTATAGATTTCGTAACTCGCGAAGGTTTTTTTAATACACTTCAAGTACTCTATTTCTTCTAAGCACCTACTAATAGGTACAGTGTCTGGGAAATACTGACTTTCAACTACAGGCATAAAAGTAAATCCATATCCATTGCCCGTCGGTGCCCACATTCGATAGATTTCATTTAGTTACTTCTTGTTTTACATGTTCGCTACTGATTACTGATTACTAACCAGTGTTCTGAGTGTTTCTTTAAGTATTTAAAGTTTTAGACTTTAAATACTGACTTACCAGACTGACTGAACTGATTTGAGCATAGAATGACTAAATTATTTATCAGACAGGCTGTTGGAAGTATGCTTAATATGTAGCTCATAGACGACAGATTAACCACTAGTTATACAGCAGACAACAAGACCAATAAATCATAAGTTAAGTGCAAACCACGGCTTCTTACTGGATACTTAATCATAAGTTTAAATTGACACGTATTCGCAGCGTTTCAGTAAATTACTGTTATTTTTTTATTGTTGATTTAAACGATTCTCATATTACATGATGAAAGACTCAGTCAGGGGTTTAAATTGAGCACGCATTTCAAGGCTATACTCAGGTTCTAGCTTTCACAATTATATGTAGGTTTACATACAGACAACGGGACCCTTTTAATCTGGTTGGCACCGGTTTCACATGTAAGCTGAATCAGCTATCCGGGTCTTAAGATCCTACCACCAATGCATGTTTAAATAGTAGATTTGTTGATTTTTTAATACAGTATTGAAAGCGATAGCTTACTGGCATTACCTTGATAGTACCATCATAAGTTTTGAGTTTCAATCAAAGACAAGCTGTTTTTTTTTCCAAATCCTGTGCGTATAAACCTGTCACCCGATGAAGGAACATCGACAGGAAACGTCTGAGGGATCCTCGCGATGCACGTTTGAAATCTGCTAACCTACCTGAGTACAATTGTAACCCCAATTGTCACCATCCAACCATCCACCACCATCATTGGTACACCATCATTTATACCATGGTGAGATCGATGGTCGCATCCAAGTCTTAATGATGAATAAAAACAAATGTTACCAATGTAATATACTTAAATTAGATTAATATTACAATCATATAAACTATTTTATTATCATGAGCGTATCCGGAAATCTGACCATGATCATAGATTAGATGGAGTTGAAATTGTAGTAGGTTATGAAAGTATGATACGTTTTCGCGTTATATGCATAATATTATAGTTGAAGTTAATATGAAAACTATTTATTTTATTCGTTTGAAAAAAGGATCGATTATTGAATATCAGCCGTCATTGTGATCCTTGTTTATTTGAAAGAGGAAAACCAGATCGTTTCCTCTGTATAAAAATAAGTGCGTTAGATGCATCATATGATTCACCAGGTTCAGACGTGTCAATCAATCAGCTGTATTTCTCAGAGGTTATAACCTCGAAGAGCAAATTAAGTATTACATTTAGGTACATATACATAGAGCTTAATTAGAGTTGAGATTTGTCTCAGAATAACTCTAAGCATAAGCAACTCTCACTTAATTGGCGAAGCTTTTGATTTCAAGTTTTAAGTGAGCTTGTAGGTATCGATTTCAGTCACCTACTAGTGTGATGTGATGGGGATACCATGTACTTATATAAATATTTACCTAATAGCAATAATCCCTAACTTAATCTAATATAGAGCGCTATTTATGTATTTCAAGCTTAAAACACAATTCACATGTCAACCAAACAATACAATAGCATAGCAGCATAATTTTTTCGTATATAACATTTGTCGGACACCTGGGACATAGCTTTTCTGTCACGACTTAAATAAACTTATTTACATAGCTCACTTTGCCAACAATAACTGCATTAGATGATTCATTTTAATAGTCTCGTGTTTAAATTTGTCTAACCTTCGATGTGTAGTGCTTTAGTGAGCAAACTTTTTGTTCTCGACGACGGAAATGTCATATTTCGTATCAAGATAATGTCCTGAAGTAATCCACATTGGGTGATTAACTGATCTTTTGTGTGCGCACTTTTTGTTGGAGAAGTAGGTACTGTATCGCCAACATTATCTACTTATTCGCAGTAAAATTATCTTATTCCTGCACAGTATTATGTCCCTCAGGGTGCACAACGGTCACTATCAAAATACAAGAATTCTTAGGTTTACTCCAGTTTTCTTAGTCTCTAAGAGTGACTACGTAAATTACATAGGTATTATTATTATTCCTCACAATATGTACCTACATGTTTAATTATGCATATGATTATGAGAAATCAAAATCTTTTTTTTAGATATTGTCTATATACATATACTGTCGAAATTAACTGACAACTTGTAAATTAAATTATGTTTACTTGTATTTTAGGAATTAGGTATATTTACTCTGTTTGTTTGTATAATACCATCTTATGAACATATATTCACACAGATAAAGAATTTAATTAATTACCTAACTAAAAAATGTATTAAATCTCTATGCGGCTGCTCAAACCTCTAAATTTTAATAATCAATGTTCTATTGTACATTTATGATTAGTTCCTAGGTGGGCGCAGAATACAAATCACTAAATAAATCATTAGAGAATAGCTTGTTTTCAATTCTCCAGATCTCCCACAAATTACAAATTCCTCAACTGTTTCTGTCAACTGTAGCTTATAAGTGAAGCCTGTAATTTGTGGAGATGAATAAATATTTTTAATATTATTATTATTAATTACCATTTCTATACCAACAAGAATGTTTGTGTCGTAATAAAAGTTCGGAGCAAAAGGTATTATTATGTCAGCACCAAGAAAAGTGAGGAGGCCCACACTTGACATATTGACGGGACAAAGAGATGGCGCATGTCCATAATTTATCTACCGCAACGTCGCGTCGCGTCGCCGCCGGGCGGGACATGAGAATAGTATTGCTATTCTTCCGTATGTTCAACATGTGGTAGGTACGTAATGTTTACTGTGTGGGTGGATTGAATGTCAAAAAGTTTGATAGTCTACATTAAGGAGGAGGCCACGAGTGGTGATTTTCGGCTCAGATCTCGGCCGAATAGCCTACTATTTGTTGATACTTAGTCGTTATATTTCGCAGGCCACAGGTCCCGAACAGCATCATTGAAGTGAAAACGATGTGAGACGGTTCGCTAATGTAGAATTAATTAGATGCTAGCCTTTGTAAGACATTTATTTAAGTTTTGAATAGGTGAACTTTTCCTAAGTCAAATATTTACAGCAAAATAAAAGCAACATGGCCATCTTCTTACCTAAGTGCCACCCCTCCAAATCCAATGTCACGCCACATCAGAATATATTATTAGGTACTTTTATTATTTTTGCTACGACTATCTAGTTGCTAACTCACTACATAATTATCTTTAACAATAATAAAGCGTATTTTATCTCACTTACGTAAGTATATTTTATATTAAAGTAGGTGTGTATCATTTTCAATATTAAGTATTAGGTATACCTACCTAATACTTAATATAAGCACTTAACTTCAATAATTTTTTCAAGTACTTATTCGAATGAATGAAAAGTAAAAACAAAGGGCATACCTATTATGTATTCCCCTTTTATTAAATAAATATGTAGGTCGATCTAATGAACTGTAAATAAAATGAACTGGTTTTTGTTCTAATTGAATATTATCATTTAATGTTTATATTTGCACGTAAAATATGTGTCACCTAAGGAAAATGTAGGTAGGTTGCCTCTTGAAGAACGTTGCAGGTCACTGAGGTATTTTACGAATGCAAATATTACCTAAATGCCTGTAAATGTTTAACTGATATATTTCTGACGTATTAGTGTTCTATGTAAAATATTACGTAATGAAACCAACATTGTTTTTCCTGAAGTTGAAAAGTTGAAAACACATAATAGATTGTCATGAATGGTATTTTAATTGTACCAGAACTTTATTACCTATGTTCTTGACGGTGCCGGAAATTTTGCTGAACTCACTTGCTGTGTGGTACCCTTAGCTGGAGTCCTTTCCCAATTTGGAGAACAATGTCAACATCATAAGCATCTTTATTTACTTACAGCCTATCTGATTTTACTACAGGCCTCTTACAAATTTTCCTATTCGCTTCGGTCATGTTTCAGTCACGTCCAAGTTCAGACCAGCAAAAAAAAACAATGCTAAGCCGTAATTTAAGCTTTTTTGTTCTTTGTATTTCTTTATACTTTAACAGGCAACAAAACAAAACTTGGTTATTTTTACGTTAATAATAAAAACTACAGATAATAATTGGTGCTAAGGTGATGAACTCCAAGCTGGCAACCTCGCTATTGATTTTATCAGTAAATCCGACATCTTGATTAATTTGAAATTAATTCCACCGTTAAAAGCATTTTAAGGCTGCATGACCCCAAAATATTGTTCTCACTGAATAGTTAAATAAAATTAAAAAAATACTTTTACTAGATTATGTTCATACTATTCTACCGTCTACACCGTCATTTCTACAAAGAATCACATCACTCGGGCCCCATAGTTCACATGCCACTATTAGAATTGATGTCCTTTGTTCTATAGTTATAAATCTGGCGCAGACAGAGGGTTGAGACTATCGTTAATAACAAGAGGGAATTTCTCACTGTAGCCGTAACACGTGCTGCTCTGCTGATAATGGGGAGACATTAAGATTATTTGGTGTTTGAAAATATTAATGAGTAGCTGCCATTTTAGAGTAATGATGCTACTAAAAACGTGAGAGTATTAATGATCGTTGTAATGAAATTTTCCATACAACTGTGAAATGTTCCATTTGGTAGACGCGCGACCAAATTGATTCTTAGAAACGATAAATATTTGACTTTACTTGACAATAGTTTCGTCTGTAAAATATAATTATATAAAGAGATCCGATAGCCTAAATTACCTTAACATTGAAATAACAATGTTGTCCTCTGTGACCTTGGGATTCACTCGGTATTAACACAATGTTTTCCGCAACAATGTTCATAATTACCTTGCACCTGTGAAACATTCGACTGCGAATGCAAACGATAAATCGAAAACATAACAACATTTTGCGAATAAAGTCGATGTTTTTGCCGGTGTAGCGTCTTTTGGAATCATCAAAGAATAATAATGTTTGTTTGTACAAAGAAATAGCGCCCTTATTTACTCAACACACATAAATTCAACACTTTATTTTTTTTAAACCTTGACTATAGTTATGGTTTTTGCTGATTATATTATTCTGTTTGTAAAATCAGTGTCAAGTTAAATAAAAACCATTTTTTAAATGAGAAAATAAATGACAATGCATTTATTTTCTCATTTATAAAATGGCATGGAATATTATTAACAAAATTCTCACTTATATTTTATTGTTTTAGAGGGACCCAACTTTATCACTGATCAGTAATGGAAGGCAAGGAAGCAGGTGTCTAACATAATATGTAGCTTGGAAGTTTAATAGGTACATAATTTTATTATGATAAGTAATAATAAGGGCAGTAAATCAAAAAATTTTTGACGTTTGTATTTTAGGTTCCAGGTGTGAAGGGTTCACTAGCTGATTCATAGTTATATGGCTATAAGCAATCTTGACTTAACAGGGAAGTAGTTGTGCTGCATATCTGTGGAAAATATGGAACTAAAAAACTACAAACACTTATGATAATAGTACCTTATTTTGAGATATTTTTAAACGTCATTATATACACTTTTGTATTCTGGAATTTCGCTACATAGAGTGCCTTAGTTGTAAACCTTTAACATGATTAATCATTAAGAATTTAACTTGAAAAAGAATGAATCAACAACCTGAACTGACCAAAATTCCCTAATGTTAATTAATTTGTAAAATTAAGTGTAAAACTAACCTTATATTTCCACCTGCTGTTACGTACTTACACCTGCCGTCACCACAGTGTTAGAACTTTCATACATTTTAAAATTTTGTCAGGTTAACAAGAACCTTTTTCTTTGCTGGCCATGATGCTCCAAGAGTGTGAATGTTTAGTCTAATTCTCGCTAATTGAACCTAAGTTGGTGGTATTTAACCTACCTCGAATCAGAAACGAGGAGATCCGTAGAAGAACTTCGGGCTATGTCACTGACATAGCCCGAAGAATCGCCAAACTCAAGTGGCAGTGGGCAGGGCACATTGCTCGAAGAACGGATGGCCGTTGGGGCTTGAAGGTTCTCGAGTGGCGACCGCGAACTGGAAGACGCAGCGTGGGTAGGCCTCCGGCAAGGTGGACCGACGCGCGACGACCTGGTAAAGGTCGCTGGAACCAGCTGGATGCAGGTGGCCCAAGACCGGTCGTTGTGGAAATCTTTGGAGGAGGCTTATGTCCAGCAGTGGACGTCCTCCAGCTGATATGATGATGATGATGATGATGGTGGTATTTGCTACTCCGTTTAGCCCCAAACTTGTCTTAGTTCAGTAATCAATATATCAACCTATCTATACGAGAAACCAAGGTTAAGGGAACAACGGGCCAAAAAACTAGAGGTAATTCACAAATTTTTGACTTGAGATATTTGTTTACAAAATAATACGTCTCTTTAGGTAATCAAAATGCACCTACACGGAAAAATACAATAATGCAATAATGATTAATTTCCACTTGTAATCCGATAAAAACATAATGTTTTCCGATTAATCTCCTAATCAAATGCTCACACCTTAATAAATAAATAAAACATGTTATTACAAAACACAATCATGTTTTCCAGCCTTCATAAATGGAGGTGATAATTTTTTTATCTGTTTACCAAGGCCCGCTGTACAATACATACTTAATCCAAACTTGTGAAAATAGGGTGCTGCAATAATAAGTACATAGCAATAGCGTATTAATAAGGTACTTATGCGGGCTTTAGAATTTTTAAGGCTATTTAAACTGCCTCGTTAGTCTAGTGGTCGTAAGTGCGACTGCTGAGAAATAGATCTTGGTTTGATTTCTAGGTTGAGCTAAGTCTTATTGGGTTTTTCCTCGAAATTCCCAATAGCAGCTTAGAGTTTGGATTCGTGCCTGGTTGATGGCAATAGGTTGGTCTCCTTAACGACAGGCGTGATGGTATAGAATGTGTTTATTATGTATTTTATAATTTATACAGCATATATATACACATCACCACATAATACTCACTATTATATAGTTAATATAATTATTTTTAGTCGTCGTCAGGCCTATTTTAAATTTTTCAGAAATTATGATTGTCTAATTTACATCAATGATTTTGTTATTATTAATTATTAAGTTATGGAATAAAACTCTCCTCGTTTTCAAGTACGTAAGTAGTAAGCAAATTGGTGAAAGTTCTCATCAAGAATTTTGTCGTATCTAAGGTCTAGGTAATAGTTTTTCATTTTGCATATCAACAGTAGGGAAAAAGAACAATAAGTCACAGTCTGGACAAACCTCCTTGAACTTTTACTATCAGGATTAGACCAGCAGCCAAGTAATCTTATTACTTATCTGTAATTAGAAGCCCTTTCACCGATCATCGATCCTACTTACACGTGCTAGACAAGTTATGAAGAATAAAAACATCATTATTAAAATAATCAGTAAGAGTTGAAAAAATGTGTCGTTATCAATTGAGAGGTGTCATTGCGACACATGATTGAACTATGCCCTTCTTTTAAGAGGTGACTGATTGAATTATTTAATACAGTTGATATTTTCAACGCTTTAACGGAGTACGTACAATTTTATCAAACAACAATAAACAATACAATTTTGTTTTGATAAAATTGTACCTGCCAAAAATCACCTTGAAACCATATTTTTATTAATATCTAGCATCTCAATTGATGATAATTCAGCACTGCCAAGTACAAATATTGTCTACTCACTCTCGCCTTGAAGATTTCTTAATTTACCCGAAAACAGACTCAAGTAGGGAATTCCACTCTCTGTTTACGAATTTGCTTTGGATTATTTTGCATTTCTTCCCCGATATTTTTTTCAGACCGAATCAATTATTCTATGTTTTTTTGCTCACCACAAAACATGTTACAACAAACATTGAGCAAACTCATTTAGAAATCTAGAAAACTAGATAAAGGATATTAAGATTATCGTGAATTAATGGGTACTAAGGACACGATGATGTAAAACCTTCAGTGTTTAAAAATTTAAAACTATGTATGAGCAGATAAGTTTCTGAGATATCATTAAAACAGCAATAAACTGTGGACTTAATATGTCTAAGAGCAAATCAATTTGTTCCGATAGTGAAGTACACCATGAATAGTGCGTTATTATAATTAATTCTGAGCACTTAGCTTCACTCGTAGTAAAGCCGAGATACCTACTTAATACCTAAGTTATTATGGAATTGCCTTGTTTTTATGTAAGACGGTACTTATTTGTTGATCAAAGCAACCGTCCGTGAACATACTCAGTGTTTATAGCTTCTAGTGTTGGAGATAAGTAGTAGGTAACTACTTACATATTATGCAGTAGGTATAGCGGTCAAAGGAAGAGAGGGCAGTTTAATCATTTGTAAATTTTCAAAGTCAAAGTCAAAATATCATTTATTCAAAGTAGGCCAAATTTAATTGGCTCATTTTGAACGTCGACAATAAAGACAGCCCCCAACAACGCCCGACCGGAGAAGAAGCGGCGCAACAAACTCCCCAGCACACATTTCTGTCTGTTTATTTAATAAATGATTCTATATAATACTAATATCAGTCTCTACAATATAGAGTGCAATAATTAACTATGGTTATGTGAGCTAGCATATACCAATCCATTTTACCAAGCCGAAAAATAAAAACTACTGGTATAGAAATACAGAACAGCAGAACAACAGGATTTTTTATTGACTCCGACTTGTGTATTAAATTAAGGGCAAGACTTATCAAAATTAACTAAAAAAGTGCGTCTCCTTTACCAATTATATTACATTCTTGATTTTAAATGATTTTCAATCCGTACTTAACTACGAATTTGTTTTTAATGTAACGTGATATTATATCTACATTTACATAAGTAAAGATAATACAGCTAAGTACCTTTACTTTTCACCTCTATTTGTCACGAATTTCCTTTTTTGCGTCTGTCTCTCCGATGCTTAGCTCAATGTAAGTAGTACCTCTGCTAGCGAAATAGCTGTTTTTGGATTCATGAAAAAAATCACGGCAGTAGAATATAATTATGTGTAACAAAGTTGATGAAATCCTACCATAGTTTTAAAAGCTTTACAAGATAACAAGTAATAGATGACCAATGATCAGCGGCAGATTTTATTTTATTTTTGTTTAGTTAGCATTGACGATCTTTACGTAGGTACCTACTGTTATAAATAAAAAAAAGTTAATCAAAATTTTCGTTGTATTCCACCATTTGAATGAATGAAAAAAAATGTACATGAAGTAAATGTTGCACCTAAGTAAACTTCATATTATTATATCTAAGTAGTAGGTACATCGTATATAAATTTTAAGCTTCAACGAAAACACTATTAGCCTTTTCAAGTTCCACATATAAACACTTAATAGTATGCAATCAATAAATGATTTGGCACGAATTAAGGAAATAAGCTTTTACTTTCAATAAGTATTACCTTGTAAATGATTTTCAACGCATTAGACCTTGGCATTTAAAAGTGAATGAAGAGACGACACATTAGGTCGATATAGGCACGGCTAAACAGGATTATAACGTGTGTTAAAAGCAATGATTGTAAACCAATAAGCCGTTTACGAATTACGAAACATTAATAAAATCATAAATAAATATTATCGTAAACATATGTGGTCGTAAATGTTAGGCTCTTGGATTAAGCGTAAGTATACGCTGTTCAGCCGGATCTGTCTACGAATATTCTTATATAAGCATTACTTGTGAAAAACAAATTTATCGCCTATAAAATACGTTTAATGATAAACAAATAACTATCTGTATAAATAAAACTACCCCATACCCCGGTTTATCACATGCTCAAACGGTGAAGGAAAACATCGTGAGGAAACCTGCATGCTTAAGAGAATTCTCGATGGCATGTGAAGTCTGCCAACCCGCAGTAGGCTAGCGTGGTGGACTATAGCCTAATCCCTCTCAATTGAGAGGAGACCCGTGCCCAGCAGTGGGACATTAATGGGTTGATGATGATACCCCGGTGTAGTTGTTGCAAGATTGAGAGTGGCTTCCGGAAAATCCGAACCCACGCTCTCTTTTCGAATCGATTATTTTGTATCGTACTGTGTTGTATCCGATTAGTAACGTCACCGTAATTCTCTACAATAATTCTGTGCTGATTTCTTCTGAATAAAATAGCGCAATAATATTCCCCGCACGCACTTTATTTGACACAAAACTAAACATATCTTTTAAGAAACAGCGAGAGCTTATTCAAGGTCCTAATTACTCCTAATCATATAGCTGCCCAAGACCGGGATGGTTGACGCTCTTTGGGGGAGGCCTACGTTCAGCAGTGCAGGCTGAATAATATACCTAACCATACTAAATTAAATCTTCTGGTTAGTGTACAGGCTATTTTCCAAATGGATGGTAAGAAAACAAGGTAAAAACATTAGCAACATACCTACATGATAAGTTCTTCTTGTGCCCTTTAAATGAATTATATTTGAGTGAAATTAGTGCAATAAAAGAAATAGACACATTCGAATTGAGAACCTCCGCCTTTTCGAAGGCGGTTCAAAATAAAAGGCATTGATTCAAGTTACGCTCTTCATATAACTATAAAAATTACATTAGTCGTGTACTTTTTACATGGTATAATTACCTATGCAGAACCAAACAGACATTATATCTGTAGTTTATAACGCCACGACAACAAATGTATTATATGTCTAATTAAGTATAAATCTAAGATTGGTATTGGAAATGTCAGATAAATAAGTCATCCGTGTTATTCTCATAAGTTGCCCTAGTAGCATCTCCATTACTTAATAAGGGCAGGTTTTTATTTTCCTGATATAGATATGAATTTGTGTAAAATATGTATTGTTTTTGTTTAGAAAATTTACCTTTATACCTTAGAAGGAGATGATATCATTTGAAGCCGTCAAACACTTGATAGATTACTTATAAATATAATACAATCTGCACAACACAACTACAATAATTAAATGATGTCATATTTATTTATATACCCCATCAAAATCGACAGTCCAATAAATCATAGTTACCATAATGAACACGATATTTTTTTACTTAGTTGACCGATATTTTAGCGGAAGAGTGATTTGCCCTATTCCTGGAATAATAAATAATCAATGAAACGAGGACTTCTCTGTAAAGCAATTAGTCACATCCACCCTTATTATGAAGAAGATAAACATATTTCTCTAGGCTAGCGCCTCATTGTCATGGCAGCAGGGGGAACACCCAAATACTCCGAAATATTTTATTCCGAATTTCGATGTTCCGATTTTCAAAAGTCCGAATTTCATAATACCTAAGAATTATAATGTCTATTATTAAAAATAACGAAATTTATTTTACCGAAAGTCGTAAATACGATTTGCTAGTTTTCCGATCTTCATACGTTCGAAGAATCAAATGCTCGATCAGCTCGATGTCAATGAAATCGGTATGTAATTTTTCGGAAAAACGACATACCGATTTTCAATACTTCGAATAAACTAAAAGTCAACATGTTGTGATACAAAATTTAGTGACAGAAACGAATCGCTGCAAAACCGACTTCACGTGGTCTTGTCTGCCCTACCCTACAGTGTAATTTAAAACCCCGTAGGCGCGGAGGGAGTGGGGCGGCCCGCGAGCTGAGGAGCAGGTGGTTTGAAGGCACGACGCCGCGACTGAGGCTGTTCGACTAAGCCGGCCAGCAAGCCGGAGCTGCGGTGGTAAGCTTTAAAACCTAAGTAAAATAAAAAATAAGCTCGCGTGGGGCCGCCCAATCCTCGCAGCGCCGGAGCCGTGACAGAAACAATACTTGCTGCATGTTGCATGCCGCTTGCTTGCTGCTGGCCTGCTTGCATACTGCATGCAGTGTACCCGGCAGCAGACTTCTATTACAATCGACAATAAAAAGGTATCTACAATTCTAAATACCTTTTAAAGGTATCTACAAACCGAAAATATGCGTGACATCTACATGTCACGGATATTTTCGGTTTTGAAACAGAAACTGACTGAAATGGTTGTAGATGATAGAGATATTATCTGAGTATTGTTGGTAGAGATGCGACCAAATCAAATAGCCCACATAAACCAAAAACCGACATTAGAATAATATTCGATTTTAAGTTACTCAAGTTAAAAAACTTTAGTAAAATCTCTTGAAGACTCGTGTGACTAGTGCTGAATGTATCATGAACATATACATATATCATCACGCTTGTTGTCCCCGAAATGTCGTGTCACACTTCGTGCCATCTTCAATGCTAAAATCTAAGGCCTAAGTAGGTATTAAATAAAGCATATTTAAAAAGCTCTTTGAGATGTGTAACTTGGTTGCTCTTAAATAAATAATATTACTTGTATACGTGTTTAAGTAGGTATAGTAGTTATACCTACTTTGACAACTTTTTGTATATACCTAAAGCTCAATCTATTTATTGAGCTAATAATTCTTAAGGCTCATTTTATTCCAAAAATTGTGTGCTTAACACATTGGAGTAGTTATAAAGTTTGTAGTTTCAAAACCTGTCAGATGTCAATGTCATAAACTGTACAATTTATGATGACATTTGGATAAACGACTATTTTTTTAATTAAATATCTAAGTTTTAAAGTTTTTCTAATGATAATTAATGACTTAATGAGTATAATTGTTGATAGATATTTGATCTATCTAGCCAGAAAATGGAATAAGTATTATGACTTTAGCACAATTCAGACGTGTAAGTAAGTATAAACTGTACGTATAGGACATATAAGTAACACAATTGAAAGCTAAAATTAGTTGAACACTAGTTCAGTTCGTGAACGACACATTATCCCCCGGAATTGCGGAGGCAGAATGTCGACAATATGAATGCAGTTCAACTTTACAATCACTTATATTATCAGCGTGGACGTCAGTACACGCTAACAACATGATTGTTTACAACATTGCGGTCAGTAGTGAGTTGGAAGTAGTCACGTGATGACTAAGGACCCAGCCCACGGATCAAAGGATCTGGTCGAACAGGTCGTGACCGTGACTCAATCCTTCGATGATGTAATTCTTCGTAATTGATTCGATGATTCGCATGCTTAGTGTTTGAAAGTGCCTCTAAGGAATTATCGATAGTAATATTAGTCAATAGTTAGGAGTCTTAAATCTTAAGACTCATTTCGCTGAATGATATGGTCTTCTTATAACGAGAGACATCAAAGTAAAAAAATCAAAGTGGGAACAATCAACAAAAACAATATATTCCAGCATCTGAGTATTGCTAAAGTTATCCTTACTTAATCAGCAGGATATCTGCTACTTTATGAAAACGAGGCTTAGAACAGATATAATTGTGATTTACATGAATTTCTATGTGTATATGATTCTTACTTCCAACATATAACTACTTTATTGTCTTTGAATTGATCACCGGCTCACGAAGCTAATACTTAGGTCTATTAGTTGTGACATCAACATAGGTACGCCAGAGTAGGTACGAATACAGCAACGTCATCTTAATAAGTGATCCATTACAACGCCCACAAAATATTCCATTGACGTTCCTTCCATTGCTGTCAGTAGTTGATGACAAAAGATTTCTTACCTTGATAATTGGGTTACCCAACACAGGACAATTTGATGGTCCACGAGATCTACGCACAGATTTGCTATGTATATTAGATTGTATCTACTTTGTTGTGACTTTTGGCCCTTTTGTTTATAAAACCAGGTCATACGTGTAAATGTCCTTTAATTTTTTTCAATGCAATGTTTTTTCGCAACAGCGTAGGCAAATCTTTTAGGTACTGTTGAATTTTTAAATACTGAACTCACGCCTATTTCCCATGGGGAAGACAGAAACAATAGGATGCCACGCGCTACGATCCATGAACGTATATATACCAACCTATTTAATTATCTCTCTGCCTGCTACTTGGGCATTGCATTTCCTTATGAAGATTTTCCGGAGCATATTATGTAACAGCAAATGTTGGAACGATTTGTAGAGTTCTTAGATTTTAATTCAGATAGTTAATAAATCGACTCACCTGAAACCCGATAGCATGTCGTTACACTGACTAGATGATTGGAGCAAGTGATTACTAACACCAATTACCTACTCTGCAGATTTGAGTCATATAGTACATGTATGACTACTGCGCATGGAACGTGCCAGAAACTATCGATATCGACGTATAATAAAATTGTCGCGCGTCACTTGAGCGCTAACCGCAGTTAGCACGTCAGATGTAATGAGTCTCTTCGTCACTCATGACATCACAACTGTTACCGAATGGAGATGACATGGAAAGTGAGTTATATTAAACACGTACAATGTAGAGCGTAAGTTCACTCGACAGAAATGTATGAATCTTCTCTGACGCGCTTAACGAGAGATTGTTGCAACCATGTTAGTTAATCCTAAAAGGAAAAAATGCAGTTTACTATATTTAAAATAGTTGTACTTGTTGATCACAGTGTGTTTTTCCCTAACATAAAATCAAAATTATAACCGCGACAACCTTGGGTATTGGTGTCAGTTAAAAATATGAAACCGCTGCATCGCACCATTAAATTTCACAATAAAAAAATCTACATTGTTGTACATTACTATGCAATACACCCGTCGTCGTGCAACTTACCACATAAGTTATTGTACCGCACCCTTATAAGTTAAACTGAATTCTTATTGATCGTAATAGGAGCTAAAAGGAGACGGATTTATTAATGAAATTAAATGCAGACAGACAAAGTAGTCATAATTATTAAAATCAAAATGAATCAGTGATTGGATATATTATGATGAATGATTGCTTCCTAGCTCATACGCATATGCATAAACTGAGCATCGGCTCCTATAAATAAATTGTGTTTGTCGTTTTGTACGCGAAGACGCGTCATTACACTTTTAGCAGTTCCGCATTACTTTATTTACAAATTTATTCGATGCTAGGGATACTTAAGTAAAATGCCAAGGTACGCTAATTAAATTTGATCTTACCAGATGGGAGATACAATCTCAATGCTATATATTCACTCGATTATATAAGTTAATAAATCTTCGTTCTAATTGTAAGAACGCCCTTTTTTTGAAGTATCAATAGATCATCTTTTTAAATATTGATTTGTTTCAGTAATATTTTACCAAAGTTTTCTTAGGTCCTAATGATGTCGTACATATGAGTAGTCTCTTTATGATACTTAATTAATTACTTTCCGAATGATAACATGACCAATATAATATCTACATCATAAGTTAAATAAGTATTATTTTCTTTGCAAATGCGTATATTTTTTTATGAGCAGCCGTTTTTTTTTGTTTAAGAATCCACAATCGACTTAGTTACTAATCCTGGAGAACCCGTACCGCGGCATGTTGTATAATATTAACATGTTAACCGTCTGACATCATTGCTAAATATATGCTAGGACCCTAAACACCATACTTACCCCGAGCGATTACTAGGCAAGTCACTCGACAAAATTCAATTTGCTTAGATAATAAGCACTTGATAACGTGGACATTAAGCTTAATTGAAAATCAGGATAGCTATTATAAATTAAATAGTTTAAACCGTTACTGCGTTAAACGGTACGCACAGAGCTTTGCATAAAGTTCACGCTTCGCTAATGTATTCCACGATCGCTGAGCTCATAGCCTTTATTAGAATTCTCAATCAACATAAATGTTTCGACTGTATTATACACATTAGACAAGAGCTAGAAACTTTCGAACCGAACCTAGGACCAGCGCTGACTCCATAATGATAGGTGTGTCGCTTAGGAATTCTACCATGAATTTGTTACTATAACCATCTTTGTTTAAATGTGTTCGTATTAATTTTATAGATGTACCTAAACAGTCGGAGGATGTAAGCATTACTAAATTAATTTAAAATAAATTGTTGTTGTGATTTTCCACCATTATGTAGAAAAACGATAATTTCATTATTAGTGATCAATTATATTATTTATAGAAATACGGAATTTCCGAGTTTCAGAAGAATTAGATAACAACTTATCCGTTTGTTAGGCACCTAGGCATACAATTACACCTAATTGTTAATACCTGGATTAACAATAAATTTTATGAGGTTGGTATCACTAGAGTGTAGTCAGTGACGCTTGTCTAAAATTATATGCTACAGAAAATTCAAGGCGCGGCTATCCGACATTTTGTTCTGTTGTTCTTGTCTGTCAAATTTTAATTAAAGTGTCTAAAATTAATGACACCTTTACTAACTAAGATACAACCATTTATTAACATATGTATTTTAAAATGTCAATGATCATTAAATTTATCGATTTAGGCCACCGCAGTTGAAAACTGAAGAATTTTAGCGGAAATATAATAAAATATTGAGTCAAACATACTGTATACGTATAGCAGGATACAGTCCTATTATTATATTAAAAATATTTCAAATTATGATAAAACATGTACTTACGTATGTTTTACGAAGTCATTTGCGAGTATAGTATAAGTATTAATTTTTATTTCGCGCTGATGTCACTGAGGCCGAGAATCAGCGAAAATATTTAACTACTTTGTTTACTAGTTTCCTGTTCAAGTTATATAAAATGAGTGCGCTGGTTTAATAATAGAATTGCAGTATATTTTAATTCCTGGAAGTTTCAAAAGTCTTGTAAATATTATTCGTCTATGCTTATAGTGTAGTGGTAGGTAGGTGTTACACTATTTGACAGCATGTATGCACAATACATGCCTAAAGTTACCCACGTTCGGATCACTGGAATCTTTTGAATAACCGCCGAATAACTGTCTGGTTCCCGAAAGTAACACAAATAGCATAAATGGTTGTTGAAGACTATGATGATTCTTAGGATTAGTGTGATAGTTACAGGTGCAAATAAAATTAATCATGGCAGTGGCTTGACTTGACTTTCAAGTGGTGTGCCGCACAAAATAGTAGGTAATCTGTTCCGAATTTAGGTGTAAAACGGAGCAAAGCGTTTCTATAAGAATAACGTAACGGATCAGAACAAATTGTTATTTTTTTAAATTTATTATAAGTACTTACTAAATACCTTGTTAAACCTAATACTGACCAAGAGTAGGTATACTTAGTTTGGAAGAGTTGCTGATGACTAATACCCAGTTCATACATTTAAACGATTTAAGGATCATGAACATGAAAAATTATAATAATCCCCAAGATGATCTAACTTTTGTCCAGTTCGTGTTCTTTATTTTTTGCCGCCACAAGGATGTTGGTATGGCTGGCATGACTAATGTAAGGCAGTAAGACAAATATATTGAGAGTTTCTGTTACGTACATAGCTTTATATTTGTTAAGTGGCCTCCCAGCTGAGTCAGTCCGCAATATGCAGTTCTGCCAAGAGGAAAGCGAAATGCGTATAGCAAGCCTGATAGCTACAATCATTGCCCGAAGCATCTGGAAGTTTCTAGAAATTACAACAATTAGTACAAGAAACCATTCAGCAATAAGTAGTTACAGGCAGTTCGCTGCTTCCTCTAAATATGTAATAATGTTGAATAGGTAGTCGATCGTAAGGAATTATGTAAATATGAATATTTATCAACCTATTTGAAAAATTGTGTAGTATTTTTAAAGCTACAGGACTGAGGGATGGAGCTTGAGCGCTATCCACGAACTCAACAGGCCGCAGGGCCTCCTCTTGTGTTTGTACAAGGGACGCTATAAAAGTGTTCGCTAGGTAGTATTTTTTTGTAACATACCTACTACAGAATAATTCGAAGGTACTTTTATTTATTTATTTATTTATATTTTACCCCTAGGTAGACAAAATGAAGCCATGAGATCCAATGAGTATACTTCGCACTCACCATGCAATCCGATAAAATTATACTCAACTCATTCAATTACAATCTACAGCTGTGCATAAACCTCCCCGAAGTTGCACCACAATAATCGGACGTAGCCGTGTATGATACGCTAGTACCACGGAAAACAGCAGACTAAATGCAGTAGGAAAACAGTAACACTACTAGATAGATGCGAATAGGTAAAAGAAAAGTCTATTTACCATTCAAGATAGGATTTGTTTAATGGTAATTAGACATTTATTATAGTTAATATGCAGATTCATAGAGTTAATGGTCATCATATTCATCTAGGCATGTACCTAACTGATTTAGCTTGTAAGTTGACAACTGATGCTTAATAACTCCGTACAGAATAAATTAGAATTACTTAACATGATCAACACAGTGTATTCCTAGAAATATTTGTAGGTCATCTATAATAATTTCATTGTTAATCGTTAAACGTGCAGTAAAATTCATTATCTGATGTCATGTATAAATAGCATTGTTTATTTGTAAAGAATACTTTGTTATTCAATCAATCATGATTCCAAATTGTACGAGTTCTATCATAATTATTTTATATTATAGCTTAGTTTTTTATTTAGGTATTGTGGTTCTGAAACATGGAGATTGTGAACTGCATCATATTTTAGGACTTTCTAGGTATTATAAAATATGTTAAATGTTCAATAAGAAATTGATAATTAGTTACTTATATAGAAAATGTAAAATACTCTTAAGAGTAAATTAGAATCGAAAAAACGAAATGTCACTCGCAAAAAATAATTCTTGTAAAAGGGTTCTGTCGTCAGAGATATGTATGTATATAACATGAATAGTTGAGTGTTGTCGTTTTGTTCATTGCATTAATCATAGACAATTATAGCTAAGCAGTAACAGTAAGAGCAACATAAACTGTAAGTGTGCCTAATTAGTAGCACTTATTACGATCATTAAAAGATAGGTACTACATATGTTGCATTGTTTTATTTTTAACTGACATAAAATAATGCATTCGATACTCATTCCTTAACGATGGCAAAAAAACTCTTAGTCCTTCAACCGTACTCATTAACCACTGGCTCTGATTCCCCCGTATTCCCCTAACTAGTGGTCGCCCTCCCCAGAGGTCGAAAGTCAACCATGAGTAATTTAAATTATAAGATTACTAATGCATAATTTAAAAAATATATATTATTCTGCACTTTATAAATTATGCATAAGTGTAGAAATTTCACACTCCTCTGTCCGCGCAAGATTCGTTAAAAGTTTTAAAGAGTTACAAAGTTTTTGCTTTACATATTAATATATGTATATAGATGTAAAATAAATAAAAATACTTATCTTAAATTTTTTTTTTAAACAACAGCATCCTCGTCAACAGATAACGAAATAGGAAAAAAAATTACCTACGCAGGAACGTAACGCGGAAAGGATTTATCTTAATAATGTACATTTATTTTAGATAAGATTACCTTTTTTTTTTTTTTTTTTAAGTGCGGAAAAATCCTTTACGGACCTTCCCGTCTCCTGGGGAGGCGACAGGGTGTGTCGGACTCCGCATGAGCGTTTACCGACTAAAAAACCGCACCCGTCAACGCCACCAACCCAATTGCCGGGGCCATGGGATTCGCAAAAGCATGCACCACAACCCCGGCGGGCTTCGGTCCAGCTCTGGTCGCTGGACCCCGGCTAGGAGCGAGGCATCGCTCGCCTCGCATCCTCCGCGCGGGCGCACGTGTGACGAACACGCGCGCCGCCTACTTGGGGCCATTTTCAGGTCGGGCGGCGGACTCCCCTAGTCGCGCCCACCCGTATCGTACTACTTATCTATTTCCTTTCCTTACACATTCATCATCATCATCATCATCAACCCATTAATGTCCCACTGCTGGGCACGGGTCTCCTCTCAATTGAGAAGGATTAGGCTATAGTCCACCACGCTAGCCTACTGCGGGTTGGCAGACTTCACATGCCATCGAGAATTCTCTCAAGCATGCAGGTTTCCTCACGATGTTTTCCTTCACCGTTTGAGCATGTGATAAATACGCACATAACTTCTGAAAAGTCAGTGGTGCGTGCCTTGGGTTCGAACTCGAAACCTCTGACATCTCAGTCCACTGGTCACACCGCTAGGCTACCACAGCCTTCCTTGATGATGATGATGATACCAGTCTAACCAAGTTCTCAACTTTATGCACATATATAGATAGGTACCTACTTATGAAGATAATTATACCTAATAATTAAGTGAGTTAATATAAAATGATTCATTATCTGCAGCAAACACAAGCACAAGTTTTTTTCGCACACATCGGCATAACAGAATAATTATAGTTAACATTTGATATCAGTAGGTAGGTAGGAGATACTTTTGAGTGATGAGGTCAAAATTATATTAATAGCTATTATCTGGTTATAAAGTAAGTACTTACATTGAATTGGTTTTGGTCGTATCCGGGATCTGTAAGAAATAAAGGTTCTCCACTTGTAGATAAAGCTCATATAGAATTCACTAACGTTCCTAGAATAGATTGGTTTGGTTGCAAAATAATATCGGAATATTTATCAAACTGAGTTCTGAAATGTTATTGTCTAATTAGCTTTTGCCCACGACTTTGTCCGTTTAGACTTAGTCGCTTGGGTAGCCTATTTTTCATAAATCTGCTGATTTATTTCTTACACTTAAGTTTTTAGAGTAAATATTAAGAAATTATTGCTTCTCCATACAAACTACCCTTTTTCGCCCTTTTAACTGTCAAACTATCTCCAAACTATACTTAATAGGTTCAGCGGTGTATGCGTAATATGGTTACGGACAGACAACTTTTACCTATATAATTTGTAAAAATAGGAGTATGGTGACACATTTATGCACATACATACATAGTTTGTCTTTAGATACAATCCCAGTATCTCTATTGGTGTTTCCTATTGTTCCTGATTTCCTTTTATGGAGCAAATGGGTAATATGATACTTTCTGGTCCTCATAGTTAAAAAATAAGCTGATTAAAATTCTAGTAACAAATAAAATTAATGAATAAGTAACTATCTATTATATCTAGTTAAATACTTTTTTTTTCTTTAGTTTCCCATTTTACCCCACCTTCCCCATCTAAGCAGCGAAGCATTAATTGTGTCTGTGTCCAATGAACTGTTAAGTACCTAATTTACTTGATGGTATTTAGAATTTGTTCTAAATTGCTTGATCTCAGAATTCAGATACAGTTTGCACAGCTATAATAGCAATATTTTTGAAATTTCAAACTTTTGAATATTATCTAGAAGTTTTAGTTCTCTTTAGTCGACGATTACAAGTAGAATTATTTTGATTAATAACTTTTAATCATCAGGATTCCTAATAAAATTACTGTCTGGACGTATAAATTGGATCTAGTTTGCTAGAATCCCTTGTGGCAGAAAATGAGCTGCTGGCTGTGGCCAATACATAAACAGAATATGTACAGTAGGTATAGTATGTAGTATGTACGTAGATAGTTACATTACACACTAGTATAATAATGTCATTCCATTAGACTAATAAGTAATAAGCCTTCTCTAAAAATTTTAAGGCACTGTAATAAACACTGAAGACTCGTACTTTTTAGAAAGTAAAATCAAATTCAAGTGTTTTATTTCGATTAGAACTCTTAATAATATAGTACCCACTTACGTGGTATGGGCTAGTAGCGGTCAGGATTCTGTTTTCGAATAGTGCATGACCAACCTCAATTCAAGCTATCCCAATTAACCTTATCATTTAGAATTGTATATCCTGAGCGAATGGACTATAGGTTTAGCATTAAAATTTCCAAAAATCTTAACTGAAAGGGGCAAAATGGCGCGTAAAGCCACGAGCAGCAGGTAGTTATCTATAAATCGATGCGGCTTTGCATACAGTGGTAAATAAATCTAAATGTTCATGCAAATGCAATAAAGTAAAATGAACAATACCTACTCTTCATTTGAATTCCAGTATTCTTATGTTGTAAATACCACAGAATATTGAATTGTATACCTATGCCTGTAAGGTTGCCATCTCAAAAATCAGAGAAACAGGACGCAATATGTGAAATCCCCGCCTATAATAACTGCTTTATCTTTAGCTACTCAGTATAGTAAAAAAAAATAGTTTTAATTGTTACAAATCAAGTTGCTTTGTAAAAATTAATACCTACGTCAACTTTTAGGTTGTTTTTAATAAACTTTTCTTATTTTTTATGTTCATACATTGATAATCCTAATTTGGTCTTCTAAATCAACATAATAGAATCTGCTTGAGGTTTTAAAAAGCAGTTTTCAGGTGCGTATTTTCGGCAGCTTTAAACCCGAACCACAAGTTTCACACAGACGGTCTCTAAACTAGACAAGCCGGACGGCTGGCAAGACTGACAACCCTAGTATTACGTGGCACCTACCTACGTATCTTCAAACCACAGAAATTTTCATCTCCGTCCTTCAATTGAATCAGAGCTAGGTCACGTTTATACGTATTTACTATAGAATATTATTGCTACCTATCAATAAATAGTGGACTAATGAACCGAACGGTGTCGTCTATGTGTACCTAAGTAGATATATCGAATAGAATAAAATGTTATAGGTAACTTTACAGTCTCGTAGAACAAATAACTAGGTATTGAAAACCAGGGTTCTGCCTACATGTGACAACTTGAGTTATGCTTTTAATAATTAACTGTAATTCTGTGTACGCTACATTCTGCATCGCAATTAATTTACAGAATAATATTCTTTCTCTGGCCCAAAAACTGGGGCGGTTTCAAATAACTTTTCGGGGAACTGACCGCTCCGTTGCCAAGTGCTCGCTGCACCACTGTCATTGCCAGACAAAGTTTAACTATCAATGCCTAATCGACCGTGGCGTTTATTAAAAACTGCTCTGAGGCTTATTTCATCAAATTATTCATATAAACTCTGAGTTTAATGGATTACGAAGGTTTGGTTTTAAAAATATTTCGAAAACATGAAGCGAATGTTGGATGAATCTATTTATCTATATACCTACGTTAATAATTATGTTGGTATTATTAAGTATTGTTAGTAGCATCAATCATGCGTGCAAGAAAAAATTGTAGATTGTTACACAAGGGTCGAAAGGAATAAATTCCCATACGAGGTATTTCGGCTATAGTCCGGGTAGGAATTTATGTCTTTCACCCGTGTTAAGCACTCTACTTTTCATTTCGAATATAAGGAAAATAAAAAATAGTAGTTTATTGTATTTATATTTTCTTATCTGCTCACCACTTCATAAATACCTTGTATGTATATATATATATCTTTCCTTAGAAATTTCTGGCAAGAGATTTTCAATTACTGTAGTTGCCTCGTCTTTAACAGAATCTGGGGTCAACATTTCAGAATCACTTCGTGATCATTTAGTCTTAATCCGAGATTTCGATACAGCTTACAGGGTTAGTATACCGCTAAATTATATACAGAGTCTATTTAATATTTTAATTATGGAACACACCGCGTCAAATCACGACTTATTTTTTTAATTCACACTGGCCATTTATGCATTCACAAGACTGCAGCATAGAAAATAACAGCCGACTGCCTAACCAAATTTAGTTTTATTTTTAAAATTTATTCCCCCTCTAGGGAGGAAAGCAATTATTATGAGTTTTTCCCGCCAAGGGTGGGAAGAAGCATTTTCCGAGTAGCACCTGCTTCTCGGATCAAATAAACACTACTTTCCGAGTATGAGAAATGAAAACAAATATACCTACTTACACACTCTGATCATAGAATGGTACCATAATGTTATGGTAATATAATTTTATATAGGTAATGTAAAATCTTCTTCATATATTAAATCCCATATCTATTAAATTTTTCCAAATTCTAAGACGATACAATATTAATTCTAACATTTTTAACTTAAGTAAAATTAACCAAACTGAAAATTGCATTGCGTGTGGCCCCATTTCAAATTGGTCCAGTTCTGACATATAAAGTCAGTTTTTTGATAGAATTATCGGAATTATCTACTAGATTCTTCAGGAACGATGAAATAACTCAACGGGTGGATGAATGCAAACAATAACAGGATAACAATTATTAGTTGGGAATAAGCACGCCCGACGAATGCGTTGTTTGACAAGTCGTATATTCATTATAAGCGTAAGCGCAAAAACATGTGCTCTGTCCTCTGGGTCCGGCTGTCATCTCGGGCGTGCCGCGTACCCTTCCCGCGTTTCACTTCTCGCAGTCCCGTACGACTGCCCTGTGTTTGGCTTTTTCGGACGTTGTATATGAATATACACTTTGATATCTGCTACGAAATACTTACCTATAAACTGTAGAAGCGTTCATATAAGATCTGTTGTTTATTCACTTAGATTAGGTAATATTAGCATCCAATTAATTTGCCTAGTAGGTACTTTAAATTTTAATACATACATACACTCACGCCTTTTTCTCATGGAGGGAGAAAAAAATATTTTAAATTGCATCAAAACTCTAAGACAATGCCCAAAGACAGGTATATTTAAGAGCAAACCTTGAGCTTTTATTGTAAATGCATTATGGGAGCTAAGGCTTACTATACATTGTTTTATAATATGCTAATCAAATATTTTTAAGCTTCGCACTATTACAATTTTATTTCTATTGTATTACAATGTATCGTGTACAATGTTATCGAACAGTAAAATTTTTATTAACTACTTCTTACATTTTCAAAACTTGTAAATCAGTTATAATGGTTTGTCATTATACAAAAATAACACTAAAACCAAAACTAATACGACTCGAACGCTAAAATTCGGGACTAACATTTATTCTATACTATACCTGGGCGAAATCTGGGCACTCCGATTGTTACTAAAACAAATAAAAAATATTGTGTGTACCCTGCCTATATGCCATTATTGTCAATGTCATTCACTATTGTATTGTCAATTGTCAATGTCATCATATTTGTCAGCTCTGTCACTTTGTACTTGGTCTTTCACTTTTGATTTTGAAAGGAAAACATTTCAAAATTTTGGATATCTATTTTTAGCGCATTCAATTCCCACGTTAAGATTAAGTTACTTTGTATATTTTTAGTTTTTTATCAAACTAAGTGTTTAAAAGAAATGGGTCGTAAATCGCAATCTAAACAAAATTCTAAGAAAAATGCTGGAAAGGAAAATAACAAATTTATCCAGCAAAAGAGAAAAGAACTCGCTGTTCTCGTCGATAAGCTACTGAGGCTGACGAGTATATTCCAGGCATCAAGCAACGTTATAAAAAGTTGGGAGCATCATTTAGAAATTGATGCTTTAGTCAAAGAAATAATAAATCTTGAAAGCCCTCAATATAAGAGTGGCCAGATCCAAAGGCAGTCAAATATAGAAAAGTATATCAAGTGGCTAAGTGAAAACGAAGTGCAACTTAAAGGTAAGTAAATATCTTGTAATTTTGCTTTTAAAATATGTAATATGATCACATCCCTTGTGACAATCAATATAAAATACATGAAGTCAGCTTGCCTTTGTTGGATTTAATCTATTCTCAAAACTTTCTTCCAAATATCACTCAAAGCCCTCAAGCAAGATGTATGTAAAAATGAGCATAACACACCAACAATGTTAATAAAACATTGTTTAAAATCGGCTGCTTTTAACAAATTTATCAATTCCACATCTAAACGTCCACCCCTTATTTGTCCTGTTAAGAATTAAAACTATGCTATATCCTTCCCTAGAACTCAAACTATCTCTATACCAAATTTCATTAAAATAGTTCTACGGTTTAAGCATTAAAAGGTAATATTCTTACATTCGGATATTACAATATTAGTTAAGAGGATAGTATATATTGTATGGATACAGGATAAATTAAATAATAAGATAATTTGCAATAAATTACAGGTATCGAAATTTCTGAGTTCGAGGGTTATGAACTTGGTTTGAAAGCATCTAAAGATTTCAAAGAAGACTCACTTATACTTACTATACCAGCCAAGGTGATGATGACTGAGAATAATGCTAAGGAATCTGAGTTAGCGAGTTTCATCACTGTTGATCCGTTGTTACATAATATGCCAAATATTACATTAGCTCTGTTCCTGCTACTTGAAAAGCACAATCCTGGTAAGAAATTTTTAATTAACAATATAGGTTAAAGTTTGAAAAAATTGGGCCCCACCCAATTTTTAATATATGCATACCAATATGAGCCTTTTAATTTGTTGTACATTATTGAGTAATTTTTTGCATATTTATTTTTGTAATTTTGTGTATTTATAACCCATATTGTTAATTTGCCAATTCTTACTGTTGTGGAAAGGGAAAATTCATTAATGTATTGATACAAAATGTCAGCAGTTCTTATTATTTTTTTATAAATTATGAGTTAAAATACAATGAGGTGTATACAAAAAAAAGGCTGGTGCACCACAAGCAGTTGTAGTTATACTTGCCATTTCTAATGTGTATGATATAAATTCAGTTATCATGATTATCATATCAGCCATATCTGGTCAACCGCTCTTAAAGGCTTCCTCTATTGATTTTTACAATGACTGATAACCATATTTTTTTGTTTCTGCTGTTTTGTTTTTAGACTTAATTTAATCTTTGTACCATAACACTAAACATACTTACTACATAGTTTTGTTATGCTGCCTTAATTCAATTTAGATATCTACCACTTTTGATTTTCAACCCTATGCGGATAATCATAGGGTTTCAGATTATAAGCATTAAAAAATATATATTCATCTTTTCTCATATGTTTTTCAGAATCATTTTGGAAGCCCTATATTGACATATTACCCGAGAAATATTCTACAATTCTATACTTCACTTTAGAAGAGTTGGCAGAACTCAAGGTAATAAATAATTTTAGTACTTCATTTAGTATTTCATTTAATACTTCATATATATTCATTTTGATTTATGCCATAAAATATATACATATATGATATTTTGTATCTACTATTTCAGCCATCGCCTGTCTTTGAGTCTGCACTTAAACTCTACAGAAGTATTGCAAGGCAATATGCCTACTTCTACAACAAAATTCACACATTGGACATTCCCATTTTGAAAAAACTTCAGGAAATATTTACTTTTGACAGCTACAGGTAAGATAAATTAAAAAAGTTGAACAACAGTTTACTTTCAAGATTTTATTTTTTAAGGCCTCTTTATAAAAATATAAGAAACACACAAAACATTTCTTTGATATGTCACATTGCACTCACTTATACCATAATACTGAAATAAACAAATAAATTAATATTTAACATTGATACATTTAAGTAATTTGTAGCATTAGCTGTGACAGCCTAGTGGTGAGACCAGTGGACTGAGATGTCAAATGTATCGAGTTCAAACCCAAGGCACACGCCAATGACTTTTCGGAAGTTATGTGCGTATTTATCACATGCTCAAATGGTGAAGGAAATCATCGTGAGGAAACCTGCATGCTTGAGAGATCTTCTCGATGGCATGTGAAGTCCGCCAACCCGCAGTAGGCTAGCGTGGTGGACTATAGCCTAATCCTTCTCAAATGAGAGGAGACCCGTACCCAGCGGAGGGACAATAATGGGTTGATGATGATGATGATGATGACATTTAATTACTTTTACATAAATAGTTTTGACTGAAGTCATTCGAATATGTATTTACGAATATATTAAAATCTTATATATAAAATTCTCGTGTCACAATGTTCGTTCCCGTACTCCTCCGAAACGGCTTGACCGATTCTCATGAAATTTGGTGAGCATATTGAGTAGGTCTGAGAATCTGCCAACATCTATTTTTGATACCCCTTAGTGATAAGGGTTGTCCACCAACCCCTATACCCCTGTGGCAAAACAACGTTTGCTGGGTCAGCTAGTATCTTTATAAATATTGGACATGAAAGATTTGGACGTTTTCCCTAATCAAAGCACTGATTGATTTTGTACAAACATTTTATTTGTTATTTTCCATCTATATTTATTAGGAAAAGTTAACCAGATACTTGTTACAACTAACATACCAAATATTTCGAACGATTTTAAAGTCAGCTTATTACACATTTTTGGTGAGTATTGTTAGAGTATTATTTTTTGAGTGGTTAATAGATAATGTCTAATAGATGATTTGAAAACCAACTTGCTAATTAGCAACATACAAACAGTTATAGTACAAGATCCGGCATCAGAATCTCTATGTTCATAGCGTACATAGTCAAAGTCTATTTTATAAGTATAATTAGAACTGGGGAAATCTATTTTTGCCAAAGTCCCATTCAAAATGAGCCCTCGAGTATTTTTCTTTAAATATTATTTAACTTTTGCCAAAAAATATCATTTGCTATGAAAATAAACTAAAATCCATTCCCTAGCAATATATGTAAATAACTTGAAAAGGTATGGTTGCAACAATGCTACAAATTACTTACAGGACCAGACAGCCTGCAGACTGTTACAGATAGTTCGAAACGAAAGAATATTGACCTATAATAAAAATCTTAATAATTATCAGGTCACTATTTTAAAACTAAAAGGCCATTTCCACATTTTTTTATTTAAAATTATCATACTTAATACTATTGTAGAAAACACCCATTTAACTAAATTATAATACAATTTAATTTAAACTTATTTAGCCAATCCAAACTTAATCAGTCAATAACTTAACTACCTATTGGAATGGTTTTCTCAAAGTGTCCCACATGTAATCTGGTGAATCTTTACCATTTTGTGAGTCTAATGTGTTCAGGGTATAAATATTTGTTGTTTGCAACATTGGGCTGATACTACGTGTACTACTGTTATTCTTATGACCTTTTCTATTTTCAAATACTGGTGTAGGAATTCTTTCGTCTCTGAAACTTCGTTTTTTTCTAATAACAGATCTTTGCTGTTTCCATTTGAATGTCGCATATGTTAATAAGAATAATATCATCGCCAAACCTGCTATGCTAGCTGTGGCAACCGTGACAGATTTAGTTTGGCTAGGAATTTTGTCGAGAATACCTGATGGTTGATCTAATTGTTCCTTTTTATCATATGGGGTTACTTCCAATTTCTCGTCAGAATCTGAAGCGATGTGGCTTTCAAAATCTTTAAGGTGTTGCAAATCCTCTAACACCATTAATCCATCGCCATCTGCGTCTTCATCCAACCTGATTTTCTTTAATGGTTTTAAAGACAGTCCTGAAACAGAATTACATATATGTAATGAGTGTTAGAATGATATAGAATTTTGTTCACGAAATAACTGTAGTAAATAGTTTCATACCTTCTTCATTGTTTGCTGACGTATCATTATTGTGATTCCTTCCCATCAATGAAAATATTTCATTCCAGCTAACAACATCGTCTTGAGCTTCACTCAAAATTCTACTCTCCCTCAATGTTTCACTTGAGCTATTTAAATTTGTTATATTGACAGCAACTATTGAAGTTTTATAAGCTCTGCCCTCAGAGTCTTTCATTAAAGTACTTTTATTTGCTGGCTTAGTAAAATTATTGAATAACGATACTATACCCATATTCTCAGCATGTTCGTTGACATTATTCCGGAAATCCATTACAACAGGAATATTTACACTGTCTATCATGCTTGGCTCAACGGTTGTTGCTCGCGGATCATGCAAATTTGCATCTAAGAGAGCCCTCAAAGGATAGGTCTCCTTGGATATAGGTTCTAAAAGAGACTTAGATAAAAATGGCTCCGGTGGGTTAGGTTCCCTTGACGCGTTGTGGAAAATGTCAGCCAAATGTACATGACTGGATCCACGTTCCCTGTGTTCCACTAATTCGCTTAGTGTCATATTCCGTTCCATTAATATCTTTGATAGTTTTGCACTCGCTGGAAATTAAGGTTCTAATTAATAAAAGTTATGCAATTCTTTGCGGTTTTTTATTCGATTAATTTCAGTTCTGTGTTAAAAAAATATTAAAAACTGACAGTCTGTAGTGCTGAAACAAAATAATGTAGATTTTATTTCTGCACTACTGCGATTAAGTTTACTTACCTCGAGTGTCGTTAAGAATTTCTTCGATCTCTATTTTAGCAGATTCTTCCGTAGTACTTGTAGGTACAGAAACCTGTGTGGTCTTGATTTGCATGGTTCCACTTTCTGTTCTACGTGTACTTTCCGTTGTTATGAAATCGTCCATTGTAGTCAAATCTTTGCTATATTCTTCTATAAATTTAGGCTCATGGGTTCTTGCAATAAATTCGGAAGATGAAACTAAATTACCCATTCCAAATAGATGTTTTATAAGGTCGTCTTGAGGAGGTTCAGTAGTAGCATTTTTATGTTTCAGACGTTTCCTTTTCAGTCTATTATTGAAAGCTTGTCTTCTCAGACCTGATGAATTTACTGTTGGTCTTGCCATTGAGATAACTGTCGGCTTTTCTGTTGCCAGTTTGGGCATTTCGGTTGCCATTTCGGTTGATATATCTTTCGTAAGAACGACCTCCGTAGCGTCCATGTTAATGTCATCGAGTTTAATGCTTTGATCATCATGTGGATTAATTTCCTGAGATGAGCTGTTATCGTAAGGAATTTCCACTGTAATGGTAGTCTCTTCTGGCACAATAACAATGGTGGTCGTTTCATGATCAATAATGTTTTTATCTTTGTTATGCGTCCTATTTTGCACAATAGACGGAACGACATCTCTCATATCCTTAGATCTAGTAACGTTTCTTCTATGTGAATATTTTCTGGCATTGAGCGCTATTAAATCTCTGCTTAATTGACCCTTATACGTGTTATTTAACATGGGTCTCATTCGTAGTTTCTTACGAGCTCCAAGAGGAAAACGACGCCTCGTAGATATTTTGGGAGTTTTCTGTTCTAAAGGTTGCACAGTTGTTGTGGTTTCAACATCATCTTTTACGTTTGGTTCTGTTTGAATATCGTCTGCCAAAGGATAGTCCGTTACTGCTTCTGTGGCATATTTTGTTTCTTTAATTATGTAAGATTGTTCTTCTGATTTTTCCTTATCTTGTAAGTCCTGTCTCGTCTTTGATATATCATTTCTTGGTTCGGATGGATTTCTATTTTGACTTTCGAATGATTCCTGAGATCTAAAAATTGATACTGCATGCTGTTTCCCATTAAGCAAGTCAGTCAGTGACAAATTATGTTGCTGTAGTATTTCACTTAAACTTGTACCATTAGACCTCTTTAGTATGTCCTTTAATGTAAGTGGATCCATGAGATAACTGTCCTGAAAATATGAAGCAGAATAAATGGTTTATAAGGATCACAATAAGTTGAAACGCTAGTATAATATTTAAAAATGTTAAAACGTTTTTACAGTACACATTGAATCAAGTGAAGTTTGTTATTTATTATTAGTTCTAATATTAATTAATAATTAATACTATTTCTAATGCACGCTTATCGTTTTATCGCATAGACACATTTCTAAATACGTTTTAGACATTTTAGACGATTTATATAAACAGTTACAACAAATTGTTAGATAGATTGACCATGATCATTTGTACCATGTTAAGTTTATCCATCCATAAAACTCGATTTAACTCTTGTAATGTTTTGATATTGTATTTTCGGAGCTTATCTTTACATTTTAATGAGATTATTTTGTGTCTTCTATTATCTTGCTCCTTGATTTTATTTATGTCAATCCGCTCTTCGATTTTCTCATTAGCTTTTTCTTGTTCTAATGAGTACAAAACTGGCACATTTCTATCGTCTATTTCATTTGTATCATTCAATAATAAAGACAAGATTTTCCCTATTTCTTTTTTATCGCAATTCTTTGTTAAACAAATCTCCTATAAAATAATAATGTAGGTATATGTCATAAACTTATCAAACAAAACGTACGATTACGAAAACGACTATAGAAAAGATATTAAGTATTCAAAGTATGTACATGTGTAAATGATTGCACAGGAGATAAAACCCGTGGAAGGGAGTCATAATGTGTATTGTCTTTTAGGGTTTTATTTTTAATATATATATATGTATTATTCATTTTTAATATCATTCTATTATTGTCTAATTGACACCCTACCAGCTCATGAATTATCTTTACATGTTTTAAAAAAGAAGTTCAAATGTGAAGTTAATCTCTTAAATCATTTTATAAAGTTACTCCTTTCCCTATATCAAAACCACACGTTATGTTGTTCCTCTATCCCTTTTTTAAACACATTCTTGTGGGTTTAAGTAAGCATTTACTTCTTTCAAAACCCATTTTTATAGTGAGGGTTTTTTCTTAATATAAAGAAACATTAGAGTAATTATATTTTTAACATACCCGGACTTTTAAATCAAATTCACTTAGTATATCAGAAGACTGATTGTATTCATTTTTTAATTTTTGAATATTACTTTGTTTCGTTGGTCTCGGCGCGCCTATTATTGATTCAGCTGAAAATTCTGATAAAGATTGGTCTTCGATTTGATCTCTTTTAGTCTCTAGATTTTCTTCTCGATCACCACTGTCTGGTGGCGAAGAAAATTCTGCTAGCTTAATAGGGCGCTGATTGAATTCTAGTTTCTCATTCGAAGGTTTCTGTTCCGTTAGCTCGTGTTCGTTTTCGGAAACTTGAACATCTTGTGGAATTTCTTCTCGAATTTCATCTATTCCAACTTGGTCAATGGATTCCGTGTTTGCTTCGACTTGTCCGGTAGAAGTTTTTCTGTATTCACTTAATTCTGGCCATGTTTCAAGTGAAGGTCGCTTTCTTCTTTGACCTCTTCTACGTATAGGTCTCTCTAAATCTATGACTTCGTCTGTCCAAGGAATAGGTCTATTTTCAGGTTTTCTCCTTCTTCTCTTGGGCATTTCCGTAGTTTGATGTGTGTTTTCAAAATTTACATCGAAATAAGGCCGAGGAGGTTCGTCAGGATAGACCTGTCTCTCTTGTAAAACAAGATCTTCAGTGGAACTTGTTTGTGGGCGGCGTTTTCGTTTGCGTCCCGGTCTACGGCGTTTCGGGAGATCGTCGGGTGAATCATTGTCCCAATTTTCAGTATGTCGTTCTTGTACTGGATGATCAGCTTCCATTGCTCTCCACGGCTGAAAAGCACAATTAAAACGTCTAAATACAAGTTCAATCATATATAAATAATGCAAAAAATATATTTTTTTTAAAAATAATTATCATAATGATAGCCTAGTAGTGTGATCAACGGAAAAATCTTGAGGTCATTCCCAAGGCTCACGCCATTGCCTTTTTTGTAGTGCGTATTTATCAAATACTTAAACAGTAAAGGAAAACATCGCTGGTAAGGAAACCTGCATGCCTGAAAGATGTCTCGATAGCGTATAAAGTGTGCCAACACTAGGCTAGCAAGAGACCAGTGAGAGAGACAATCAACCTATTTAAAGTTCCAATGCTGGACGCACTTTACATACTTTAAATAGGTTGATGATGAATCTGTAAAATTATAGCCTGAACGTAGACCTCATAAAAAGAAATATTTTTGAGTTAGAAAATATATTATTATCAGTTTGTTGCCGAATCCATGATCAGTCGTGCCTGTGGGATTATATCACCGGTCTCAAGTATCTTAGCTACGGGTTACTATATCATCACATGTTTCTTCAGACGTCTTTGTTTAGACAAGTCAATTTAATTTAATTATTACGGTGATCTTTTTTGTAGTTTAATATATTTTGCAGGCCCAACAGACAACGGTGTTTCATTAAATGCCACATAATTAGCAACAATTTTCTATACGCGGATTGATACAATACTTACATTCGAATAAAAAAAAAATAAACGCGCCGATTAGTAAGTGAACAGGTTTATAATGACCAATAATTTCGTGTTCCGTAAAAATAATAAATAAATATGTCGGTCCTAGCGGCTGTTACGTCCGTCTTACGTCTTAATCTATCTATTATGGTGCTTCTACTTTATATGTTCAATACATATCATAGAGAATATTACCATATATAGTCTGTATAGGTACAAATGAGATCAAGTTTATGCTATCAAATCCAGTTAATAAGAACTATGAGTTTTTGACACCTACACAAATTCGAAAGCCTAAACAAAATCTATTGTCAGGATATCAGAACAGATTGTAAAGAACAAATCACTCTAATAATATTCACTTGCAAGATCTGAATCTACTATAAAGGTCTATTTCGATATTGTACGTCAATATCGAAATAGACCTTTATATATATTAGTTCACAATAGGTCTAGCCTATTGTGAATACATACGGAACGTTGATATTATGAGGATCACACTTGTCCGATTTATAATCATCGTTGTTTATTCATAATGCTTGCGTATTCAATTGTAATTCCGTTACTAATGCGCTTGTTTTTATAATTAGCATTGTTTAATCAGTTTCAATGAAAGTTGCGCTTAGCTAGCTATTAAAATAAATAAATAAATTTTCCCGGACATTATGACACAGCGCCATCTAGTTCCGAGCTAAGCAACGAGGCTTGTGTTACGGATACTAGTCGGTTGATATACTACATATATACTTTTTTTTTTGTAAATACATACATATTATACATAGATACATCCATGACTCGGATACAAATGTTTATGCTCATCACACAAACATTTGTCCCTACCGGGATTTGAACCCGGGACGCATAGCACAGAAGGCAGCGTCAACTACCGCTTGACTAATCGGGTTGTCAAATTCGCTTGACAATTGAAAAATTATGTAGTGAAAAGTTGAATGAATTAGTTATATATTTCATTATATCCATATTTTGATTTGGTATCTTCTAGCTTGTAGCTTTGTGCAACAATAAGATTATATCCGCTCAACTTATAGACATAGCTACTCTAGTTAAGTACTGTAATTATGTAGTAACAAAATATCTTTATATCCAGCTTTTAACGCTACATAGCAATTATGGTTGTTGAAACCAAGAAATAGTGCTATTTATTATAAAACAATTATTATGTACATACAACATTTTACAAAATTAAAAGACCATGACGTTAGCTGCGATTTTACCACATTTTTCTAATGACTGAACACATGAATTACGTAAATTTTAAGACGATGCGACTCTTCGCGCTCTGAATACGGTTGTTTGATAACCATGTAAAAAAAGGCGACAATGCGATGCATGTCGTGTGATACTGAAGAACAATACTGGAATATATTTGGCAAAAACGTAAGTGCATACATTACGTTGTTATTAAATTAATGTGTGTTTTGTGAGCCATCAAACGACGATACGTCGCGTGAGGTCTGTACTCGATAAAAAGTAGAAAGTGTCTTTGAATAACTCCCTAATCAGCTGTTGGTTGGCTATCGATTTACTTAAAACGTCAATTTGCTTAAACGGTTAGCTATTTTCCGCTTTAATTGGTTAAACGTTTCCGCAGTAAGAGCGTTAAGCGATGTTTTTTTTTGTTTACATAATATGTTTATCGTCTTCAATGTAAGGTTTCTGAGTAAGAGAATAGGCAATTAGTAAAATAACAAGGTATTACGTAGCTGCTTTACACCACACGCAAGTTATTTGGGTAAGTGAAAATTAAGTGTTGGTTGGTAGGTATCTACTGGTTGTTTTGATGTCTAGCCAGACAGCGTAACCCATTAGAATAAAATAAAAAAGCAGAAAAATAGCTCATGTTGACATCATATCCCTTTCCCAATCCGGTTTACAGTAAATTAAATGATGTGGCAGAATTCAACTGCATATACAACTCAATCACTTTCTCAATCAAACAATTATTATTGGTCAATATCCTCAAAATACTTAATAGTTTAAAAACAGAATTAAAACCATTTTTTTTACTATACCTAGAAATATTATATTCTTATCGTTTTTTTACTATAACTAGAAATACTATATAAAATATATTAATCTGACGCGGTCAAGTAAATCCAAAAATCTTGGGCATCTCAACTACAATTTACACGAATATTTTGTATAATGCTAAATGGTCCTAAGTTTCCTAATAGGTAAAGTAAGGGTTAATTAATAGATGTGTAAAAAATACATTAAATGCATTGTTATGCACCTGGGTATATAAAATCCCAACTCAAAATGCAACTTATAAAATCCTATGTAAAATTATATGCAAAAGATTATTGTATAACTAGTCATCGCTTGAAACTATGCGTAGTCTGGTAGTCTATCCAAGTTAGACTTTAATTAAGTAGATACAAATTTGTCAACAGTGTACCATCTGGCGAATAAAACCGGTCAGACTGGTACAGCAAGCCTACTATATTAATATGCTAATTAATGTCACTTTACTATTAGAAAGACTTCTTTTAATTTTCTACACGTTTTGTATGTAGATTATTTTCCAAAATTATAACAAATTATGTAATTACAGTAATTATTGAATACTTTCTTTTCTTTCGATTTGGAAATCTGAACGTCGAGAAAAAGATAAATTCAAAAATGTATTTGCTTTTTAATAATCGGAAGAATAAATTGGTGTATAATATAATATATAAAGAATAAGTTGGTGTTAGGTAGTTTAGGCAAACATAATTCTCAAATAATTTCATTTTATGTCAATTTACCTACAGGTGATAACGTTACAATAACCTGGAATGATAATTGCGGTGCAATAGTTTACTAGATAGGTTAGCACCTACTTATCTTCTTAAATTCGCATGGAATTTTTAACCACCTGATATCTGCATGTAGTGTAAGTGTAAAATAAATAAAGGTATCGATCCTGAAATTTACAATATATTGAAAAATAATTCAAACATTGCCGCAATAAATGCCGACCAGTTACTCATAAATTAAATTACTATAAATGTTGATAGAAATAAGCGATGATAATCATTCTGAGTTTTGTGGTGCTTTACTCTCAATCCAGAGTGGATTGAGAGTAAAGCACCACAAAAACGAGATCACTAATTATTAGCTTATTAAGAAAGCTCAAGGTCACTCAGCGAGGGGTGCCTGTAAGAAAAACCTACTAAAAAATCCATAGAAGAACTAAATTTTCCATGATTGAAATGATAACTAAGATGAAATGGATTTGGACATTATACAGATCATCACAGATCGAAATCTGACCACAGGGCCATTAGTGACCTCTAAGGCAAAAAGGTTTTTGGACACCACTCATCAATACACGCAGCCAGGTATGACCTCAGAAGAGATGAATAGATAACCTGGTTAAGGTCTCTAGAAGTGGAAGTCTATGGAAGAAGCTTTGTTCAGCACTAGAGGTCTATTGGCTGGCATGATGATGTCTACAGTAAGAGAACACTATAATAATATTAATTAATACGATATTTGTACACCACTGAATATAGTATGTAGTATCTCCATAAAAGGTATCCCATCTAATGTTATATTTGGTTCAGTATTTAGCAGGAATGTTAAACTTGTCTTGTATGTAGTTCAAATGCCGCACCTAGCTTATATTAATCAGTGTTGACAGCCAACCGTCAGTGACTTGTCTAAAGAAAAAACTGAACATTTGATCTTAAGTAGCACAAACATATAAAGACACTTGTAGACCTTGGTTATAAATTGTAGATTCTATTTATCGTTTCTCCTGACGAATTCTAGACTAAACCTAGAAGGCTTGAATATGGAAGCTAGTCAAATATAAATTCTGGCCTGGATGTCTGTGTAGGTAGGAACAGGCTACGAAATAATGACCCGAACTGATTTTCTTATATCGAATATCGAATAATATTGCATGATTTCACATACCTACCTACAATCATAATTATTGTACAGGTCAATATTTCTAATAATCACTATCATAGATCTAAATCTGACGTTCTAAACACCTTCAAATATAATGGAACAATTTAGCGTATGCTAAAGAGACCACGTCTATGAAAAAAATCACAAGTCATAGCGAGATACATCTGTTCAAATAAAGGTAATTTAGTTATCTCATCGTTGAATAAAGAAAGCTGTTACAAAACGATGGTATAACCGCAGCCGGCAAGGAAAGTTGAAAGCCGCGTGGCCGTGGTACCGGTCCGCGGACTTGTAACAAACACTAGCGGAGCTATATGACTTATGCTAATAGAGGTCGTTAATACGTAATATCGCGATATGTTAATATTATGTTTTGGATATGTGAAGTATATCGGAGAAAGTTGCTTGTTGTTGAAGCTGTATATTCATTTTTTTAAAGGATACTCAATGATGTAACATTGGTTGATTAAGCCTGCCAGGTATTTGTAAATTCGTTTTAAGTTTTATACGATGAAGAATTTGTTTTCGCTTTTGCGCATATACTAGGTAGTGTTTAATTATATAATCCTAGTTTCAGTACACCTATTCCTGAATTAATACCAATAGTTTGATTAATTCAGCATCGGCAGAACTAGTTTGTAATATAGGATATCGAAACGTTGATTCCGACCGGGTTCATAATAACTGTTCAATGCGCTTGACCTCGTGACCTCTTAAAGAAGTGACGCTGTATTGTTTTTTTGAAGTATTCCCGTTTTAGCACCAATTTTTAGAGCACCAAAGGTATTTCCATTTGAGCACCAATCAACATAATAGCTTGGTGCTCAAGAGGGAACAATAAAAAATATTCAACTTTATTCCCTTTTGAGCACCAATGCACCTACCAGCGCAGTAGCTCCTAGTGATCGTGTGTATTATAATAAAACATATCGATAAAAATCAACAGTTTTATTTGCAGAATGTTATAATTTAATAGTTTTTATTATAGCAACATTTAACTAACATTTTTTTCTTAAAAAACGGCTGCGTTTACAGACTCAAATATTAACATGCACACATGCCCTACTAACTTAATACGTAATCGTTATTATTATTATAATATCATAATAAATCTCCTCTACTTTAATTTTATCTACCAAACCTACTGTAGCTGTAAAAAATCGGTGTTTTCATGTTATATATAACGCACCTGGCGTTGGTGTTTAAAAGAGCATTGAGCACCAAACTTGTATATTGATTGGTGCTCAAATGGGAATACCTTTGGTGCTCAATGCATAGGTGCTCTAAAAATTGGTGCTAAAACGGGAATACTCCGTAAACTGTCATCATAACAAGAGCTATCAGTACTCAAAAGACGACCTCTGATGAACCTTCTAAAGAGCCTCCTAAATACATAGACATAAACAATTATATTTATCTGTATAGATAATAATCAATTATCTAATACCTAATAACTGGCAATAAATTAACTAAAACTTAACAACCGTTACTTACAAACATCGTTAAACGCTAAGATATAAACGATAAGAAAACTGCGTCACTGGTAAAAAAGCAGATTTTTAAATTATCATCGCATCAATAAATGTAGTGCACGCCGTACGCTCGCTTAGTCAATAGTAACGTATATGTTTTTAATGTGACGTGTTCTAATAAAATATGTTCAGTGAACAACATTAGGCAAACCGAATAAAAACATTCATCAAATGCTTTCAAGAACTTTTGTCTGCTTGTAATCCGACACTATAATTTGCAAAAATTACATCCAAAAATATTAAGTTAAACTTCAATTAACATTTTAAAAAAGAAGACTCAATGTAATGCATTAAGCTCGTATTTTTACACGAACTTAATGCACTGCGTCATTAGTTAAAAAAGCGACCGACATGCACACAATCACTTCCGTCAATTTACCTATCAATCATTGCGTCAGTAAGCATCGCTACCAAACATTGAAAGTGCGCAAACTATTCTCTATAGCCACTAGCCTTACATACACGTCAATTGTCTAATTGATGTGCGGACAGCAGAGCACGCTCCACTTACTGCTCCAGGCACCTCCCCCAGATTTCTAGACTAGTTTCTAGACTTGTCTGCTGTTGATCTAGACACCGACTACTTCCTGTCCCTTCTTTCCAACCAGATTTCTCTTTATCATCATTTTGATTGAGTAAAATTATTTCAATTGCGGAAACGATAAGTTTCCTTTTTGATCTTTATTTGCTTTTGAGTATTTTTGCGTAAGGCGCCCGTGATTAAATTGTTGTCGTTATTTTTTTATTTAAAAATTCGACAATATTTGCTTACATATGCCTAATGCTGTAATGATGTGTCTTTGTAACAATATCTGAAAAATTGTTTCTAACACACAACACGTAAAGAATTACAAGTACCTATAAAATTAAAGTATATAACCATGTTTGGTTTACGTTTTTTTTTACTTAAGAGTGAAATAAGTAAAAATAGAAACTGCTAATGAAAAGCCATTGTTACGAAACAATCGCAAAAAGAATCCATAGTTTGAAATCAATACAATTTCCTGATACACAAGTTTATGTGCACTTTTTCCTACATTTCCTTATAGGTTGGTGCTTCAGCTTTTAACATTTCCATATGAACAGTTAGGATCCTATTAAATGATTTAGCTGGCCGCAAAATAAAAAGACTATCATCTCTCTGTCTTAATTATAGATTTTTAAGGAGGTACTTAATTAAATATCGGTCCCTATCAAAACTATAAATATAATTTCAGTAATTCCCTACGCTACTATCCTTACACCCAACTTCATGCATAGCTACGTTTTTTAAAGTTATCATAATATAATTATTACCTGATCATAACTAGGCGTCCCGGTGTCCAATACCCTGGGCCTCAAATCGTGTCGATATTCTGCCTCCAAGTCTTCTTCTGCAGAATGTACAATAATCACCAAAGCAGCCAACGTGGTCAATAAAGGCATAGCGGATCTCCAAATTATACCCATATTATATCAAAAAGGCAATTCCAAGTTCCGAACGCACTGTGATAGTACGTCCACACGTATTGATGCACAAATCTTACACTGCACTAATAGGACCCAAAGTATGAGCTCACGCAACGGTCGCAGCACAATCAGTAACCGAATCAAACTCGAGCCTCGTAAAGCAGTAGACGGAAGAATCAAAGATAAGGAAATAGAAATAGAAGAAAAAGAGACCCGCGAAAATCACGTGCGGTATTCGTTGATTTTTCCGAAACGCGTGCACTTGGTTCCGATGGTTAATGTTCGATTTAGTTTTATTTTAACATCATGATCTGCAAACAGTCCGGCCCCGTGGCAGTTGAATATGAAGTAAGTAATTATATTGCTAGTTGTTATTATTTGAGAAGCTTCCCGCGTTTTTTTTATGAACGTGAAAGTGATGATGGCGGCTGGCGGCACACGTTAGCCCGCGACGGCCTAGCGCGTTCGAGTGGAGGCTCACAATTTGCAATGTACAGCGCCCCGACTATGTGCTTCTACAATTTTTACTTTTCTTTTGTACTTCAATAACAACTTCAGGTGGTTTTTTTTACATTGTTCAGTGGTGTTTGAAATATTCGATTAAACAATGATAAAACTTAATCAGGCATGTCGCCGTTATTTTTACCATGAAGCAGTGTTCTCGAATATGCATAGATGCATATTGCATAAGATTGATATCCATTCGTCTCTATGATACAGACTAAAGAAGAATTTACAACTGTACAATACGACGGTATTTTTTCGCGTTTGTGCGTGTCGCCAGTAACTGTACTATTTATTCATTTCTATTTTACAACGAAAAGCTTTTAACCGTGTTCTTACATGAGACCGACCGGCTTCATCCGACCGTTCAGTAATAACACATTCTTTCGAGGATTTTAACTTAAACTTTTAACTAACACCTAAAGCTAAAAGATTTTCTTTTGTTATAAGTAACCAACGTAACCTAATGTATCAAATTAGCCTATTGCAGTCCACTGCTGGGCATAGGCGTCTCCCAAACTGCGCCATAACACCCTATCCTCCGCCTTCCTCATAACCTAATATAATAGACAAAATTACCCACTCTTAAAGCGACCGTAAAGTTCTTATTATATCCAAATATTAATAACATAAATTTCATTTTTTTTTTTTTTTATGAAATGGAATGTTAGATTTAATCCGTCCTAAGATAGGAGTAATAAGCCTCGGAAATGAAAGGCGCCATATTGTCCTTACTGTTATTATGATTATTTTTCTTGTATTGCGAATAATTATAAATATGAATCGAAAAGTTTTTTTAAGAAATATAATGCAGTTGTGACGATTATATTAAGTTTCTATGCGAATGGGAGGCTTTTACAAATTTAACAACTACCTAATTTGAAATGTAAATGTTTACTATTAATTGTATCAGTGATAAATATCAATATTAAAATAACATTGATATTGATAGACCAGCTGCCTGGATAGTCTATTGGTCGTAAGTGCGACTGTGGAGCAAGATATCTTAGATTCGATTCTCAGGTCGAACAGTGTTAATGGGGTTTTCTATAAAATGCTCAGTAGCAGTCACTTATTATATACGGGAACTAAAAACATACCGGCGAAATGTAGGTGTACATATATACACCTTTGCCTAACTTTTCGGGGACGACAGACGTGATGGGCTGTTATATAAAAGTATATTGATTCACCGTAACTTATAAATAATTAATTTGTAGTATCTGTGAGATTCTAAGCTCCCTTAATTTCCATGCGGCAAAGATGGCAAATCATAGTATTATGTGAAACGGAATGTTAGCACGAGCCGCGCCGCCTCCCCGGCGGAATGCGCGCGTCGCCGCCCGTGACGATCACATATGCACGAATTAGCGTCGTCTGTTAAACAATTACATGCATCTAATAATAAATGCATATCTATAAAAAATACAGCCTCTGGAGCTCTCTGCCTACAGCTTGAGATTGGATTCGTGTCCGGCTGAACGTAATAGGCTCGCTCTGTATTACATAGGACTTAAAACACCGGTGAAATGTGGGTGTACACCTCTGTTCAACCCTTCAGGGACGACAGGCGTGATAATATGAACGAGTCTATAAAAAATATCAAAGAGAGTTGACCACTCTGCCGGCTTACTAGGCCTGTGTGTTGAACGATAAACGATCTCTCTATCTCGTCTTATTATGGGTTGCTATTTTGAGACGAGATTTGTAGTTAATGGGTCAAAAACTTAATTGAGGTGATGATGAGGTCGCATAAAATGCCATTGTATGAGATATTAATTGTATTGTACAGGTGTACTCTTTTCAGCATAATCTTTTGAACGCATGAACACATTTTAATAAATCTGTTATTACAATCAATGAGAAAATATGCCAACGTTGTTTTATTTTTAAATATTTTTGGACATTATGACACTATTGGAACTGACCGTTTATATGGTAAAAGTCATATGGAGGTGGCAATCATTGTTTTGTTTCCCATAGGCACTGAAGTAATTAGCGACGCTTTAACCTATCAAGGAAATAATTACAGATAATATTGAAAATAAAAATTCATAGTTTAATAAATACCAGAAAACCACTATTATCGTACCAAATGTTAAAAGTTGTATAACTGAGACATTATATTTAATTGCGTGTTATTAATGCTTATGACAATTTTGAGAAAATTGCCGTGCGGTGTTTGCTAAAACGATTGCTGTCTTCACTTCATCGGTAATAAATAAATACTTCCGTGTCGCATAAAACAATTAAACAGTCATAACTTTGAATTTATGTGTGTTGAATGTATGTGTTTTGAAGTACCTCAAAAACGTATTTGCTGCATACCGGCCTACCTTACTCGCTAGTTACCAAACAACGCATATAAACATCGTGACAAAGTAAAATTAGAATTTTTTACACTCAGTTTCTTACCTGCGTTTGTGTCGTTATGATTTCTAACCATAACTTGTTAAACTTAAGATTGTGTAACTACAAAAAGAAGACGAATGCCCACAGTTTATATAACCACCCATCTACTGTAATTTATCATAGGTGTTGGTTTTTTACCACATATTTATACATCCTGTCAACCCTATATTTCTACAATGTACTATGTAGTTTATATGAATGTATATCAGAATTTATTTAAATAGAGTTTATTTTTCAATATTTATTCTTATTTAAAGACTTAATTCTTAATTTCTATATGTAATATAAAATCTGTAGTAACATTTTTTTTTCCACCAAAAACTAAATAGTTGTATATACGTCATACGTAGCTATGTCTAAACAGTTATAAGTCAGTGCAATTCTAGATCTACCGGCGAAGTGTGCGTGTATATCAGTTTATCAGTGCACCTTCGACTAAATATGCGAGGTTAAAGGCGTGATTGTATGTTAAATGACTTATGTAAAACTGTTTATAAAAATATAGACAGTATTACAAATTTAATGAGTAGATATACTAACAGTAAATTATGAAAAGATATATAAATTACTCAATACTCAATATTTTATTGCATTCCATAATGTTTTATAAAGGTATTATATTATTAGACTATAGATAACTTAGATCATTATGTACCCTGTCGGGCAACACAAAAATTATGAGAAGTAATTAAATTCCACATTAAACGCCTACGCAATATACATAGGTATATGTATATGAACCCAAAAGTTGCCTAGATAATCTCCTAATAGTTATACATAATCTCAAGTGGTCTCATCTCATAGCATGTTGTATGGGTCATTGTTACCGTCACATGATTTCCCACACGACGCTCTTACTTTCTTATTACTCGCATAATATCGTTGATTTAGTGAGATCGTTGTGACGCTGAGCATACAAAAAGCTCGTTATGACAAATAACTGGAGTGATCTGATGTCGTCCGACAAAATACGAAGAACGAACCGTACCTTGAGAGAAAGTGCTCTAAATACGGGAATTAGCCAAAGGAATATTTCCTATAACTAACAGAAGCGAAACTGAATTTAAAGATATCTCAAAATATTTAGTTTTTCGTCGTATCGTACTAACAATTACAAAAATAGAAACCTGTACTTTCATGGTACGGTACCAATCGAGAATCTATACTAACATTATAAAGCTGAATAGTTTGTTTCTTTGTTGGAACACGCTAATCTCAGGAACTACTGAAATTGAATACTATTTTTTGTGTTGGATAGTCCATTTATCGAGATAGATAAATAGACTATAAGTAATATAATAAATAAGGCTACAGAACATCACGCTGCGACCAATAGGAGCGGAGAATAAATAAAGTTTAAAAAATAAATGTCCACCCGTGCGAATTTAGGACGAGCCGCTATTTATCATAAGAATCAAATCTCTAACAACTTTGTTTTATAAAAACTAAAGGAAGACCAGAAAACAGGATCTAATAAAATTATAGGTAAGTTATTGGAGCTCATCAGTTTAAAGTGTTGAAAGTCATCGAGTTAGTACTTTACCTACTCATTGTGATAAAATAAAAAATAAATAGTGCAATAAAATATTATAATTAAAATCGTAAATAATACTTAAATATAATAAATAAAACGTATAATAATAAAAAATACTGACTTCAACTGGAAAATATAAATAGAACAAAATTATATAATATATAGACACGTCTCCCTCTCTCCTACTAAGCTATGCTGTGCCCAACAGGGTCCATAATTGATTCCTAGATTTAAGCCTACCATCTGTTTTATATACTTTTGTATATTATGGAATGCAATGAATAAATATGAAAATATGAGTTTATATTTTATGTATTACTAAGCGATTGTCTTTGTTATTATATTGGATCATAAACATTCTTTCTACAGACTTATACAACAAATGAAATACATTAACCAAGCTGCGTTGGGAGACGACAATCATTTTGTATACGTTTTCCTATAATTTGTCGACCGCAAATCATTCCGCTAATAATAATACATTACGATCTTCTGCAATCAGTTACCCAACAAAAAATTTGCGTAAGCTTCATAGTTATGTCTTATAATATTTCATACCGTTTAATCCGAAAAGGCATTCCAATTTGTTTATGTGCCGTAAATGATGAATCTGCGACTAAGTCATTTTGTTGCGGTTAGTTCAAAACATTTATTAAGAGTTAACTATAGTTATAGAGTTTAGAAAGTAGATTTGTTTAGGAAGTAGAATATTTAGTCGACGAACGTTTAAGGGAGATTAAAAAAAACTGTTTTTTTTTCTTGTATCGTTGACGTCTTTATAGCAAAACTCAGGTAAATACGGTATCTTTCGCAGTCCAGAATTCCAGATATAATTCATAGTATCCAATATGCGAGGACAATATCTGGAAGTGTTTTAAGTTGACCCGTCCCTTCAGTAACCCGATGATACGCATACATCTATACACCTGTATATATACATATGTATTTTCTATTACTGTGTTAAGGATTTGAAAATAATAATAATAAGCCACTCTCTCATACAATGAATTCAATGTCACTAACACGGTGAACCTCACGTTCCATAGATAACTAGTAATTTCATAGTGGATGTTTTATATACGACTTCCACATTGTTCTTCGACCGAGCTATTCGCTCGTATTTGTAAATAATTCACTTCTAACAATGTTGTATTGTGAAAGTAGCGTCTATCCGTCCGCTGATAAAGCCATAATAAATATAATTTCTTGTGAAAACACGCCCAGACTTAATGAAGTACGTGGAGATATAATGTTAGATAAACTGAAAGTATTTTCTCGTGTACTACCACTGGGAGACAAAAGCTTACCAGATGTTTGAGAAAACTGTAATTGTTTGAAAGTAAGAGTACGTTTCAATCAGCACCTATTGTTTGAAGTTACGCTGGCAATTACATATTATGTTAAATTATACTTAGTGTGTCTAATTAGTTATATAACTTTTTCTATTAAGCCACAATACACAGTTTAGAGCCGGAAATAAACTTAAGATACGCAGCATGCATCACACCTTATTTACATAGAATGTGTAATAATGTATATATTTTTGCTGAAATTATATGCACTAATTGTCGTTATTAATTCATTTTGAGTATATGTGTGTCATATTTAGAAAAAAATTAACTGTTCTTTCTAGCTAGGTGTAGAGGTCTCTACATTTATTCATAAAAAAATATTAATTTAAACACGTCCATGCTAAACAGAAGCAAGCAATAATTAATTGATAGCATAGACGTTCTGTAACAAAAAATATATATACCTACTAAGCATTAATCTAATCTCAAACAATAATTAATTATTATTCATAAAAACAATAGAAACTAATGCGTTCCTAGAGTGTTTGACTGATGTGTATTTGCGCGTTAGTAAACAACGGGAACAATGTACGTGTTTTGTTTCGATTCTATTACTAAATAACATATTGTGTGGCAAAATTGCCAGACTTTAATATTTGAGATGCCAGACGAGAGTGATCACAACGTCATAAATCAATATTTTTTATTTACAATTGATTATTGAATTCTGTCTTCCCCTTGTCCTTCAAGAATCAAATAATTTCTATCTTAATCTCCCAAAGGTAAAGCAATATTATTCGCACCCTATTTAAAATTAAATGCGAATCTATCATAACTCGGATTGGTTTTGTGAACGATAAAATTAATATGCTTTTAATTGTTTTTTAACCTTTTATAGGTGGGCAGTTTCCACAGTGATGACAAGGCAGAACAACATTCAGCTATCGGATGCTGACGTCACGGCTTTCATCCCTCTTTGGGATATGTGCAACCATGAACACGGGAAGGTACGCTTTTAATCAATTTAATCAATTTTTAAGTCGCCCCAATTCATTTTAATTAAAATAATTGAAACATTAGCAATTACTGTCCAAACTTTTTCTTTAAAACTATTATAACTAACTGATCAAACTTTCCTATTGTGTGCAAAACATTTAAAGTGGATATATACATATCCTGTAGGTTCCGTACCTAGTACAAACTCCAGCTCTCAATAAAGTTTTAGTAGGTACAAACATATGTATATTAGGACAATATACATATTTACATATGTTCCTTATATACTTCTATTTTTGAAATAAATAAATAGTTCCAATCGTAAATAGTTTGGAAATGTAAGTTCGATCGGCGTTCAGAATGATCGAGTAGGTACGTTCGATGTTAGCAACGTACACGTATCACCATAAAATCTTTCATTACACTCATGTCAAGATAATAACTATCTCATAATAAATAATTAATTGATTGAAAGTGAACGATTCAGACTTTCCTTTATGTATATATATGCTGGAAACAATATATTAGAAACGACCCGTTTACCGGTGGTATATATTATGTAAAAGTAACGTAAAAATAATTACTTACCTACTACTTAAAATAACTGGCTGTTACGTTGATCCACGAAAATAATAATATTTAATACTCGAGTTATCTAATTAATTTATCCAGAGCATTATTCTAAAGGATCAGATTATATTAAATTCCTAATTAATGGCTTGTTTCCTTTAGGTGGTAGCGAGTACATTTTTAAACATTTTCGTGCTGATTAGGCTAAATCAATATTTAGCCTTCATTTGTTTCATAAAAACATGAATTGTCATGTTTTCATTAAAACAAATATGTTTTATTAATCTTAGCCTACCTTGTTCTTGAAGCCAAAGTCTCTTCCGTTGATAATAAAATACAATTAATAAAATAATAAAACCAGACCTAGCACTACCACGATAGTGTTCCTTAAGTGACGTGAAGATATTGCTCTCTGTGTTATCTAGCTAACTACGTTACGTATTTACCTGTCCTGTCCTATCCTGTCATAGGCAGAGGATGCATGATGATTTTTTCTACATATATCTTTGTCTTCTTCTTATATAAAAAAATCTCGTGTCACAGTGTTTGTCGCTGAACTCCTCCGAAACGGCTTGACGGATTATTATGAAATGTTGTACTATAAGTGTAAAAAATGGTCTGAGAACATTTTTTACACTCCAGCAGATGATAAAGATGTCCCTCACCAGACTTATATTTAGAAAAACTTTTTTTTGCGTATTTTTTTATTAATTGGCATTGAAAATTCTTGTAAGCCTAAATTTTCACTCTTCTAACATCGACCTCCATTTTTAATAGAGATATTAATATTTTTAGCTTTGTCTATCATTCAAATTTGAGCCAAATATTGGCGCTTATGCGCTTAAATTATAAACTGAGTCATCCAGGACATGTTGCGCGTCAGATAAAGTGCATCTATGAGAAATTGAGATACTACACCCTGACGAGGGTCAAGGTGGACCGACAACCTGGTAAAGGTCACTGGAATCCACCGAATGCAGGTGGCACAGGACCGGACGTTGTGGTAATCTTTGCGGGAGGCCTATGTCCAGCTGTGACGTCTATCGGTTGATGACTCGCGTAAGCAAACATCAGAGAAATTATTATACATCGATTTAAAAAATAAAATATACACACACGGTACATTGAGTCAATAAATGAATAGTTATTGTTTTGTTATTATTATAGTCGGTCATCGTCGACAGCGCTCCATTCCTCTTTCATTCGTAGCCCCATCCCCACAAACTTACAATAAGTAAATTTTTACCAAAATACTCACTAGATATAATGTATGTGGCAAAACGTTTGACGGGACAGCTAGTTCTCCTATATAATTACGTTATAATATTTAGTTTATTTTTTCAGATAACAACGGACTTCAACAAAGACTTGAACCGGGGTGAGTGCTTCGCGTTACGTGATTTCAAAGCAGGCGAGCAGATCTTCATATTCTACGGCGCGCGACCCAACGCTGACCTCTTCCTGCACAATGGGTAAATTGGTAAACGTTAATTGATGTTTTGTGCTAACAATTTTATAAAATCTTTCTGCTGTTTTATCTGAATGGACATTCCTGTATTCATTTATTTCCATTTGTATCCTTCCCTGTACCACCCTATCGCTTATCAAATCGCATAATTCCCGATCTACTCATAAAAATCTAAATATCAATAATTATTCCACCTTTTAGGTTGTGCCAAATATTTTTCTGGCTTATCTAACTGAACTGCCCGCTTATACGCGTAACAACTACATATACCTATCGGTATATTGGCGGTAAAACTATTATATCTTTCAAATTAAATAACGCTTTTCAAGTTAAAACTACAAACTTTTTCGGCTAGCAGGCAAGGCATAGACTGCCTTACATTAAAACGTGGCGAAAATGAACACCTCTTTACAGTTTAAATTAAGCGAAGTAATTGAGTAACCACACCTAGTAGTATTTTTTAAAATTAAGTTAATATTGTATTGAAAATGAATTGCACATCAACCAATTAATTTTACCAACTAAACATAATCATTGATATTGTAATGTGCCCTATATACCTGCTGTCATCCTGACCTCTTAATATCACTGGACCATGGTACCATAAAGTACCATTAACCACTAAAATAGAATGTCTATACATTCTTTGCCCGAGACCATTCTAACAGTAATGAGCTGAATATTACATCTCCCTTCCTGGCTGAGTAATAGAAGCTTTACATAATATGAGCAATGTTAGCATATTACATTTGTATGTATTGAATTAGTAACAAATCTGCGTGTAACGCTATCCAATGTTCCTGATTCATAATAACAGTTACATCACTCATTACGCTTTGTTGGTTACATCAAACACGTTGTGCTACCGATTCAATGACTTGCATGAAGTACAGTATTAGAAGAACAGTATTGATGCTTGTCAAATAAATCTCGAGATCTGTAAATATTTCGGTTTTGTTTGCACTTAACAAAAAGCGTTATTCAAGTCTTATAACATTCGGGTCAAATTAGTTGATCGTATCACTGCCTTGTCTCGCTTTTGATTGTCTTTTGTGACGGAAAACGGTAGGGTACCGCCAGACCTTCGTAAAATATATAAGTACAAACTATATACTTACATAAGGGAAGAATCGACTAGTTATTAGATGGCTTTTAGGATTTATGAATAGAATAAGAATTTTACTCCTAAGATTGAATGATTTATACGGCTCCATTTAAATGACTATAATAATTATACTCATCTACAAACATCCCACTTCGGCCACCATATGCTTGTCTGCCAACCGAGTTAGAATAATATAATAATAATCAGATTATATTTTTTTCCAGATTTGTGTACCCAAAGAACCAGCATGATAGTATTTCTCTCACCCTGGGCGTGAGCTCAAGCGATCCGCTTCGAGAAACAAAGCTATCCATTCTGACCAAGTTAGGGTTGGCCGGTGTCACTCACTTCAGTTTATATCAAGGAGACAACCCTATCAGTGCCGAACTATTGGCGTTCATCAGGATATTTAATATGAATCAAGGTGAATAAGCTTTTTTTAGTTGTTTATGGGTTAGTTACGTTAAAGGGAAAGTCAACGAACTGCCTCGCTGAACTAAGTTGCATAAACGCAACATATTTCACGTAATAAATATTGTAGTTATCTTCAAACAATGAAAACTTTGTGTAACCCAGTTTACATGCGAACTGTTGCACTCACAAGGAAACTGCTTCTGCTCGATTTTATCATCATAAATTAAAAAAAGAAGTTATTATAGCTGAAATTATGACTATGGCTTGTAGATACAACAGTATAACAATTATAATTCTTATTTAACTGCCTCGCTGATTTAGTGGTCGTAAGTGCGACTGCGGCGCCTGGTCTTGGGTTCGATTCTCAAGTCGAGAAAGTATTATTGTTTTTTTTATGAAATTATCACTAGCACCTCAAGAGTTTCGATTCGTGCCCGGTTGATGGCATTAGGCTCGCCCCCTATTACATAGGACCTAAAACAAACGGGCGAAATGTAGGTGTACATTAATATACCTCTGCCTTTCGGGGATAACAGGCGTGATGGTATGTTAATAGAATAATGATTTAATTTCAGAGGAGTTGACCAAATGGTCGAGTCAAGGTCTACCAGGGGACCTAGTGTCAGCCGACCCCTCCAGCGCCGAGGCGGTGGGGGGTTCCATCGACCGGCGCGCTTACACGTACCTGCTGACGAGGTGCAAGCTCATCGCCGCCTCCTACAACAAGGAACCCGTCGAGAATGGACCTGATACGCTACATAGGTATTTAATTACTTATGTTTGAAGATAAATCGCCCCCCTAGTCTCGAATAAGGAAGATACATTTCTATTACACGAATCACGATGGTTGGTTCATCTGTTCTTCTAAAGAATTTTGTGAACTGGCGTTCTACACATCATTTGACGACCCAATTCACAATAATTAATAATAATTCAAAATTTGAGTCTGTAAATAAAAATGCAATTTCTTATTTTTTCTGTCCTGAATACAAAGTATATTTTATGTTTTCTGGTTTACTTTATCGCAGGTAAAATATAACAAAAAAATACGTTGTGACGTCACATTTACGGCAGAATAAGGTGTTACCTTTGCCTCTACTTTTGTGACTGAAAGTTATAGAAATTTCATTTTGTCATTTTTATTAAACAAAACTAAAATACGACTTTAAATATTATAAATGAATCCTAGTCTAGAGTTTTTCCAGACAAGACAAAGTCAAAGTGTGTCAAAGACAGTTTTAAAAAGTAATGAAACAAAGTGATTTTGCTATGCCGCCGTTTAGATGACGTCACGTGTTTAGTTAAAATAACCGAATATCGCGAATAGAAAAAATATGGGTCACTTCATCTAGTTTTATGTATGTAAAAAATGAAATGTTGTCAATTAGGTTATTTTAAAGCTGCCCTCTCGGTTCTAATCCCGTTAGGTACAAATGGTTGTGTGAAGAGCATTGTAATTGAGTACAACTAGGAATACCATGTATGACTTTGTTTACCTCAAAACTGACTGGCGCAATGTTATATATAAAAATAGTGTCCGGATATATGTATATTATTTATGAAGGTCGCTAATTGCTATTGTATATTATTTGTAGTCAACCCTCTAATGGTATCCCAGTTTCTTCATTGTAATAACATTTTCTTAACTTGCTTCCTTTTTAAAGTTTATTAAATGTAGCATAGAAGTAAATCTCTGCAATCTCTTTACAGAAAAAATATTAAATTGCTGAAGAAATGCGAAGTACAAATATTACAAGGTGCCATGAAGTATCTAGAAGAGACTTTGCAAAAACTACCCGCCGTCAAAGAATCTAAATAATGTACTTACAAATAGGCGGAAAATATCTGTGAAACACGCCCTTAACTTGAGCGTGATTAAGTTCAAATTACTTGATTCTTACATTCGGCTTATGTTCAGTTATATTACACAGAAGTGTACATAAAGAAACTGCCTTATTGGTCAAGTGGTCCCAAGCGGATTTGTGGAGTAATGCAATGTGGATTTCTCTATGAAATCCTTAGCAGCAACAGTTAACGGGTATAGTTCCTGTTCTCTTTTCATTGATCACGAATACGATAACTGAACTGCTCCTGAAAATTGTATTATTGTGTCTTGTTTGGTTCAATGGGACATATGTACATTACCCTCTATTAGGGCTTGTACCACGGATATCTTCGCCTCATCTAGAATTAATTATTAGTAATTTAAGTATAATTTATCAATTATGAACAAAATCATGACAGTATTTCAGTTTTAAAACCTCAATAAAATCATTTTACTTTTATTATTATACTTACATAAATATTTTGATAGAGCTACAACGAATTATAACTACTGGGATTTTACATTACTTTTATTTTGTGTGTTTATTGTTGTTTTTTAAGTTGTTATTTACTAACATTTGGTGTGCAATTATTATTATTTAATAATAAACTTAATGTGTTCTAATGTTATTGTTTCATTTGTATTTGTATTTTAATTTCATTATAATAGGTAATAACTTCTGGTCTGCTAAAATCCATCGTCTACGGTGACTTCGTATCATCAGGAACTCAAGGTAATAAATATTTAGTAATTTTGCTTTCCTACTTTAAATAAATAAATTAAATATTTTGGGATTGAGTTTGAAAGTTTCAGTTTGAGTAAATGAAGAAGTGTGAAGGAGGCATTTGTCTAGAAATGGGACACATCAGGCTATATCCAAATAAAGTTAATTATTTCTCATTTAAAAAATGTAAAGTTTCTGGGGGTTTGTTATTAAATTACAATGCTTACGTCATAAAATTATTTATTTTTCATTGTAATGCACTTATAAATATTAGACCAAGGTATTGTTTTTATACCGTGACCTTATTAAAGTATACATACTGGTAGATACATTTCAATCGTCTCAAGTTTTAGTAGTACAGTACAATTTAAGGAGTAAGTACTTATATCTAATGTTTAAATAATTCCTAAACTAATATTTACACATTAAACTTTGCAATTATTTTGCAAATAAATAAGTGAGATATAAATAGTCCCGTGGTAATAAAACTACTTTTTTGTATTATTTTATAACCCATCGTTTCGGATAGAATCCAATTAGTAAAAAATAGTTTTATTTCCTAATGCCTAAGTTTAAGAAATCAATTTCTATTGTGTTCAAACTAAAAATATTTTCTCGGATTTATTTCAGACAGATTTTTGTTTTTTTTTCCTTAAACCTTTTATTTAAATATTACAGAACTTCATTTTAGAGTTCATCTCATAAGGCTTGATTATACAACCTGAATGAGGTGCAAATCTAAGTGTCAACATTATTCATCGAAACGATTCGATGGGCTAAATCATCAAACAATTGAACATATACATATTTCTCTCACATGATCTATTTTTTATTATATTATAAGAACTATCTACTAGCTTTGAAACAACTCTGGGTTTCTAGAATAGAATCAAAGAATCATTATTACAAAAAGTATCATCTAAATTAAATAACATAATTTCTAAATGTAAGCGCTACCGAATAAAATACATTAAACATAAAAAAGAAAGCGTCGTTGTATTACAAATTAATTTATCATGTAGTTAAACTCTATTTAATACTTATTTTATCACAACTTTGAGAACTGCATACATAAAAAATAGTGCAGACAAACGGAGGAGGTATATTTTGTTATATAAAAATATAAATCCTCGCAATTTGTCTAAGTATTATAACGAGCATAAATTATTTAAATAACTTCATTATATTTTACATCTAATCGTAATTTAAGTCTTAGTCATTATTTTGAGTCATCAGTGTCGTTCATTTGTTGTCTACAGGATTGCCATCAAAAAGCACACGAGCATGTACTTAATCAACAGTAAAATAAAAAAACTGATATAGTCTTCGTATAAAACTAGTAATCGCAATTATAGCATTACATACATACTTAACTTACTTTAACTAACATTATAATTATATTGGCAAAGGATTTCCTCTTCGTATAAAAGTCGTACGGTTGAGGATGTATAGTAACCATTCATGAAAATATTTGTTTCCAATTTCATAAGGGGTTTAGTACTTCTTACAAAATTGATGATCACCAAATCAGACAAAGGCATTTTGAGTTCACCGATGTCGTTAAATGGCCAAGGAAAACATAATAATGAAACCTGTACACCTAAAAGTACTTGTACAGAATTTTTGAGCCTGTGGAAACTGCCACTTGCACTAGTCCAGCGAGTTAGACTTTGACCTGTGCACTCATACTGAGAGGAGCCTATCTACACTGGTAGAGCAGTATTAAATGAACTGAATTATAATTAAGTTTAATTCTTAACAGTCATGTAATTTCGTGGCTAACAACAGGAGCATGAGCGTATTCTATATTTATTTTATCCGTCCTTTATGAGGCACATACGCGTGATGGGGTGTCCTCGCTTCCCTGCGCCGGAATCCCCTCGCGGCCGCTAAGACTCCGCCACACAGCGCGGCGATCAAAACGCCACAAGATACCATGATCGCGGACAGCGCTGATGTCTTCATACACGTCTGACCCTCCGGAGCAACTGCAGATAAAATATTATCCATTACTTCATTGTAGATAGATCTAGACTTTGATAAGTAATGCCTATAATTTACATTTTGACTTAGATACTAGCAGGGGAGCCAAAAATACAGGTTAAATTTAACAAAATAGCTTTAAATTCAGAAATAAATTTACTATTTCCAGAAAAAAAAAATTTCGATACCATAATATTATGTATTTGCTTAGAATGGTTACAAACAAGGGCACATAATATTAAACAAGAGAAGAAACAAAATGTACCATTGCGCTAAAAGGTTCAAAGAAGATTTGTTTGGAACAAGGCTTGGTTACTCTACCGTAAGTGTAAAAACGTAATCTCAATACAGTACCTGTGCTAGCTGCCAGCTCCGAGTCCTCCTCCCCTTCCTGCAATACCCTGAGTGACTGGAACAGCGAGATGTTCTCAGAGAGCCGTGGCGCCACGCTCGATATAGGGTCCAGTCCAGGCTTTGTGTCTACCGAACGACGTTTTACGCTTTTCATATTACGCCAGTGGCATGGTTGAGACTGAAATATAAAATAGCATGGTTTTATTTATCGTACATTTCATATTATTCTTACCTCCTTGATATATATTGTATATATTATATATTATACTTGTATTTAAAAAACAATATACACGCCTGTCGTCATACATACACACACATTTCGCCGGTATTTTTAGGTTTCTTTTAATTCGGGCCTATTCCTATTGCACGAATCCAAACCCACAAATTTTATAGAAAAACCCAATAGCACTGCTCGACTTGGGAGTCAAACCCAAGACCTTTTCCTCGGCAGTCGCACTTACAACCACTTGACCAACGAGGCAGTAGAAACAACAATATGTGGTCGTTTGTTCATCTTCTGTACGTTCGTAATAGGTTGAACAACACAAATAACTATTTACACCTGAGATTCATTTTACGTTTTTTTCTTCCGCACGGCACGTTTTCCAACCTCCGGTCACCGTGTAAATGTTATACTATTTATCTACTCACCGGACACCTTCCGTGACACATCCTGACGTCGCACTCGATGTAAAGCGCCGGCGATCCGGTGAACCGGAACGTTTTCATGTACGCGTATACTTGCGTCTCGAACACGCCTGATTCGGACCACGAGCCGCGGAAACGGGAGATCAGCTTATCGTCTACTGGGCAACTGGGAAAGAATATAATAATTAATTTAATGTATGTACCTATATTTAATTATTGCAATTAATTGCCGAAATCGTATCTTTATGTCTACATCTCTTTCATAATTCATATTAATAATAATACTAAGATTTCTTTTAAATCAAACATTACTGAATTGGAACAACTACAATTAGCGGTAGACTATAAAAATATAAATACCAATCGCTGGGCCACAGCCAAAAATTTATCAATATTCATAATGTGTTTCATTAAGCTAGTTCTTCTTGTTTGGTTGCCGCTTTGAAACTCAGTTTCATATGGCATGTAGACATTATGTACATGATAAAATTATAATAAAACGTTTTCAGAAGTTTATTCTTACCCAAATTCATCAATAAGTTGAATCCGCTTCGTGGCACCGTTATGAGCGAAGCAATCGTTCACAACAATGTCGAATCCATCTGAAATTTTATATGAATAATTTTTATGTTATTGAATTTCAATCCTGATAAATTCTTAGCTCTAGTTCGACTCCACCCATACCTACTCATTTCTTCATGAATTTAGAAGATACTCTTGCCGTATTGATAAATTATACTTATTTTATTTCTGCAGGTACATTTTAGCAGTACATTGTTACAGGGAATACTAAAACGGTTTTTGTATAATATAAGCTTTAGATTGCCCTGCACCCGAGAAGGTCTGCATACCGTTCATTTGTCTAAGACAAGATGTATGTATGTATCTAATATAACAGTAAACATTATACATACTAGGTGTCCAGCCTCATATCAACTACTATACAGTTACAGGTATACAGCACATTTTAAAAATTTCGACTATATTGGCGGCTTAGGTAGGTACTGACATAGTTTAGCTAACGTCATTGCTCCCATACCGTTCCATATAATAAAATTTACCAAAAACGCAAGATCTTGATTAAGTAAAATAATTGATTGAAATATTTCTGGAGCCGCATTGCACGTAGACATGCGATCTTTAACCGTTCAACCGTTACTATTCTTGCCCTTTGAAATACAGTTTTTAATTGTTATCGTAACTGATATTTAGTTCACTCGGACTTCACGGTACCTTTATGATAAATGCTAATTATTTTAATGTTATGACATAAAATAAATCTAATTTTACGGATTTGATCGCGGTCTATTGATATTATTATGCTGCATAAAACGTCGCGATAAAATCTGTCAAAAGTATTTTTATTTCAATGTCTAATATGCGTAAGTGGAAGAAATGTACATTGTGACATACATTCATACATTGCAACCAAATAATTATACGATCGACAACGGCTCACAAGTCAATCGTTAAAAATACTTTACGTTCTTTGGATAATCTTTAGTTATCTAATATTATATCGTGTCGTACTGACCGTAAGCGCTCCTCATGTAAATCAGCAATGTGAGTGGGTCGCCGACGCGCACTGGTCCAGAAACGCGCGCGCCGTTCGCTCCGTACCCGGACCGAATCTCCATATAGCACTCAGGGGGCTGCAACGTAAACACCACCGGGTTTCCTGTCGCCACCCTGTAGAATTCAATAAAGACACATATTTATGAGGCGAATTTATCTGATTATGGTTAAGAAAGTCCGAGCTTTGGCATTCCTTTTTCTGTAGGTTTTTTTTTTAAGTTGCCCCACGCTATGAATTTCTCCTGTGTTTCATGTATATACACAAATATTCACAATGCACAGTAACCCAGACCTGGCGCAACTACCTGTAGGCCATACATATATTTTTTTCATTGCGGGGATCGAACCCGTTGCACCAATCGTCGTCGGTACAATACGATACTAGAAGTATCGTATTGTAGAAGTATCGTATTGTACCGACGTTATATAGTTTTGCTTGTTAATAATCATATCAATGATAATCAATCTTAAACTCCCTCAAGCACCTAATTGTTACTGGCAAACCCCCTAAAAGTCACGGTCAGGGTTTGTACGACATTGATTAGTCAGTAAATGTTTTTAACATGGTGATTATTATCAACGGGTCTTGTTTTCAACGTTTATTGCAACGGGTTCTTCTTAATTATATTCAGTTATGGTATACGATTTTTTATAGACAGTCACAGATCATCGTTTTTCAATCTGTGTCAACAAAATCATGCGTGCGCAACGCCACAGCGACATTGCCCATTTGCTATGGTTGCAAGCATTTTTGTGGTTTATAATAAAATATTAAAAATAAATATTTGCAATTTCACTTTTCCGTTCTGAACTGAACTGAAAACAAAACTCTACGAATGAGGACCTCACGCATTTTATCGATTTAAAGTAGAACATTTAGACAAACCACAAATGTGCCAAGTCTTGATTCTATTTTTATCAATATTAGCAGTATGCTTTGTAGATTAAAATAAATGAAGAACCAAAGGTATACTGTGTAAACCCACAATATAATATTTATAAGATACGGTTGAATAAATATGTAACATAAGGTCGGTACGCGTTCAACCTACCTTATATGAAAAATGAGGAAACTTCATTCTTTTCGAACGGCACAATATTGATAGTGATACCCTACCGTGCCAGTTACAGCAGTATCGCATTCACAAGTTCCGAAAATCGAGGAGCAGTCGTAGTGTAGTTAGTAGTTGTCTATGTTATTTGGAAGCAGCCTACTTATTTCTTTATAAAGCAATAAAAGAATCTGTATAACATGTAATTGTCGCCAACACTGGCACCAACGTTGGCGGGCACGATCGTTGGAGCTAATCGTGTAAGCTTGTTTGCTGCTAAAACCCAGTAAAACAATTGAATATACATATAGGTACTCACTCTACGTCCAAAAAAGGGAATGTAACAGTCTTCCAGAAGTCGTATCCGTACTCGCAAGTGACTTTGAAGTGTTCATCGAGCTCCTCTTCAATCAGCGAGTTATACTGCACCGTGATCGTGTTCCACATCAGGTTCTTCTGTCATGCGAATACACATTGTTAAATACACACAATCATATAAACACGTTCTTTTATAAAAAGTATGTACTAGATAGCATCAAAGTTTTGGCCCTGATGATCTCTAACAAAAAAAGCCGAAACAAACTCGGAGAATCAACAATCATATGACTCGAATAAGGACAAAGACAGGTGCATCAATTCAAGTATTATATTTAAACAAAATTATATTGAGACTTATATTGCACATACTTATCTACCTACTCACATATTCGAGTTGTTGCTTGCAAAAAATTATCGGAGCCTTTTCGAGCCGTGGAATGTAGGCACATTGGCCAGGACTCTCGACTGCCACGCGAATATTTATAAATCTACTGCTCTCAACATAATAATGATACGCTCGTATACCTAATATCAACAAAGAACGTGCGTTTATATCGCAACGAATGATACCTGTGTATCACATAGATATGTCCTTTGTTGGCTGTACAATGATAACCCATCTGTCTTCCAAGTATGGCATATACATAGTGCGTAGTTCCTTATACTTCGCCAGACAATTCCAGGACACGATTATGGTTGCCTTTCATAAATTCCTTCGTAAAATGTATTCCAGTGAACAATTGCAATGCGAAATCAAAGAAATAAAATCCAGTCTTATCGCCTTTTACCAAGAAAATAAAATAGGTACTCACAGTAGGGTGTTTCCTGCTATCATCGTGCTGACCGTTCCTTCCCAATGTTCCACACCTGTTGAGCTGGATGTAAAACTCGTAGTAGTCTCGACCTGTTCCGTTTATGTACATGCAGTCGGGATCGTAGGAGTAGCCTGTAAAAGGGGAACGGTTTTATTACATTATCTATGTTAGAATATTAATGAACAAATAATGAACGCACTTTTTTCACTTTAATTTTTTTTTCATAAGATGGTTTCGGAAAACAAAATGTTGCTAAAATATGCAGGTAAGTATAGATAATTGGACTGACAGGAAAAAGCATGTATGTATAATTTAAATATTTTTCTCTCTATTCAAATCAAAAACCTCATACGAATATTTTTTATATGTCAATAAGTACAAAAATGAGATTGCAAAGATATTGTATTAGTAAGAAATAAAGTGACAACTCATTCTATAATCAAACCAACAAAAAAACTATAACATGACACAGTTGACCCAGCCGCAGCAATAACGTTTCAAAAGAAAGTGCTTAGAAACCGAAACCGAATATACATTAAACGCAGACAATCTAGGTAAAAGAGTAGCATAGTTCACTAAAACTCTAAACGTGCCCCAAATTAATACTTAATTACTTTTTAACAGTCATTAAGTGGCTGTTTACGTAAAATGACGGCAGTTTGAAAATTCCTCGAGAGGTTAACGGTAGTGAGAATTAACTAAACGGCTGTCCCACCAATCACCAAACAATGCATCTAACCCCATACTAAGCGAAAATGACATACTCTCGCTGTACTGTACATTTAATATCTAGTAATCTTCTGATAGAGCGTGGTAGGTGTTTATGGTAAACGTCCCGTGACTTTGTGATATACTTTGGTTTTATAAGCTAAGATCATAATCAAGATATGTAATGACTTTCGACAGACTTGCTGACGATAAATCATTGATGAGTCGATTGACGAGAAAGGTGTAAAGGATAGTGAATAATAAAATAAAATTTTAGCAAGCAAGTTCGGCAAGTAGGCAGTAATTCCAACTGCGCAGGGAATGTTATCTAAAGTTTAATAAACCAGTTAAACCGTATGAGAACTTCATACTACAGTGATGCTGTGCGTGATTGCAGATAACCATGTTCGTTGCAAATATCTCACGTTCAACGACCATGCCCTTTGACAAGTTCTATGATAAAGTCACGTAGTACAAACTTGGAGTAGGAAGCAAATGGAGTGACAAAATGCGGATGATTCCCAATCCTTTCGTAACATACGAATTATCTTTTCAACTACAACTAATACTCATTAATTTGCCCTGCAACAATTTATTGATAGGCTTCAAAAATATTGAAATCTTTTTTTTTTTGACATCAAGACATACATTTTTTTGTGTGTAATTCTAACTCTACGCAGCGTTACTAGGTCATATAATCGATTAACTAAATTCAAACTATGTGACATTTATTAAAAGTAAGTATATTAAAATTATCTAGATTGATCGCTTAATCAAAATAAAGGTTATGAACCAAATTCAAGACATTAATTTCCACGACAAGTTAAACGCTATAATTCCATTCTTTCACTATTCTCTATACATACATCCTACGGCCGAATAGACACAATGTGGGAGTTCCGACGCCCGCGCCGCCGCACGGAGACGTAAGGAACAATGACATGGCAATGACACTCGTCTAGCCTACACGCCTAATTGTACCAGCCTACCTGCACAATGCATAGCTAGAACCCTAGCTATGCTCGAGATGACCAATAAAAATTACCACTTCCTAAGCAACCCAGAAAAAGTCAAGCTTACAGAAAGAAGGCTAGAAATAAGAGGTGTGCATATTTATGTTACAAAAATAATATTGTTTGATAATCCAATCCTAGTGAACTTACACAATGATAGGTACTTATATACATATCAATGAGTGGAAAGTATAATAGAATATCAGTTATTTTCCAGAAAAGGTACATAGTTATGTGCCTATATCAATCAGTAATAATTTAGAAGTAGTAGTAGTACCCGAAACTGAATACGATAAACAAAAGTTTTCCTTTAGAATAACACAGTAGCTATAGATCGTTAGTAGGCAAGTATAGAATTATATTTATGAGTGTATTTACCTGCGGAATACACTAGCCCAGCGAATGACCCGTTGAATCCAACTCTAATTTTCATGAAGTCATCTTGGCATTCTGCTTCAATATCTGTCAAATGAAAATTAGAATGAGAACTTCATTTTTAGACGCCGTTACACACAGAGTAAAACGTTTAGTACTCATAAAATCCAACATTCATCATCTATCATTAAACAAAGCAGTATTCCCATAGGACAATAGTATGTAGATATGTTACTATTATAATCCCCGTATCCTGCATCATATGAATTGTTCAGTAAAAACTAATAAAAAGGCAAACAAAGGGTTGTGCAAGTGCACCGCCACGCGCTCCCGACGATAGCATCTCAATTTGTTCGGTTGTGTAACATTACCTAGACAAAGACACCACCAAGTCTATGATACTATTATCTTGTCATATTTTATTGTAGAACTAACTTATGTAGTTATCCGTAGACTTTCCGCTGTATGCGATCAATTTGAAGTTACGCACACGAAGGCCTTTGCATGTACAGTAGCTTAACTTAAGCCACTCAGATACTTTAAAAACTAGAAAACCAGTTTATCTCTAGTTTATACCTATATTGTATATACCTATAGTGGCTAAGGATTTGGATTCTGGAGGTCAGATGGCTGCGCTTCGTATATTATGATAATGATATTTAGCTGCGTCTCTGTGAACTAGTGACTTCATCATAGTTAGGGAAAGCTTACAGAATATTGAATACTTACACTGCACTCTGCTGCCGTTGGTGCGGTGGCGCCGATACTCGCGCTCCCAAGCAGGCGGCTCACGCCACGCCGTGTCCACTGCGGGTGAACGTGGCTTGATACTTACTGGTATATAACTGTTCTTCTCTGACAGGAACACCACCTGTATACAAAAAATAATGATATGTTATGCGAATCACTTGAAACTCTATAATTTGGCTTTATGTATTTCATCGTAACACAAGCAGGGATCGATGGTATTAAATAGAATAAAAACAATATTATTTATAGAATTACGTAATTTTTTCAACTTCATAGTTCGCTGATTCCGAATCACGATCATCGTTCGGAAATTGTGAAATCGGCCCTTAGTTGGCGTAACCATTATGCTGATACATTGTTACGATAATTATGTAAATCTAAATAACTCATTTTGTATAATACATTCCTAACATGATGAGTGCATCGCATTGAAGGAGGTAGCGCTCCGTGGAGGTTTTGCAATCAGATAGCCCTGAGATAACATAAGCCTAACTACCACCTTCCGGCACACGCGACTTTTGACTGCCTTCAACGCGTAACACAACCTCCGCTAATTAGCAACTTAAACGACTGTTATTTGTTAAAATAAACACCGAAAATATATTCACGAAACGAGAACCGTTAGCGGCTAAACTGTGGCCAAGCATTGCAACTAGATTGCAACCATTATCTGCACTTAACAAAAAAATTCAAAACAAACTTGAATTACGGCGACGGTAATTCACCATTTCACAGTCACGACCCCTTGAAAGTTTTGCATAAAAAAAGGCATAAACGGCAGTAAGTATGCCAGGGCAGTTCGCACGGCAGCCACTAGGTACCTACTACGCATTATAAAATTAGACCAGTCGAGCAGCCGAGTGTCGGCGCAAGCGTCGCCACTGCATCACTTTAACAAATTGATTTTATTATAAAACAAGAAAATATGAAATTATTGAGGCCACATCACGGTGCGTCAAACCATGACATATCCGAGGAAATAGAAATGACACGATTGAGAACACTTTCATAACCAATATGAAATAAATTAGCTGACTTATATTTTCCATATATATAATGGCTTCTCAATGCTTCTTATTATTTGTTTTTACGTAAGTAAGTATAATGTAACGAAGAATGTAATTAATCTAACCGTTATCCAATTTGAATAATGTCGGTCGAAGCGGAACTGCTTGTATTTCACGGCACAATTACAATTAAAATTAAATACTTGTTGACATTAAGACTTGATATACTTTTCCACAAAAACTAACCTATTGAGAACTGCATTTAATGTGTGAGTTTTTTTATATGAGATGTAAAGTCAAAGAAACATCTTTGGTTTTAGCCGTTTTAGGCCCCAAGTATATCGCTTTAAAGTAGAATTATTTTTTAAAGCATTTAGGAAGCTATCTCTATATTATACATTTTATACATTATGCATAATTTTACTATCTATTGCGTAAATAAAATTATTGAACTTTTTTACTTTTAATAGTAATATTTACGTTTTGAAGGGTTGCTCTATTGTTTGTAGGACACGCGGTGCGACAGTTGTTCATGGTTTAAATACAATGTGAGTCAAACAACAGCTAGCCTGCTATTACACCGGGTCAGAGATGGATATCGCTAATCTACATCAAACAAGTGTTTCTAAGAAGTCTACAATGCGCGTAACAGTGGCGTATTCTCACGACATAATTCGATTATGTTAATTTATTGTTTGTTATTATAAAGATGAAAAGTGATAAGTTTCATGCGGAAATACAATAACCATTGGTTATACATATTGTTATGAATAATATTTATTTAGTCTTAAGATAAGAGAATGTCAGTATCTTTCATCTCTCGGTAGATAATTTTAAGTTTAATATAATACAATATATATATTATGTAGGTTGATTACATTTACATAAAAAAATAATTTCGTAACATTGAATTAATTTATCTAACTTGTTACATAAGCAGAAAGTTATTAATTATATTTTTTTTTAATATATAAAACTTCTTACATCCTCAAGAAACGGAACTACAGCTGATAACTTAATCAGATAGGCGAAAAGCCCTTCGCAACTTCAATATTGTATTGCACAAGCCCTCAGAGGCTGGCGTAGCCTCCTCCATTCAGTCGGTCACTAGAGTAGGAGCGTGTTGAGCAACAACCACCGTGTGGTGTGCCACCGTGAACGTGCTATACGTAGCACACGTGAACTCACGCGTAACAGGGATATAATAGCCCGACTTACCACTCTATTTGATCTTTAACACGTTGAAATAAAACCAATTTATCGCAGTAAATTCTCCGCGGTTATTGATATTATTTCAATACCGACCTTTCTGATACTTTACAGCATCCATGCTTACGGCCGGTATAATATATAACGCAATTAAATTCGTAATAAAAACTATTTCATTAAATTATTTCAAATATCTTCGGTTTTTTGGAATAATTTTAATCCTTATACAATGTTTATATTTTTAATAATTAATTATTATTCACGTCAAATTGCGTAATTTTTATTTTAATTGTTCAAAATTAATTATCATCAAATTGCATAATAATTATACTCATTGACCTAAATTGTAAACTGAAAAAATTATATACTTAAATGATAATCACATGAAGGCCTACATATCAATTGAGTTGCTGGTCGGTTCTTAGCCATTTATTTGGTATGGTGCGCAAGTTTTTGACGATCAAAAATGCCTGTATGTAATAATCGTGTTTCACTTTAAAATAATTTTTATACCTACCACCATGAAGTAACTGAATATTTTATTTGTAATTTCATGCCAGTCTATTGACGGCGTCATCAAAATGCAAACACAAAATAACAATTTCCCCCAAACATTTTACTGTGAAATGAGTAAAATTCCAAATCCGCAAATCGCAACCGTTGCGTATGCTTTGTTAAATTTTAATAGCACGTCTCAAAAGTAGGTCCGTTTACATGTCAACTAGACTTAATACCATCCGTTCATTATACACAAATTGACCGTAAAACCAATGTCACAAATAAGTGCAGCAATTTCGCAAAACGAAAGGAAAAGATAGACTGTGTCAAATCGTGTATTCTTAGAAGAATTCTTTCAATCAATCCATCAATGGTCGTACAAATGGGTATAAATTGGTGACTATTATGGCGTACCACCGCGTTTCACCCATTCCTGTGTTTAAGCCCGCAAGTAATTGGTCGATGACTTTGACGGTTTATTTGAACAGTACCTAACTCTTTTATTTTGCGTCCCCAAATAAGACCCATTGTAGTTTCGAAACCATTGGCATTTTATCGCAAAAGTGAAAATAAATAATAAAGCAGATAAGTACTTTGGATCGTGCCTTGGGAGAATTTGTATATCACATTGAACAAATTTGTATATACATAATTGTATATATTTTATAGGAACATTCGCGAAATAAACTATTGAAACATTAAAAATGATTTTTGCAAAATTGTATGGCTCAGTTTATTGACATTTCAATCATACTAACTTTACGCAATTGTCGCTAACAAAGGCATATCTAACAATAAGACTACAATACGTTTTGATTAGCTACAATCCAAGTCACGCCGAGTTCTCCCACAAAAATAATCCGCGATCTAAAAATCCAGTAAATAATTGAGTTATAAATCGTTGTTAACAAATCTGGCTATTTGCAGAGCCATTAAGCACGTTGAAAGAGACAGGGCTGAACGGTGGCGTATTCTTTTATATCAAGAAATGGCTCATTGTTCGCAGTGGTTACATACATGCTAACATTATTCGAGATAGCTACCTATAATGTTGCTACTTCAAGGCCGAAAACTGTCCACAAGAGATAGGAAAAGAGGGATTTTATAAAAACTTTAGATTACATTTTTATACGCTTCATTACAATGGGACAAGTTTGGAATACATTTGTACCTAACCTTATGTATAAAATATATTAAAGATGTACTCAATTATTTTTAATGAATACAATACATAGTTACAGCATTGTGTGTGTTTAGCAAGTGATAGAATATAATATAGAAAGACTATTATTTTGAAATAAAACTACTTTTTACGGATTTTATTTCAATGTCTAATATTCGCGTAAGTGTACGAAATCAATAAGACTATTATTTGTTGTTACTCATATAAACCCTTCGAACTCGCCAGTAGTACCAAAGAGAACAACCAAAATATTTATAAAATCTATAACACAAAATAATATTGACTTCTAACTGCGACGTCCAACGGCTCAAAATTGAATAGTCACCATAAAATATAGTCCCTTGATTGTTTGCATCGTATCATGTTTTTTTATGGTTTAACTGACTGCGGTTTGACTGACTTCGACTATAATTGACTACCATGACCGGTAGGTACATGGATTCCGTTCCTCATGACAACCCTGGTTATAACTCTTATAATGACTTACGACTTCACAGACAACCCTGGCATTTATAAATCATCTTCATACATATTCTGTAATATATTCCATGTAACAAAAGTTCGCAATTTGGTATAGCTTTGGGTTGATTATATTTGTATTATTGGGCTATACCGAGGACTGCCATCACCTATATTGCCGAAGCCGGATAAACACAGCAATAAACCCGGACTTTTGGGCGAAATATTTTTTTTCCCCGGACACCTCAGAAAAAATATTTAGTTGCAACAAAATTAAAAACATCGTTATTTTTTTTTTCTCTGACAACAAAAGTTTCCGGGTTACACCCGGACACTATTAAAACCCCTGCCGGGCGGCCCCGGACGCCCTTCAAACTAGGACAGATCCGGGAAAACCCGGACGGATGGCAGTCCTATACCGATATCTTAAGAATATACCAGCTATCAGCGACTTCATCATTCTAACTGACAGTGGTCCCGATATTACATATAAACGACGTCAACAGCTTCACCTTACAGATCGCTTGATCAGCTTGGTTTAAGGTCTCTAAGTCATAAGTACTCGCCATATCATGTAACACCAATTGTACACTTAGCATGCAATAAAACTTTGACTTTGACTTTAGATTTCACCACGAGCCCTTTATAGCAATGATGAATATTTTGGTACAATACTTTATCGCGAAAAATGTGAGTTACTCAAAATACCCGTGCCATATATTTATACTATTCGATATTCCGTATTACTAAACAACATGTGATTAATTTGTATAATTTAAAATTCGTTCTTTACGGAATAATTTTGGACCTATACACTTCATTAGTTTTATCTGTTTGTATACTACTGTGTACTATTTCCAGCTCGCATTTTCCTTTAGAATCTGCGTTACCTTCAAGTACAGTAAGATAGTTTACGAAAAGAATCCCAACATATTTCTTTTAGAAATTTGTCTTTCTTACGCGTAGCAAATTACTCTATAGGGCCTTTGCAATTAAAATACTGATCTGAACGTAATAAATAACTCACCGGATCCTGTTCACTGCCGTCACTTTTGAGAGCCTCCCTTGTTTCATTCTGTCAAAAAATACTTCGTTTTAGTCACTATGATAGTTACTTTAGGTCTATTTATAGATGCTCTAGGTATTTGCTAAAAGTGTCTATAGATGTAGTGACCGTATGTGCCACTGCGGAGCAAGAGGTCTTGGGTTCAATACCCAGGTCAAATAAATTGTTATTGGGATTTTCTATTAAATTCTCAGTAGCAACTCGGAGTTTATATGCGTGCCCAGTAGAGGGCAATAGGCTCACCCCCTATTACATGGGACCTAAAAAGAACATATCGGCAAAATGTGGGAATACATTGTTATACAATTCTGCAAATCTACCGAACCGTAACGAAAAAAAGTATAGAACAAAATTCTGGAAGAGTAGGTAAACGACGACTCAACATTAGTTGTAACTCAAAAATAAACACAATATTTGCGTCTCATTTAACATACCTTAACATTTATTGAAGGTGCAGGATCAGGAGGATCTTCCCCGGATCCCTCGATCAGCTCAGAAGAGGTTGACGAGGAAGCGGACACCACTGACACTTCAGTGGACTCCGAATACTCCGCCGAGTCCAAGTGTTGGGATGCCGACTCGACCTGTTGAGCAAAACAGTGTTATGTTAAAAAAATCAAGCAGTCCAATATCGAGACCGGGGTTATTATCTGAAGATTGGTAAATATTTTATAAATTAATCTGATAAAATGAATATTATAAAGTTTAAAATGATTGAGGTATTGATGGTTCTTCCATTCAACATAATATGATGTTCAGTCATTCATTAGAAATAAACCTTCATTTCATTGACGTTAAAAAACCAATATGAGAAACGACATGACAGGTACACAAACATGTTATTGATGAAATGACTATTAAATAACTATTCGTTACTGTGAAATGCTGAATAAAATGTTTAAGAAAATTAAGGGTTAAATACATAATACAATTAAGCGATTGCTTTGACCTTATGCGACAAAAGAAATACTCATTTCTTAGCAGGCAAAGTTGCAAAGAAATTGTCAATCTAAAAGATTCTCTACATAATGCTAAATCCAGTTAATCTTGAACAAAGTATTCTTAGAAAAGAAATAAGGCCAGTGATTTTTTTAAATCCATTATCCATGAATATTGAAATTGAATGGCTTTAGAAAAAAAGAAATACAATGAGAACTTACTGTGGAGATAATAAGATAACTGCACACGATGAGAAATCTGCAACAAAAATTAAAATTATCCTTATATAGCCAGCCAGCACATGTTACGATAAAATAGGCAATAAAACAGATTAAATAAAGAAATTTATTCAATAACATGTTGCGGCTACAGTGAATTGAATCGTGATACATTCTAATGATTACTTATAATATTTGCAAACAAATGTAACTAAACGCGGCTAAACATGGTTTCGTGATACGTTTATATTGGCGGCGCGGGCGCATTGTTCCGAGTAATGCTACCACCTAATGACGGGTCAAAAGACACGGCCGGGTAATGACAGGCCGCGAGATTGGATTGATCCCGGAGAATCAATATCAATTACGTAGAGTTTACCAACAAAATTGTTGAATCACGTACGATTTGCGATGTAAATATTATACATTACACAATTTCAATTTTAGTTTCACGTTATATTTTTAATCTGAATGGTTTCTGTTCAAGTTGAAGGTGAACGTAACTTTGCGTGTTGTTTACGGTATAGCGCTTAAGTCGATTACATTGAAAAACTGTAAATTCGTACCCAAAATAAGACTGTAGGTATTCAATCATATATTTTGGCTGCAGAATATGTATTTACGAATCAAAATACAAAATAACTTATTCATTGACTTGGGAATCATACCTAACGCCTGCTCTTACGACCTCGAAATCAATGAGTAGTAAATTTTGTATTTAGCTTCACGCACGGCAAAATCCCGGGTAGGCCGGATTGCCAGTATAATTATTATGAGGCTTCCAGATAGTATAAAAAATGTATTATTTTCTATTATGTGTTTAATGGGTCTGTTAACCGATTACTTTCTGAACGTGTTTAAAATCGAAGATTTTTCCACCGCCAACGTTCTCATCAAACATTGAGTCCTAGGTCAGAATATGTTCTAAACTTAGATATAACTTACAACAGACTAAATCACAATTATGATTAACAACAGCATTTGCAAGTTCCTCCCCATTTCATTTCGATCACAAGTAATGCTTATTGTTTCGGCGACCGTAACATTTCTAATAAGTAGTATTAGCAGTAATGTGCCCAGTCAGTGACCCCGACCACCGAACCGTGACCTCAGGTATCCTTCAGATTCAAAGAAATTATCGATAATGTTGAATCATAGTTCCCGCCGTGTAACACAATAACCGTTTCGTTTTGACTAAGTAAGAAGCGAAAAAATGTGTTTTTTGCATTGAAACGATCAGTACACGGTAATTAAATTAAAATCGATCGATGACAAGTAATACCTATTTTATTGTTTTTGAAATTTTAGTATTAACTGTTTTTTGATAGTTATTTAATATACATAGTTCTAATATGACATTTGACTACCATTACTATTTTTTTTTTTGCTGTAAGAGACTTAAGACAACTGAAGGAACTATATGATAACACTTACAAACAACGTTTTCTTTTAACAACTTCCACCACAATATTAATTCCCAGATTAGATTTTAACACAACCAAGTAGTAATTAAAAGACTATCGATCAGCACAGTTGGGCGCCAACCTGCAAAAGCAATCAGCTTTTATTTGCTTCGATAACTATTCCGAAAGTGCATATTTGTGTATGCGAGAATATGTATTCGCATGATGCAGGCATTCGCTAACAAACCGTCAAATCTCGTATAACATTTGAATTCATATACCAATGAAATAAAAATCCTGTAGGTATAGCTATTCAATATTTCGAATTAATAATCTAATCAGTCTCTCACTAACATTCATTTGAATCTTAGTCGGAATAGACTCATGACTCAGAGGAATCACGTCGAGGCTTGTAGATGCAAAAAAAAACCTAGAGAGATGATATAGTCGGCTATAATTTATGCCCTAACATTTCCGTCTCCGCAAAAACACTAGTTGCCATCACATTGCATAACAAGCACACCGTATAATTTCGGAGGCAGAATCTCCAACAGTTCGTGATTCCATTCGCATTAATCGATGAACGAACGTTCTGATTATCGTTAGTCGAGTTATAATCGTCATAATCGTTTTGATCTCGTGATCGAGAATCGAGTCCGTTATTCGTGTACATCCAGGGGGCGACATGGTGTAATAGTCCGTTTTGTACGAGGCCCCGGAGGTTTGAAATGACCGAGAGCCACGAGAGGTCACTCAGTCCCGGGGTTAATAATAGCGGGATTCGGTTTAATCGTATTAGATTGCTCTATTTTGTACAGAAATCCCGTTCGTACTGTTATGTAAAGCTTTGTACCTATATCACGTTTTTATCTCGTGGATATCATTGATTAATATTTGAATGAAATCGCTACTTTGAGATTGTTTTTATAACAATAGAATTGGAGGACTTTTGCTTAATTTTTTTTTGATAACGAGTTTAACATTAATATTACTCATAAAAAATAACGGACTATTATTTTACGAAAATTATATACTAGAAACAATAACTACATACTAATAAAATAAATTGAAACCAGTTACTTATATTGAATATGAAGTAAGAAGAATCACGTTACAAAGTTCCGAGCCGTCTCGTAGACGCGCTGAGTTCGTAGCACTTTACTCGTTGATGTCTTTTGTTCACGCATTATTTCCGCAACATGCATAACAACAGTTTGAACTTAAATATCTTCAAATAAACGTGAAAATGGTGGAACGATTGTTAGCTATCCGATGCTAGTTCAATATTTTTAACACTCATAATTTATCTCAAACATTAGGACGGTAAATATTAAAAAGGGGTTTTGATTTGAACAAAAATAATAATCATCCACAATTTTTACAATTAAATTTTATATTCATATTATAAACATGAATAATTATATTATTATCAAAACGTAGTACATATTTTTTATTTGTTTGAAGTGAAAACATTTCAATTCAAAATAGGGGTAGATCACTATCACAAATAGGAACAAATTAAAATAATTTACAATCGCATACTCCAAAAGTAACGGTCAAATTTCGTAACGGATACTTGTTATATCATATTTTCAGTTCCTCGCTTTAATTAATTCCAATATTGCATAATTTTCACAGAAGGCGGGCGCGCGCGCACTCTTCGCCGGTTCGGCTCGCTCCGTCGGCGGTCGGAACCACTCGGCCTCGGTCGGCTTCCTACATCTCCTATCGTAATAGCCTCATTTCCGCTTCCTCACCAACATTCACGTGTGCTCACTTACTTCGGTATAACTAGGTCAAAAGGTAGGCTCAAGGACATCACCAAAATGAAGACCTTAGCAAACTGAAATACCCTTAAACCCCAGTAGGGTTGGTAACTATTTCGAATCCTGTAACCTTATCCTTATCTTGTACTTCATAATAATGAGGTACAAGATGAATGTAGTCTGTACTTTGACAAATTATTTTTGCCTCTATACATATATTAATTATTTTAGTCTGCACCTATAAATGAAAGTGTAGTTATGTAGTAGTTACAACTGTATTATATATAAATAATTAACAACCGTAACTACGAAACCTAGAATCTAGTTTATCTCAATTTCAGAACCACAATTTTTCACGTAATTACCTGCAATTTCAGACAATTGCTATTGAAAATAAACGTTCGTGGATGTTTTTGTACGATTTCGCACTAAAAATTTCTGATTAGTTCATTTCACGCTGAAATGTTTTTGTCAACTGTTTGATAGCTAAATTACTAGAAAAAGCTTGCAAATTTAATCAGCTCTTATTTGATGAACACCTCATTTTGTAATATAAAAAACTGTCTCATTTTTTTGAGGTCCCGAGAGAATATCCGTGGCTGTATAGTAGTGTACCTTAGCTTTAACCGTAACCAAGGAGTTTTAATATATTTAACGTCTTAATTAAAGACGACAATCTATAGAATCTTTATGCTTCTTTATTTTGAGGTTTATGTATGTATGTACCGAAATAATCAACCTCATATAATAATTACTAATGAATTTGTTACACGCACTTCTTGACTGGCAAAAGTATATAAATAATACGTATCCATAACTGATAAAGTTATTCGCATCTTTCTTAATATTCTGGCATGATAAGCCCGATGACAAAAAAAGTCTATAGAAAAATAATAGCATAAGAAAATTAAATGCTCAGTAGGTACATGCTCTAGAAATTTCATCCACCAATTATTTATTAGAAGGTGCATTTTAATTTATGAACTGTATTATTGTGTATTATTGTATGGCAGGCCCCCGGCAAGGTGGACTGACGACTTGGTAAAGGTCGCTGGAATCCACTGGATGCGGGCGGCATATGACCGGTCGTCGTGGCGATCTTTGGGGGAGACCTATGTCCAGCAGTGGACGTCTAACGGTTGAAATGATTATTGTAAACAAACATCCAAATCAGTTAAAATTGAATCGAAATGCGATGGTAGAACGAGCGGACTCCTGTCATTAGAAGGACGTTGGATCTTTCAAAGCCAACGTCACATGTGAAACCAAGGGTGTTTGCCGTGTTTGTAATTTTGACACATGTAAGTGTTAAGTGCGGGCGGCGTGCGGAACGCACCGTTAGTGCACGGCTGGAGTGACATGCGGCCCACACCTCGCGCTGAACGTCACCGCCGCCGTCACCCGGCGCCGTGACCTGTGCGAGACGCTGCCACACATTACTACACATACAAAACAATCCTACGTTATGTTTGTAACCCGAACTATAAGATCTGCTGCTATCTCTGTAAAAATTCTCCTGAAATATGGTTTGGTATGCTTATCAAGTGGTTTGACTGGAACCTGGGGCATAATTTTCTGTCGTCTTTCCCTTTGAGAAAAGGGGATGATTGTATGTATGTATGGTGACTGAAGCAGAGATATCTCAGTGATATAATATTTCCGATCATTCCAATAGAATCAGATGTGACTGAACATCCACCAACAGCGAGATTGCTTGCAAAGCTCGCCGGCTTCAGAATATTTATGACGTGACGTGCCTCTATTTTTACAAATAGAAAAGAAAATATTTAATCGGTTATTGCTGCAGCATTCAAAAAACCCTTTTTCGATGAACATTTGCAATGAATTTTGGAAATGAATCAATTTCAGATGAAATGGTTAAGGCGCTAGTGTGTGACCAGGAATAAGCATAACCTTATTTCCAGCTATAGGTTGTCTGAAATTTTCATGTATGTGTTTCAGAAATATTCGTGCTATCGTTTTTATCATATTTGAAACGTCTAATGCCGGCGAAAATCACAGGAAAAAGCTTATAATAATTACTTGCCAAAAAAACTAGGCGCTATAAAATTCCATCCTGAGACATCACGACACAACCTATGTATATCAGATTATATCACCTTTGACGTGATCCACACGACTCTCAGTCAGCGAGGGTAAAGCTTTTTTACATTTAAATCTGCACTGCGGATAAATGTAGATCCCTACTTAGAAACATTATCTTAATCTTGCCTCGTAGGTCTAGTGGTCGTACCTACAGTGCGGTTGCCGAGAAAAAGGTCTTGGGTTTGATTCCCAGGTCGAGCAGTGGGTATATTATTGGGTTTTTCTATAAAATTCTCAGTAACAGCTCGGAGTTTGATTTCGCCCCTTATTACATGGGACCTAAAAACGTACCGGTGAAACCTGGGTGCACATTAGTACACCTCTGCCTAACCTTTCGGAGACAGGTATGATGGTATTATCTTAAAATAAACCAACCCAAGAGATCTAAAAACAACGCTTTCATTTATGGTCAACTTGGTAAATATTTAAGCATAATTTGAAATCTTGTAAGATTTGCTTTTACGGATTTTACCACGATATACAGGCGCCTTTGTAGCATCCATGGTCATAGACAAACAAACCATCTGTGACAAATCTGAAATATCGGTATAAAATAATATCAATAAACCACGATAAAAACCGTAAACATTAGTTTTATTTCAATGTCTAATATTTTGGTTTATCAATAAGTTCCCTAATGACGGAATTTAGAATATATATCATAATTTTGATATGGCCAAATACTTGTGTTACAATATATACTTCCTTAATGACATAATCACGAGCCTATTAATTCCTAAAATTAGGCATAATGCGTAGTGATAGTATCACCCTAACGTAGGCCTGAAACAGCCTGTTGTAAAGCTTCTCGCATACTTAATTTTATTTGCTTAGGTAATGAGCAGAGAGAATTATTGTATCTCAAACGAAAAGAACTGTTTTTGCTACTACTGTTTTTCTTTATTAGATATCCTCAATTGCAGCTCGAAGTATGGATATGTGCCCAGTTAATGTGAATAGAAAACAAAAATGTGGGAACATTATCGTGCCTATTACATTACCGAAGATTCTTAAATAACATAGATAAAGTATAGTTAGCTATCCTCTTTCCGTTAACATACCTCACGAACTTCTTAAGGTAAGCACGTGCAAAGTATAGTAAAATCGATAAAAGTATGAGTTTAGTAAACTTCAGTATCCTTCGTGGATATAGAGATGTACCTATCCTCGAAGATTATACGTGATGGTATGTTACTAGGATGGTTTGATAGATAACGTTTTGAACATAGCGTTATTTAAATTGGTAGAATTACTATTAGTCATTCTACAAATTTATTTTATTTATGAACTGATTGACATGAAACAAACACTAAAGTTAAAGTTAAGTGAAGGTTACTACAATATATAAGTACTCTATCGCAATCGGATAAGCCGTTTTTGAGATTAACGTGCACAAACGCACAGACAAACAGACAAAAATTCTAAAAATCATTGTTTTGGATGCTATTGCGTAAATTTCGTTTATAAAAGCCCTCAATAATATTTTTTCTCATATATCTTCTATATACAGACGGCGATCTGTTACAACTTTAGTATATGTATAGATAAACAACAATAGGTACTTTTATCATAATACATGACCTGTGGTTTCAAGTCAATCTTCAGTCATTCGTTGTTAGAGAGTTCCTTGAATAAAATGTTGCTATCAACCGTATTTTAACGTATACAACAGATAATCGCAATCATCACAGAGCACCATGTACCAAAATTTCAAAAACAGATTAGATGCCCGAATACATCAATTGAATATGTATAGATATGTGGTTCTGAGATAAGGTTCGGGTCAAAATTACTTGAAGTGTGTGATTGAGCAGAAGCTATAGGCATCCTTACTAAATAGATGCATTCCATTTATCATAATCAGATGAATGATGATTTTTGAATGAACCGTTCTCGAGACTTTGTCATATCCCAGAGTCCCTAAAATGGATTCCACACGAAATGCCTTTATTCCGCTACAAAGTACCTAAACACAGTGCACATTTTGGAAAAAAACATCCCTTATTAAGTACCTTAAAAAGGGGAAGACTGTTGCTGGCAAATACTAACCTTCATTTATATTATTGAATGCCAATACATCGTTGCATTCAAGTCGTGTCACTAAATAGAGTTGCCCCAGTTCCTATATTAAGCTCCTTTGACGGTCACCTGTTCCGAAAGCTTAATTTTTTCTGGGATAATTTGGTTCGAAATGAGGATAATTTATAAATATTTTGGAAGGCTCGAAGGAACGATGAAGGTAAAGAGATGTGGTGAGTGCATTGAGCTCATCACGCCTGTCGTCCCCGAAAGGTTAGGCAGAGATGTTGGCTTCGATGTTGCTTTGCGAAATGAAAAATGCATACCTACTGGTAGACATTTTGGCCAGGCAGTCTGGGCTTGTCATGCTCTCTCAAATGTCCTACTGATGGTGGCGTTGTGTGTCGGGTCCCTTTATTCCCTATATCATGGTTGAGTAGAGCGACGCTGATACACACGTCATGCTCGTGAACGGGTGCTGTCAGTTGGGGCTGGTCGGCTTATACATGTCATGGCATCCGGGTTTTATATTATAATTATTTTATTTTATTTTTTTAGTGCTAGTGAATAACTCATGCGTTTCACATCAGACTGCATTATTCTCATATTAATATTAAAAACGAAAATTGTAAATATAACGAATTATTTAAAAGAGTATCTATGGAGTTTCTTGCCGGTTCTTCTCCATAAGACCTACTTTTTGGAACCGTGCAACTAGTGTTGACATTTCGAAAGAACCTGTAATATTGGTCTACTTTAAATAAAAATATTTGAATTTGAATTTGAATTTGAATTTGATGTAGGTACTAATATACACACTCGTTTCGCAGGTATGTTTTAGGTCCCATGTAATAGGAGCCGAGCCTATTGCCATTAATCGGGCACGAATCCAAACTCCGAGCTACTACTGAGAATTTCACAGAAAAACCCAATAACACTTAGCTCGACCTGGGAATCGAACCCAGAACCTTGCTCAGCAGTCACACTGTACGACCGCTAGACCTACGAGGCAGTTGCGAGAGCGAGAAGACTAATATAAAAAAATATATACGCATACCCTGATCTCTTGATAGCAAATATATTTTATACACGTAATAATATAAAATATTTGGTATTAAACCAAGTTAGTTTTGAAGAGTTATATTTTCATTTACATACATATATCAAGGATCTTAGCTCTAACACAAAGTTGTAGCGTATGAAATGTAAAACAGGACAATAGCACATTAAATTATCTTGCTGCAAACCGCCAAATGTTTAGGCAAAAATACCGGCCTTAAACCTTGCGGCAGCTGCTCAAATTGCTGCTCTTAGTAGCTCCGATGCAAATAAGCTATGCCTTTTATTCCGTTCAAGCGTAGCCAGGTCACAGAACTAGTACAAATATAATTTTGTTGGACCGTCGCGAATTTACCTATTTCTATTGATTTATTTGTCCAACTGTACACTCTTTGGCATTGAAATTAATTAACTGTCGGCCGTTAGGATTTGAATGCAATTGCATCGTGTCCCTGTAATCTAGATTTTATTTGGTGAAGAGTCTAAAAGTGACCATTTCTTATTACTGTATAAACTTTTAACCAACCAATTTGAAATGGACGTTAATAATGGATTGACTTATTAATACAAACACGAAATCTGTAATCCGCCTTAAGTATTGTCACAAAATTTCCGATATGCTTCTCTTCTCAAGATTTCCAATTAATTTCATACCTTATAAATATAATACATATTATAAGAAATTTAGTTTTTCTAGATACATTAAATTATTATAAGTAATTTAGCACGAATACTCAATTTTTACAACGTACCCAAACAAGAATAAACAATTTTCAATTTTCAAGTAGAAAAAACGATTAAATAGAAAACGTGAAATCTTCACATTTCCATACTCTAGTTACCTGACACTTAGCACCATTTTGCACTAAGCGATTCACGATTCACACTGGTTCATTCGATTCTATAACACTGCCACAACAATAATTGAGCTTTAATCGATAATCACTTGACGCGTGACCGAATGCGTGCGTAAGTTCGCGGGCAATCGCAACTATCGAAATCGGACGAATGAGTACGTCGACGAGGAACTATGGTAGTGCTGCGCGGCCGCCTCTCGCGGCGTCTGACCATCAAGTGTTGGTCGTCGACTCAGCCTCCAGCGTGCCTCCTCATCCGCGTAATGCTTCCCGCTGCGGTGAGCCAGCACAAAAGCGCGAGGGGGGCCTTAATCACTTCCAAAACCATTTGAGGAAACAATGTCCAGGTGCGAAGTCACGCTCAATCCAACTCGACTAATGACAAAGTCAAAGGCAATTAGCCCGTACTAATGAACTGACCACTGAAAGCCCGACTTAAACGCAACAGGTTTATTTAGTTTACATATTTCAATTTATAATACAATAGGTTTTAATAATTTACTGTTTTAAGTGATGACTTGATCATTTTAGCACAAATGTAACAAAATTATCTTCACTTTAAATGTTGACTTATAAATTATTAACCTGAACACCATTTCATTTTAAAATCAACTTTTGTTACTTTGTTTTATTACATTTGCATTTAATATGTTAATTATTTAATAATCATCTTCAGTGGTGAAGAAATTGCTATATACAATAGAAAATCAGTAGAGTATTCCGAGGATCCTCTCCATCCGAAGCATCAAGTTGAACCCGACAATCAATGACGTAACTGTCACCACACCAATAGTAATCTTCATAGGGCTGTAACACAGTAAAAGGGTTTGTTCTATGATAGCTTTGGATACTTATTATTCATTCCTATCCGAAAACTGTCGTCACCAACGAGTATCTAACCACTTGAGAGCCAATGTATCAATTTTGTTTAGGCTCACGACTCACCACTGCGGGCCGGGGGACGAAGAGAAATGCGTTGTTGTGATTTGCTAATGCAAAAATGTAAGGATGATAGCCGGGAGGGGCTATCGTCCTTAGTGCGGGATTACTCAATTTTTCGACAATAATCGATATCGATAAAATAAAAAACTTCTTACCCTGTACCTACATTTAAGAATTGATCGAATTAAGTCGTCAGTATTATATTTTGATGGTAGCATTTTATAACCGTTTTCTAAAAAATAAGAATAAACGACGTCTATTTTTTAAAGATTCAAAGCAGTCAGTTGTTGGATTTTGTTGGATACCAATTTTCCCTTTGAACAGCATTTAGCCGTTGTTCTTTCTATTCCGGGACCGTCGGGAAACTAATAAATGACATTTAAATATTACAAATTATAAATATTAATTTACATTTTATCGATATTATAATCGATATCTACAAGATAAAGTTTTTACACTGAACTATGTGTAAAGAAAGAGACGAAAGTATAGTCAAATATCTCAAGATAGAAAGAGAGGCATGCTGCATGTTTACGTTTATCAACCAGTTTAACTTGAGCTCTGCATTAGAAATAATATTTATCAAAACTGTACTTTACGATGAAAAGTAATGCCATTTTTTTATAATTAGATATCTTAAATAATTTACCACACTACCTACTGGAACAGGAAGGCATAATGTCGTATTTTTGGACGGATATGTTTTTACAAATCTCGATTATTATCATGTGCACACGGATCTATCATTTGGTCGATACTAAAATGGCCGCCCGTACCGCCGACTAACATTGGCGCTAAAATGCATACGGCTCGCGAGCAGGGGTCGCCCTGTATGAGCAGTCAAGTGGTTTTATAGTCTTTGGTCGTCACAAATAAAACATCATGCGTGTATTCGATTTCAGGGTTTTCGATGAAATTCTTAGTTGCAAATGAATATGGCAAAAGGCTCGCCCTATACATACTTCGGGTGTATATAAGTACCCTTCTGCCCCCTTTACCAGCACGGCATAGCGAGATTTCAGCTGTACTGGGGAAGTATCTCCGGCTCCGCCTTACAGAAAACTGTAGTGTTTCTGTGAGTGAGCAAGGTTGCCAGAGCCAGGAGAATGACTATATTGACAGCATGGGAATTCTGTTTGTTATCACTGTAGTAACTCTTCATTTTATGATAACCTCCTCCTTTTTTGAAGTCGGTTAAAAAACATAAAACGCTCCTTATTTTTCGAGATTCTTAAAAAAGTGAAAAGGATTCCATCTGACGAGTGAATCCAAAACACTGTATCGCAAAAATACCTATTTCGAGAAAAGGGCTTTTAAAACTTTTTTGGTCCTTTGGTTTGCCATACAAACCTTAAATATAACTTAAATATAATATCTCCTTCTACATACTATAAAAGAAAAATATGTTAATATAGGGATATGTAACTGCCAGAACTGCCTCGAAATAATCAAATGAGCGCTATTAAGGCAATACACTGTAACTCGAGTAACAGTGTATTGGATTTACACGTCAGCCATAGGGTTGGCAACTCGCGCAATATGTTTGGTGTTGCTAACGTCCATACTTACCATCAAGACTCAGGCAGGCATTAAGTAAGCTTGTTTGCTAATTTCGCGGTATTAAACTACACATACCCGTCAGCGTTATGGAAGTACAACGCGCTCCTGAGCGTGTAGTACACGAGCTGCATGTAGCAGTAGATGAGGTAGTACAGCGCGAGCGCCGTCGCCGTCACCGACAGCTGCACCAGCTGCACCAGCTCAGCTATCACCTGCCACGACTTACTGTTTACCGCCAAGTAACACTGGTACAAAGAAAGCAGTAGGTATACAAATCAATAGACAGAGGTACGACCCAATTAGACCAGCGACAGTTAACACTGCCTTCTGTTCTGGTCCCGGGTTCGAATCCTGGTAGGGACAAATGTGTGTGTGATGAGTATAAACTAAATGAGTCATGGATGTATCTATGTATAATATGTATGTATTGACACTATTGACTATCCCATCCCCTAAGCCAAGGAATGGCGCTTATTGTAAGACAAAATTGCCTTCAAGAATCAACAGCAACAACTTCCTAGAATCCAGAGGCGAGTAGGAAATCGATGGAATATTTCAAAGAAATAACTAGAAAGCTTGTTGATTGTTTTACATTTGATGTACCATTCTATTTCGAAATAATTGTTTATTGTCAGTGCCCCTTCAAAAGCTAGTAAAAGCAAAAGATACCAGAACTTCTAACCTGACTAACCTATTGAATTTCGTCATAAAGTTCCTATATTGTGGTAAAGTAAGAAACCGACAAAAATAACTCGATAGACTGATCGCTTATAAAGGTTTCTGAAACCATTAAAAAACTATCCAGCTGATTATTGAAAAAAGCAAAGCAAAACTTTAAAACCTACATTGTATTCTATGAAATCTTCGGTCGATCTCTATATTTTATGAAAATAAAAGTAAATTCAATAATTCTACGAATTATACTTTATAGTCTTTCTGACGATTAGCCATAGAATCAACGGTGTATGCCGTGGTTAGTTTGAGAACGTGTTATTATCTCTCTAATATTGTAAACGCGAGTTTGTTTAAGTTTTTTCTTAGTCTGTTACTCTTTTAGGCTAAAACTACTGAATGGATTTTAATGAAACTTTAAAATAATATGGCTCTTACATCAATATAACTATAATTTATACATTACATTGGCTATAATTTATAAAAATAGGCTACTCGAATTATTAATTCTGCGCAGAAGAAGTCGCGAGCAGTAGCTAGCACCTGAATAAGAGAGATTCACAAAACTGACATTGAAATTGAATCATCGGTTTGGACGTCATGTAGAGCTGTAGACTAAACTTTTCTCTTTTCAGTTTGGGGTTAATATCATCAATCGAAAGTAGCCTTGAGTGTTTAAGTAAATTATGGCTCACGTCTTTACGATTAAATTTGTGTCACCATGTTACAGTAACATCTAACTTAATTATGTCTGGTAAATGAATGGCCGGATCGACCAAATTTAGCGGTCGACAGACAAACGCTTACTGTACTTGGTCTTAACCTAGAGAGATCGCTATCTGAATGTTTTAATTATGCTTTAACAAACATAACGAGCCTGCAACCTCAATCGGGTTCATCAAACAAGGTTTCGTATAGATACGTAAAGTAAATAAAACACTTTTATTAACTATTAGCTTCCTATTTCCTTTGTAATTATAGACTTATAAACGAATTATATTTGAGTAGCTATTTAATTATTTTTATGCGTAGGTATTATTATTATGAAATAAGATTCGTTTTAAAATAAACACACATGGATCTAACATAGATTTTTGCAATTCTTATTTTCAATACAGATTTATAATATGAGCCTATTCCTGTCGACTGCTAGAACCTACGATGTATCTACGTTCAGCAGTGTACGGCAATACTATGTATTATAATTAGTTTATACTAAATCTACAGGTTTAGTATGAACAAATTATAATACATAAGTAGGGTATTAATTAGTTTTTGATTGGTTATGAAATAAACTGACTTTATACGGCTCGTTTTAAATTGGTACTTTTATTTCACATTGACCTCAAATACATGTATATTTTTGTTCATAATTGGTTATAAAAATAACATATTTCGCTACTAGCATTGGCAGTAGAATCCAAAGGTATCATCCAACATGATAAGGTCGCTAAAAAGAGTCAATGCCATTCCGAAGAATATATTTTTGATAAAATATATATTTAATAATGCCGGCGCTTCGGATTATGGGTGTTGAATAACTTTTTAACGTTCCATTTCGGTTAATATCGAAGTAAAATATATCTAAGATTTTTGATATTTATTTCTTAGTAGTTTATAATGTTATTACCTATACCATCTCCCTCAAAGCGGATTAATCGTTTGTTTAAACGATTAATCAAAGGTATCATTTAATCCAGACGTATTGGATCCTTTACAGCATCCATGTAAAAATGCGGAGATCGGTCGGGATAAAACAAAAGTAGTTGTATCTCACTATCTAATATTCGCGTGAACGCAATACATTCAATGCTTGTGATGTCTAATAATGTGTAAGAAATGTATATTCTTGTGGCTTTTTACCACAGTAGGGTCGACAAAAGCCACTTTAGAAAAAAAACCCGGAAGGAAACTAAACTTAACTCATATCCAGACAAGTAATTACAATAAAATATGTAATATAATGTCCCCGAATTAACACAAAAGTTAATGAAAAGATAAGAATTAATTTAAAAAGAACTAATTACATAATGTAAACGTCGGAAACCTTCGCGCCATCCGGAACATCGTCCGGTAAACATTTACCAATATATAATATACATAGTAGTATAAAATAATAAAGTTGTTTACTATGCTAGTTATTTATACGGAATATCTGTAAAAATATTTTAATAAGTCTTTATGTTAGTTCTGATTACAGGACTTGAGATGAAAAGCCATTAATGTGATCCACACCAAAGTCGATGACCATGTATAAAGGTGTGTACACATCATCCATACTGACTATGTATGTCTGTCTGCCTGTTACCTCGTTACACTAAAACCGCTGAAACAATTTAGATGAAATTTGGTATGGAGATGGTTTCGAGTCCCTGCGAAGGATATAAGGTATGTGGTTCTTGTCCCGGAAATCAACCCTAGACTAAGCCTTGGGTAACGAAGCAAGGGCCAAGCCACTTCTACTTCACACAATCATTGATATTCAATTTATATCGTATAATTAGATATACGATATAAATAACATAGAAACTAATATAACATAGAAACATTGATGACTCAGATACAAATTAGTCCAGCGGTAGTTAACACTGCCTTCTGTGCTATGGGCCCCGGGTTCGAATCCCGGTAGGGACAAATGTTCGTGTGATGAGCATAAACATTTGTGCCCGAGTCATGGATGTATCTATCTGTAATTATACTAAGCTACCTACATACAAGGCTAGTCGGGTCGTTTCTTCGTTAGTTATGCCTTCTGGGACTAAGTATAAATTCGTGATTTTGACGCCAATCAAAAGCACATAATAACTTTATTACGTAAACGTTAAAAATGACCATTTCACCTTGTGGTGCAGCCGGCAGTGTCGCAGGGCGCGCCGCGTCACGATCCTAGTCTCGATGGTATCGCTGCGCACGAGCATCCATTACCGTACCTACCCTCCTACGCCGACGCTGACTGAATCGCCACGTTTATGTATAATAACATCACTACACTGATTTTAAGTCGATAATCCACAAAGAATCCTGGCTTAGTATCTTAGATGCTGAAAATCGATCGGCAATATCCATTTGTATCACAGAAATCAAACCATGACCCAAATCTAGATTATATTCAACAATATGAAGTTGTAATATTCGTTTTATGTTAGGCTAATATCACTAGCAAAATATGGTAACGCACGCTCGGTCTTAGAAATGAGACCTAATAATACATTTTGGCTAACTTTTAGCCCAAAGACTAATTAGCCGAATACTTTTTTGTGAATCTGAGTTGTCCAATCATACAAACACAGAATCCCAAAAAATTATATAAACTGCCGGAAATAAACACAATAAGGACACAGGAATTTAAGATCCAATTTAAAGTTCCTGGTCCTTCGTCTCTAAGGACGGCAAAGGGCAGGTCGCAACGTGTCCGTGTTGTAACAAGACAAGAGCAAGTCAAGACATTCCTGAATAACGACAGGCGATGCATCGGGTAGGGCGATGTCCGATAGAGGGCGCACGAAGCAACCACCGCGCTCACGATGCGCGACGCCTCGCGCCTCGCACCCGCCGCCTACGCCGACGCCCGCGCGCCCCAACGACCAACGCTTATGATGATAATATCGGACAACTAATTAGCGGTGTCAATCGATTAGTGACAAATAGGTAAAATCGACCAGTTCTCTGCAAAGCTGTAACTGTACCTATTTAACAAGTAAAACCGAAATTTCTGTTTCTTTAATAATTTAAATTTATTAAACTACATTAATACCCAATAGTCCAGAAACGTAACTTTGTTCGTGCTATGGGGCTAGATAGTAACCTAAGCGTCATGAACTCAATCAAAGTCGAAGTTTATTAAGTAAGATATATAAGTAAGGTATGGGATAGAACATAAAGTAAGGTAAGGACTTCTGCTGACCTGCTTCTGTTAGATAGTCAGATTTCAGTTGCAAAAAGTAATATGAATTAAGTTGTACTTACTAACATTTTTATCGATGAAATTGAACTTACCCTTCTGTCTTGATCATATTTGTCCATCGAATGTCCATATTTTTTGGAGTACGTACAAAAGTGACAGCCTTGGTCATACTAGAATAAAAAAAAATCGTTAATATTCTTCAGGCCAAGTTTTTATTTACCTTAAAAGAGTAGTATTAATTTTAAAAGATAAATGTCGTCACATATATTTATCGACTAAAATATTTAAGTCTTTTCCTATTGTTATTATGTTTTTTTCCATGGTGTGTACTGAGAGGTCAAAAGAAAGATTCTCATAAACGATATTATTCAGTTTTGGCATCAATAGACTATAAAAGTCATAGATAGGTTCCCAATATTCATTTATGTTTTCTACTGTTCTACCACATTGCGACTAAAAGGCGTCTTAGGCACTATGTTGATATGAAATGATAACTGCGTACCAACGGTATTCAGTCAGATCTTACATCATGTCAAAGCTTTCGGAACCAATGCAGTTAGCTCGAGACAATAGTAAACTGAATCATGCCAACTAGATATAAAAAAAAAAATTACATGACTTGTAAAAGTGTCTTTAAAAAGATCTATTTGCAGAAATAAACAATCATTTCAATCAATCATTTCATGCGAAGGTACTTCTTATTATTTATGTATTCTTTTTTTTCTCAATTACCGAGGAGGCGTGCAGAGACGAAGGCGGTGGAGCCGAAGGGAAAGTATTCAAGATATTCTTGAGCTTGTCACTGGTTCGTATGCATCCGCATTTCCGCCTCCAGGTCTTCAACTCCTGGCTCTGTTCTACCTGAGCGACTATTACTGAGTTAGACTGCGGGAAAGCCTTTAAATCTGATGGTAAGGCTATACGTGCGCTGTCGGTGTTTTGGTCAGTCATTACAGCTCTCTGTAAATTTCCAATAATACTTATTTTAATTAGGTGAACTTGCAAAGATTTCAAAAACTATCATCCATAAGCAAGAAAAATCAGTACAAATTGAGACCATCGTAAAAGAAAATAGCTTATGTAGTGAACCCAAAGCTCTGGCGACATACCAACCCTCATTTTAATCTACTATACTAGCTACGTTCATATGGTTTTACCTCTTTCAGACTTAACCCTCGAGATAATGCATAATGCATGTGTTAAGGGAAATTTACTTAGATAGGTAACAGCTGTTTATAAGATGACTGTAAGGTATACTGTAGAGTTCTGCCTAATTTAATGACTCAGATAATGACTACATGTTCATGAAATGTTATTGAAGTTATGGAACAGTTTAAAAATAATCCCATGGGGTAGGCAGAATCAGAATGCATTTGCCTCATCTACATTTATACATATATCTAATATTATATTCATTCATATAATATTTTATTGTAAAAGGTAGGTACTTACGTGCACTCACGCGACCTTAGTCACCCTGAATTTGTCTGTAGTGTCCGGTCGAGAAATACTGTTGCAAAACGTGTTCAATATTATATTTTATAGTATCTTATTATTTTGTAATAATTAAATTTATACAGACATTATATTGAATATACCAATTAGTTCACATAGCACTGATCATTTTGGGGTTTACACAAAATAAAAATAACATATAACAACAAATGAGACGTAACAATATGACGGTTTGCTTTTGCTGGGCTGGAACTTGCGTTTTTATTTAATACTGTTGTCAGAAACATGTCACCATGGTTAACTATACGACCTCAATCGATATTATGTTGTTTTTTTATATAATGTAGACCAAGGAAGTTACATATTCTTTTGCTATTCTATTACTATCTCATCAACATATTGTGCTTATTAAATTAGTATCTTTTTCTATTTATGTCGATAAACTCTAGGCAGAGTAGTCGTGAGCATGGCTTAAATTATATATATAAAAATCTCGTGTCACGGTGTTTGTCGCTGAACTCCTCCAAAACGGATTATTATGAAATTTCGCATGTATAGTTGGTAGGTCTGAGAATCGGTAGTAGGCTATTTTTTATAAACCTAGGCGATAAGGGTGAAATGTATGTTAATGATTGGTGTAATTGTCACAAAATGAAAAAGTTTAGCACCTATTGGGCTCAAATTTGACAGGTTAAACTCGCTTAAAATATTGATTTTGTCTATTTTATTTTCTAACATGCGCGTAATCAGCAAAGCCACGCTTCAACTACGATTGCAACGTGACTTACGTGACAGAATGTTTTCCAGAGTAAAATTGATTTTGACGTATTTTTTTTATTTATGATTCCACTCTATGAAATTCAATTCGCAGTCATTGAAAATCGAGCCTAAATCTGAATATATTTCTTGGAAGCAGCTCGAGCGCAGGCGGCCCCGTAACCAACGCCGATGGTGACAGAGCACGTAATGCGGCCCAGCGTGCGAAACTCCTCCAATATTATTTCACACTAAACTAAATGATGACCCAGTTTTCACATAGTTTTATTTGTAAACGAAACAAATATTTATCATTTAAAACTGAAATGGGGTAAATTATGGTATAAACACTAAACTTTAGCTATAATGAAATCTGGACAAGTGCGAGTTGGACTCGTGCACCAGAGGTTTTGTATCTAACTATGAAGAACACTGAGACTGACCTCACGGACAGACAGGTAATCATATAGGGGTTCAGTGTTTTCTTTTGAGTTGCACAATTTAAAATCTACATAGATACCTACCTAGGAATGTTAAAGAAAATGTAGCATGTGAAGACCGTTGTTAATTGATCTGACGACCTGATTGGCGTAGTAGCTGAGCGATCGGCTTGTGCGTCACGGGTTGCGGGTTCGATCCCCGCATGGAGCAAATATTTGTACGTTCTACAGGTAGTTGTTCCGGGTCTGAGCGTTTGTATATGTGAAAATTTGTTTGTAAACGCACCCACGACACAGGAGAAAATTCTAGTGTGAGGCAAAGTTTTTATAAAAAAAAATTAATAATAATAAGTAACGTTTATTGGTAAATTACGAGTATCTTTATATACTTAGTCAAATAGGTCACCAAATTACCTGCTAAACTTATAGGACAAGAGCTACCAGTTTGCGGTTAAGCCTCCTACTTATCTATACTCTATTAGCGAAGTAGCATAATATATCTTCAAACTTCCTAATGTGTTCTATCGTTAATTTGTTTCGGTGATAATCACTAGTGTCAAATGGCCCTAATTTACCGAGCTGCCATAACGTTCCACTATTGTTGCTACTCTTAAGAATCTTATAGCTTCGTACCCCTTTGTTATAAGCGCGTTTTCATTGTAAAGGTTTCTATTATCGTAAGAAAAAATTATCGTCTGCTAGCTGGTGATAACTTAGCTACAATTGTATGTAGGTACGTAGTAGTATTCAGGGTACTATGTCAGTATAATTGTGCCTGCCTTATAATTGTGGCCTTTAATGTCCTAACTTAACGTATTTTTTGCATATAGGTATATTATTCATCCGATAACTGAGAACTCCAAAAATAATTAATCCAGCATACTAGCTAAGTGAGGGTTGGTAGGCTTTAGATGCCAACGGTTAGCGCTGAGTTAGTATCGACCTTTGACTTCACGATCCAATCAATGGTCACCCTATTCGACTACCAGGAATAAAAAACATAAATACATAGCACCACTGATTTGACGAGTGTATTTTGTTGTAACAGTGAATTTTTTACAGCGTTCTTGGTCACTAGCAAAATTTAGTAGACAGGTATAGGTCCCGTCACGAGTTTAGAGCTCTGGCCTTGAATGCGCAGATATCATTTTTTGGGTCCGTTTGGCGGGGTGTGCGGTGTGCGGCGGGTGAAGCGGCCAGTGCCGGCGCCGTATTGGTGTATCGCCCAAAGTATATTCACGCACATATTGCTTTCGTATTTTTTCATCGTCTTGACCTTTTACCTTTCAACAAGTAGTTCCAGTCGCATCCATCTACTAACTTCAACTTCCTTAATTAACGACGATTTGATGAAAGGAATAGGATTATTGCCAAATGATTAGAATTTGGTATTCGAGCTGTGGTAGCCTAGTGGTGTGACCAGTGGACTGACATGTCAAAGGTCTCGAGTTCGAACCCGGGCACGCACCACTGACTTTTCGGAAGTTATGTGCGTATTTATCACATGCTCAAACGGTGAAGGGAAACATCGTGAGGAAACCTGCATGCTTGAGAGATTTCTCTATGGCATGTGAAGTCTGCCAACCCGCAGTAGGCTAGCGTGGTGGACTATAGCCTAATCCCTCTCAAATGAGAGGAGACCCGTGCCCAGCAGTGGGACGTTAATGGGTTGATGATGATTAGAATTTAAGTTTTTTTTTAATATAATTGATTATTTGATTATATGTAGATAGATAGATATAATATACTTTATTGTACACCAATAATTAAAATACACATTACATTAATTTTATTATTGATTATGTAATATTGATTCTGTACGTATCTACAAAAAAAAAAATATTTTTTTTTTAAATAAACCGTGGTTATATTTTATTTTTCTCTTTTAAAATACCTATATAAAATTTATTTTTCTTTTCCATTACAAGTGACAACTCAAGTTAATTTAACTTTTTTACTAACACTTGGTAATATATGTGAGCACGAGTGTACGACATGCGCAAGTCTCCCCACTACTTTCGTCGAGCGCTCTAAACTCGTGACGGCACCTATACCTACCTAATCTAGTGAGTGTTCGTGGCAAAGAGCTTGGCTGTAAGTACATAACTTGCGTAGTAAGAAAGGTAGGTAAGTCAAATCATTCATCACCGATCATTCCTAAAGCACAACAATGGACTTGCGCGCTCCAAACCGATTAAATCGTTTATGCCGCGTGCGTGTTTTCGACACTGTGAACTCAACTAATTCATATTACCGTAGACAGTTACATGTGGCATAACTGTGAATCAGAATTCTAAAAACTTCCCTGATTGTCAATGCGAACCGCATTAACGACCGTGAGAAGGCCAAGAAGTCCTCACGCTTTTCGCTAACATAATGCAATCTTACCAAATTTTTATTACCAGGCTGACATAACTGTAGGTCTACATAACGTGTGCCCAAAAATTGATCTCTGTGTAAAATTCTTGTAACAATGTGTAACACGTAGCCGTGACCAATAAATTATTTCGTCTGTAAGATGCTTTTTATTGCTGTAGGTGAAGAATGGCTTAGTCGGTATATATACACACCATAACGCTCCGTTTCTGTTGTATCAGGGACGTTCAAATTCAAATTATTTATTTGCGTTGAACACATTATTTAATGCCTTAAAATAGGTGTTTACTGTTTGTGTTTTTAATGTTTAGATCCCGCTTACTTTTACCCACACTTCATTACCTACTACCAGCGTTGTACCGAAGCTTTATTTGGTATCATACTCTTTAATAACCGAAGAGATATACATACATAAATCAATCAACAGGAGCTTTCAGGAAGAGTGCGGCGCTTCTGTGAAGGCTTTGTTAGCTCTCGGTAAGGAACTATGGGCCTTAGGGCGTACCACCCGGGGGTGGCGCGAATCGCACGGTCGTTCACTCCCGCACCTGCCGCGGTGTTATGATCGCAGATCGCCAATGTTACGACTCGCACCGTAAATCGTGCGAATTGCTAAGCTTTTTATGGCAACTACTTTTGTTTTACTGTTTGAACCTTTTGATGATATTACGTATGTCTATGTATATATCTTATTATTATATATCTATGTATATATCTTATTATTATTATAGACATTGACAAGGAAATATGCAAATACTTATAACGGATTTTTAAAGGCGCTTGTTCATGAAGTAGAAGTTACAATATTGTAGATCTAGATTCAGGTAGGTACACATTTGGACCGGTTTAAGTATATAAATATAAATTTCTTTTTCTATAATATACTATATCGTATACAGTGTATGTATGACTGACAGATGTCGTGTAAAAAGGTTTAGTGTCTAGTCAGTAATTTGGTTGATAGCGAGGCTGGATAGACACCAATCTGGGTTCCGCACAACTGTGTCGTCACTCTCGGAGGCTCTTTACTTCAACTAAATATTTACATAGATGCCGAGGGCGTCTCTATAATATTCCTAGATAGGTGTATTGGTAGGTCGATAAATTTAAGCGCGGAGTTTTAAACTATAAAAATTTCAACACTGCGATATCAGTCCACTGTAAGTTACACGCGCACATTAATATAGCATCTGGCGCATATTATATCTATTATATTTCTATTTCCATCCGCAACTCACAACACAAGCACCGCGAAATAAAAATACATATCGTAGGTACTGCATAAACATTACATGCACACATGTGCGTTTCTTACATTCACACAACAAATACCAACATGCTAAGATAAAAATACACAATTACGCCTGTTAATCATCCAAGGTGAAATTTTATGTTAAAAGCGAAAATTAAAGACAGTATGAACAATGGCCCGCACTGCACAAGGTCACTCATACAATAGAGTTGCGCCGAGTATTTTGGAAATGCGAAGGTCAGCTGTGTCGTGATCCGCGATTGGCCCTTCCTCCTTGTTAACAACGATAACCTATTTCACGGTACCGTGAACACGCTCAACCCTGCGTTTACATCATCGAGATAAAATATAATATGATTAGGTATTCTATTATTTTTTTCATTTAAATTATACGAGGTTAAGACTTATAGGTACTTGAGTCGGTACTTACAAATACAGCATAAGACTGAAAATAAATCCCATTATTGTAGGGTTGTTAACTTTTAACATATATGTTGGTGATTGCTACGAGTTACGTTTTGTAAAGAAACAAAGATCTTGTGTGTTGTACACAGCGTGTTTTAGGAAATAAAACTTATATTTTGTTCACCATAATGTTTAATAAATAAACACATATTACATTGACGCTGCTGAAGCTACAGTCAGTGGGAGCAGCCGTTGCACTCGTGTGAATAATCTTTCGAAAGCATAACCACAGTACACGTACTTCTCAATACAGTTGTTCATCATACATGCAAAAAAAAAACAATTATTAATTTAACGTTGTTCTTCAATCTCGAGCCACACAAGACAAGTAGGATATTCGACCTGCACGATCCTACACGATTAGATGATTAGACTCTACATAAAGCTAGCGATGAACAACTTTATGGAGTTAGACTGTGGCATCACTATATCTAACTTAGATACTAGGGGTCAGCAACAAGCTTCGTGATCAATGGAGAGAAGTTAACCTAATGAGACCCATACAATAAATAGACACCCGATCAGAGATGGCATGTGTAAAATAAAAACTGAGATAGGTCCAAATAGGTACCACCTAGAAAAATATTAACAAATAAACTCTAAATTACTATTGTCTATGTTCATGATTCAATAATAATAGAAGTATAATATGTATTTTTAAATATACAAATTTAAAAACTTAAAAAGAAATATAACATAAATTAATATAAACATATCACATACCGAACTAATGGCAAAGAAAACATAAAATATAACGTATTTATTTATATTTCAGTATCAAACACGCATGACACCCCTGATCATTCAATCAATGCAAAAAATCACAGATCCACGTTTCTAAACATTACCATGTGAAATATATAAAATAGCCAAAATTAAGATATGAATATTATACTGGACTCACACGGAATGTGCTTACAAGTAGTCGGGACGTCGATGACACAATCACTAACACGTTACGACACTAAATTGTGCTCAATACACTAAATATTATCCATCCTTACAAAGCGCCGCAGCGCCAGGTATGATCTGCTATGCTAACATTGCTAACATTTCTTTGCCTAACTACTGTGTACAGACCATAACTAATATTAAAAATATATTCCATTGATATAGTATAACATGCATAAAACACACACATTTCAATACCTAATAACATATTTTTTTATATAAAAACTTGTACATGTCGTGTAAGCGGAGGCATGATACATTGTGTATGTAGGAAGAGGGTATTATATTATCTCAAGAACGACACTTTCAGTATTTACACAATAAATACTGATAATGTTATCCGTGTATTAGAAATACTTGAATAACCATGTATATTGATTTGATATTTGAATTAAGAATATAAGAAGGTTGAACGACGAACTACTCGACCAAAGAGAATGAAGACGAAGTTTAATGTTATAAGAACTCATTTACAAATAGCAAACTCAGTGAAGTATTTATTCTATAAATAATACAAATAAAAGAAGAATTATTCTGAAACACAAATATGATTATAATAAGTTTAGGTAATACTTTTGTTTGCATTGAATACAAAAGTGAAACTATCACAAATTAATAATCTACTAAGAACTACTTAGTTACTAAAATTCTCAATGAGTAAAGTAAGTAAAGGAGCATTGGACCTAGATTAGATCAGAATTGATCTGATCGAATACAAAAGTCCAACTCTCTTTTGAAAATATGACTACAATTAAATAAACAGTACAAAATATCTTTACAGGTTCTGTCGAAATAACAAGAGTATTCTTAGCCATATTATATTCAGGTGACATCAAATTTAAGCTTTAGGAAAATAATTTTTGCACCTGTTCATTTTAGATATACTTTGAGTAAATTCCATGCTAGAATATTTTGTACGTTAACCACTATTATATTTTTGAATTTATCACATTTATTGAAAGCGTAGTTACTAATATAGTGATAGTAAAATACAACAAAACCTCTAGAATTAACAGCACGATACTGACATAGATTTTTTGTCAATGACTTAAATGTTACCAATCCGTCCGGATATGTACGGATATTATGAAGATAATATTTGAATTAGTCCAGATTTATGACTGAAAATTTTCAATATTGAAATCTGCACATTGGACTTATTGTTTATTTTTAGATTAAATGTCCAATTCATTTTTTTGGGCACGGATTGTAACTATAAATTCCAGCTTACTGAAAGGATTTTTCAAATTTCGTAATGGTAGCCCTAGGTGTGCGCTTGCGGGTGTTATCGGTCTCCTTACTAGGTTAATTTTCTTGGCGTTGTTTTTTCGCTATTCTAGCCATTCTAGCAAACGACCGCCTTAGTTTATTAACATCAAACTTCCAACGCTATCATCGAAATTTTTGAACTATTGAGGACGAAATAAGTCTAAAAGCTGATATAATTCGGCATGTAATCTCGCCATTCACGAATTTCACTGAAGTACATAGCTATGTAAGTTAATTGCATAATTTCTCCCACATATATTCTAATTTTTATACTAAAATAAATGACTTAAAAAAGCGAACTTGCCACATCAGCAAATATATATAAAATCTTTTAATTAAGCACAATAAATTTAAAACACACGTACAAAGACTAGTATGAATAAATCCGATCATAAGAGCGATAAACAATAATTATAAATTCTTGTTATTGTTGTATATGTCTGTTTTATATCTACATTTGTCTATTAATCGGTATGCGTTGATAGTTTTTATTATGGAAATAATAAAGGTAATCAACTGGCGCAAAAGCTGCAAAACAAATATGTTAGAGCCACGCCGCTTTTCGACCTAACATGGAATGCAAGTTGAATTACTACCATAGCTACCTACTGTGGAATTATACATCAGTCTCAGTTTTACTGCTTGTGCGTCGACTCCTTCCCACAGACCCTGGGTTCACCCAATGAGGCCCACTCAATAAAAACTTTTTCACATTGTACTCCATTCGCGCCAAATCTTCCGGCGTTATCTCTTTGTTACCTTTAGCTCTCAGTCCTTCGGCAACTAAATCCGCAACAGTTTCTCTGTTCTTTGTAGTATCGCTTATTTCAGTAACAGTGGCATCGCCACTTTCTACTGGGAAGATTGTTTCTTTTATCACGTGGCCTGCGAGTTTTGGCAGCATCATTGCGTGTTTGATGGATTTCTCCTGATTTTGCACGGACATATTATTGTGGCTCCAAGAATTATGGCCATCTCTCGCGAAAGACTTGGAGTATTTACTGACAGGATGAGGCATATTCAATGCTAACTCATTGAGAGTTTCTGTTAGCCTTGACAGTTTACTATCTCTCCTCAGATTTCTGTTAGTAAAATTAACGTCATCTTCTAGGGGATCATTGAAATTATTTTGTTGCTCTAAGTTTTTCTCCACCCACTCTGCAACTCTGAGCAATTGTTGTTTATGAAGCAAAGCTGCACTATCATCACTTGATAAGGAGCTAGTACTTTGTTCATTCGTAAAAACTTTGTTATCATTTACTTTCAAATGGGTTTGTGTAAGATTTGGATAAACATTCACAATAGGTGGCAATGGGGGCTTTGTTACTTCGGTTTTTTTCTCCATTTTTGGTACATCACCTTGAGGTGGCAGATCTTTAGAGATCCTAGTATTTTCAAGGGAGTGAAGTTGCGACATGTCGATTTTCCTTAAAGGTTTATTATATTGATTAGTTAATTTGTTCTGTTCGTATCGATCAAAGTTAAATATTTTTACATCGTTAGTACTGGTGGGCGTAAAAACATCAACTTCTTTCGGTAAGTCATTAGTTTGAGCGTTGTTATTTTGTTGTGTGTTATTGTTGTCTGCACTAAAATCCTTAAGTAGATTATCAATTTCAGATACATTTTGTTGACTTGCAATACTTTGGGATTTGTTATTATTATTTTCGGAACTGTTTGAAAATGTGTGAGTCTTCAAAGGTTGTAGTGGTGAAGAGGAAACATTCAATAAGATAGGGTTAATAGTTGTAGTCTCAGTGACGACTCGAGTATCTTTATTATTATTGTCAACATGGACATCAATAAGTGTGCTCTCTACAACGATATTGTCGTTTTGAATATCTTCTTTAATAATTTCATCATCCGTTTTATCTAAATCAATAAAGTTATCTACATCGTCAGTGAGATCTTTAAATATGGAGTTTTCATTGCATTTACTTTGTCGTCTGTAGAGAACGGGCGGCACATCGGGTTCGGCATTATCAAGAAGGATATTTTTAGATCCTGCTTGCATACGTAAATGACAGAACCTAGGCCCTGGCCCGACTTGAGTATTAGATTTATGTGTACTTACTGTTGATTTAGCAATTGACGATGTCCTACTGACTCCACCCATGGAACTTTGTGAGTTTTTCCGTATGCTGATATTATCTCCTGACTTTTCCATCGGTTTGACATCTTTATTGTTTAGTATGTCTTTGTTTAAAATCTCCTTGTTCAGAATATCTTTGTTAATAATGTCTTTGTTGAACATTTCTTTAGCAAGGAGTGATTCTTCATGCCCTACGCTGTGGATACTGCTCTTCTTGCTTGAGATTGACCCTTTTGTACGATCACATAGCTTGTGATGTACTGCTGGCTCCATAGTTACACTGCTAGTCTTCCTGTATTGCTTCAAATCATCTAATTTAGGTATCACTTCCTTTTGCACAACTGGATCTAATATACTCTTTTCATTTATTTTGATGGAATCAACAATTACGCCATTATTCTTTGGTCTTTCCATAACTGGTGATGGTATTGGTAGCTGGACATTTTTGACAGGTTCAGTGGTTTGAGGCACTATGTATAAAGGACTAATGACTCCAAGATTAACCGACTTTTCATTAATAAGTTTGACAGATGGCGAGACACTTCTAATACTGAGATTGGAATGTAGTGACTTTACATCAGAGTTGCAATTCAAACAAAGAGAGTTCTTCATCTCTCCACTCGTAATAGTTTGTGTAGCTACAGAGTAATAACTTTCATTGTAGCAGAATGGTTTGTTTTGAGATTTATTGCAGGTGCATGTATCACAGTGTTTAGTAACAGTATCTTGGATGCTGTCTTCAAGTATCTTTGACATAAGTGAAGCAGAAATGTTGAATTCATATTCACTGGCATCAAAAGTGTCAATGTCATTACCATTTTTGGATTGAGTTGAGCTTGATGGTTTTGATGTCTTGGACATGACGTATTGGGAAACCCGCGCTTGAGTGTCCACAGGAAGCTGTGAAGAAAGGAATATAAAATAGTATAGCACAAAACAACTATAATCAACATTCAGATTATTGTTGTTACTTACATTATCTAGTTTCTGTGAGACGAAATTGTCAGGTTTGCATTGTAACAGCTGAATTGCTAAATTCATATCGTTTTTGTATCTCTCCTGTAACAGAGTAAGTATTAAAAATGCTATAATAGGCAACTATAAACTTATCACTTTATGATTATTTAAGGCAATAAAAAATATACATACATTTTCTTTTTGTAACATACTGTAGTTGTGTTTGGACTCGGCTAATCTCACTGATAAAGTGGCAATGTCTTTGGTCAGTTGACTTTTCTCTCCCTTCATCTTGTCAACCATTTGAAGTAGCTTATCTTCAAGAACTTGATTTAATTTTTGTACTCTCTTGTGTGAATCATATAACCTACCAAAAAACAAAGTTTTAACTACATGTGGCTTCTTAAATTTAATCTAATTAAAATAGTAACAATTACTGCATATGATTATGTTATGTTATCAGTATATAATTTATTAAATCAATGGTGTATCAGTACCATGTTATGCAAGCAGCATTTTTATCAGTTTGTATTTGTTTTTATATATTGTTTGTATTTGGTAGCCTTAGTTCCGCAATGGATGATATATCTTATACTTAAAAATCTTGTGTCATGGTGTTTGTCGCTGAACTCCTTCCAAAACGGCTTGATGGACTATCATGAAATTTTCTATGTATATTTGGTATGTATGAGCATCGGTTGTACACACCTTGATATTAAGGATGTCAGTCACCAACTTTTTTTTCCTGTTCTTTTTTGACAAAATATTTGTTTTGTATTTTTTTTGATTTAGCATCACAAAATACTTATGTCCCTAAATTTTCACCCTTCCACCACCGACCCTTATAATATGGCAAAACAATGTTTGCTGGGTCAGCTAGTATTTATATAATTATCATCTTTGCCATATAATATAGTCTGAGATTTAAGGAGTTTTCTATTTTCTGTGTACAGTAAAATTACCAAAATTATAGAAAAATGGCTTTAAAAATTTAGGTTTTGTGTATTAATTACTGTAAAATAGTAAGTTTGTATAGGTATAGCAGGCTATTTTCTATGAATACGGCACAAAGCAAGATTTCGCATACCTAATAATTCACATACAATATAGCAATTTATGTATAATTGATTTTTATTGCTACCAACCAGTGACTGTGACAAATTCTTTACTTTCAAAAGCTTCCTTACCTTTCATATTTCTCTCTCCAAGTGCTAACTTGTTCTTCAAGGTCATTAGCTCTTGCAGTGCTCTTGATGAATTCCCCTTCAAGAGCTACAATGTGTGTATCTCGCTCAGCCAGATGCTGCCTCAGATGTTCCACTTCAGCATGAAGCTGCACACCCTCCACATCACCTTCGCACTCCTAGCAATTATGTGCAACATCAAAACAAACAAGCAAGTGTAGACTAACACTGAAGTACTAGTCTAGTGATAAGTTTAGAGGAACATTATCAGTTCAATAATTATTTCATGTGTCTTATACAATGATAATTACATTAAAACAATTCTAATATTTTATTCATTATGAGAAAAATATGTAATAAATTAGAAAGCCTCAGTTGGACTGATAAACTGTATACTTATGATAATTGTGGTAGGAGTTTCTCTTATAGGCGCTAAACAATATGAACTGTATCAAAAATATTTTACAAAACTACTATACAGTCCTGCGATCCTTGGGGGAGACCTATGTCCAGCTGTGGACATCTAACGGTTGATGTGACTATACAGTCAAACATAGGCTAATATATTTTAATAAATTCTACAATTACCAACGATAAAAACACATTTTAAGAATTTGCATTCAACTTTCTATAGTATAAATTATAAACTTATTTATGTTCCTCCAAACAGTGTAGAAGTAAATAAGTATAACTACAGATGTCAAAACTAGTTATGTGATAGGTTTAGTTTAAAGTGTATTATGTAAATGCAAATTAAGAAAGAGAAGCAAAGTGCATTCTATCTTTAATACTGAAGTTTTATTTAATAGAATAATTACATTAACTCTCTGATTTAAAATGTTTTTTAATTAGTTGTACTGATATACCAAAACCTGATTTTGCACAACTGCTATGAACATATCAAAATAGAAAGCATTTCTTTTAAATACAGTATGGTATCATCCAATTAGAGTCTATCCCCTTGATGCCTGATTCCAAACAGTAATATGTACACTTAAAAACAGTAAAAATAATGATCTATTTAGAAGATACAAATGTATAGCCATTATTCAAATCTAAAACAAATTTATGCATTAATGGCATATCTAACTAAAGCAGAATGAAATTATTACTTAATAATTAACCACAAGAATAAACCAGCTTAGATCTTTCTACAGTTAGAAGAGGATTAAACAGCAAAACATTGGTAAATTTTTACCTTACAAGGGGAATTCTTAGTACTCTCATCCATCGCACAAGCTTTAATTCTACTTCACATTTCAGATAATGGTATGTCCAATTTGTCGAATAAATTGAACGACGTCACACACAAAGTGATTTTATTAGCGATTATTACCAATAAGCCACTGTTAAAACAAAATAAAATAAAATCAATCTCGACACACAACGTGAAATATTTACTTATTTTATATGTTTTTGCCAGCTGCCAATGTAAAATGATTCATGTAATGAAGTTACTATTAACTGAACACTGGAAATATTATATACATAGGAAAATGCCCTAAAACTGGGTTTTCCCAAAAGAAAATTCTTTCTGTGATGTTAATTTCGATTATGTGGCTGGCTGCCAATTTGACATTTGTTTGACAGATTGACAAATGCGTAGTTTTCTTTTAAGTCTATGGTCATCCATAGTTCGTACTTTACGTCGACTTTCGATGTATTTGAAACCAAGGATTTTGGCCATTGCTTTTAAGAACAAGGCGTCATCAAGATCCTTTATTTATTTGTGCTTGCAGAAACGTACAAAATGTAATAAATAATATAAATAACACTTTACAAGAGCTATTCAAATTACACTTCTTTTGGAAAAGTCTCTTCCAATAGGGTTGTCAGTGATATTTAGACAACAAATATAAATGTGCAGGTTAACAAGGGAGCGTTAACTACCGCTGGGCTGATCGGGTCGTCAGCTTTTTTTTTGGGAATTGCAAATGATGAGTGACGATTGGTATAAAGCTGTAGTCTGGATCAAAATGAATGAGAGAAGCCTTCAACCTCAGCGAGAATAAACGGAAGTTAAGGTGATATAAACTAGCAAAAACTAGAAATAGAGCAGTGTCAAGCGTCAAGTTACAAGTGCGTCAAGTGTTACAAGGAGAAATATAGTCATTATTTACTTACACCAAGAACACTCCGAGCAAAGAGAATGCTCAGAGAGGTCATGTGGTTTCAGAAAAGATTCTGCTTTCCAGGGGGATGATGATGTTTCTTACTCTTTGACGGTAAAACTACTAAACAGGTTTTGATGAAACTTTACAGTGACATAGCTAGCAGACACGTTAAAATAACACAGACAGAATTTATCCAGATATCACGTGAGCAAAGCCGTGGAAGCTAATCCTACTAATATTATAAACGCGAAAGTTTGTAATTGTATGGATGGATGTATGTTTGTTACTCTTTCACGCAATTGATGAGTGGATTTCAATGGTCATTCAAATGAATGACCATTGAAATGAAACTACTTTTTATGGATTTTATCGCGGTATATTGATATTATTTAAACCCGACGTTTCGGATCCTTTACAGCATCCATGGTCACCGGCAGACTGAGGTGTTGGTCGTTTTGAAGTTATAATTATTAACAGCAACCTTACATTTTTAATTATTATTGACAATCCGATTTACGCAGAACGAGCTTTGGTCGTGCAGTTTGGTTCTTGGAATTAGATTCAATAGAATCTACGATGGGGTTCCAAGCAGGTGGTAATACCCAGCCATCTTCTCTATTGAAATTTAGGTGTTTTTTAATTTCAATAGCCTCACGAGTCATCCTGGGTAGGAATCGGTTTTCTTTTGCAAGGACTTGGGGTTTATCAAATCTGATATAATGCTGGGGTTTATCTATGGTGTATTCACAAACTGCAGACTTCTTGGCACGGCGGTATTTAACATCAGCGTTGTGTTCTTTTACGCGGGTCCCAATGCTTCTTTTAGTTTGGCCTATGTAAAAGAGACCGCAATCACAGTCGAGCTTGTATACTCCTGCATCTTGTAGAGGTATGTGACACTTGACCTATAGTAAAAACTGACTAATCTTCTTCAGCGGCTTGAAGTAGGTCTTGATTGAAGCACGCTTCAAGATGTAGCCAATCTTGTCTGTGACTGCTCTCACATATAAGAATAAGAATAGTTTATTTCATCACTAAGTGTTACAAATATCTCTTAGTCTAATACAATGAATTATCCGCAACAATGGGTGAGTATTTAAGCAAGAGAATACGTTGACGACCGTAGTAGTATGAACTGTGTCACAGTCGCTTTCCACTCTGATAGTCTCATTTAAATACATAGTTATAATAGTAACAAAAAAAAAAAAAAAATATATGGTAGTACAGCAGGTAAACGGTCAACCCTGGCACGTTTCACGCGGTTTCTATGATGAGGGTGCGGTGTTCGGAGCTTTTTGTTATGCAGTACTTGCTTGAACATGTCTTAGCTCTGCAGCCAGGTGTTGCTCATCACAGATCCCACGCGCTCTCTGAAACAAAGATTTACCGACAGTAGATAACTGTATTGGATGGTGGTGCGATTCACCGTTTAAATATTTATCTGTATGGATTTTCTTTCGATACACAGTGTGACTCAAGGTGTTCTTAGGGTTACGAATAACTAAAACATCCAAGAAAGCTAAAGAGCTATTTGCCTCAAACTCCATAGTGAATTGAATTTTACTATGTATGGAGTTCAGATGATCTAAAAATGCAGTGACTTTTTGTGATGGTAGTATTTTGAAAGTATCATCCACATAGCGCTTGTAAAATCTCGGTGTTACAGGGGCAGATTGCAGGGCTTTCTCCTCAAAATCTTCCCTAAAGATATCGGCAATAATGGGAGATAGTCGTGAGCCTATCGCCATCTACTTGCGTGTAGAACTTATTATTCCACAATAATAAGCTAGATGTTAGGCAGTGTTATAGAAATTCAGCATATTCTTGCATATTATTCTCTACTAGTTACCTAGACATTCTGGTGCAATTATCTACAGGTAAACAAGTAAATAATGATTGAACATCAAAACTGAACATAGTTTCATTGTCTGCTAGATGAAGGTATTTTATCTCGCTGACAAAATGGTATGACTCTTTAACATAATAATATGCTGTAGTGTTGCCTCTCAGTGGTGAGAATACTTTTGCAATTCATTGCATAGCAGCCAATCTATAGGTTGGTGAGTCGATTTGGCTGACAATTGGTCGTAATGGAGCATCTGGTTTGTGTATCTAGGAATTAGATATTTGACATCGAGATTCAATGTATCGGAGTGTTTTTTTATTAAATCGCTAGTTGATTTTAATGTTTCTGTTGTGGGATCGGTCCTCACCTGTTTATATGTACTGTTATCCAATAAAAGATCTTGTATTTTGACATCGTTGTGTAATTTGATGTATCCATTACCACCGTGGCGTTGCCTTTATCTGCACGTGGAATAGTTAATTCGGGCCTGTAAAAAAAACAGTTTTATTGCAATGTCTAATATTCGCGTAAGTGTAAGAAATCAAGATTTGAATGAAATTTAGCATACATATAATTTTTTACCTGAAATACATAGGATACTATTTATCTATATACCATGCAGGCAAAACCGCGGGAGGCAGCTATCGTTTAAAATTTATTTAAAATATTATTCATTGTTTTAGTGTCTGTCACAGGTTGATCAATAAACGTGACATCTACGTATAAAATTTTAGAATTTCCCCTCGATTTCCCAAACATTCACCATCGCCGTATATATGTATACACACATCATACTCGTGAACGGGTGCTTTCGGTGGAGGCTGGTCGACTCATACAGGCTATGGCATTCTGCATTCGTTTTATTTTGTCTTGTCTAAGTAGTTCATACATTTCACATCAAACTGCATTCAGTTTGATATGAGAATAATGATTCTCATATTGATGTTGCTCAATAAATATTGATATTAGGTAAAGGAATTGACTTCCTATATAGTAATTTGTAGGTATTTATTTAAAAGAATAAGTTTTATAAGAGTAACTTACCGGTTCTTCAACATAAGACCTACTTTTTGGAACCTTGCAACTAGTTTGACAATTCAAAAGCACATGTAATACTGATCTACTGTAAATAAATGATTTGAATTTTAAACAAATAAAGAATCATCCAAATCGGCCCAGCCGTCTTCGAGTAACCGGTGAACGAACATAAAAAGTCACATCCGAACTCCTTTTTGAAGTCAGTTAAGAATGCGAGCTTATAATAAATTAAATTGAAATTGCAAACATGAACGAATTTATTATCATCATAATTTCAGCCAAATTACGATCACTAAGTAATACGAAAATACCTCTCCCTTAGATTACCACAAGGAGCGATTTTATGCCGACAACATCGTTGGGTGTTACAAGGGTTACAGTAGATGGTAGTGGTTGCACTACCATCTACTGTAACCAGTTAATACATCTCGTTGGAGGACGTTTAATGCTACCTCTTCTGGTGCATGATCTACACTCAAGAACCTTTCAACCTTAACACCTGTCAGTTCAATGATGGGACTTACTAGTCATTTATGCTAGATTACACGATTCCGTTCAAACGAAACCATCACCGAACTCCCAATGTCCTGCTAAATATATATGTATTATAATTAAAAAAAAATAAGTTAAAGTATGTCAGATTTTCACGGTAATCGCATGGATCGTGGCATCCACGATATAGGATACATTGGGAAACACAAGGTTTTTACATAAATAGGTACTTCAACCATTTGTGATGATAGATACCAATAAAAAAATAAAATGTAGCTAAAACCAAGCCACGCCTGATATTATTTAGTAATGTAAATACCTATATTATAGTAGTATGCATCTATGTTCAGGTGTATATTTATGTTGGGAGTAGGTACACAGTTAAAAATAAAAATTTGTCGGAATCTAGCTGAAAAAATATCTACGTATGCTACTAACAGCTGTAAACGGCAGTAGCAAACATGCTATATGTGTGTGCCGACGCACGTCTGGAGCTGACGAGGGATCTATTTCGGGAAACGACTGCTTCGTCGAATATACTGTGTGCGAGTCCACTGAGTCGACAGTCCTTTGTCTGATCAAAATTGTATCGGTCGTATGCTATTTTAAAAACATCCTCGATCTGTAATTTGCGCGGATGAAAGTGTGGCTTGTTTATAAAAGTATTCCAAAATGGGAAATATTGCCAGTAGTGCCCCAACAAGGGAGCATAACGCAGATAGCGTCACAAGTGAAAGTGAAACAATGAATAACACAAACGTTGGCCGTGATGTCGAAAGAAATGTAGAAGTTAAGATTGACGGTGATGGCATCAGCAATGAAGATGAAGCTCGAGTCAAAGCAAAAGAAGAAGAAATGGAAGAATTCAGAAAACAACTTGATATAAAACGTGAACAGAGGAGACAGATATTAGCTCGACATAGAAATGAAAAAGAAGAGTTAGAGAAGGCTTTGCAAAATGAAAAAGCTGCAAAATTAGAATTATATGAAAGCAACAAGTTGCTATGTGAACTTTTGTCGAGAAACAATATTGAAATTCCTGACAATCTTTTACATTTAAAAGGAAACTGTGAGCTTACAGACGCTTTAATGCAAATGAGAGAAGAATTTGATGATTTAAAAGCAAACAATTTAAAGCTTCGAAAAGATCTCTCTGAAACTAATAGGGCATTACAAGGAGCTTATTCTGATATTGCAGACTTAAATGTTCAGAATACAGAATCGATTAAGCAAATTCGGGCCTTAAAAGAAGTGGTTGCTGTCAGTAAAACTATGATTAGTCTTCGAGAACAACAGTTGAATGATGTAAGTAAATTAATTTGTATCGTTTCTTTATCATATATGGTGGTATGGCCGCTTGAGCCTAACAGATACAGTTATATAAGGTTTTTCGCCAATTATTAAATTATAGCAATATTTTCAAGAACATACAAGTAGTGATCTTCTGTAATTATGTTCGTCACCATCGAACTTGCATAATGTAATAAGAGAGGGCTGTCAGGAGATGGAGATGAAAAGACTTAGCCGTAAAATGGTTTTATTCACTATAGTCTTAAATATTATTGATCTGAGACTTGGTAAAACACAAAATCAAATAGGAAAAAATAAATAAAAAATTGTGGGTCCTTTGTCATAAAATTACTTTAATCACCTTGAAATAAACATAAATTTCATAATAAATGTTACTCGTAAAAAACCTTTCCAATAAGTTTGTAACAAAACTAAGCAAATGGTACAAATACATGCGAGCGTATTTACATACTGTTAGTAGGTTACCGACCAAAAACGTATACGATACCATGATTATTGATGACCTAACAACAGTTTGTGAAAATATGGTACGCTATTATTTCATTCCTAACCCATTAATACATTAACTCCCTGATTTATCAACAGAAGTTTAATTCTTTTATGGTAAAATTAAATACATATAGGTATAGCATATTTCTAATGAGAAGCCAATAACCTGGAGTTAGCATGGCTGCAGTCGGTCAGAGACCGCCGCGTCGCCAATGTACGACATGCCATGCGATTGGAACGCATAAGCTTGTATTTGACGTCCTCTGTTTTGATAAACTGCCAACTCTTATAGCGTCCACAACTAACCTTCCACGATAAATGAAAATGATGTATGGTTATCAATATAACTAAATGACGGCCATGCGCTGTTGAACGCGTTAATCTGGTGTTTCTTATATCCTATTGGACATTTCAATATTTTAATATAGAACCTCGCCTTCCTACTGTCCGCCATCAGCACTTTTCGAAATTAATATTAAGTAAAATTAATTCCTATATCATACTGTTTGAATTCCAGCTAAAAGAAAAATTAAACGAAATAGAACGCAATCTTGCTGACAGAGAAACAAATCTACTCTCTGCTGATCTAAGAAAAGAATATGAGCGTCAATTGCAAAATATTCGCACCTTACGAGGACTCTATGAAGAGAGAGCCCGCCTTGCTGAAGTTACTAGGCAACGTCTCGTTCGAGAGCTTGATGAACATAAAGTACTTTATCAAGCTGAAGTCAGCAAGTTAGTAGAAAGCTCTATTATTAAGCTAATAAATACTGTTTGTCAACATCTGCGTAAAAGCTTTTTTAATTTACCATTGTGTTATTTAAATTTCTAGATCCAAAGATCTCAGTACAAAAGTGGAAGAACTGGAGTTAAAAATAGATTCATTAATTGAAACTATCGAAAACAAAAATTCACAAATTTCTTCATGCCAAATAGAAACAAGTGTATTAAAATCGGAAATGGCGGTCGTAAACAAAGTAAGTATACCCACTATTAAGCTCACTGTCACTCAGAGAGCGATGGAGAGGGCTATGTTAGGAGTTACACTACGTGATCAAATCAGAAATGAGGCGATCCGTAGAAGAACCCGGGTCGCTGACATAGCCCGAAGAATCGCCAAACTCAAGTGGCAGTGGGCAGGGCACATCGCTCGAAGAACGGACGGCCGATGGGGCCTGAAGGTTCTAGAGTGGCGACCACGTACTGGAAGAAGCAGTGTGGGCAGGCCCCCGGCAAGGTGGACTGACGACTTGGTAAAGGTCGCTGGAATCCACTGGATGCGGGCGGCATATAACCGGTCGTCGTGGCGATCCTTGGGGGAGACCTATGTCCAGCAGTGGACGTCAAACGGTTGAAATGATGATGATGATACCCACTATTTAGTATTAATACACCTAAGTACATTTAATTTATTAAACCTTATTCTGTTTCTATTATTTTGATTCCAGCTTTTCTCCCAAGTTCTACTCGGGTACAAAACAAAACAAGATCTGGACACATTAGTACAAAGACTCGAAGAAAACCATGGCTTGCTAACACACATGGCAGAAAAAGAAAATGGATCTGAAGCCTCATCGGCTTTACCCAAACTTTTGTTAGAATTAGTGAGTCAAGTAGATGAAAAGGAAGAAAAGTACGCTTCCGAAAATACTGTTGATGATCACCAATCAACAAATCATGAATATGAAGACCCAACACCCACGCCAATATTAGGCAAGTAACGACTAACGATTTAAAAATAACTATAAGGTAAAAAGCTTTTTATCACAATGAGGTATTTTTTTGTTTATATTTATAGATAATCAAAAATCCCCGAGCACTACAGCTGAAGAAATAGTGGAAAATCTGCCGAAAGTCTGGAAAGTACTCATAGAACTTTTAAGTCACCAAAACGTGTCTGACGGGAACTCTCCAGAAAAAGTAACAACTTGTTACAAGTCAGTAGAGACAAAATCTGGCCCAGTACTGGTGCCAAGCGTTAGTCAGACCTACATCAGATTAAAGGTAATTAATTGACTCATCCATTCAGCAATCTAATAGGTATATAAAAATTGTTGAACCGCTTATTGGTGGTTACTTATTGTGATTAAACTTCGATAGGTGGAATTGTGTACGCAGAACTGACGTATGACGTAATTAGAACTATGATCGATACGGTAGACAGGCCGTAAAAGTATAACTACCTGTTCAAAGCCGGGTCGAGTAATCATGTTTTCTATATAAATTGAGTCACGACATGGTCAGAACATAAAACGCAAAAATATCAGCCTCTGATCATTGTTTTGTAGTAGGTATACAAAAATGCGCAAACTCAATTGGTACTGAGCCAATTTCTTGTGTAATCTCCGTAAACAAAAATAGTAGATTGGTACTTAACATACGCATATTTATAAATACAATGTGCATATGCTTTTCTTTGTTTCTTAAATGTATATTTAACATTTCAGGATCTTATATTAGAGAAACTGGGTCTGATAAAAGAAGTAAATCGTATGAAACAACTAAATGGCCACTTAGAAACAAGATTAGAAGAACAAGAACGAAGATTGTGTATGGTTACAAATGAGCTAAGCAAAACATGGCATGTTGTTGGTCGACTGCGAAGGCACCACCATCAATTACATACTCATGAAAAAATACTCAAATATGAGTTGCAACAAAAGAGGAAATTACTAAACGAACTGAAAGAGGAACTAGAATATTGTAGAGAGAAGTGGGAGCAAGCCCGTGAAAAGAACTCGCAGTCGGAAAGAGACTGGAAAACACTTAGGGCTGAATTCTCTAGCAGAAAAACCAAATCTGACTCCCCGTCATTTAATAATTCCGGAGAGAGTGGATATAGTGACGAGAGACCGTCGGACGAGTCGTCTGAATCGAACGATGAAAGTGAATATGTAGCGGAGCCACTGATGAGGTGTAAGAAAAAGCTTAAAAAATCCTTCGAAACAATATTTGATTCCAGCACAGATTTCAACTTAGCAGAGAGAGAAGATCCTGCTAGTGATATGCTAGATGTGGCTGATTTACCGCTAGATACTCAAGAAAGTGAAGGAAATCTCGATATAACGCCAGAACCTAGTAAAAGTGAACGGTTTATTCAAAATGGAAAAATATGTGAAGAAACTGAGGACGAAGTGGCAGATATTACTCATGATGATTCCTGTCCTGAAGAATTTAATGTAGAAGATTCTAAAAAAGACGTACTGATAATACCGTCCACTTCGGCCAATTCAACATCAAGTTTACCACACATCGTTTTACAGAATCCCAAATACCAATTGGAAGATCTGGATAATGAACACACAAAATTCAATTTTCCGGGAGATGAAAGCGCCGCTTCCAAAAAAAATACTCAAAGAACAGGTGAGATTTGTGACAAAATAGGTGACACTTTGGATCACGTTATTAATCAACCTACGACAAGTGACCATTCATTATGCGATTTAAAAGCAAATAAAGTAACAAAAGATGAAGTTATAGAAGATACACATAATATTGATCATCCTAACCCAAATTCAACTGATTTTCAAACTGAAGCAAACAATTTATCTCATGTTACAGATCAATATGATCAAGGTGATCACTTGCATAAAATTGCCTCAGGAACAAACAACCAGCCAGATTGTATAGATTTGCCAGTAAATACATCAGAAGCCTCAACAGAAATGCCTGATTTCCAAGCTATACTAGAAAACGTTAGAAAGCAAAATGAAAGACTTGCAAAGAAAGACCAAAGACTGGAAAACTTAGAGAATAGTTGTTCAGAAGTAGTGAAGACTATAGTCAGTACTCTTTGTACTGGTGACAAAATTATTGAAAGACTTGATACTCTCCATAATGATCATGAAACTTCAAGTAGCAGCAACACAGACACGATGGTTTCAAAAGAAGATAATTCATCTTCTGACAAAGAAGATTCCATGCCATCAACATCGACTGAAGTCGATCATGAAGCTCGATTTGCTGCACGTGATTTACGTTTAAGAAGATTAGAGGAACAAACGAAATCTCTCGTAAATAAAGTAAACAAAACTACTTCAAAAGGAGTTAAAATACATTACAAATTGGAAGAATTGCATAACATTTACGGTTCAGAAAATTCTCGAGCAGGGACACCTTCCGAAGAAAATGAAGATAAAAGCATTGATAACGACTCTCAAGAAGAATAAAAATGAAATTACAAATTGGAAGCATTGCATAACATTTGCGGTTCAGAAAATTCTCAATCAGGGACACCTTCCGAAGAAAATGAAGATAAAAGCATTGATATACACACCTATAATGATTGGTTATAATAATTGATGTTACTTTTAATTGAAAAATGTAAAATTAACAGAAATAAAAAACAATAAATATGAATAAAAAAGTATATTTTCATATAATAAGAGAGACGAGTGTACTATTATCACATTTTTAGCAATGGGTAAACAAGTTGCTAAAATAATAATGATATCTTTCTTATTAGCACCGTAAAATCCATACTATTAATGACACAAAATCTTATAATTATTTATAGTAAATGTCTTAATAAGAAGTTTAACATTATTTATCTACCTAAACATACATTACATTCACCTATAAAAAGCTCATTATCTAGTCTGTGCCCATTCAGGTACATCATTATTTTATAATATCATAATAATTCTCCAACGACATTCACAAACACAGAACACAATGATTACGACGTGTTTCTCAAAAATAAATGCTAAAGACACGCACGGCACTTAAAGAAATTAGCGAAAGGTGCAATATTCATAATTTTATTCTATAATAAAATATTATCATCTTTTTATGACTTTTCTAATTCAATTCTTAAGTGCCTACTACATAGTTCCTATTGTAATATCAACATTTAGGATCATTCAGTCGTCACCACTGACGTTGTTATTGAAAGACTTATTATCAATGCCGTCTTTAGCGGTCTTCACTTCTATAGAGCGCACACTATCTTCAAGTACTGCGACGACAACTGCATCTCGTTGCTGCTTCTCAACGTCCTTCCCTGGAGGTGAATTGTATAGGCGCAATGCCCAGATCGATAGCAAAAGCATTTCCAACATCATAACGCTGTTTTGTATTACTGGAAATAGAGAAAGTAGGTATAAGTAAAGTCATAAGGCACAACTCATAAGGTTTTGTTACTGAATATTTGTAAAAAGTTGGCTTGCTAGAGGCTAATTTAATGATTTTAACAATGTTATACGTGTACGTACCGTACAATATAAGGAAATGGTTGTATCACCAAAAAAATCAGACCTCGTCTGCTTAAACAAGAGATGCAGAAAATAAATATAGCGGCTTCCATATTTTGCTTAACGTAATTGAAGTTACTTTCTCTTCTCTTGTAAATTTTGTTCTCAGCTGTCTAGATTCTATCTGTGTAATGTCTAATGTAGAACAAAAACGGCCCCAAAATTCATTCGGACTTACAATAAACAAAAACAGTAGGATGAAGTGCTAAGATACACGGCATGTTGGCCATATCGGGCAGCGACTTGGCGAGTCCACACTGCAGCTTCACAATAATCAGCGCCAGTTGTAGGACCAGCAACCTCGGCCGAGGAGTACGGCCCACTCCCGTGGCGGCTCGCACACACATCACTACACCCCACATGCCCGACAGAATTGACGCCGCGATGAATGGTTGGAAGAATACGAAGTTACGTTGATATAACGCCTGGAAATCATAACAATAAACATTTATATCGACTGTACGAGAAGTTGTCTATAGTCTAATGGCGGGACCAATGGACTGTGAAAATCAAGTTTTGTCGAATTCGGATTCGGACCCAAGGCACGCACAACTCACATTCAGAAATTACGTGCGTATTTATTACATGCTCAAATGGTCAAGGAAATCATCGTGAGAAGTCCTGCATGGCTGAGATATTTTCTCGATGGAATGCCTACCAATAAGTGAGACAACAATTGGGTTGATGATCCTTTTAGACTATGTTACCAAGTAAGATCTCTCATTCTAATTGATATGTTCTATGCTAATTTAGGATAATTATCTCATAAAATAGATACATGAGTAAGTGTTCCTACTGTACGACAGCCATCATCACCTAACATTGTAGGTTTTCTCACGATAGAATTTCTTCTTTTAACGATCTATAAGATTTTATCAATATACCTATTAATAACATTCTGGAGAGGTAGGTAAAGGGAGATTCTTCGCTCAAATTGAGCTGCTCGACTGTAGAAGACGCGAGTGAGTAAGGTTACCAGAGATCTTTTTTTTTTAAAGCCTAGACGTTGTCTAGGTTTCGGACGGCCCGAACGACACCCTTGGTGTTGCAAACGTCTACAGGCCTTACGACCCTTACGACATTAAAAAAAAACAATTCAAAAGCACTTACGAAATCTTCTGACCAGATGGCGACGATGATAACGTAAATGATACCTTGAACAATAGGTATCTGGAGGACCAGACAACGCAACCAGATTAGACTTTTTCTGAAAAGAAAGAAAATCGTGGTTAAAAACAAATATAATTGCCGCCAGACGTCTGGGCACTGTACCCCCTGAGAGCGACGCCTGCCTTAGTTTTTTTTGCCCTCCTAATATATGTATAATATATCCCTAATATGTAT